>JBBJLS010000148.1:14009337-14039443 GCA_037577275.1 Bryconaethiops microstoma | reverse complement strand
GTGTGTGTGTGTGTGTGTGTGTGTGTGTGTGTGTGTGTGTGTGTGTGTGTGTGTGTGTGTGTGTGTGTGTTTGTGAGCTTGTTGACTGCTGTCTTTTGAGCATATGTTGTACAGAAAGAGTAATGTGTATTTAACACTCCTTGTTATGTTTGTGAGTTTGCTCCGTGGCCATCTGCATGTGGTCCTTGCTTTGAGCCCACATTTGATCCATTAGTGCTTCATTGCCTCATCTCAACCAGATCATACCTCAAGATCATACCAGCATATGGCTGTTCGATCATAATGAAGCAGTAGAGTGCCAGGGAAAGAGTTTTGTTTCTCCAAAACAAGCAAATGATGGTTTGTCCCAAAAACCGAGATTACAGTTTGTATTTCTCCCCGATGTAGTTGATTAGCGGAAAAAAAAAAAAAGGTTTTCTACTGAACCTTAAAGGGATTTTTTTCTTCATAGTTTTGTGATATACTTGAGGCAAATGTATGATGATTGAGGCATGCAGTTTGCAAACTGAGAGGAGGGGAAAAAAAGTGTAAATCAGATTTTTGGTCAAACCATTGCTTTAATTTGAAGTACGGTATTATCATTTCAATAATGTGGGTTGATTAAAATGTATCTGTTTTAAGAAACGTGTTCGTATAATGTATTGAGTATCAATGTATGATTGTGTGTTCATGTACTGGAATTTGTATATCAAATATATACAAATATGTCTTATGAAGTTTGTTCAGTTGTTTAAGTGGTGTAGGTTTATGTGACTGTAAACCTATCTGACATGACCTAGGTCCTTATTTTCATTTAATATCCATTTGTGACAGAGCAGGAATAGAACATGTGAGATCATTCATTGCCTTCCTGAATGTTTTCATTCACATTTGTCTGTGTACGTGTGAATTGCAGTTGCATGTCCATGTTTTAGTCTGTGTTGCTTATTTTTAGCAGTGTTTTAGTAAGTCATGAATTGGGGTGTAGAGCTGTTAAGATAGTCTATAAGATTTTTTGACATTCTAAAATACCTTGCAGATGCAGGAACTTCAGAAATATGCCAGTCATTTTACAGAAAAATACACAAGACATTAAGAGACAAATTTAGTTTTCTAGTTGGACACTATTTCTGTTTCAAAAACCTGCAACTGCAAAGTATTAATGGAAGCTAAATATGCTATTAATTAAAAGTGACGCATATTAAAGTGAGAAAAATAGACAACACTGCGTAATGCAAACTAAGCTATTGGGTTATTTGGATAATATATAGTTATAGATATGTAGTGGAATTATTTATGCAGTCAAAACGTTTACTTATCACTCACAAATGGAAGTCTTAGAAGTTCTATATATTAATAAATATGTAATAAGCTATTATTTACATGTTTTAAAAATGCAGTAAAATGTAAAATACATTTGTAGGCTGTAATGGCAGGGAGCTTCCCCAAGATGCTTTTTTTTTTTATGCTAATCTAACCTAAAAGATATGGTCATGTCAGTGAGCGTGTTTTAGACATGTTACTTGCCTTAAGAACTGTAAAACTTACTTAGACCACTTCTTTTTCTAAAGTGCAACAAGGATGAATAGAATGGGCCAAGGTACGCAAGTTAATGATTATGCATGATATAGCACCTGTTGTGAGATATCTGAATCATAACTTTGTCCTTGTGGAGCACTGTTATGAGAGGGGATGTTGATTTTTTACTTTCCAAAGGAAATCATGCCTACATTTCACCATTGCTTTCAGACTGAAAGCAAATGGCTGCCACTGCTGCCTAACTCTTTGTCATGCTTAGGATCATCTGAGCACTGCATGCGGTTGATCATCATCCTCTACCTTTTTTTACCTCTATACCTGAGTTCATCTGATAAGTTTCTCTGGATGGCCCCCCTTTATTTGTTTAATTTCCTCTTCCATGTATGTATCAACTGGTTTGGTTTGGTCTTTGTGAACCGAAGGCGAAGTGCATTGTGTGAGAAGTCTGTGTGTTTGCACATTTTCCCTATACATCAGTCTGATGATTCATTAGTGTCAGATACTCTATTTGGATCGATGGAAATACAGTACTGTGCAAAAGTCTTAGGCACCTGGGAAAATTATACTTAAAACCTGTTTACTATTGGACAGTGTTAAGTTAGTGTTAAAACATTGATATTACAATAAATACAATTAACATTGTTACAGTAAAGAGTGGTTTTATGTGTGGCAAAGTGTTCTCTTAACCATTTCCAGACCTCATTTCCTCATGGAAGTCCAATATTCATTTTAGCTGCAATCAAATACCTGGTTTGGCTCATTTTACTTCATTAGATTAAATTAGATGTGCTGCTTATGGAATTTTATAAATCCACACAATGACTGGAGGCAATGTGCAGAAATCTGAACCCAAACCTGTGTTCTTCTAACCAGTTCACAAAATATCAACTACTTTTTAGAGAAATCTTGATATTTTTTACTGCTTTCTTGTTCGTTTGAGTTCATTCTAATGTTCACTTGTGTTTTTGCTGGCAGAAAGAAACCCACTGCTGATATAAACAGATTAAAAAAATTTTCATAAGTGCCTAAGACTTTTGCACAGTACTGTAGGCATTTTTTGTAAAGCTGGTCTGTACAATGATATAATCAGCTCTCAGCGATGATTGACAAACAACTTGATTCCATTCCAGTACTTAAAAAATAATTGCCCATGTTGAAAAAGAGAGTAAATGGAGAATTATGTAAACCTAATTAAATTTTTAACAGCCTATCAAATAACTAATATTACATTAAGGTTTGGGTCCCTGGGTAGAGGTTAAGCCTAGTTCTGGACCACAAAGGATTTTAAATGGTGATTCTCCACTGAAAGTAAAACAGAGTCCATAACCAGGTTTAATCCCTGTTTGGGATTGTTATTTACAAAGGATTGCTAAAATGGATTATTGCATTAATACAACTTTGGACGGACAAATTTCCCATTGTCTCTACTGCAACATAATTTGATTTGTGACATTTTGCCTGAGGAAGATTCGAAGTAGTTCTCATACCACCTTAGTGGTTTGGATGATTTGTAAAATTACAAAAATGTGAAACAGAGATGTAGAGCTGAATTCCAGAGCACCTCTACAACACTGTAAAATGATTTAGTGTTTTCAAGTATGTAAAACAATGATTTTTGGTCTGTTAACTTACTATTAGAAGTTCAATAATTAAAAATAATAGGAGAGCAAGGGTTACTTTTTCAAGTAAAAAAACAAATCCTATTTACAGTATAAATGGATGGAAATGGGTTAGGAGATTTTTTTTGCCAGAAACTATCATGACAACTCTTTTAGATATCGCCCTGTACTCCAGACTTCTAGGCGCTGTTTCCCACTTCACGTAACAAACTGCAATGCACTCCAACTCTAAAATGTGGATTGGCTCGATCAGAACTTGCTCATCCAGACCAGGGAAAGTTGACAGCTAAACGTTCTCCTCTTGGCAGAAGTCTCATCAAAATGTAAGAAAGGAAAACATGATGAGAAGCCCAGTCCCTCTGAAATTGGTTCTCTTAACTCTTGCCATGCCGGAGGATGTCTCAGGGCAATATGAGTGCCAGTATCAGTAGTGAACTCAGGGGAATAGAGCGAGGTGGCTGACTCCTTGCACCACCGCAGGCACAACTCCACTCACATCAAACGCCTGCGCTGTGACACTCTAGCCTGCAGGCCTTCTCTGCCTGACACTCCGAGCTCCACACACACTTTCACATTGAAGTCGAAGTTAGAAATGTCGGAGTGCTAGAAAATGACACTGCCTGTGGGAAGCTGAGCAGGATAAGGGCAGAAATTCACCCCACACATTGACTTAAAGTCTGTAATTTGGCACGTTGTGTCTCATTTCCCAGATTTTGCGCGGGTTACTGTGAGAATGAAATGTGGAACTTCAGAGCGGACCCGACCCTACCATGATAATGAATGCAGAGACACAGCATGATGTACCCCATTCCTTTACTCTACAGTGTGTTCCTCAGTGTCTTTAGAGGCTGTAAATGCTGTGTACATACATATGTTTTGAAAGCATTAGCATTAGCATTAGTGGAACCACAAACTGTATTTTCACCCTGTGGTTGTTGAATGTGAATGTTGATAAAAAAAAAAAAAAGAGGTAGTTCTTTTCTTTCTTTTCTCTTGTTTTCTTTAAACAAAGAGTTATTGTGTTAAACTGTGCAAGCACTGTGTACTAACACTTTTCCTTTCCATCTTCCCCCCGGTTCCATCTTCTGCCCGATTGTTTCTCAGAAAAGAAATGGTTTACAGATGAACCAGAAAATGCCTACCCAAGGAACATTCAAATCAAGCCGATGAGCACTCACATGGCCAATCAAGTCAATCAGTACAAATCCACTACCAGCCTGATTCCACCTATCAGAGAAGTCGAAGATGAATGCTGAATCCCTGGCCTTTGATGACGTGGAGAGAGTCAGAGCATCCTATCGGGGGAAAAAAAAAAGAGTGACGATGATGAGATGGTTATGATGATGACGATTCACTGTAATTCCCTTGCACCACAGCTCAAGGGTTTTGTTGCGATCATGGAAACTGGAAGGGACCTCTTATGTGTATACCTTTAATGTTACTTCCATGCTTTTGGAAAATGTTTAATTTATAAATGTATACATAGTGATGTACATAACGACAATCAAGTAAGGATTGTACAGCCCCTTAGCACTTTTTGAAATTATGTTAAAATGGAAAAAAAAAAAAGTACTTCCTGTAATTCTTTGCAATATCTCATTTCTGTCGTGACCTGACTCTGTGCAGAAGGGTTTGTCTTATGGAGGATGAGGGTCACAGTCACTCAGCTCATCCTGACATTACCCAAAGAACCTCATCTAAAGCGTCAGATAAGCCCTGCTCGTCGAGTCACACACCCTCATCTGCTTCTTTTTGCACTACGTTATCAAGTTATTTTGGAATAACTTGGGGGGAAAACAAAACATCAAATGTCACTATGGGTTGCTCATTGGATCATGGAAAGGAAGAGTGTCGGTTTTCTTGTGTAATTCACAGCTTGGTACGATTAGCAGTGCATAGCTGGATTGGTTCTGTTCAAGGAAATGAGTGTGTCTGGGTGTGCATGGACGTCAGTCCTGCATGGTGTTCACTAGGGCCATCCGTTCAACTGAGTATATGTTGCGTCACACAACCTGGCAAAAGTGGTCTTATTTTCATCCGTACACACCGTCCAGACCATCCCATACGGGAATGTATTTGCCATATTTCTATAATAATGCAAAAGGTGGTCCCCAACGTAGCCCTGCAAAATTGGCAATACATTGTGAGGATATGCACTACTTTCGTTGGACATCTTTCCATCGTGCTTGACTGCTGGTTTGCCGTGGCTGAAAAAACGGAGTGATCAAGGCTCATAATGTGTTAGTTTAGATGAGGCACAGGAATCAAAATGCTTGTTGGTGCCTGTGGATCTGCCTGCACTCACCTGCTGATAATCCTACTATGACTGAGCTTTCAAATCATATTAAATGTTCCCTCTCACTGGAACGAAAGCTGACGTGAAGAAATCTTTGCTCTAAGCATCGATATGCGTACAGTTTAATATGCCACATATTGCGAAAAGTGGGCATCCATGGTTCCTCCTTCTGAGTGTAGCCACTGCCTGACACATTGTTGGCACAGAGGCAGTATTGTGCTTGGATGTTCTCTGTGACCAACCATGATGCCTTAAAAACCGAAGAGATAAACAGATTGATAAGCTCAGTCATAGTTTGTCGATTATCACTGAAAATGGCGTGAATCTTGAAAATTATTTGTGTTGCTTTGGTATTAGACTGGATAGAATGAACTACACTTAACAAGACTAGAACACGCTTGTGTAGCCTTTATGTTAAGTGGGAAGTATACAAATGCTTAGCAGAACTTTGAACGTTGCTTCGAAGCTTCTGTCAGATTTATACATACTGTACGTACATACTTATTTTTTATCCATATGAGCGTAATCATTTTGTACTTATTTTTATACATATCAAAGAAACTTTATTTCTAAATTTATCTTAAATGCATCTTATCAAGACTACAGTGCACACCAGTTCAGTTTGTCCATTTTTACCCTTGGGAACAGAACATATCACATTGCTTTAAAAAAAAGAAAAAGAAAAAAAGAATGATCTTATGTTATAGGAGAGTCAAAAAGGTATAAACTCAGCTCTCCATTTGATTTCCTTGGAGTTGTGCTTAGATACTTGATATGTGGGCTGCTTTGAAGGACTTTTGTAGCTATATCAATTAAAACATGTACTATGTTTCATTTTCATTGGCTGAGGTAGAAAAAAAACATCAAAAAAACAATTTCATGCAGTGCTGATACGTAAACAGTTTAAAGTTAAAAGCGATTGTGATAAGTTGGTACTGGCTTGTAGTTTGCACCTACTCTTTCTGTTCTGGGGGTAGAATTGACAGTGCTATCGTTGATATTGACCTAAATTAGGTCTCAGGACACAGGGAAAACATGCTGAAGTATTTTTTTGTGTAAACACTAATAATTCACTCGAAACTGTGTGAGATATCCTCGATCAGCCGTGAGCAAATAGCCATACAAATGTAGATGTAAGAAAAAAACATTGCCATGCCGGAAAAAAAAATGGCAATGCATAGTGTCAAAGTATGTCATGTAAATTCTGCCCATTATAGGCCATGTTTTATTTTCTGAAGAAAAAGGATCTCAGCTTTAATGTTCGTCTACTGGATGTAGTATGATCCTACTGCAGCCATCTAGGCTTTGTCCTGAAGTGATTTTTTGAATTGTGAATACATTGATGTTACACTTTGTAGCAAGTAGATTTATGAAAAAAAAAATGTAAGTAAAATGTATGTAAAATTGGACTGTCAATAACATACTTGCTAGCCTGAAAAAAAGAAATTCTGACCTAAAATGAATCATGAATCACTATACATTGGAGTTAAAAGTCTATTTTATTTTGTTTTCTGCATAGGTCTATGTCTATGTAAGATCCTTTTCCTGTAATGAAGCTCCAGCATTGCTTTACAAAGAAAAGCCACAGAATTCTGGCAGGAGCAGGTTTCATTTGAAGTGCAGAGGGACTTGGAAGCTAGCCTAAGCATCAAAGTAGACATGCTGTATTTTTTAAGAACAGAATTTTATGTGAATTCTTCTTGCGTCAGAGTTTACATTCCATTTTGTCAGCTTTTCAGTTCATGTTCCAGTGCTACAGTCATTGTTTGTTTGAAACTGTCACAATCACTCGTTTGTTTACAGACTTTTTTCTTCTTTTCTTTTTTTTAATCTTTAATCAGACATCTCAGAAACCTAGAAATGCATTTAAAAGCAGGATTATTCATTTAATTTAATCACAAACAATCAATAGCCTACAGTTTTTCAGTATAGGAGGTTTTTTCTTTCACCCCTAAAGACTGCGCCCAAAGTGATCAAAAAGGGTCGCCTTTCAGCTCGACTTCTTCACCAGTGAAACTGGAAAACAGCAGGCGAATCTGTGTGCACCTATAAGATGTCCTTCAAATATTGGACTGTTTAAAGTGCCATGATGGTGTCTCTTAGATAGCATCATTCAGTCAAGTTTCAAAAACATGAAGATGGATTTGGTGGCATCTAATGCTGGCATGGAGAACATCCAAGCCATCCTCGCCTCCATGCCAGCACAGTGCCAGGCAGTGCAGTCAGAACAAAGGAGGAACGTGAGACCCACTAACGCAAAAAGTGGCATCTAAATGGGCATAAAGGTCTGCCTTGCCCAGCTGTACAAAGCATACCATGCATAGTTTTAGAGCAAATCACAATAAATAATTAAGGCAGTGAGACATAATGAGGAAGTAACACTGAATGATGACTGAATGATGCTAGAGGGGCACTCAATTAAAACTTTTCCACTTGTTCAGGAGATTTATTCAAATTCTATCAACTTCAAGTGCAAACTTACTATATATATATATATATATATATATATATATATCACACCACTGTCACTTTACCTATTTCTGGCAGTTGAATGCTACTGTAAAGTTTGGGGTGTTACTAAAATAGAATAAGAATTGTACAGAATAAACTGCTTTGAGGGAATTAAGTCTTAACAAGCTGAAATTGCATTGGGATGATTTTTTTTTTCAATGAAGGACATTCAATTTATATTTAATTCTTGTCATATTCATTACAGGAAAAAGGAGTTTCTCATAGAGGATTTAATCGTTTGAACTGTTTTAGCTAAAGGATAA
Source organism: Bryconaethiops microstoma (assembly GCA_037577275.1). Taxonomy (NCBI): domain Eukaryota; kingdom Metazoa; phylum Chordata; class Actinopteri; order Characiformes; family Alestidae; genus Bryconaethiops; species Bryconaethiops microstoma. Next base: position 14,031,236 of record JBBJLS010000148.1, on the reverse strand, counting down.
ATGGAGAAATTGATGGTGCTGAGTTGATCTACCTGACTCTGTCAAATATAACCTGCTGATAAATATACTGTCTTGTACAAAGAGTTTGTACATAAACTGTACATGTTTCATTTTGTATTTTCTCAAATTAAAATGGATGTATTTGTGTTCTAAAGGCTGGTTGATGATCATTTATCCCACTTTGTTGGAATGTTCATGTTTATATTGCAAGCAAGAAACACAAAATTAATACAGAAATAAAAAATTATTGTAATCTAAAACATGTTTGATGAAATGCATGATTTAATCTAAAATAATTTTAAAGTAATTCAGGATTTAATCTACAGCAAGTGTGACAAAATGCAGCTCTTAAAATAAAACAGTTTTAAGGAAATTCTGGTTTTAATCCAGAACAAGCTTGCATTAAAACTGTTTTAAATAAATTCAGTTTTTCATTTTAAACAATTTTAAAGAAACTGAGAATTTAATCTAAAACCAGGCTTAAAGAAATTTTGGTTTAAATCTAAAACAAGCTTGTGAAACTTTAGATTCAGTGGCAGTGAGCCTTTATCGTAACCCCTATATCTTCCAGGGTTAGTATTAAGAAAACAATTTAATGTCCCCCTGTTGGAACCGGTTTTCCTGTGCTAGAAGTTCTGAATATGTATAAATGGCGCAACTGCAGTGCAGAACTAAATATTACTTTAAAATGTGCACTATTGTGTGCAATATTAAGTGTACCTTCCAGTAGGATTTATTATATAATTTTGACAATGTTTCTTAGCCAGGAGCCCTTGGCAATCCTAAGCCCGAGCTCTAATAAAAATCTGGATACAGGTTACTGGCTCCCTGGTGTCAGGTCTGGGGACAGTGACTGTGGGTGGCTGCTAGAGGCTGCCAGGGGGTTGGTTTTTGTTCATTCTTTAGCACACCGGGTTTGTGTTAAGTTTATTATTCGTTGCAGCTGCCGGTGTGCTCAGGAGACAAGTTTGTGGCATTTGGGGTGTTAGTATTTAGTGTGTGTGTGTGACCAACCTGTGTGGTCGGTCAACCCTCATGATTTCTTTGATGACTCCTGTCTCTTTTTAGTTTACTTGAAAGCTTCAGTTCTGAGTCTGGCTCTCAAGCCGTTTTTTTTTTTTTTTTTAAATAAAGAATGGATCTATTGGAATTCTGCGAGTGCACCTGTTTTATGTACCGGTAGAAGGAGGCCAGACATGACAGATTGACCGACCTACCATATCACAGCAGACCGGGCGACGAGCCTCTGGGGATGTGGGGAGTGGCTGAGAGTGAGGCAAGCTGGATCCAGCTCGGGGGTAAACCGATAAATTCAAATTGGTTATCCACCACAGAGTTGCTGTGTGGAGGAGAATCGGAGGAAGCGGACCTGGGCTTCTGGAGGAGCGGGTGGATTGATTGATCCCTGATTTTGGCTCCAGAGCGCATTGTGGATCCCCTCGTCTTCAATCCAACCACAGAGGAGCTCCCCCTGTGGCACGTCGCTCACGTCTCTCACCCGCTCCCCAGCTGCCCAAGAAGTCAGTGACTTCCTCCGACACTCCCTCCCAGGCTCATGCCCGACTCACCCCGTGAGGCAAGCCCGCAGTGGGAAAAGCGAGCCTCAGTTGAGGCCACCGCGGGTCTGAAGTGTTGCCCCTGCCTCCTATGCAGCAGGAAGCGCCACCCACAGAAGCTATGTGGTCTGACAAGCCTGTGGCTGAAAACAGGCTGCAGCTTGTGCAGCACCTGGCTGAGCAGAAGCAGCGGATGGTCGAGCTGATGAGCTTGCTCATCGGACTGACAAGCTCCCTACAGCATCCACTAAATCAAGCTGTTGAAGGCCCACATTCCCTGCATGCATTGGCGAGACGAGCACTGCCCTGGTTGCGCAAGAGTCAAGTCGGCGAGTGAGAAAGCACAGCCGAAGCGTTAGAGAGCCATGTCGGCGAGCGAGAGAGCCAAAACGGCGAGCGAGAGAGCCACGGAGCGACGCACCCAATCGCCAAGGCAGCTCAAGTGCAGCACCAGCCTCCCATCCCAGCGCCAAGATGACTCCAGCCTCCCGTCCCAGCGCCAAGACATCTCCAGCCTCTTGTTGCAGTGCCAATAAGGCTCCTGCCGCCCATCCCAGCGCCAAGACAGCTCCTGCCGCCTGCCCTAGCGCCCAGACGGCTCCAGCCTCCTGTGCCAGTGCCAATGCTAAAACAGCCCAGACCGGGCCCAGGTAGCTTATTAACCACACAGCTAGGCCTGTCAGTCGTGCAGCAAGGCCCATTAGATGGGCAACAAGGCCCGTTAGTTGTGCAGCTGGGCCCATTAGATGGGCAAGAAGGCCCTTAGCCATGCAACTAGGCCCGTTAGCACCAGGCAGCATAGCAGCAGAGGCTATTGGGGTTAGCATAAGGGCTACAGCTAATGGGGGTAGCATATTGAAGCCGCTAAAGCTAAGGATAGGGCCTTCCATGCCCATAGAAGGGCCAGAGACCCCAGCAGCAAGGCCTCTAATTCCACCAGAAGAGCCTGCTACACCTTCTGAGGCTGGGGGTCCCAGAAATTTTTAAGGGGGGGATACTGGGGTCTTGGAAAGCTCCTGTGGAGCTCCCTGACAGAGCTTTGGACCTGAGGGCCAAGGAATAGCTCCCGGAGGGACCTCGGTCCCGGAGGACACAAAGTGGCTCCCCATAGGGGGTTCCATTCTGGAGCACCTGGTGAGGCCCCCCAGAGGGGGCGTTGCCCACGAGGACAGTGATGGGCCCCCTGCTGAGGGGCTCCCCGGAGGGGGCCTTGCACACGAGGACAGTGAGGGGCTCCTGGTAAGGGGCTTCAGCCCAGAGGACAACTAGGGGTTCCCGGTATGGGTCTCCAACCCCGAGAACAGCAAGGGGCTCCCGAGGACAGTGAGGGGCTCCCTGGAGGGGGCTCCAAGTGCAAAGTCTGGAACTCTCAAAAGGGAGCGTCCCATGAGACCAGTCGGGTGGGGCTCATGGGACGCTGCCCCTTTGCCACCGCCTACCCCTCCTCCGCCCTTGGGCTGTTATGGGGGTCGGTTCGTGCCCCAGGTCTGGGGACAGTGACTGTTGGTGGCCGCTCGAGGCTGCCAGGGGGTTGGTTTTTGTTCATTCTTGAGCACAGCGGGTTTGTGTTAAGTTTATTATTTGTCACAGCTGCCGGTGTGCTCAGGAGACAAGTGTTTGTGTTTTGTGATTGGTTTCTGGGGTTTGGGGTGTTAGTATTTAGTGTGTGTGTGTGACCGACCTGCGTGGTCAGTCAACCCTCATGATTCCTTTGACTTCTGTCTCCTTTTAATTTACTTGAAAGCTTCAGTTCTGAGTTTGGATCTCATGCCTGTTTTTGTTTTGAATATATAAAGAATGGATCTATCTGCATTGAAATTCTGCGAGTGTGCCTGTTTTATGTGCTGAGATAAGGAGGCCTCATGACACCTGGATGAAGGTGGACAAAAATGGGGGCATAAAATAAACAGAAAACATGAGATATTCTGAATCAAAAGGGTAAAAGTCTAAAAGAACAAAAATACTTTTATTCCAAAATTCTAAATTTTATTCTAAAATTCACATTTTAACACTATTTTAAATTTTTATTTTAATAAATAAATTTATCCTGATTAAAGATGTGATATACCCTGAAGAGTCCATGAAGGTGAAACTGTGAAAACCAAAAAGTATAACTAAAACATTCATTTAGTCATTCTTGTTCAAGTGCTATTTTATGTATGTTTATCCTTTTTTTTATTTTCAAGGTGACACTAAATCTGCATGTAAATGCAAAACCTTTTTTTTCTGTAATAATGGACAGCAAGTCTGTGTGTAAATGGCACGCCATGTTGCCTGAGGCTGAGGTTTATGCTTGACCCTACAACAAGCTGAAGGAAAGAGAGGTGAAAGCAGAACAGATGTTGGTTGCACTGCTGATTTGTAGCTTGATAAGGGTGGCACCCAACCGGCTTAAATTGATGGCTTGTTAGTAAGGACTGGCCCCTTTGTGAGATGTTTTCAAAATGATTGATTTACGATAAAGTGGCTCCCTCTGTGTGCATGCAGGCAGAACTGATTCAGATCGATTTCAGTGAAATTGATTGATCAGCCATTTAACTTGGCAGTATGTTTACTAAAAGTAACCATGCAAGACTCAATCTGCCAGTCTGCCACAATAAAACAGCTTAAAAACAGCACATGTATTAACTGGGTATCTGTACTTATATTTAGAAAATATGTCAAGTACTTAATACATTTATTGTACTATAGTTATGAAACTGAAAAATGTCAGTAGTCTTAAGTCCAGGGTACTAAAACGGGTTGTAAGGAGCAATGCCACAGAAAAGCCACTTTTGGGTCCCTGAAGATGCAAACAACCATTTTAAAGTTAAAAGAACCTCTATTTTAAAGAAAGGTTTTACATGAACTTAGTATACCACATAAATGTATTTGATATATGGCTCAATTCTAATACCTTTTTTCCCCTGCAACTATAATGCCTAAGCCAAGAACCATTTAAGAAAATTGAATTTACAGTGTACTAAATTTTGAGGTAGAATATTTTAAGGACAATTTTCTTTCTCTCTGGGACTCCTCTGTATGATGGAGACAAAGCACATCAGTGCTTAGCCTGCAAATCATCGCACAATGGACCCTTTATCTTGTCCTCCAGATAATTGTGGATGAAAACAGCCCTCTACATTCTCACCTTGGGATGAAGTGGCTCTATAATGCTGCTTATTAACGATTTTACACAGCGAGCTATGGCTTCAGACCTGTCAGCATGCCAATAATATTTACTGTCTGACACATGGATTGTGGTAGGGGGTGGCAAGAGGACAAGGCGGGTGGGGGGTGTTGCTGATTACACCGATCCAGCTGACAGCACCCTCATCCCCAGCTCCGTCTGCAAATAACCTCGCAGGTACATAAAGGCATGCTTATGGCTTTAAGCAGCCTTGGGGTGCTTGTACTGAATTAAGGCCAAACACAAACAGAGCAAGGCTCCGTTAGTCAAATACAAGACTGTAAATAAGCCATGAAAGCTTTCAGTTATGCCAAGCAGGGTGATAATATCGAAGTGTATAGAAGCCACACAAAGCAAAGCTGGGGCCCTACAATACAGTGCTTGTCCATTTTCCTGCATGAAAAGAAAGAAAAAGATATGTAAAGATGCCATTACAGGCCATTTGGCAAATCAATAAACTTTGAAATCAGAAACAAGTTTCTATGTGGATTGTCAGCAGGGCAAATGAAACTGAGAAATTTCTAATATTGACCTTTTTACAGTCAATATGTAGAAGTCTTGACAGGATTCGTTATTAACATGACAACTTCCAGAAGTAATTCAAGCGCCAGCATAAATCTGACAGTTTAAGCACTCAACACATGCAGAAGTCAAAACAGCACCCAAAGGAAGTGAACAGGAGTGTGACGCCCTTCACTTGGTGATGGACAGACGCTGCTGAGGGAAGGAGTAGCTATCACCGTGGCAACAGTGCGGACCCTTGGCCACTGCGATCACCCCCCCCACAAGTGAGTCACATTCATCCTCAGGAGCCCTCCAGGGCCCGGCTCTGTCTTGATAATAGTTTCCATGACGATGCGGCACGCTCTTTGCATCGGTGCCAGCCCAGATAAACAGTGATCCTTTACGAAAACAAGAAGGTCATTACGGCAGCTTGTCAAATCAATGCTGAAAGTGTCCCGGCTGATTAAGCCATCCCCTCTCAGCTCTGACACCGTGTCAATAGTGCCGGGCCGTCTGAGCGCGCTCAGATGATTGGAGTGAAATGCCCATCAGTCAGAGAGCTGAGCTAGACTAATGATTCCCTGTGCTGCCTATTAGAGCTACATGACAACTCAATTCTCCTCTCCACCAGAGAGAGAAAGAGGGGGAGAGAAGGAGACAGAGAGAGAGAGAGAGAAAGAGAGAGTGACCTTGTTGCATCATTTGGAGCTGAGTTAAATTGGCAAGAGCACTTAATCTTTACCTGAGACGATTAACAGAATTAAAGAGGAACAAAAAAGGCACAGAGGTTTTGTTGTTTGATTTTCTTTCGTGCCATTTGTAATTCTCCCATCCACCCATCCACCGCAAAAGACACAATCTTTCATCAAAGTGAAAAAACACCTACAGCTGCAGCACTCCTCTTCTCCCAGTAAGCCAACATGATACAAAATATGCATGCCACCCTCTCATGGCATCTTAGTGTACAATATAACCCAGCCCTGTTGGACAGCTTGCGAAAGCCTCATCTGATTGATTTATCTGTTTTGTCAGTGGGGGCTTATCCCCCCGTGCCCTGCTGGAGATGCAGATGTTAAGCTGGAGAAGTCCACGGGTACCCCGGATAAAAAGGACGCAAATCCCTGCTATCAGCTGGCATCGGATAGCATTAAAACTCCAGCTAGGGATCTGCCTAATTGCTTGTTATTAGGCCACATGTAAATTCGCTAATCTTGATTCACTTTTCATCAGACAAGGAAACTAAGTTGGGCGTTGGGGAGAAAACTGAATGGTCTTTTCAGGCTCAGATACTCTAGGCCAATTATACTCTGACACAATTTGTAGTTGACTTTGAGGGCATTTACTTTGGTAAAAGACAGGAGTCAAGAAACCTAAAGTTTCATTAATAAAATGCAGATCCACCCTGAACAGCTCAGCAGATTGCTAACAGACTAATAGACTCCTCCAATAATATTAATAAACTGGCTTTACTGAAGGATTCCCTGCAAAACATACAAATTCATGAATGTTACCTGTCTGTGATAGTACTAGAGCTTGAATGGAACAATTTCCCTAAAATGTGATTAAACACCACTCGCAGAGTGACCCGAAAGAGTTGGTAGTCCACACGCTTTAATCTGAGAATCTTTATCTAATAAAGACTCCCACCAGAATCCGCGTTCTCATTCACACACAGAAAAAGGTAAGTTACCGGAGTACTCATGGTCCTGAAGAGATGATAGTCTTGACTGAGGTGTGATGACTCCTCCATACATGGCTACCTCCATACCTTGCCTTTTAAACCATGTGACATGCTTCACTTCCAGGTCCTCTTGCGCATCACGTGATTCGTGTTCGTAACAAGAGGTGGGTACATGCCATTTGATGGGAACACAAGATTTTTTGTATGTTAAAGCATATGATTATTTGGTTCAGTAAGACAACAGAGGTTAATTTTGGTCGTTACAAAAATAATATTTACAGTGAAAGTCTGGAAACCATTCGAGAAAAAAAGAAAGCAGTAAAACATACTAACAATAATGGCATGGCAACACCAGACAAAAGCAACTGAAACTAGATGTACATCTTTGCAGTGTTGAGATAAAATGTGGCGAATGAAGGGGTTCAAGCAGAATATGCAAAATGACCTAAGTAGTGAGAGGTTGAAAGATTTAACCACTTCAGTGGGTGAAAACAATTTGACTGTTCTGAATGTTGTGTAATAACTAAGACAAAATGAATTTTGAAGATAGACCAAATCTTGCCAGGGCAAAAGAGGAAAAGATTTTAGGAGAGGTAATATGTAGCAAAGGTAGACAAGCATGAGCACACCAAATTTAAACATTTTGGGATATTAAAACATATAGGTTCCCCTAATGGATAAAATCTTATCAAAATGTGGCATGCATCTGAAGAATGTGGTAGTGATGCAGTGTGTCAAACTTTGTGAAGTCACAATATATTAACTAGTGAAGTTCTAGAGTTTTGCATTGATGTAATTCACTAGGCGGTGCTACTCCAAAATAACTGGTAATAACCATGGGTCGTGAGCTTCAAAAATTTAATCATTTTTGCCAGGACAGTTGTAGAGCTGTTGCCCAAAAAGTATTTTGTTTCTACTCCACTTCAAGGGACACGTCCACCTAGGGACACAAATCTTTTATTCTAAATCAGCCATGTAGGGCTACAATCTCAAGTTTCTTGTGGATTGGTGAATTCTGAGTATGTCAAATGTTCTAACAAAATTCAGTGAAAAAAGTGGAATGTCCTCAGTTAGGCCTTTAAAACAGAAATTGAAACAAGTGTTTGGAATGCTTTTGTTGTGTGCTCCCCTTGCAGCAGCAGACGGAAATGGAGAACTTTCCTCATGATGGTGAGATTTTAAACATTTCATTCAGGCCTTAGCTGTGTCTTCACAGATCATTTTCAGTTGTCCCAATGATTTACATGTTTTTGAAAGACAACACCACACCAGCTCTCTCTCACCTTTCATAAACCAGTACATGTTTCTGAATGGCAAATTCAAGAGAGGCCATATGTCACTGTCTAAAGACAAGGCCAAACCCTCCTCCTCTCCTCTAACCAGAGAGAGAGAGAGAGAGAGAGAGAGAGAGAGAGAGAGAGAGGGGTAGACATCACTGTGTGTAAAAACACACTTACAGACACTATCTAGGAATTTTGTATAAAGATTGAACTCTGTAGACCGCTTCCTGTATGCTGACTGCTCTTGCATCATTATCCCTTCCAGACCTTCTGTGAAAATGTGTGTAAATGCCAATATTTCCACCACTGTCTTATTGAAGATTTGATTGTCAAGTCAAGTAAATCAAATCAAAGCTCAGGGCAGGGATGACTGTACTACAATGAAAACACACAAATTATAAATAAAAAGGCCTGAAAAAACATGAAAACATTCCTTTTTTGTGAAATGAACTTAGCTCCTATAGTTGATAGAACTGCTTCTTTTCCTGGGTTTTAAATAGTCTTGTACTATCACAGATATAAAACTGTTCTCAGGGTATTCATTTATAAGCAAGCCAAAAAAAAGGCTTACATAATGGAACATTTCTTAATGTATATGCTGTAAAACCACTATGCGTAGTAGAATAGTGTAACATACAGTACATAATGTACATATTTCTGTTTTTCTTGTTATTATTACTATTTTAACAGAAATTCAAAGTCCTAGTTATTAGTTCCATTCTTACTAAATTGAATAATAAATAAAGCAATAGAAATGGCCCAAAATTACTTAAAAAACTAATTCCATTAACTTCAATAGAAAGTTAAGGTTTTTCAGATACTTTTTTCTTACTTAAGCTTGCTTTTTTAGTATTTATATGTTGTAAGGGCAGCATTGTAGATATAAAAGTAACTTCTGAAAAAGTCAGTTAATAATAATATAGTAATAACTGTGTAGTATATTCTGATTTGATTTAAATATTGTGTACTGCTAACCAGTCATTCTAAAAGGATGTTCAGAAGGTGTTTCAGAAAGTATGACAGCTATTCATGACTATTGCATTGCTCACATGCAAATTCATTGTGTTGCATGTCCTATAGATTATTGTAAAGATCAAAATAAAAGGTAAGGACTTGTTGGGCTATCTAAAACAATGTTAGTTTTGCTTCCAAATGCAAAAACACCACCTTCACTCTGTGACAGACGATGGCTCACCATGTGCTAGCCAGTTGAGTTTCACTTCACCTTCAAGTTGTAAAGCTGATTTACGGCGATGTGTTATTATTTAGCATAATTCATCTCTCTGTCAGTCGCACATTGGAGGTTAATAGAAATGCCAGCATGTTCACTGATTTACTTAGTAAAATTTTCATCCCAAGGTTGGCCTGGATGATTGGAGGCTGAGCAAGGAAAGGGGGATTCATGCATTATGTAGAGGAAGCTGATGTGACCTTGAACAATCACTGGCTGGACTATATATTAAAGCTGCCGCCATCTTTCCCCAGCCTGAAAATACATCTGATGCATTTAACAGTATTTTACACAACATTACTGATGCTTTACATGAGCTGAGCTCATTTTATTTGGTCATCCATTTCAAAAGAGCAGTTTAACGACATCGGACAAGAAGCCATTTACGACATCTGGCCATCCGATTTGGCTCAGGCAGACAATTAATAACCACATGGGCACTGATATAGAGAGAAATATGCATTCATACCCATTTGTTATCTGTTCACAGGACCGTTAATAGTATAAAGGAACATGATCCCAGCACTTTACTGAAGATATATTGCTAGCCAATAGGCAACAATGCCAAAGGCCGGCTGACTGTCTATTGTGGGAGAATAGTGAGTAGGTCAGACACATGTAGAGTTTATGTCAGTCCCAAACTGATATAAATACAGAAACTGAAGGACGATCTTAGCCAAAATAGGATGCAGCCTGCAGAGCATGCTTCCTGTGGCAGAAGGCAAAGGGTTTGTGTTAGTCTCTGAGCCTGTAGGATGTAAAATTTTGCAGAAAAAAAACATGTATTTGGGGAGGGGATTACCTTGAGTTTAGAGGTGAAATATATGAGAAACAATATTTTCCCACAGAAGAGGATGGGCAGTGAATCAATACTCTGGTTGTTAGTAAGGCTTTCGCAACCTTTAAAATATCAAGTGAAATTGATTTATTCAATACTGTCTATTTTTTCAAATTATATTAGTCTGAAGTCTGACCATGACATTTCCTAACTACATTCCTCCTAATAGTGTCTCTTTATTAGAAAAAGGCCCAAACCACAACAAATACAGTACACTTAAAAATAAAGGCTCCTAAATGGTCTTTAAGAAAAATGTTTCTTTCGTATAGGACCTTTACTTTATGAGGAGGTTCTACACACTTGCATGTTTCCGTCGAAAAGGTTTTAGGGAACCAGAAGCGTTTTTTTCTATCGTGGTGGTGGTGGTGGTGGTGGTGGTGGTGGTAGTAGTATTTGTTTGTTCATTCATTCATTCATTCATTCATTCATTCATTCATTCATTCATTCATTCATTCATTTTTAAGGAATGCTATTCGACCCAGCAGATGTATAAATGTATCAGATGTGTCACATTTGCCTGATCTAACATAATGAAGTTCTGAAACTGAGCAGTACAAAGTCATAGCTGCTTTCTCACTCGAGGAATGCTTTCTTGCCACAGTGAATAACAGTATGCGAAGATATGCAAGACATGGGCCTACTGGTGATCCAAAGACATTTGGGAGCCCTAATCTGCTGCCATGGCAGACATAAAAGATGTTTATGGACCTTTTACATATTACCTCTGATGACTTGATGTGCGAATGCAGACATTTGCTTTGCTATTTTTCCACACAGTTATTTCAGCAAAATGACATTGCAACTAATTTGCAGAGCATCGACAATGACCAAATTCAGTGATGCTCTGTGCAGTGACTAGAACATGCAAAGATCGTCAAAGGTTTGATTGGCCATGATACAAGAACAATACTGACTGAAAAACTTTCAGATTTCATCATCTTAAAAGGACAGTTTAAGGTAAGCTATGGGTAGCTGGCCTGTCAGCGCAACTGCTAGCGATTAAGTGGTGACAGATTTCAAACGAACGTTGCTTTTTTAGAACTGTAAAGGGTTTTGTTTATGTTCTTGGCACAATATAGTTTGTTTTTGATTTGGACTGGTTCAGAGCACTGCCTTGGGCATTTCTGAGGGTGTTTCTACATGTATTACTGTTGCTGTGTCCTGAAAAGATATTAGAAAAGAAAAGGCATATTGTGCTTTAGTGTTTAAAGGGAAATAATTAGGTGAGACATGATGGCAGTACTTGCTGATAGAGGAAATGATAAGGGAACACTATTCTCTTTTTAAAGCCCAAAGTCCATTCTGATATAATTGGTAGCGGAATTATTTATGACATTAATTGCCACATTATCGACTGCCTGTCAGCTCCCGTGGCAGTTCGTCCATCTTTCTTACTGGCAAGAGCTAGCTCAGCCTAAAGTAGACTGACAAGCTAATTACACCATCTTCCCCCTCAATGACAAATGCTACTCATCTGAAACCAGGCCGGAAATAAGGCTCTCTCTCTCTCTCTGCCCTTTCCTGGGCTGTCTGCCTGGGCTAATGTCTCGCCGTGTCTGTAGTAAAGGATGAGGCTGTGCGCTGGAGAGAATGATCAGCCCCTCATCTCACCTCTCCCTCATCCAGTTAGTGTGCTATCAGCACACAGCTGTCAATCACCCATACAGCACTGCGGCGCTTTCTCATGCGCCTGATTTGCATCCGCTGGTGTCAATCACTCGGAGAGAGGAGCCTAATAACTGATGACTATGGGCGATTTCCCAGAGCTGCACTGACAGGCAGCCACATTGGGTGTTGGGATCAGAGCAGGCTGAGGAGAGTGCTGTGCTATGCTGTGCTGAGCTGAGCTGAGCTGAGCTGAGCTGCACTCACACAGCACAGGGCTTCCTCTCAGTCTACACTACACACAGGCCCGCACTGGAGCAAGGGCCTCCTGAACATGCTATCATGGGAATACAATCATCATCTCTCTTTTAGACGAATGACACTTACCTGCTCCTCCGCAAAAGCCCGCTAGGAGACATTTGGTTTAACCCATTAAACTGCAGCCTTATTATTCTGTTGTTAATCTTAAGACATAAAATTCAGTGACTAAGTAATATATGGTAAGTACGGTGAAGCTGAAATGTAAGTTATGTAATGAAGCATTACCCCCATGAACCTTATTATTCATTTAAATGACAATGAGAGTTTGATGTACTGTAGCAGGTAAACACTGTTTCATTCATTTTTACCCTTCAAACTGCACCATTCACTCGGACGTCCACACAGTCCATCATAGCCTGTTTGGGGTTCATTTTTATAATTTTTTTAAAAATGAAAAACCAATGCATTTACATATATCTGCCTACAGCCGCCCCACTCATTCACAATGAAGTGAAAGAGTGTTTCAACCATGACCACATTTTTTTATTAAATGAAGGATACTGCAGGGGAGGCACTCAGGGCAGTGGTTATTTACATGTCCTTTAAAGGTACAGGAACAAATCCCCCCTAAAATAAAAAAAGGCATCTAATTTAATTAGAGATAAAGTGAAGTAGGACAATGGTTCTATAAAACATAGAATGATTAGGGGTTTTGGTATGTAAAACCACACAAATGTCATTAGCAGACTTCAAATGAAAATTAAATGTAGGATATGGGCCCTTTAAAATGTACTGTTCAGTAACTTTTATGAATTGTTTGGTGAAAACTATTAAACTAATAATGTGGCATGATAGCACAAGATAAGTGAAAGCAACACAACAAGCCCATCATGTTTCAGTTCTAAATGGTTTTGAATATTGCTTCAAAGTCATAAGGGTCTGTATGTGGGTGCACACTTCAACTCTTCACTCTCATAACAAATTGGTTTATTTATAGTTACTAAATAATAAGTCATAAGATTAATAACTGAGTAATCAACCCAGGGTTAAATGCACTCCATCTTTTCATGCACTGGAAGCACTGGAAGCCAAATATGAGGACGCAGGCATGCACACAGCAGCAAGGGCAGAACACATAAGTGATTTCCCTCCATCCAGCTGGTGATGTTATTGTACACAGGTCCCATCCCCTTTCATCTCTGTCTAAGTTGCTGGTTGTGGGGGCTGCAGCTTGTCACTGGCGCTGCTACACTACTCCAGTGAGGAACTTTACCAGGAGCTGCGCATGCACGCGCTGCCTCAGGTCACAGCCCGTGCCTACCGGTTGCTCTGTTCCTCCATCCTTAATTAGTCCCCATCATGTGCCCCTTTCCATAACGCAAACACACACACACTCCTGCACTCCCTCACTCACATACAGCACACATGCGTGGCAGCATATGTCTAGCCTCTGCACTCGCACCTCCCTCCTAATGTTGTTTATATTTGTGGAGCTGTTGGAGATGAGGCCGTGACGAGGATGGGAAGTGACACTCACCAAACTCGGTATGTCCTCTAGCCAGCTCCGCCGGCTCCACCGCTGTCAATTCGGCCTACATCAGCAGCACTGGCTCAATGGCAGCGTCTCTGACACATGTCACAAAGTTTTAAATGTCTGTTCTTTTCATGGGGGATGGCTGGGTGAGCCAGCCAGGGAAGAGATGACATTTTGTGCGGTGAGTGAGTGTGTGTGTGTGTGTGTGTGTGTGTGTGTGTGTGTGTGTATTGGGGGGCGGGGGTGCGTTGGACTTGTTGTGGCTCCCTCTTCCTGCCTCCTCTGGCTGTCACTGGCACTTTCCTGTGAACATATCACAACACGGACAAATAAACCTTGTCATTTAGAAACGCCCGCACTAGTGACCATGCTACCCAGCAGCACGACAGGAGCAGTGTGTGCAAAGCACAGTCGCACAGGACCAAGGACACACACACACATATACACAAACAGAAACACACAAGCTCAGTGACATACACATATGGCACACTCACACTCACAAACACTCATACAAACATCCTGCAGAAACACACAAACTCAGCAACATATGCATATAACATCCACTCTTTCTCTCTCTCACACACACACACACACTTGGGACATAAACATCCTGTATATACAAGCTCAGCATCCTGTGCAAGGACAACAGTATATGCCACTGATTCAGCAAATTCTAAACTTAAAGTAGAGAACAGTACAATTAAGGGGAAAACGTTCTACAAAAAGGTCGGACTGAGTCTTATCTCTTCCATTGAAGTGTGTGCTCAGGTGGACTTGATCAATGCCATGTCAGAGACTTTCACACAAATGTGTTGTCCATGCCAGCTGGCATGCATACTGTCATTAAAGCAGAAGGGGAAACAATACCAAATACAGCAATTCTGAATTTCCTAGAAATATTTAAATGGCTTTACTCTTCACTCAATTTATTCAGATTGCATATTCACAAGTGGTCTCAGGCTCACTGCATGCGCACGCGCACACACACACACACACAGACACATATATATATATATATGTATGTGTGTGTGTGTATACACATCCGCATACACACAGCCTCTGACCCAAAGACATGCAGCCAGTGCACACAAAAACATTCCACTGGGCTATGTGTGACCTTTCCCTCAGAGCATGCACTGCACACTGATGCTCCAGCATCTCCTTCAGCGTTGCTGCACTGAGGCAGCACACTCAGGAGAGTGCTTAACACACGCTAATTAAACAGGCTGAGGCACAGAGCCCATCAGAGCAGGAGAGAGAAAAAGCCAACTCTTCTTCATTCATAAACAACCCTAGATCCCCAGGAGAGGCATGGCAACTGACATCAGTCAGGACTTTAGAATGGTAGGGCTAATAAAATGGCCTAATGCATTAATCTGCATGTGGCAGTGCAACTTCACTGAATTTGAAATGTTAAATCAGTTATACACGCTGATAATAACACTCATACGTTATATTGTCACTATTGTGGAGGTCTGCAGAAACCTATTGGATCTTGCTAATGTTTGTTATGCAGAAAACATCAAAAATGAATGAATGGTTGAATTTCATGAGCATTTTTTTTATTACTCCACTTACATTCAGCATTAAAGCAAAAATAAAAACTGTCATGGTTATATTTCAAATAAATCTGTGTGGAAGTAAAATGAGCCAGTGAGGCATGTGAGTGAGCATACAGATCTAATAATTATGTGCAGTGGAAAACCTTTTTTTGGTTTTGGCTTTTCAGAGGTGCTCAACTTTGAATCATTTTTGTTTCTGATTCAGATATCTCATTTTCACTACTATTTTGGCTTTTAAGTCCAAATGTAACTATGGCAAAGGTTTCAAATAGCAACCAGAAAAATTTTCCAACTCTTTATCCCCTGCTGTTTTCCAGGCTGTGCATTTATAAAACTGTGTCTGATTTGTGGTCTAATAATTTAATTGTTTGGAAAAAAAATCATGGTGAGGTTTCACAATGTATTGAGTCATTTTCTAAAGAAACGTAAGTGGATCAAAGTGAGGTTTACAGCCTAAAAAACTGAACATCGCAGAGAGGTGTAAACATGCATCACGAACTGGGTTAAGAAAGTGCACACTACAGTTATATTTTCACTTTTTGAGAAATTTTATTTACTGGCAGTATGAATCAATTATAAACACTTTGACAAACCAGCAATAAAAACAATTACAGCTCTGTATTTTTGCTAATGTAAGTAGTTTAATTCGATTAACTAATATTCAATACTCTGTTAATGACATCCAAGACTGCAGTGTAAAATTATTAGAAATGTACATTTCTGTAGAAATTAAGGACTGTCCTCCCACGCAATTAGAAAAAAAAAACCAAAACAATAAATCAATGGCATCGCAAAGTATAATTTAGTCTGTGTTAAGACAACATAATACATTTAGCCTGCTGCACATCTTTGGTTACCCTGGTGTAACACCATTACCACGACGTCTTACTTTGGTCTTGCTTTGGAGTTCTGTTCTTAAATTCTGAAATACAATAATCAAAAATGAAAAAACAATACAGCATTCCTACTAAACCATAAGGAAAATATTGGATAAATATAAAACAATTGTCAAGTGTACTGTATCTAATGTAGTTGATGTGTTAAACATTCCACCAAATGTTTTGGCCATCGCTTCTGAAACGCAGCACAAGCTGCTATGATTTGTTTTTTGTTCCTTTCCATAAACAAAAGTTAGAGAGCAAGTCATTAAAACGGTGTGAAAAGGTCCAAAACCCACATGAGGAGGCAATCAGAAGTGCAGTGGAGAAAGTTGTTGACTTCTCCCCCTCCCTGCAGTCCTGCTATCTCTCTCTCGCGCTCTCTCTCTCTCTCTCTCTCTCTCTCTCTCTCTCTCTCTCTCTCTCTCTCTCTCTCTCTCTCTCTCTCTCTCTCTCCTGCACCCAACCAACGAAAGCAAAGCTCATTACCTCCCACTTTCCCTGCTCCTCCAGGCTCCTGCACGGCAACATCTGCCCCCGCAACACACCAGCTCCACAGCGCGCGCGCACACACACACACGTACACACACACACATACACACACACAAGCGTAATATCACCACACACACGCACAGAGTTTAATATCACCACACATACATAGAAGCATACATAAGGCCACAGTGCAAGGAGCCTGCAAAATGCCCCTCGCTCACCAAATAAACAAGTAAAAAATACTTTTAGCAGACAAATTGTGTTCATCAAAAACAAGTTCAACTTTCTTACGCCAAGGCATTTGAAAAATGATTATAAGCAATATTCAGGCGTAATCTCAGTGGTCACAAAGTGAGTGGTAAAAAGCATAAAAAGCATTTTCATGGAATGTTGGCAGCTATCTAACGTCTCCTGAGTTAAAACCACAAAAGCACACTCTCACAAATTAGGTTCAAAGAAGGGTTCTTTGTATGATGCCATAGAAAAACCATTTTAAGTTTCATAAAGAACATTTCAAGGGATGATCCTTAAGTGCCATGGGTCTCAAAGTGGGGTCTGAGGACTCCAGAGGTTTGTGACCCACAGCCAGAGGGTCCCACCTCCCAGTTTTTTTCCAGAGCATATATTTACATTGATATACACCCTTTAATCTCTTACATATAGAAGCTTGTCCAACACCATCACCAAGTAGTAGAAAATTGGTAAATGAGTGAATAAACGATATGTTATTGTATGATATATCACAAGACTTTATCAGTGCACAATATGTTTCACAATATGGATCACTTAAAAAAATAAGACCATGATTATGATTTTTTTAAACTTTTAACAATATGGGATTTTTACAGTCTGCACTACATGCAGGTCAACAGGACACTCAATTAAACTTGCAGTTGGCCTGTGTACTTTAAGTACTGCAATATTCACCATAAGTCGTGAAAACAATGAAAGCATGATAATAATTTATCATTATACTGCCTCCTAATTTAAAAGCTAATTCATTTACAAACTTTAATTAGGTAACCCACACAATATTGGCACAGACAAATATTTGCCTTATGTGTGTCATGCTTAAAGCTTTGGCATGTAGGGATCCACTGGAAGGGCTTTCCGACTGAAAAAGAGCCTTTAACCATATTTGTATATGTGATATGTGAATATGAAGAAGTTATTAAAGGTATAAAAAACCTTTGCGTAATGTTATGGATCTAGGAAGAATCTTCACGCTGTTTCTTTATATCTTGTAAAGCTTTTTCTCACTCACACATCTCATTTACAAACATGCTTCTTTAGTGGATTGAAGTGGTTCTTCTATGGCGCTGCTCACAGAACCCTTTGTGGAAGCTTTTTAAATGTGTACATCATCATTGCCTTATCAAAAGCTCCTAACTCCATTTGTTTTCACATGGTTTATAAAAAGCCCTTTATATTTCATGAGGAGAGGAACAATACAAACAGGCCCAAGCTATTTTGAAGAAAATGTCATTAAATAAACATACAGTATAAAATTGAGAACTTTCTGCTTTCTCCTGTAAAATTACCATTTTGTTTTGTTGCCAGCGATGACACACAGGCATGAAGGATATTCTGCCATTTTGTCCTCTTATGAATACAAAGAAGGAAGTATGAATGGATGGAATAAAAAGTGTCTCTCTGTGTGTTTAACTTTAGCTTTGACTTTGAGGGCGGCTCATCCTGTGTGTCCGTGCGGGCCCACAGCAGCCTCAGGTGTGACCTCTGACCTATGGACAGTGGTGGCTGGACCAGGCAATCCATCATGGAGCAGTAGCTGTCAGCGCAGGGACTTGGCTTGGTGTGTGTGTGAGTGTGTGTGTGTGTGTGTGTCAGTGCAGAGGGGTAGGGCTGCTTAAAGGCAATCATGTCAGTGTGAATGGCAGTGTTCAGCCAGCGAGAGAGCAATATGAAGTGGCAGCGATGGCACACTCAGCAGAAGGCACTAGAGGGCTGTGTTTGTCTGCTTAAAATGCATGTGGTGATATGTATATTTATAAAGACACACAAGAGGATATCTTTATAAAACCCTCTCGTGTGTCTGTCTGCCGGCCTGTCCATCCGTCCGTCTGTCTCCTTGTCTGTCCGTCTGTCAGAGCTGGTCATTGCGGATAAAGCGGTTGCCCTCTGAATGCTTGCCATAGTAGATGTAGCGGCACTTGGCAAATACCCCTGCAGATAGAGAGAGAGAGAGAGAGAGAGAGAGAGAGAGAGAGAGAGAGAGAGCGAGAGAGAGAGAGAGAGAGAGAGAGATGGGGGACACGAGGGAGACAGAGAGAGAGAGAGATTCCACACTTTACTGCCACCTGGACAAAAATGAAACACTGGAACACTGGAACTCACACTTATTCCTACAAATACAAACTCACTTTCACATTCATCCTAAGATCATTTTCTCCCTTTTTATTTTAGTGTTTGCTGTCCCACTTTATAGCCTCTACTGAAGTTTTTCTCCCTCTGCTGCACTGTGATCTACTAACCCAGTTTCACACTCAGCCGACACACTGTCCTGTGTATGTCTGACCAGATTGGCATTCAGTGTAACTCAAGCTTCTAATGAGGAATTCATCAAAGAATCCTCTACAAGCAGTGGTTTATCTCCTCAAATATGAACCGTTTCTATATAAACTCTCTCCTCGGAACACGCAAGCAACGGCCGTTTCATCCCTGAATTTCATGAATTCAAAGCCTGAGCTGATTTGTCTACACACAAAGGAGTCAAAGACGGTTCAAGAGATCAAACCTACTGAAGAGTGTCAGCCGAGACATCCCATGCATCGGAGTAACATGAAGTTCATTCATGAATATACACAAGCTAAATCACAAGGAGGATTCACTTGGCTTGACTTGGCATTTCATCCTTCAGCTGTCTCAGTGGAAACCTTTTCCCTACAAGCTAAAAGCATATTTTTTTTCACTTCAGGGCAATGCAATGCATGATTGACCATAGTTACAAAAAGGAGAGAAGGAGCATAATCTAATTCTAAAGCTGTGCATTCCTTATGCATACATGAAGACATCTTAAATACACATATACACTAAAAATGTTACATATTGCACGTTTCCAGTTAAGAAAATAAGAAAAACTAAAGGAAAAATAATCTATCTTGGCCACGGTCCCTCAATGGAGTAATCTCAGATGTCTGCAATTTCACTTTTTCCACACCTGCCCTGATGGTTTGCATTACTGACAACATGAAAATACACAGTATGTGTAAATGCCTTTATAGTAATGATTAGGTTTGTCAGAAATCTGTGCTCTGTGCACTTATAAAAATTCAACAGACTGCTTATATGGAACCTCTAGGATTGTTCTATATGCTAATATGTATTCATGTCACATGACACATTTGCCTAGGTGCCAGGATAAATTCCTTACTCAGGTCTGATGCTTTATCTCCATTGTATTATCTCAGTGTGCATAATGTACAATGATTGTTTTGAACTCTGGACCTTTTGTCAGTCCATTGCTGGAGAATGACTTGTTTTCATTTCAGTTTTCCAAAGAGAGAGAATCTGTTGTCTGAGCTTGTCCCGCTGTACAATCCTGGCATGAATTACATCCATCGGAACAGCTAATCCTGGACAGGTCACCAGTCCACCACAGGACAGACACACAGATGAACACATTCACACACAAACAAACCTAGGGCAATTTAGCATCGTGTCTTTTGGAGGAGCTGGCCACTCCATCTAGGACCTTCTCACAGTGAAACATTAACCATTGCGCCACCATGAGATTCTGACATCATTTTTCAATTTGATTTTATTTTGGAACTAAAAAAAAAAAAAAAAAAAGGGTTTGCAAAATTCTACCAGTGCAGGATTCTAGAGTGGTAGAGCAAGCACCACTCTGAAAACTCTCTCTACCAGTTAAGGTGATTTTAATGGCAAGATGCTTTTGGGAAACTAGGCCATTCCCAGTGTCCAAAACATTTTCTTTTTAACCGATAAAGCAGCCTAAAT
Source organism: Bryconaethiops microstoma (assembly GCA_037577275.1). NCBI lineage: Eukaryota > Metazoa > Chordata > Actinopteri > Characiformes > Alestidae > Bryconaethiops > Bryconaethiops microstoma. The sequence continues at coordinate 14,010,667 of JBBJLS010000148.1, read as the reverse complement.
TTTAATAATAATTTTAATAATAGTAAATTTAACTGCTAAAATTAACACTCAATTCAATGATTTGAATTGATTTAAGTAAGTTAATTTAACAAGCTATCTGTCAACAGCTAGCAAACAATCAGAGAAGAAGTTGAGAAATGCTAACTTGGCTACTTAACTCACCCTACTTTAGTGTTCTGTAAAGTAATTTATTGTTAGATATCACATTTCAAAGAGTTTCACCAAATTCAGTAAGCTAGTTTTGCTTACCTTACAGCTGACATAGTCATGCGTGTTAATAGATCTGATACTGAGGTGTGATAGACTCCTGCATTCATTTAATCGAACACATTTTCTGTTTTAATAATGAAATAAAAACACCACCATACTACAGTATGTGTCTGAATTTGCTCAGTAACCTTTTTTCACCCACTCTTAGCCTATTAGATACGATTAGATTACTGCCACTGCCATTTTCACCTCAGTTCGTTCTGAGGAGGGCTTTTATTTGAGGACTATTATTGGAGAGAGCTGTGATTCACTTTGAGGTCTGTCAGTCACTATTTTAGAAATGGTCAGTTGTCCAGGTCAGAACACAAAAGCACAGCACAATTTTTGATGGAAATGTATGTTGCTCAGATTTGTGAATAAACACAAACAAACATTTTCAGATATTTTATTATTATTATTATAATTTTATTTGTTTCTGGGTTCCTTGCAAGACCATGATCTGTCCCTTATGTAACTATGTAATAACTATGTAGTAACTACGTAGTAACTATGTAGTAACTATGTAATAAAATATTGAGTACTTTATCAAATTTAAATAGTTTAGTAAAAAGACATTAATAACTCAACTATGTTTTAAATTAATCTGCTTGAGGAATATTTATTACTCCTACACAGTGCCTATGAGTGTGTAAGAGTGTGTTTTGAGGCAGATACTAATATAATAGGTTATTAGGTTATTAAGCAGTTAGCCTCTGATTGCAGCCCGCTATTGTCCTGTCTGAACTTGGTACTAACCTACTCACCCCTGAAAAGAGGCAGAAGAAACTGTGCACACAGCCCTTCAAAGCTAACACAGCTCTCAACACTGCTCCCTCTCAACTGAGGTCATTTGGTTTATTACTTATATTAGGAGTTTCAAATGACACACACACATACACACACACACACACACACACACACACACTCACACCAATGCACTAACATTACCAGCACCAAAAATGAAAAAAGAAAGCATGCATCATCACCTTACACACACATAAAAAACACACACGTGCACACACACACACACACACACACACACACACACACACACACACACACACACACACACACACACACA
>JBBJLS010000148.1:13969988-14009237 GCA_037577275.1 Bryconaethiops microstoma | reverse complement strand
AGAGAGAGAGAGAGAGAGAGAGAGAGAGAGAGAGAGAGAGAGAGAGAGAGAGAGAGAGAGAGAGAGAGAGAGCGCATAAGAGCAAGTTACCAGTACTTTGTGATTGTTATTTGTGATGATTACAAACACATCACTCTGGTTCTAATATCTAACTGAATCAGAGACAGAGCATTAATCGGGCAGAGGGGGGCACTTGCCCCAGGCCCTGGCCTTTACGGGAGACCTCAGATGTCACCGATGGCAAATAAATATTTTAATAGTAAGTTATATAATAATACTTAACAGAAGTCCGCTAGGTGTTAATAGAACCACAGTGATCGAAACAACAGAATACTTCATAGTATTTTCAAAGCAGAGTTGGGGTTCAGTAAATAACACATGACTGTGTAAGAGATGACTATGTAAGGAACTGGTAAGAGATGGCTAAACACAAATCAGCAATGAGGAGAAAACATAAGAAAGGAGCTTACTTTAACTCAACCATAGTTTTGCTCTCTCATTTTTTATATCGAGCCACCGAATAACTTCAGCTTCAAACTCCACTGCCCAAAAGCAATGAATAGGAGCAAGAACTTGACAGAGAAAATGACAGAGAATATAAGAGAGTAGACTAGGACAGCTCTGAGGAAAAAGACACTGAAATTAAAGAGAGGTAGAAGGATCGTAGAAAAAGGCGATGGAAAATACAATGAAATATCTGTCCAGCTGAAATATATTATGTTTACAATGAAGGAGAAGAGGTTTTTTTCAGACTTGCAGTTAATGTTTCCTGGGTGGTAGTTTTTTTCTGTGCAGTGTGCTTTCAGATTTAGAACAAAAACTAAAATGGTTGTACTATCAATAGGGCCGGGCAAGTTAACGCGTTATTATCCCGTTAGCGCATTATTTACTTGATGCCGACAATTATTTTATCGCAAGTTAATGCAGGTTTTTTAATCCTTTTCTTTTGAAAGTTCATTGCTTTTTTGTGCTCCAAAGTGCGCGCAGCACGCAGCTCTACGCATAGACATATATTCTGTGTCTATGGCTCTAGGTCTCGGCTGGTTTTCGCAGGGGTCAGGTGCCCCATTACTTTTGTCCAAAAGTAATGAGGCGCCTGACCCCCGCGAAAACCAGCTGAGACCTAGAGCGCTGTGTGGACAGAAGTATTGGGACACCTGACCATTACACCAACAGAGACTTTAATGACACTGCATTCAGATACATAGGCTTTCATATGGAGTTGGTTCCCTTTTACAACTGCTATAATGGTTCCGCCCCATGCTCTGGACTCCGAGGATAATTTGTTTTTCTGTAACAAAGTAGATGAAACGTGAATGCCCTGCAGTGGCAAGTAGCTTTGGTTTTATATTTGATTTGACTACATTAGCGTTTAAGTTGAGATTTACAGAAATATCTGAACTGCAGCTGTGTAACTGTGTTAAAGGGAACACTGCTGTTAAAAAGCTCCTTATTTGTTTAAAGTGTTTGCAAACCAAATGTTATCGCACTTTTGTTCGTATAGCAGTACTTTAAACGTAAATGCACGCAATACACTACTAAATTATTTAATTTTGTGTATAACAATATGATTAATCACAATTTAAAAATGTAACCGTTGCCCAGCATTAATGATCAAGTATCATGATAGCACAAGGTCTGGCCACCCACCCCCTTCCATTTCACAACGCTAGCACTTACAGTTGGCCACGGGAGCTTTAACAGGGCAGATATTTTACATTCTGATTCTTATGACCGTGCCATGTTTAAAGTCACAAAGATTTCTAGTATGATTCATTCCAGTATGCCAGTGTTTGTCTGTGGAGACTATGCAGTCTATTCCACATCTATGCAATCTCTTTATACAACAGTTAGCAATGGGTGTGACTCAAAGATGCACAGGTCAACTTAGTGACCTGTATGTTGGGCAAGTTCGGGTCATCTTATGAAAAAATTCCTCTGGTGTGGGCGAGGCAGGTCAAAAGTGACAAAGCAGCGATCCGACTAAATTAACTTACAGAAACATTGCAGGTTGCCTCAGGTTTGGGTTAGGATTCGGACAGATGTTCTTATTAGCATGAAAATAAATTAAATGCTTTTTATTACCAATATTAATATTCATGTTTTTAATAAAGAAAATATTTCTGCTTATTTGTTCTAATCGTATGTGTTCTTCTTTAAAGGCAAAAACACACTTACTGCTTAATAAGTAGTTTACAACTATTTTCTTGTACCTCAGTTTTTATATACTTTCGTTAGCAATTCTGTGTGCCCCTGTTCAACAGATATATTGAAAGGATAAACAAAGGCATACAGGCCTCAGAATGAAAACATCAAGCTGCAGAAACTACACGTCCAATCGATAAAAATGACAAGATATTTATTATAATACTGCACTTGAACCTTGAACAAACATCACAATTTCGCCAGAGTTAAAATTATAATGCTATCTTGCTGTTATTGTATGTATATGTGCCTGTCAGACACTGAGAAGCCAGCCTCCTGAATATGTCATTTTCTCACTCAAATTTTGGCATGAACGGTGTGTCAGGGGATACAGAACACCAGAAAGACAACATTTGGCCTGAGGGTGCTGTCTAGACAATAACAAGCAGAGAACTTTCTTTCTTCTGTGTGTCTGAGAAAGGAAGAGAGAGAGAGAGAGAGACAGGCAGACCTGGAGAGAGAGAGAGAGAGACAGACAGACAGACAGACAGACAGATAGACATGGAGAGAGAGCCAGACAGACATAGAGAGAGAGAGAGGGAGAGAGAGAGAGACAGACAGACAGACATGGAGAGAGAGAGGGAGAGAGAGAGAGAGAGACAGACAGACAGACATGGGGAGAGAGAGCGAGAAAGAGAGACAGACATGGAGAGATAGAGAGAGAGAGAGAGAGGAAGAGAGAGAGAAGAGGAGCGAGGGAGAGAGAAAAGGGAAGAGAGGAAAGGAGAGAGAGAGAGAGAAAGAGAAAGGAAGAGAGAGAGAAGAGGAGCGAGGGAGAGAGAAGGGAAGAGAGGGAAGGGGAGAGAGAGAGAGAGAGAGAAAGAAAGAGACAAAGAGAGAGACAGAAAGAGAGAAGAGGAGCGAGAAAAGGGAAGAGAGGAAAAGAGAGAGAGAGAGAGAGAGAGAGAGAGAGAGAGAGAAAGAGAGAGAGAAAGGCTAAGGTTCAGTATCACAGTAACCTGATAACGCACATATATCTGTTTATGTTTTTGTATGTGTGTATGTACATTATCAATTGGTCAGTCATCTATGTAGCCACTGCATTTAGATAATACTGAAAGACAACAATTAGCATTTAAAGACAGCATTAGTCTGCTACATTTCTGCTACATATTAGTCTTCTACATATCTGTATATTGTGTAAGTGATGTTATTAACACAGCAGGCCGAATCACTGCCATTTTCCGCAAAGTGCACTGAGAATGCACAGCCTAACCACTGTTAATAACGATTAAATTGTGCGGCCCTAACGTGTACATGCGTGTGCGCATGCATGAGTGTGTATTGCACAACAGACTCTAGGAGGGCTGAAACGTGAGGATAGATCTTTCCTCCAAAGCAGCAGGCATGCCAAGAAGTTGATTCTAAAATCACTCATCAGTGTAAACGTCCCTCATTTCAAACACCATCACATGAGCTAGTTTGAAATTTTCTTGAGCGTGCCCACAAGCATATCCACATTGTAGATCAATCAAATAGTGATTCCAACTATTTTCTAACTATGACAGAACTTTGTATCTTCTCATCCATTTCTCATATCATGGAAAAACACATTTTCTCTTCCTTTTTTTAAATGAAGGCGTTTGGTATGTAAACAATATGTACTGCTTTTCAATATGTACTGCTTTGTATTTTTTTGGGATGCCAAAAAATCTGATGCGTTTACACCCTTAAGTGATAAGGGGTGTTTCAGTCAGGATTGTTTTTTTGGGCAGCCAAGCAGAATTGAGGTTGTTTACATCTATTCATCCTAAAGGCACAGCAAAATGACCTGTAATTTAATTAAAAAGAATTGTAGAAAAAAAAGAGAGGGTAGAGAGCAATCACAATTGACAAATGACAGTTTTAGTCAAGCATCTAGTCAAACATTATAAACAAACCTCTAGGAATGAATAAAATACCAGAATAAAAGGCAAGATTACTTCTTTTTATCCATTTGAAATGTTTTTTTTGTTTTTTTTTACCACTTCAAACTGCACTGCAATCCCAGAGAAATCCTCATTAGAAGAGTAATATTGTAATATTGCCATGGACACAATCATTACTTAGGCTATAATAATTGCTTGCACTACTACAGTTACAGACTTTAGAAGAATACATGTACAGATTTTATTAGTGTTTTATGAACCATTCTTCATAATTAAGCCCATTTATATTACTGTTTCACTTATATTTCAAATATGCTACAAATAATTGGCTTGCATGCACTTCTGAATGGCTACATAGGGAACCTGAATTTGCCCATGGCGTACATTCCTCCCTCACAAGAAGGCAGACACATTTCAGGGAGGAAAATCCAAAAAATGATTTGCTGGAAAATGTCCTCCTCATGCCTGCTATTCTGAAATACTGCTCCAGCTGAACGCATGGCCTGGCAGTGACGGCTAGAGGAGCTCAGTTTCAAGACAGGACAGTGCTGAAATGCCAGAGAGAAAGGAGGGAGATGGGAAGAGAGAGAGAGGGAGGGAGGGAGAGAGAGGGAGAAAGGGGGACTTGATGGATGTTGTAGACTGCAGCTAGGTGTCAGCGCTTTAGTAAATGAGGCAAGGACAAGTGGCATTAATGCTGTCAATGATCTCCTGACAGGAAAACAGATACGGCGCTGGCCGCAGTTTTTAAATAGACATCAAGTGCATTAATGACAAAAAAGGGCAGGCTTCAAACGAAGCAGCTGAGTGATGGGCGAAGGAGGTGGCAGCAGCAGCGCTCGCAGCAGCCCGCCGACGTAATCCGAAAAGACACTGTCAGAAGAGAGAGAGACAGGGCCCCGTTCGCCCGCACTGACACATAACAGAGATGAGGACAGAGATACTGGTGCCATATTAGTGCCACGCATATTCTAACACCAGTCTGGAGCCTAACCAAACTTGACACGCTCTCCCTTTCTTTCTTTCTCTCTCTCTCTCTCTCTCTCTCTCTCTCTCTCTCTCTCTCTCTCTCCTCCCTGTCTTGCCCTTGTCCATGAGCAGTGTCTTGGCTGCCATGGCGCTGCAGTGCGGTGCACTCTTTTGCTGAGCAAGTTAGTGGCAGGGCCTGTTCGTGTCAGGCGGATGAGCGAGATGAGCGCAGGCCCAGGGATAAGCTCAGTCAATCTAAATTTGGACTTTTGTAGTGGAGCAACGCTCATTTTCCTCCTCCCCCACTCCCCCATCCCCACAACTTGAGGTGATCCAAACAGTGAAGTGTGAGGAGCTGTCCGCTCAGATCAGATCTGTGTCCATGTAAGTGTGTGTGTGTGTGTGTGTGTGTGTGTGTGTGTGTGTGTCTGTGTGTGTGTTTATGTGAGTGTCCCCTTGCTCTGCCATGTGCAGACTGGGTGAGTTTGGTAAGGGCAGCAGACACTTCTTCCTGTCTGTGTCTACGTATGATAGGTGGGGGTGGGGGTCTCCAGCTGCTGCCGTTGCCGTGGGGACTAAGGTGCCTTCCTGTATCCTTCTCACGCAGCATGGTGGGGCTAGGATCCTCACACACATGCACAGACGCACACATGCATGCACATTCACGCATACTCACCTTTTTTTCTTTTTTTTTTGTCAGGACAAAAGCCAAAGGTTTGAGCACAATGTCATAGCTCCCAACACACACGCTGTGTAAGAGAATGGATGTAAGCAAATATGAATCCATTATTCAGGAAAGGACAATAAATCAGGCAGAAACACACAGATTCTGCAATATTTTGACCTGCGGGAAACAACTTGGAGTTCGCAGACTGACAAAACACACATGGATGTGTTAGTGGACTAATAAATACAGCAGTCAGTACTAGCAATGCACTAGTTGAGAACTAGTACAGCAACAGGAACAAAAACAGTAGTGTACATACAGGAGGAGAGAACAGAAGTCAATTTTTCTGATAAGCTCACTTTGCTTTAATTGTGTGTAAAAATACATCAGGCAAAACTAAAGTTTTAAAAGACAGACTTTGTGTATGATAGTACAGGGCCATTTGACTGGCATTCAAAGTGTAGTTAACACAACATGTAACACAGCTTAGTACCGGTCAGCAAACACAAAAAGAAATGTTCTTTGCTTGCTACCTATGTCTTCAAACTAAATTCAGGAATAATTTCCAAAAACCGTACAGTCAATGTTTTCTGGTTTAACAAACAGGCCTTTATCCTGCCCTGAAAGGCATACTGGTGTGATAGACAGTCATTTGTGTCCCTTCAGATGTGCAAAGATAACTGCATGCAGTTTTAATGAGTTTAAATTCTGCAAAAGTGCGATTCTGAGAGCTGTGGTGATGTTATAGTGTGGTCTACTTTTTTTTGTCTTTTTAGCAAACTACTAATAAAACACTTCACTCTGTCAAGGAAAAAATTGTGTTTCTTCTAAAAGACTAATCAACTAGTAACATGTAACACAAACTTGGCTTTATAGCTCTAGATTTAGAGTCTAGCCCTCAAATGTGGCAAATATGCCCAGTGATAACAAATGTCAAGTGTAAGTTGATATTAATCATTTTGGACTCAGCTCAATGAATTTACAGAAATTCTGTTGAAAGTATGAGGTTTAAACTTTTGACCAATACTTCGGGTTGATAACACTTTTTTAAGAGTGTACTACAGACGCTTTGTAGACATACAGCTAACATTTAACTACGTATCAACTAAATGCAACTAAACTTGTAATAGATTCTATTAACCACAAACCATAGCCAAAACCTAACCCTAACCTCAACTTCAACCTAAAACCTTAACCTAGTCAAAGATCCTTTTCCCCAACGCTGCTGATAATTAACTTCAAAGTGTCACAGATTCAAAGTTGTTGATAAAGAATGAAATGTTGAAGTGAATATAATTAAAATTACATTCTAATGACTAATTATGTAATTACATTTATAGTTGCACAATTGCATTTTAAAATGATAGACATTTGAAAGTAATACTAGATATCTAAAAGTTAATTTCCTAATTAATTCCATAGTTTTATCTGAACAGTCATAAAATTCACAAAGCCTACAACCTGCAAAGTAAGAGTGTAATGTGTAAGAGTGTAATCCCCTTGTAGGAAATAGCAACTTTTCATGTGTTCATCTTACTTATTTGACCAATTGAATTAACAATGTCAAATGAATAGGCTACAAGCACAAAACATAGTTAACTTACTAGCACAAACTCACTAAAACAAATATGTTTTTTATTTAAAGCATTGTATTTCTTCAACACATTTTAAGCTTCAGATTTCCCTGTTAAATCGTCCCGACAGGGTTGCTACACCATACTGCATGATACACGTTGTGTGTAGGGCAACACTTCCCTATCAGGGTCTTACGACAGATTCAAATATCACAGATAATGAATTTGCATTACACTCCTAGTATACAGTGCTGGTGTTGGGAGAGCATTCCCTGCCAGCCTTAGGCCCATGGAGTGAGAGAGAAAGAGCCCAGCACACTGGCAGGACAGACTCAGCCGCATTACCGCTGTAACAGAGTCTGATGAAGCAGACTTTTGTTGAAACTCAGTAATAAATAAAAGTTATATGATTGATGAGGTGCTGTATTGCCTAGCACTTGGTGCTGATGGAGGCTGAAGCTGAAGAGATGCAGGCTGAGGAGTTTATCATGCTCCAGCTTTCCATGGCAAACATCGCAGGCCTGGGAGACGTTCACTTCCCCCCGCTCGAGCCATGTGTGGGGGGAGAGAGAGCACGATAGAGTGTGGAAGAGAGGGGAGAAAGGAAAAAAAACACACAAGGCCTGGCAAGAGACGGGGAGAGTGTGTTCAGTGTAAACTGGCAGTTAGGTTGAAGTGTGATAGAATGCAGTCCGCTCTGCATACTGCACACCCAGCTGCAGCTGGACCCTCCACTGCTTGTATGGTAACCGGGGGAAAGAAAGAAAGAAATAAAGAAGACAGAAAGCAAGACAAGCTAGACCTTACATGATCTTTGTTACCAATTGTATCAGGACGGTCCTGCCTGGCTACATATATACACACAAACACACACACACACACACACACACACACACACACACACACACACACACACACACACACATTAGCGTGACAGATTAAAAGTTTTCTAGAAGCTAAAGTTTCCATGCTGTATGTTCTGGCACATGAACAGTCAAAGGCATTGCTGCAATCATGCAGTACCTGGTTGTTTTTAGAGGACAGTATCATTGTCATGAGTGGAGGGGCAGGCCTGCTCATCTTCAGCCGCGGCCGCAGCTCTCTCAAAGCTGATTGCAAACAATAAGAGTCCTCCACTCGCTCTCTACAACCAACTATCAAACATACAGCCACGAGGACCTGAGAGCAGCACGTCCTCTAACTTTACTTTGCCTTTCACATTCTACAGTAATGTTGAAATCACAAGGACACATCTGGAGTACCAGCTGCGAACATTAAACCTCAGGGAGTGACGTACCACTAAGAAACAAAGCCACACTGTTTCTCTTCAATAGTTCATTCTTTGTCTATTTAATGCATGCAGTTTCCATATCAAGCTGCAGTATATAGTCTCATATCAAAAGCTTGATACCAGCTGTCGTTACCTTGCATGAAAATGTTGTTATGAATGGACCAATGGAAACTGTCCAAAATTAAATCTGGACACATTTTCATACATTACAGTTATGTGCTTGTTTTTCCTCCATTTGTGAAGTTACAGTTTTAGAGGTTTCTTACAGCAGTGATGATATATTTTATAGTAGTACTATAGGAATAGCTGTTTTGGGCATACCCCACCATTTTCACTCCCTTGTACAGCAGCCTTTGGAAAGAACATGCTGAAGACTCAGTCAGGGGATTGAAAAATCTACCCTGTTAAATCTATTGAGGTGCTTTTTTTCACAAGATGCTCAAGGAAAAAAAAGATTAATCAACATCTGCCTGAAGTGTGTTTAATGATTGCATTCTGCATACAATCAGCTTCCCTTTTTTCAAGGGCCATCAATATGTCAAGGAAAGTCATATCCGAAGGATGTAGCTCTTAACATCAAGGTTATCTATTCTCTGCAAGGCTGGTTCCCCCACTCATCTCTCTCTCTCTCTCTCTCTCTCTCTCTCTTTCTCCCTCTCCCTCTCCCCCATCTCTCTTTCTTTCTCAGCGCTTTTCCTCTGTTCTCAATGCATCATACGCTTTCATCAGATCTGCAAGCAATTAGAGTAATCATGTTCTAGAGGAGAAATCAATTAACAATGCAGTTAAATTTTCCTTATTATCTCAAAGAGCTGAAATAGTACTTGAAGGGAAGACGGACTGGAAGCAGAGTTGACATTCATGAGGCCATGAGGGCATGTGAGACTGAGTAATGGTCAAGTTCAGCTCCAGTCATGGACGTGTGCTCTTATGAGTCTCAGCATATCTGCTTCAGTCACTTCATCAGTCACTACCAGTGTCCCAGGATGGAATCATCATCATCTGGCCTGTTTGCCTTTAGCTCACATCTGTGTGTTTACATGACAACAGTGTAAGGAGGAACAAAGTAATTATGGGCTATTATATCTGTACAATGCATGTGTTATAATTAACCATCCTGCGCACATGCATGATATGTACAATAGAAAGAGCTACACCATAGCAGCACTAATTAGGGTTAAACAAAGGGGCTGCATTTCTATTCAAGTTATAAAAAACACTGTGCTACAAAAAAGAAAAAATATAAAATTTGAGTTTGAGAATGATTTATATAACTGAAAATGAAGAGAATTATCATTTTATATACATCATAAATAAATCGGAAATCATAAATTCTATGTATTTATTTATTTTTATAAAACTACGTGCCATTTCCAGGCTTTTTGGTTTTTTTTAATATGGGAGATATGGGGAAGGATAATACCAGCAGAAATAGCTGAACTGGATATCAGAGGAAAGTGGAATCAGTCTAATCTGATTCTGCAACAAATTTGAGACTAAAATATGACAGAATTGCTTGCTGTGCACCATATTGTAAAGGTTAATAGGTCAAAGTATAACAGCTGACTCATGTTAACACAAAAAGCAAGCAGGTGTCTATGTATTAGTCCATGAATAATATCTTTTTCAATATTTTAACTTTGCACACATTTTGAGTTGTTTTAACTGAAGAAGATTAACTGAATACAATAGCTGTGGATTGGATAAGTCACTGCTGTTAGCTGTGTATTTCATGTTGTAAAGTAATAGAGTTTGAGCAGTTTTAGCATAGTATTTTTAGATGGTCTTTTTTCAGGTGCTTGAATTAAAAGTAACTTTTTAAAGCTTATACACTTTAAAAGAAATACAATATCAGCCTGCTATAAGTATCACCTAGAAAGAAAAAGTGGTGTCATAGATGTGGTTTCATTGTGTTGTGACCTGAATTACTAAAGGATTGTTCTGTCTTCAAGGCACAGCTCTGCATATTACTCCATCCTCCAAGAGGTCCTTCAGAAGTCACAGGCCTAGCCAATAAATATCATCAACTGGCAGAGATAAATATTCAGATACATATTCATAGAGCAGCTGTTTGCCCCTGTCTCCTCTAGGAGAGAGAGAAGGTTATACTAAAGAAAAAGGAGCCTGAAGTTGGAGCTTATCACATTTGGACCCTGGATAATGTCACTTATTCAATCAAGAGGGGAGGTGAGGTAGTGACGGTTTGTTGGGTTTAAGTTCAAATGGACCCATGTGCAGCTATAGTGGAGTGGCTTTCGGCCCAAAGCTCACGATGAACCACAAACTCCTGAGACAGACACCAATGTGACAATGTTTTTTTCCCACTGATATATGTGTTGTTCTTTGAAGATGGAGAAGGAGGAGGTGATATGAGCTGAGTAGAGTACATCAATCTGGGATTTAACCGTCTATAGGTCAGCAGGTGGGGTAATGTCAAAAGCAAACACCATTTGCAGAGAAATGTCTCTTCTTTATGTGGAATGTGCAAGACACCTCGCAGAAAGTAGGGGAAAAAAAAGAAATCGGCCTTCTTTGGCTTTTTTTTTTTTTACATGCATCTGTGGCTGGATGTCAGTCATCTGTCAGAAGTCTCAGAGGGAAGCTGAATGCATGGGTTGTAGAGTTAAGCTGATGTTTTTTTTTCTATTCCAATAAAAAATATTTAGTCCATTAAACATAAATAGCTGTCATTATGATGCATGCACTGGGTGCAAGCCTCCCCATTTCCCAGTGATGTTTATTACGGCCAAACAACTGCAGCACCTGCATGTTTTCAACTTTAGCGTATTGATTAAACTTTTAAATGGTTGCCATATAACCCAGGGACATCAGGAAGATTAATTTGCGTCAATGTTCATCTGTAATTCATTAGCCATTTATACCCTACATCCACACGGGCTATCAAGAAAATGCAGGCCATTTTTCAATCCGGCACAGGCTTGGGAGTAGTAGCTGAAAATTGCACCGCATACAAATAAGACTGGAGCTTTAAGGAAACAGAGAGAGTCTGGAACGCAGGAGTGAAGCATAATAAAACTAATGCCCATAATGAAGCTAATGTTTCCTACACTACGGGACATAAAGGGGGAAAATATAACTATTTGAACTGGTCTAATGCTACAGTAATCATTACTGAAATAATATTGTTCTCTTACAATCCTAAAATTGATTCTAAACAATGCAATCTTTAGGAGATAATAGGTTCTGGTTTAAAGTTCTTAAAGAAAAAACCTGAAGAAAATTACAGTGGTTCTAATAATGAAAAAAAGATAGCAGAGAAAGTTAGTACCATACAATTGAACAAAGTGGTCAGATAAAATCTAAATACAATCTGTTAATGTTAAGAAAAAGCTTGGCAGTGATTTAACCAGTACAATCAGGTGAACTCCTGATTGTTTGGAAGTATAAATTGCAGCCCTTTGCCGATACATTTTATAGCCAAAAGTATGTGGACACAGCTAACAGGTGTATAAAATCAAGCACATAGCGATACAGTCTCCACAGACAAACACTGGCAGTGGAATGGGTTCCAATGGAGAGCTCAGTGACTCCGTGACCATCTTTGGCCAAGTCACTGAGTGACGTTTCTGCCCTGTTAGATCTGCCCAAGCCAACTGTAAGTGCTAGTACTGTGAAATGGAAGCATACAGTACCAAAAGCAGCTCAGCAACAATTCTTTAGATCAGCCCAACTCACAGAACCGGCTCAACGGGCTGACTGTATTGGGCATCTTCTGTTGCATCACTCCCTACAGAGGTCTAAACCGCTCCTGGAAGAAATATCAGCACAAGAACTTCACATGAGGAGCTTCACAAAATGAAAAATTCCATGGTCGTGCAGCACCACACAAGCCATTTTCATATATGGGCCAACTCCATATTAATTCCTTTTGTTTTGGGTCACATAGGCCTGATGGTCAGATGTACACCTACTTTTGGCCATGTAGCATAAAATTAGACACCCCAGAAGGTCTTTCCTAGAACCATATGTCCATGCCCAAAAGCAATACATATATGTATGTATATTATTCTGACATACGTTTACACTGCATAGCCTAATAACCCATAGTTTATATGTTATCACAAGACTATTTCTACCAACAGAAAATCAAATGTTATACTGTATATGAGAACCCTCTGAAAATGCCAGCCACTTTATTGAGGCATTAGGACAAATAGCAAACCTTTTTTAAAAGATCCTAAGAGACTAGGATGTTAGCTTAGATGTTGGACCAAAGGATAACAAATGTCTTCTAAACTGTGTTTCCAGCGGAAAGCAGCATTTCTCTGAAAGCTCAGATGGCTAAGGTCAGAGAGTTCGGACTCAGACTGATATAAACCGGCACCATGACCCTGAATTAAGGTTGCAAGAGCCACAGAAAATGTTGACGAGAGAAAGCGTGGCCATCTAACCTTTTGTCAAGGGAAGAAGATCTTGCAGAATCTCATGATAACAACGGGATTATGCCCTATTATTAGACAGAAGACAGGTCCAACACAAGGTCTTTATGAGGAGCTATTTTCAAATTTGCATCTCAACTAGCAAGAATTTCCCCTGATTATATTTTAACACAACTGGATGGCAAGACATTGAGTAAATCATCACTTTAAATACTTTAATATCACCAATTCCGGAATTAATCTTCTTAAATCTATTATATGTATTTACAAATGTTTTTCAATTTGTTGTTGATAAGCAGTCTGATATATATTTACCCAAAGTGACATAAGATTATCACATTATTAAACTTATATTTCATTAGTTCCACGTCGGTAGGTTATATTGAGCAAATTCTTTCACCGTATTAACTGGATCAAGCCATTTGAACAACCTTGATGAGAATTAAGCGTATGGGGGTCTAGTGGAGAGGGCAGGGAGATTTGCTTTGGCTCTAGCTGAAGGGCTTGTCTGGAGAGAGCTTCCAAGCTAATTCATGTTTCAAAATCCCCAATCAATAAAAGTGATTAGCCACAGGAAGTTTCCTAATAAAGCAAAAACAAAGCATCCTGAAATTTTATGCTACTCAAAATATTCGGCTCAGTCTAACACCAGACTCAGATGTTACCCTGGACCCTACAACACTAGATTCATGTGTTCTATAAAAGGATATTTGTAGCACTAAGAAAATATGTGCCATTTCATTTCAGAGGTGTCCTGTTTCGGGCGTGTAGTTGCAGCA
The DNA here is from genome assembly GCA_037577275.1 of Bryconaethiops microstoma. Lineage (NCBI taxonomy): Eukaryota > Metazoa > Chordata > Actinopteri > Characiformes > Alestidae > Bryconaethiops > Bryconaethiops microstoma. The sequence continues at coordinate 13,995,484 of JBBJLS010000148.1, read as the reverse complement.
TTGTGAAAAACGCATGGCTCTCACAGGATTATGTGAGAATCAAATATTATGAATTAAAAGTGGCAGTATTCATTAATGAAGTCCTCAAACCATTCTACTGATAAAGGCCCATCACTCTTTGTATTCCAACTTATGAGGCTGAGGAGGAAATTGAATTCTGGAGGACATAAATTTTGACTGAAGAAAGAGATTATAGTCGTAGTCTAATTCAAGACTGGCGAAATTAATTTCAATGACATTTATTCTACATAGAGCAAGTCTGTGTGAGGCATACAGTAGCTCTGGGCCCTAGAGATAAGGGAATAGTCATTTGAGGCGGAGTGCTCCAGCAGTTTACAAAGCCTTAATCTTCTTGGAACAACTCCTGGTCTTTCATAAGGAGACTTACACTGCCTCTAACAGCTATTCTGCTCATGAATTCCACCCGCTGTTTGTGTCAGCACAAGTGCTGGTTGTGGAGGTTGTACTGTAAAAGATTATGACAGAGGACTGAATACATATCAGTTTGCTGCTTGTCGTATTTAACACATATAAGAGGCTCGAGCAGCGGGATCCCTACTGTGACCACAAAAAAAAAAAAAAGAAGTACCATACACTAATTAACAGCACCACTGTCAGTAAATGACCCGATTAATCATTATGATACAATAGCCATTTTAGTGCATGACATTAAGTGTTTGATAAGAGTAAAATAATCTAGTATGTACTTTCTCTGAAGCTGACTGATTGTGGTCATCATTAGCAACCAATTTCTAATTAAAAAGGCAAGCACAGATAAGTGGCCAAACCCTCAACAAAATGTGAAAAGTGTAATTTGCAACTGAGCTGATTTCAGTAACGGTCCCATTAATGGGGTGATTGCAAAGTTACTAATTTAAAGTTTAATCTATGTGACAGGATTCAATAACACTCCTGTTTTGTATTAATAGCCAGAGAGTGATTACCTCACTTCTTATCACTTTGACATTGAAGGCAGGGCTGAGTTAATGGCCGTCTAAATTTGTGGGCATTACATGCAGTGCTACTTATCAAACAAACCCCAAGAGTGAAAACGTAAAGTCCACCGTCAGGCCATTAACACAAACTAAACTGCTGAGTTAGAAAGGACGACCCATAGGGGCCAGAACAAAAAAAAAGCCTCTATTCTACATGCTCAACTCTAGGGGTCAAATAAAACTCCCAGTCCGCATACAAGGTCTTAACTGTACATGCACTCAGCCAAATGGACTTTAAACAATAAAAACAACAAACACATGCAGAGGGGCAGATAATCTGTCACACATAACTCATAGTGATTGGAATGCACAAATGCATGTTCTGCAGGTCATGATTGTTGTAATCCTGTAAATACAAAAGGCTTGAGCTGAGGGTGGATGTTTAGTGTGGTTTGTTTAATGCTCAAAAGTGATGCTGAACCTCTAAGATGCTATTATTGCAGCTGTCCAAATACAAAGCTCAAGATAACAGTTGCAGGCTGATTCTAAATGTAATCGTGACGGATGTGATAGACTTCATGCGTCAATGAGCAAAATGGTTCCTCAGCGAATGTCATTTGGGATTACCGTCAAAACAACTATTGCCACCAAACCATGTAAGTGAATAGTGGACAGGCGTGTCAACACATCACAATGGTCATTTGACTGTAAGAGGAGGAGGCCATATTCACAAGACCTTTCTCCCTTCGAGAAAGAAAGAAAGAAAGAATGAAAGAAAGAAAGAAAGAAAGAAAGGAACAAGGGAATGTAAGAAAGAAATCACAAAAATGTGCCCCAAATAAAGATGAGAAAACACAATCAAACCATCAGACTTTCAGAGAAAACATACCACCTGTCTTCAGAGAAAACAGAATGGTGGAGATAAGTGAGAGAGTCAGAGAAGCAACAGATGAAACTAAAACAAGTCATTAACTGTTAATCATATAAAAGAAACTGGAAAAAAGAAATAATTTAAGTGGATTGCAGAAGATACAGTAATAAATTGCAAAAAAGTATTATATCCTAATACACAGAAGAACTGTAAAAAAAAAAAAAGATGTCAATTGCTAAAAGATTTCTATTCACATCAGCTACAAAGATAAACCTCCTGTGCTAGAAGACATCATCAAGCATGCCCCTAGATCACTAAAAAGAAGGGCAGAAGAACCGATAGTATTGCAACAGAAATATTTCAAGATTTGGTTTCAGTATTGACCAAAATATACTATCAAGCAATTTGGAAGATGTCTTATGCTCAAGATCTTTTAACACAGACTAGAACCTTATACAGGTGTGCAAGTTGGATTCAGGAATGGCAGATGAACTAGAGGTATCCTGATATATGCTAGATAACTACAAAGCCCAGTAAGAGAAAAAGTAATACAAGTCAGAAGCCAGTGTTTCATTGACTACTGCAATGCCTTTAACTGTATTAACCACAGAAATGTATGGTATGTCCTTAGAAAAATGTGTCAATCAGGGCATCTTATTGCTCTAACAAGCAAACTCTACACCGATCAATGAACCAATATCTGGACAGAAAGTGGAGAGACTTGTTCCACATCAGCAAAAGAGTTACATATGATCACCATGCTTGTTAAATCTATATGCTGAACATATAAAAGAAACACGGCTGAAAGATGATGAGCATGGATTCGAAATTAGTGAAAGAAACAACAGTAACCTTAACAAAGATTAGAACTGACCAGACTATGGTCTTTTCTCTGTATCTCATGAAACACAGTGAAAGCTAGTCAGTAAATAAAAGTGAGAAAGATAGATCTTGATGCCTTTAAAATGTGGTGCTGGTGAAGTGTTTTATAAGTATCTTGAATGACACAAAAGAAACAAATGGATCTCTGAATCAAGCCATCAAATAAATAAATAATAGAAATAAATAAAAAAAAACCCACCAAAGCTTATTTGGGGCATTTTAACAGAAGAGCCAATTCATTGTAAACAAGAATTATGTTTGGAACAAAAGGCAAAGAGGAACAGGACAGTCAGCACCAAGATTAATTAATTAAATTGGTGATATTATTTGTGTCTGAAGACACAAACAAAAAAACTATTCACATGACCAAGTCAAGACTGAATGGCGCACAATATTAATAATAAAGTTTTAGGATACTTTTCGAGTACTATTTGTCAATTAGGCATGAAATGTTTAGAGATTGTAAATAACAGTTTTAATCTAAAGCACGTTTTAGATCCTTCAGGCAGGTAGTTTATGGGAAAAAGACAATATATGTCACAAAACCCCAACTTGGCATCTTACTGGGGTGTAACTAAAGCTTAACCATACAAGGAGAAAAAACACATCACAAGGTTCTATCATCTGCTCTGCTAGGTCAACAAACAGCCTAATCTTCCCTAAAGCTAAATGTCAATTACCACATGAGTGCATGGTCTCCTTGCTGTCTTAAATAAAGCACCTGACACTCCCCAGAGTGACACATATCAATACCAATCTGACAGCCCCTGCTGCCACCTCCACAACGGAGGAGACAAACTGCACCTGCCTCACTGTGGGACATGCATCTGCTCTCTGGTTCCCCCCTGAAGAGAACACACACACACACACCCACAAACACAAACCCTCACCCACACACACCTCTCTCTTTCTCTCTCTCTCACTTATTACTCCTCTTCCTTTCTCTGATAAGTGCCCTGTGCTATTTTCTGGAGCCCATTATTATATTCATTTCAGAGCAGCATCTGAGGCCTGTTGGACTGGTACCTGGGGCTCCAGAGCTGGCTGCTGTGTGGTGATTCGACATGACACTTTGACAGAGAGCAGGGAGAGAGGGGATGGAAAGAAAAGAACAAGGGCTGCAGAGATGCGCTACAGGGGCTGCGCCCTGCATGGGTGCAGGGGGTACCCATCCTGAGCCACAGCGCATGGCTGGAAGGGCGGTGTCACTATGACAGAGTGCGGGCATCAGTCAGACTGAAGCTTCATCCGACTGGAGTGCATCAATCTCTGGCCTTAATGCAAATGGACATGGTAAAATATCCTTTAACACAGAGCGCCACTTTTCCTTCCCTCACACAGTCATTAACCGCAGGGGAGCCTCAGGTCTGGAAGGGTTCTTTCATCTTCGAATTCACACTCTGAGGTGTCTAGAGGAATGACAAGTGTGGCTGTTTACCTATGGACATACACACACCGTGCTTAGTGCGTTCAGTACCAACCACTTTTAGTACCTTCTCAGCAGGTTCTCCCAGTACTCACTGATTTCGGGAACTTTGTCTGAGAAGAAAACTGAAGAATGTAGAGCTCAAAACATAATTTTAAATGGGATCACTTTAATACTATCAAAATGACGACAGAATTGAAATGCCTGGATAGGCTTTGAGTCTATAATATACTAATACAGTGGAGGACTGCAGACAGCATTCTTACATTTATGGCATTTAGCAGACGCTTTTATCCAAAGTGACTTCCGTTCCCTAACTACAGGGGACAGTCTCCCTGGAGCAACTTGGGGTTAAGGGTAGTGCTCAGGAACCCAGTGGTGGTGTGCTGAAGGTAGGATTCGAACCCATGCCCTTTTGGTCCAGAGGCAAGTACCCTACCACTAGGCCACCACCATTCTTGCAGTCCAGTGCAAGAGAGAGGCAAACTAATATTCCAGTGAATTATAATAGATGATCCCACAAGGCTGATGGATGAAGGCAGGGCTATAATAGGGCTGTATTGTTGCCTCTCTTTAATACCCAGCCTCCATGCCCTCTTCTTAATAGGTGCCTTTACTGTATGTCTCCTCACACTAATTAATATGACATATCTAGCTTCCATATGCAGAAGGAGCAGGCTCTAGAGGAAGAGCCTGATTAACGATATCACAGTAGCACTGAAGAGCTCTGAGCCCCCTCCTCTTCCCCATCCATCTCTCTTTTTCCTTTCTTGCTCTCTCTCTCTCCTCCTCTCTTCCTCTCTCCTGACATCCTCGGACCATCATCAGCACCCTGCACATCCCCTGACAGGTGGAATAATAACGGTCATACATCACTGCCCCCGAAAAGTCCAATAACCTAAATCTTCACTTGCTTCACAGCCCAGGACTCAATTACTTTATTGACATGTAATCTTCATAAGGGGAGAAATATTGAGCATGTAAGGTCAGTCGGTTATGAAGACATATTATCATATTATCTGCATGGGGGTTGTAGGGGCTAGGACCTGACAAAGCTAATTATAATCGTACATGTTACAGGACTCAAAGCACATTATGCGCTTGGCTGCATGAGTAAGCCCGGGCTGAGGAAGAGAAGGACAGAGGATGGAATTGCAAACCTAATAGTGGCTGTATGTCCTTAAAACCTCTGATCCTTTCATTTGTGACGTGGACATCTAAATCTCAGTCGCAAAAGTTAAAATTTCCACCTATGCTTTCACAGAATGTCTCAGTACTAAAGTACAAACAAAAAAGCCAACCTTTATTGGAGCAAAACAAATAACGCTACCTAAAGAAGGGCTTAAAGTTCAGCGGATATCAGTTCTGATTAGTGCAGTGACTTGAACAGCTCCACGGCCCAAATGTCACAGTTAGTTAGTGATTCTGGAAGCTCGGCCTGTGGCTCTTTCACCTTCCTCCCCTCCTCTCTCCCAAGGTTAGTTTAATATCATCCCCGGCTTTGCAATACACTTTACTGGAGAAAGAAACAAAACAACAAGCTTAGTTAGAAAACACATTTTAATAATATGGCTGAACTGCATTTCTTATATGAAACGCAATTATTATACGAAGCTACGTGAAACATGTCAGGCAGTTCTTGGTATTTCAGTCACTGTAGTGTTTCAGATTGTTATGTTTTAGTGAATAAATGCTTTGAGACAAACACTATGTGGTTTTTAGAAGAAAAGCCTTGGCCAGTGGGAGACATAAAAGCAGAGTGCTGCCCTGAACCATGCTTGGAACAGTGCAACTGGGTCACTGCGTGTGAGTGTGGCTTTGGGGGAAAAAAATTCTACTGCAGGACATGTGTGTTCATTTCAATTCATTTCATTTCATGCCATTTTCCTCCTTTATTTGCCGCTTCCTTTCCTGAATCAATTGCACTGGAGCAGTATATCAGGCTATGCCCAATTGTGAAACACAGTTTGCTGGAGGTGGTACAATTTTCCCAAGCTCCCGGGGGATAGCGGTTAGCATAGACTTAATGGTGTCAAGTGCAGAGGCATATTTTAACTCTTCTCCCAGGGCAAGCCTATTTGCAACAATTCAGGCCTTCAGAAATGTTCCATTACTGCACATTTTCACACTGTTCCCTATACCATAATCATGTTCAGTTGTCAGCGTTTGGGAAATGGACACATATAAAGGCATCCATAAAGAGCACAAAGCCACACTTCTGCATCCAAATCAGGAAATTTGTAGAGAATAGCTCTAGCACATCCAACTGGAAACTAGAACAAGATGAAAAAACCCCCCAGGAATATTCTCTTTTGAGCTTATGTACTGTATGAAGTTTGGCGTTTATTATACCACATATTTCATTCATTCACTTAATAACTTAATAACAAGCTTCCAAAGGAGGAGGCTTTCAGGGTCAGATCATTCTTCAGTTGTAATATGACAGCAGTCAAATTTGATACGGACGTCTTTGCTTGACTAGGTGACCTGAAGTGGAGTGGTTAAACCACAAGCAAAATTGAAAAGGCAAGATTTCCTAGGGAAATGAGGAGAGTACTGCTTCAAACGACTGCAATCTGGAATTAATTTCAGTGTCTGACCTCTATGACTCAGTCAACTCAACAGTCTTACAGCGACACAACATGTCAGAAATGATAACTCAATCAAATTATGACGGTACCAGAACATGTCCAGTTATATTAGAATGATGGAGAAACCTGCTCTCTCCGTTTGGAACAACTTCATCAGCAAATTGCCCTGACAGATTAGAAAGGGTGCTGGAGATGGAAGCCTCTTGTTACAATAATAATAATAATAAGAATAATAATAATAATAATAATAATAATAATAATAATAATAACGGCTGGATAGAGATGTACCTCAATAAAACATTGCATACATACACACACAAACACACACATGCCCCACATTTTTCAAATATTTACAAAATAAATCCGCAATTCAGAATTCACAAATCACCTTCAGTAAAAACAAAAGGCCGGTACTGATACTACCTCAGCTACTTGTATAGCATATAGTAAACATCAAACCCCCGAATCAATTGTTAGTAAATGCAAAATATAAATTCTCCTGTGCCAGAATGGAGTGGTGGATAATGCTAACTCGTTAATTTAAGCTACGCCAACCTTGTAAGCAATAGCTTGTGTTCAAACATCAGCGTCTGGTGATTGTACACCCAGGTATAGGCAGTGACAATAAATCAGTGGATTCACCAGTGAGCAAGAAAACAGTTTAGACAACAGCCCAATGGAGCTTGCTGTAATTGACAGATGAGCTCTGTCCCTTCCACCACAATGGCTGCAGCCCACAAATTATGTGGGAATGGGTGGGGGGATGAGGGGGAGGGTCACAGGACCGAGAGGAGGATGATGTGTCACTTATGGATTTAGATGACTTATGAAGTCAAGCTTTCTCTTGTGTTCCTCCTAAATCCCAGATATTCTATACCCTATGAACGGTTCTATGCAATGCTCAGAGATACATTTACAATGCCATGCTGATAACTGAAATTACTGAAATTGCCCCAAGATACTGTACATCTGGCCATGTGAGTAACAGATATGGGATTAATTCATAGCAGCCCACTGGACAGGAACTTGGGCGGGATGTTCCTCTGAACATATTTTCATCTGGTTTCGATGATTAATAACCCCAATAAACGCACAGTATACAAGTAAAATAGAATGATCGAAGCTGTCACAAAATTAATTGCCATCATTTGTAATTTAATTGTGGACTGAATCGCATTCACACAAACAAATGCTGGAAAGAAAACCTTACATAAGCATGAATCATAAATACTTCCAGTGCGTATCTTCCATGGTTCTGAATTATGACTTTTTGGCGTGTTATCCCCTTCCTGAGAGGGGCATTTATCTTAATAAACATTTCCACTGGCTCCGTCACATGATCATTATAATGCAATCAGGATTCATTGTGCAGAGATCAGTTTCGCCTTCAAAATGACAAGTTGCTCAACATCTGCCAGGACTTTAGTGTCTCAGCATCTGAGCAAACTGAGGAACCTCCTGACATGAGCAGAGCCATCCATATCAACCCAAGCAAAAAGGGGAAACTCAAGGACCCAGCATCGATCCTGTTGTAAAAATACCCAAACCATATGGCCTGCCTGTTTCCTCATAAATTACAATGATAAAGTCCTGAGTTTCGAAACTATGAAAGCCACACCAACCTGCACTGCACTCTTGGCACAACTAGAAGCACACAGGAAATACAAGCCTGCATCTCAGATGTCCCAAACACACGTCACAAATCACTCACCAGTATGAATAATGCTCTGACTGCATTAGCAATCGCTTTCGGAGCTGATTAGAAAATGAGCATGGGGTTTCCATTTGTGTGATATATTCTCTGTCAGTCTGCTTGGATGGGCCAGCAGTGCTGGGAAGCACACCAAAGTTGCAGGTATTGCAAGTATGTTATTGGAACTAGGCTGGGATGATTGGCGAGGACTCATGTCCTTGTCCGTCATGCTGGCATTTTCTCAGCCCAGCATGAGGTATCACTTAACGTTCACACATATGCTCTGGTGTGTGTGTGAGAGAGAGAGAGAGTGTGTGTGTGAGAGTGTTTGTGTGTGTGTATGTGCGGGTGTAAATAGATGGTTCAGAAATCCAGCCAATCCGGCTCTGTCATAGTGCTAAAATGTTTGTAACACCTTGTAATCAGCAATCGTTTTACATACAGACCAACTGTCTTAATTATTTCCAACTGAATTTCTCTCTAGCGATACAGTCAGAGACAAGGTCCACTTTACCCATTAAAAACCTTCTGTCCAGAATTGAACATTTTTGAGTGAACGTGTGCACACGGAACAGAATTTATATCAATAAGACTGGTTTCATCAGAGCAATCAGAAATGTATATTTCTATTAATATCTCTCAAATCTATGAAGTTTAAGGTCATGTTCATTACATATATGCGATAACGTGACGTCTATTTTGCAGAAAAGATAGAATGTTTAAAAAAACTTTGATTTCATATTTTTCTTTAGTTTCCGGAACATGATTTAGTATTAGCTGACAACTTGATTTTATGAGTTTTCTTTTTTTACTTTTTTTATTTTACATTAAAAGAGCAGGCAAGTCTCTTAGCTTCTGAGTTACCATTTCTTTTCTTATTCTTTTACAGAAAGTGAAGAAGAAGAAAGATCTTGAATATCAGGTTATTAAATAAATCCACGTGCAAGTAAAACTAGCTGTGCATGTAAGAAGCAACTAGTGTGTCCTCTTAACTTATGCTAGTAAGGAATGTTTAAGGGAACATAAAAAGCCGAAAAATGTCTACATTTGAAGGGTTTCGGCAAGCTACAGCAGAACACTTTATTGATCCCAGAGGAAACTGCTTAATACATCAATTAATACACACAAGTGATAGCAGCACTGGCTGTATTTACATTACCAGGCTGCAGAACTGGTTGTGTCTCTGATCAGATGTAGTACCAAAACATAATGGGGGCAAAACACACATTTTTATGACTTAATAATGTAACATGGATTTGATGTTTTCAAAGCCGAGTGAACACGAAAAACAGAAAAAAAATCTGAACCACTTTCAGATTGAGCTTTGGATCAGATTCATGTCCGATGTGTGGGTCACTTGCAAACAGAGACATGAACCGTAAAGGTGGAGAGATTGGATCTGAGCAGTAAGGCCTTTTAGAAGTCACTGAAGTTTTTGGGATACAGGGTTTAAGTTGAATTCATTGACATATTGATCTGTGTTAAAACATTCTCAGAGCAAAACAGAAGAGGAACAATTTCCTAGTATTTAGAGGTAATGAAGGCTAGGTGCGTTATTTCAAAGGCAATCTCTTCACCTCTTCATCTAGAAAACTATACGAAACAATAATCACTTCTGTGGCACCTTAAACATCAAACACGATTTGGTCCTGGGAGAGGATTTTTCTTGCATTGCACTCCATTCCCAAGGTACATTTAAGCCTCTCTAATTTGACTGTAACATGCCCTGTTAACCTGCCCTCATCAAGAAGAGAATATCATGTGCTTTCATATTCAAATGCTTGCAAAAGGTAAAAACAAATACCTTAAACGAAATAAAAATAAACACCATGCCTTCTTGACAGCGCCACCTTTCTCTTGAAAAGTTCTTCTTCTTTCAACGGGAGTCTCTCAAGAGTGGCTCTTCAGAGACTCATTCGACTACATCAAACAGTAGAGTACGAGCGCGAGAGGGAAGAAAAAAACACAATGGTATCACTGACACATCCTCAAATCCGACACAAACAGAATTATTCAGCGAATGCAGAGGCACTCTATAGGAGTAATGACACTGAGGAAAGGGGAAGGCATCTCAAAGCAGTTTAAAGATGGCAAGGCAGAGTTCAGCAGTTGAAGCTGTCAGGGAAGTTAAGTCTGTCCTGCTGTTTTAATCTGTGCTCTGAAGTGAGAGAGAGAGAGATGGGGGGGCACTCCAGCCTCAGTGACAAACAGGACTGCTCTGGCTGCCTCACCAAAGAATTCGATCCCATCTCTCCCCCTCTTCTTTTCTCTTGTTCCCTCTCTCTCTCGCTCACTTTCTTTCTGATAGGCGGTGAAGAATGGCCAGAATGGCCTGGCTCTTCCTCTATCCCTGCCATTAATCTCCATCTCCAGACTAATGGATATTCATGCTCCTTTGCCAGAGAAGTCCTGGGAGGCCCACTGGATCCCCTCTGACAGAAATCATATCATATCATCTCACTACGACAGAGAAAACAAAAGCTGTCTTCACAAAAAGAAAGGCCAAAAAAACAGCCCACTGGCAGATGCTCCACAGGCCTGTACGCCTGTCGAAGGCTCAGCTTAAAGGGTCCATAACAAAGAACATCAGATATTCCTGACTTTGTTTGAAATAAAGGAGTTTGATGTAGAATAGAAACATTGCTAAAGTTTCAGTATGTACCATTTCACCCCACCCAGTCTATACTGTCTGTGTAATCCAAGCTGCAAAAGCAGTCCATTTTGAACTGAATTCTTTAATGATTTCACAAAAAACAATGTATTTTCATATATATCTGCCAATGCAGTCTAAAGCAGTTTAGTCTCACCCGTTTACATTATGAAGGAGTGTTTCAGCCCAGAATGCCACTTGAATTAGCCACAATTTCAAGTGAGCCAATCATAACGTAGATCATCTACATCCAAGGCTGGAAATTGATCATATGAACACAAATTCTGGTTTCAGTCACATATAAACATAAAAATTGCAAGAAATATGTAGCATTTCGCCCTTTAAAGCACATATCTTCCACAGTGTCTCACAAAAGGCTTTAAATATTTGACAAATAATTAATCAGAGATGCAGAACGCTGAGGATATTTAAAGCAGATGTATGTGAGACAACATCAAATGACAAAGTCTGGGTACTTTTTTTGTTCTGCACGCACAACTTTCCATCCATTATTTTTTGGCACCGCATCTGAGCAGAGACACAAGGTGTAAATCTGCAAGTCGATATAAACTTGCGTGATGGCTATTTATTTTTTATGGGAGCTCATTATTTTTCTACAGTTGAAATTATAGGTGTGTTTTACACGGGGGTTTTAATGGCCACAAAAACACCCCTAAGTCATTAGCAAAGGATCCGAAACACCTCATCAGTGCACAAAAGGGAAAACGCCTCTGGATCTGAATTTTGTCATAGAACAAATATCTGACCTACTCCTTTTTTCACCCATATCACTGAACTGGAAACATATGTATAAGAGCATCAGAGAGGAATTCAACAGCAACCTTCACTTCAAGAAGGAAAAAAGTTTCATAAAGCATTCATTCCACAAATTTCACAAATATATGTATACATCTATCTATCTATACACATACACACGCACATTATACACATATATATACATACATACATAAATAGATACATAGATAGACTGATAGACAGACAGACAGACAGACAGATAGACAGATACAAGTGCTGTATATGTCATTAAACATGTTTTATGTCTTATATTTTTGTAAATTCTTCATTTTTAGCAACAATTCATTGAACTTGCCAATAATGCTCACTAGAATCACTAGAATCTGAAATCTGAGAAACACTGACTTAACTTAAATTCATCAAACCCATCATCTGTATTTAAAATAAATAACATACATAAATCATTATCTCTCAGTTGATCCCCAGAGATGAGAATGATCAATCCAGATTCCACATCCTGAACAGATTCAGTCATGATGGAGCCAACATTTGTCTTTAATGTAAAAGTAATCCTTATCCAGGGAGAAACATCAATGGTAGAATCATCATGGACTTCAGTGTCTCTAACAGCACACACAGGTCTTTTATAAGTAATAGCAGAGCTGGACCATCAGTTTCTCTGTTTTATGGTTATTGTATCAATACACTGAAAGGTTTACTCTTAACAATACATGACTATTGCATGTACGGTTTTAGGGAAAAAAAAGTCAAACATTTATATTAATTATATTTTAAGGTTTTTCCACTGAAATGTTCTTTAGAGAACCAAAGGAGGTTCTTCTATGGCATCGCTTGGCACCTTTATCTTAAGAAGATGGAGGATTTTAGGTGAAAAGAATGACAGTGATAACAAGGAGTTCTGGGGTTGGGATCTATTCAGATGTGTTAAGACACAAACACATACTATAGAAACAAGTAAACAATTACCACAGAGGCACTAGTTAAGAGTCAATTGTGCCAAAGGCGAAGCTTGAGGGCAGTGCTTTTTTTCCTATCGGGCTTTGTTATGAGGACCACAACAAGCAGATTTATCTCAATTATACAAAGGCTCAAGCTTAGATATCTCTGTCTGTGAAGGTCTGTCAGACCTAGCATTTCAGCTCAGTTTCATCAGAGCCGATCCAGACATGGGTAAATGAGTGATGCACGCTTGCCAGATGCAAGTTAATGGAGGATAGGGGGACTAGCAGCAGGTGTAAATCTCCCCCTGTCCTGCTGAGCTTTAAAAATCAGTGCTTAGCACCCACAGCTCCGTCATCTGGCCTCTCCCAGTCTCTGCGACAGCCCATTTGTCATCATTTTCACTTTTTTGGCAAAAAAAATGGAATGTTCTAATGGAGTGCTGTGAACGGTCCCAGATGTTTATTTGTTGTACTGCAAACTGTAAAACAGTTTACTCCTCAGATATGGTCCCCTTTCGGGGGCCGAAAAAAAACCAGAAAGCAAAACTGCAGGCGTAAAAAAGTGCAGGGTCCCTGGGGTGTCTTCAGTTCAGATTTTCTCTTTGAAGGCTGCTTGCCTCCAGGGCTTTGGAGAACAGTTGTGTGCCATTTAAAATACATACATGCAACACAGCTGGAGCATGGCCCAAAATAACAGCATTTAAATGCATTGCAGGCTCTTATATGTAGGAGTACAACTTCTCCCTGTCTGGTAAATGGCCTCTGGTTTAGTCACTAAGGAGGAAATAAATGGTGGTCAGATCAGATATTCTTAATGCTGCAAGCTTTAAGGTAGTATTTATTGCCTTAAAATGTCCAACAATGTACGTGGGGGAATTGTATATTTCCTAGTTATGTTATTTATGAAGGATCTGGGAGGAGATGGATGTATTATAACTAAATCTTAACATGCCACATCAAAATGGAAATGTTCTCCACAGATTACAGTGCTATGGCTACAAAAGTATTCAACATTAATTACTTATTCTTAATGAATCGAAGATCTGTGTGGCTGAAAACAGTGGTGCTGCTTACGGTGATGGCTGTGGAAGCAAGGTGTTTAAAAAGAAGGTTGCTTCTGGAGAGCAACTCTGGGCTCTCCAGCCAGACAGGCTGCTTTAAAGCTGGTCAGAGCTGACAGCAGTGCTGCTTCCCGCGGCCACCCTCGCAGACTACAACCACTGCCGTCCACTCTGTGTCACGCTTGCTCTGCCACATGGCCTCTCCACCTCTTTCTTCCTCCATGTCCAGCTCCTCCAGCCTCCTCTAAGCCTCTCCTGTCCACTCACTGCGTGTCCACTCTCCAATTCCACACAAACCCAAGAGACAACGGTTTCATATCCCAAAGCCAAGACTTCCTCCAGTCCTCTTCACTGCGTGTCAGCCAGGCCAGCACACAGCCAGCCTAGTCCTTCTCTTTCTCCCTCATGCCTGCCGTGATTACTCATGGCACCTTGGCTCTTGGGCCTCGGCACAGGTGACATTAATTGTAGCGATATTGAGAAACGGTAAACAGGCACTGTGTTGGAGACAGCGCGCTGTCAGACATGCCTCTTATTCCGCCCACTGGCACAACACCGCATTGAACATACAACCTTGCTGACAGGATTGGGAGCGCTTCTATAGGTAACGCATGCACACTGATAAACAACCACATAATTACATCATGTGATGATCCACAAGAATTATTGCCCATGCATAGAAATAGCTCGCATCCTCCTGACACAGTCCTGGAGGTGAACTGCATCTTTTAGTGTCATGGCTATTCTATTAAAGCTTTTTTCATGGTGCAGGCAAAGGTGAGTGCAAATAAAGAGTTACAGTGTCAGACCTGATGCATTAAGCAAATAGAATAGGCAATAAGTCAAGATAAATAAAAACGGTGCGATAACAGCAGAGGAATAAAAGAAGGCGAAGGACAAAGATGAGGGCCCGTGTTATCTAACGCTGCAGTACAGTATCGTAAAAATAACGAATGGAGAGTGTCACCATGCCGAAATCTAAGAGGGAGAAAAAATATTTCATATGTCAGCTCCGCTCACCTTTTAATGGACTATTCTCAAGCAACATGATTTTGACAAAGCACTGGGCTTTCCTCTACATCACTTGAGAGGTGTGGGTCAGCCTTTGTGAAATAGATCTGTCCTTGGTGGGGGGTGGAGGGGCTCATCGCTGACCTCGCATGAAAGCAACACCGACAGCACCATGGCCGCACCTTGAAAGGCTGGTTGAGGATTTGAACAGCAATTTAATATAGAATAAAGCAGCCCATTAGTATTACATAGCGTTTCAGACTATTTTAAAACAGATGATACTGTGGCGTGTTTTTGTGCGGTTGATGGAGGTTAAGGACGACTATGCACATTCTGGGCACTAATATCACATTAGTTCTTGTGAGATATAATTCACGCTGCTATGAATGCTTTGTGTGGTTGGTTCCAGTAACCTAGCAAAAGGTCAGCTTTCAGACGAAGGGCAATATTCGATAATGTAAAAATCCACATCTAATTTAAAAAGGTGAAAATATGCTGTGGAATATTATTCACTGGGAAATGAATGGAGAGGAAAGGCAAAAAATTAAGCAACGTTTATCAATACAGTAAATACCGCTTGCAGGATTATTGCTTGTAGGTGATTCATTTCCATTCACTAATGAAAATTTAGAGGATTTCTTAGTCCACTGTTGGTATAATTCCGATGTGTGGAGGGAACTGGGACAGACTATTTCTTTTACTGTTTCTTCAAAAAAGTGATTTGCCAATTATTGCAACATACTGGGTGACATAGTAATACACTGATACACAGTAATGATGCTATGAAAAAGGAGAACCGCTCTAAAATTATTCTGAAAAAAGTTGTTGCTATAACCTGTGCTAAAATCCATTCTTTTTTCAAATATATTGCTAGTATTCTGATACAGTTTTGAATATGTCTTATAAACAGTGAATGCTGTATTATTAGAAACAGCTCAAAAACCTCAGAAAATAAATTTAATAAAACATTTATGAATAAAACATAAAGCTTACAGAGCTGTTTTTTAATGGCCCGTTTAAAATCGGAGAGATTGGAGCTCTCTCTTCTTCAGGATTGCAATCTTCATCCATCAGTTTCATATTAGAAGGATGAGCTGATTTTGTGCAGTCAGATGATGTGAAATGGCAAGCATGTGCACAAGTTATGTACAGCCATTGATACAGACTTTGGACAAGATGTTTCATGCAGAGACAGAAACAGGGGCAACAGAGTGATGGCAGAATTCCACCAAAACTACTGATGACAAAGCACTCACAAAAGAGAGGTAGCATCACAATGCCATTACAGAAATGTTCATTTTTACATCGACCTTTGCTGGAAAAGAAAGTCCTTTTTTTACCTTTATGATTTTTGGCGTCTCTAGAACCCCTGGGTAGAGGTGTGTAAGGTGTAGAAATGACTTCTGCTCTGACATCACTGGGATCCTACAAAACAAAAGATATGACATTAGATGAATGTGCTAATGGATTGCTCAGTCCAACACCTGTAATGCTCTGCAAAGCACTCTGAGCAGATTTATTATGTTGGATAGACAGGAGAAATGTACATTATTGATTTTGGAGCAATGAATGCATTGATCCCAATTGAGTCTTAAATGAAAAGCACTCATTTGTCACCACCAATCAGGAGCATGCATCCAGATTGATGGTAAGAAATGGAGACTGAAGAGAGAAAGAGAGAGAGAGAGGCAAAGAGAAAGAGAGACAAAAAGTGAAAGCGAGGGGCGGGGTGCAGGAGACAGATTTCATTGCTATGAATGTCCAAGTGTCATAAATTTTTCCAGTGCGGTGGAAAGGTAATGGTGGAAGAAGTGCTGCTGTTTTATCAGGGTGCAGGGCAGCTTTCATTGGATAGGATGAGGGCAGGCGAGCGGGGAGTTGAATAGAGACCCTCGCTTTGATTATCTGTCCTGTGCTTGTTTAAGAGAGGACTAGGGGAAGGCCCCAGCTTCCACTCAGTCATGAACCAAGCGGAAGGTCAGACTCGGGTCAGCCTGTCACTCATTCTCTCACTCTCCCACTCCCCTCGCACATTGCTGTGTGCTGACAAACCAACAGGTGGCATGAAATTACTACTCCCTCAAGCCTGGCCCAGCGTTTAAGTAAACTCATCTCTCATTCTCTAGACTCAGAAGGCCTCCCTAAGCAAACAAACATGCACACAAGGCTCACTTTATAGGCCAGGACTGCAATGGGGGATCTAGAGGACATGTCTAAACCTGCACTGCATTTACTTTGGGCTGCTATTGCTTGTCTTATCCTCTTAGTGTTCTCTCAAGGACCCAAAATGCCCTAGTTAGGCTCTAAGATGAGCTGTAAAAATGCCTGCATCTTGTAGGGAACAATTCACAAGGTATTTAACCATCACGAGGGCCAACACCAACAAATACACTCTACCGAGGGCCTACCTAAGATACTCCAGTCATAGCTTTTTTTGTCTCCAGAACAGAGCACAGCCTTCAAAATGCAAACTGGACATTGCTAAATGTATCGCTTTTCTGAGGCAAACAGGAGCCTAGGATGTATAAAGTCAGATAAGACTGGACTGTGTTGATAAAAGACTTCAGGGAAATACTAGAACAGCAACTCCTAAGACACTCTTAATAATAAAGGGGCCAGAAAGTGTTCTTCGCCATGCCATGTATGCCATGAAGAACTCATAATGGATGGTTCCTTACTGGACTTGTGAAGTGGGAAGAACCTATTTTAAAGAAACCTTTACCTCCAAATAAAAAGTTCCAACTGGGGGGTTTTCCTACAACCGTACAAGCCAAGCACTGTTCAGGGAACTTTGTTTTTAAGAGTGTTATGAGAGAGGGATAATGTATTTCCTAATTATTATTCTTTAATTTAGGCATTATCACTTCATGCATGCTGTCATTAATTATCACCATGCTTGCCTGAGCCTGGTGGTGCGAGGTAGCCGTGTCGGCTTCTGAACGTGTCAGCAGTTTCCTTGTTACCAGCTTCAATCTCCTCCAGCCATTTGGCTTTAATATCCTAAAGCAGCGTTTTGAGAGTCAGCTTCGGTCTGCCCTGACTAATTTCCTCCGGGCTTGACAGATCAGAGGCCTTCCCCAGCAAACGGCCCTCTCCCCGCCACAAAGCCCCTCGTAATCCTGCTGCTTGTCTACAATTAATCTTCCCAGTTGCCACATTATTAACACCACCACCCACAGGCAGGGGCTGGCTCTGCCCCACTGGACACGGTGCAACCCCCCTGCCGGCCCAGCAGCCAGGCGCGTCAATCACACGCCGTGCGCAAAAGTCGCCCGCTGTCAACATCAGAGATACCCCCCTCTCTGGCCAAGTCCACTGATCAAACACCCCCACCCTCAGAGAAGATTAATCAGAGCCCTCCCTCCCACTTCCTCCCCTCTACTCCCCTTCCCTCCTCTCTTTTCTCTTTATTCAATGAGCCATCCTCGTGATGAGAAAGGAGGCCCGCCTTATAATGGGAATCCCTGTGAAACAAAGTTAAAGGAAAACTCAATTTGAATGCCAGCTGTTATCAGGCTCCTTTTTTTTCTGTAGCTTCTTAAAGGGCAGGTGGACAAGAGGTCCCGCTTTGATCAGCATGCTTAAGATTTTACACAAACATAATCACAAGCCAAGGGGTCGCTCCAGGCCTCAGGAATTCATTCATTCTACAGGCTTAGAGCACACACAGGCAGTTAAGAGCTTTTGCTTTCACTGAGCCATTTGTCTTTATTTGCTTTTAAGAGATATGCATTACCCTTTGCTAAACTCCTGTTTTGATCTGTCTGATTATAATGACTGATAACAGTGGGAATTGAGGTAATGTGCTCATGAAACATTACACTGCTGAAATACATAACTTAATCTCATGGAGAAAACATAAAACAACAGCACTAAGATTGAATAGAAAATCGAAGGAAGCTGGGTCCTGATGGACTGAAGTCAGTGTGGACTCAAAGCTTAGTGCTGTGCTATTTGATGAACAAGACTTCAAATCAGCACTGTGTGTCTTTGCAGCTTTATATGACAAGGGAACTCTCTTAATTGTGATATAATTTGATGTGACTATGAAAGTATTAAAAAATAAAACTATATTATTCTGAATCATTCTGGATTATTTCTATTCATACAATTGTCATTAAATGTTCATATCATTTAGGTAAACTCACATTTGGCTGGTGTAATTATCTAAATTTTGAATAAAGATGAAAGGTTTTTCATGTGCAATAATGCAGATTTGTTGAGGAAGCATAATTAGGGAATCCTTGTTCATCTTTCTGTTGAGGTGAATCTTCATGAGACTAATGTGACTGATTAGGAGAAATATACACCTTTGTTGGAATTCTGGGAGAGGTTTAGAGAACAGTGCAAGTCGTCCCTCATATTCTTATGCATTCCAGATGTTATAAATCACAGAGTGAGACATTATTCCTAGACTAATTCCAACACTGAAGGAAAATCCAATGGCTAGCACATTTTAAAAGGAAATCAGGTTGAACATTTTTAATAATAAAAAAAAAACTCTAATAAGAAAAAATAAGAAAATTAAACTACAGTTCTGCAGTTTATTAGTATAGATTTAACACCTGATATTCTTCTTATTTACACTAATGTCCTCTGTACTCGCTCTCTCTCTCTGTCTCTCTCTCTCACACACAAACACACACACACACACACACACACACACACACACACACATACACACACACACACACACATACACACACACACACATTTGTGCACACACACCTGATCATAATTTTATTTACATTCCAAGTTGAGGCACCTGAATGTGAACTGAGGGGGCAGTGAAGGGTAGAGAGTGTGTGTGTATGTGTGTGTGTGTGTGTGTGTGTGTGAGTGCATGTAAGACAGTGTGTTTGTACATAATAGTCAGCTGTCACATGGTGTTGAGTGAGAAATCAGCTGGGAGTAAACCTCAGGAGACACATTGAGCAAAGCACAAAGTCCTACAACCCCCACCAGTGTTTACTGTGTTTTCAGTGTTTGCTGTATTGTATTCATGCTCGCCTTTAGTGTTCTGCTGATACTGGACGCCTTTAACTCTGAGGTTACTGTGTCGCAGCATAACAGAACTTCACAGCTTAGATTCTGAAAAATGTTTTGCTGCTCTGATTTAGAGAACTCGGCCTGGCCTCGGTCCAACTCCCCTCACATACGTCACAGCGGCGAGGTAAAATATGTGAAGTGAGGAAAGAATAGACTCAAGGGAACTGACTCTGCGGAAAGAGAGAGAGAGAGAGAGAGAGATACAAAGTGAGAGGTGAAGAGAAGAAGGAATGGAGAGAGAAAAACAGAGGGGGAGGGAGGGAGACGCGAACACAGAAAAAGTAGGAGCGAGAGAAGAGGGCGAGAGGCAAAAAGAGACAAAGAACAAGAGATGATAGTGAGAAGACAGAGAGACAAAAGAGTCACAGTGCAGAGGGTGAGACAAAGTGTTGATAGTTAGAAAAAAGAGAGAGAAAGAGAGAGAATGTGCAGAGAGAGAGAGAGAGAGAGTATAGGGGAGAGAGAAAAAGAAGGAAGAGAGACACTGAGTTTTTATGAGCCATGTGAAAGCCTGGCACATGGCAAATGTAAACAAATTCCTTGGAGGCTCCGCCCACATCCCTTCTACGCCTCTCACACCATCCCTTTTCCGCTCTCATCCCACCTCTGTCGCAACCTTCCCTCCGAACTCGTGCATTTGTTCAAAGAGCTGTTAGCACTGCTCTCGGCTGAACGATTCCTACACATCAAACCTCCGGGGGGAGGCGTGCACGGAACGAGGCCATAAAAAAACTAGAAGACAAGTGAGATCAGACAACGCGGAGGGAAAAACACACGGATTCTTTTAAAAGATGTGCAACCGTGTCTGACTGACGGATGTAGGCCAGAGGACGTGGCAGAAAGAGAAACACTGGAGAAAAGTGCAGAAATAAACAAACAAATGAGTAAATAAAATTAAATGAAATTCTATCAAATAAAATACAACAAAAAATAAAGTATCTAACATAGTGGAGTGTCTTCTTCCAGTGAGAAACTACCTTATAAGCCTTAACTTACCTGAGACGAGTATGTCATTGCGCAGGGCACACACCGCGTACTCGGACTTGGTGAACTCGGGCAGTTTGGCCAGGGATTTCCACTCTCCGGTCACGGGGTCATAGCACTCAGTGTACGGCAGGTTGAAACCCCCGACTCTCTCACAGCCGCCCACCACCACAATGACCTCTGAGAAACCCGTGGACCTGTGGAATGAAAACAGAACCCACGACTCAGCGACATATTAACACTTGTGCATGAACCATTTGTTTATCTAAAAAGTTGGCCTTACATTCAAAACCTTCGCATTCATCCCCTTTAACTAATTTCAGTCTTATATTTCGTGGAGGACGTTTTAACCAGAATAAAAAAGTTTGCCCTTGTTAAGATGTACAGTTGAACCCTGATCTCACAAGATGTTTATCTAAAGCTGACCTTTTTCAAAACCTTTGCATTCATCCCCTTTAACTAATTTCAACGAGTCCACTAAGGCTGTAAAGAAAGCTGAGCTGGTTGCATCATTTCACATCAAACCACAGAAATGATTTTTTGAAAAACCTTTAAGTAATGAGTAACTGATTAAAACCTAATCCAGAATACCCTCTGAAACTGTTTGTTTGGCCTGATTTCCCCTGCCTGACTGTGTGTATGAAGGTCAGAAACACGGCCCTGCTCTAAGAATAGCAGTGAAAAACACGTAAGATTACAGCCGAGAGCAAGAGGTGAACTCAGCTCGAAGAGCGAACCCGAGCTTTGCCAGCAAAACATTCTGTCCAGGCTGCCTCCTCCCCTTTCCCTTAAAAACAGCTGTCTAGAAAACTACTCCCCCCTCCTCCGGAAAACTCCGGGGAGGAAAGAGAGCAGCTGCTAAAGGGCTAAAGTTAGAGCTGAACTGCAACTCCCCTCGAAAAGGAAGGACATTAGAGCGGCTGCGAATTCATGGCCCTTCAACAACATGTTGCTGCCTGCGTGGCCTTTTTAGGAAAAAATGGTGATTTTAACAGAATACTTTTAGCAAAAAAAGTCACATTTGCACATTTTCCCCCCCTCTGACCTCAAATCAGGCCAGATAAGTTTGGTGTCCAAAGTTTGCGTGCTTTGTTTTTCTACAGCTAATGAGTGATAATAACACGGTGCGCCAGTTTGCATCACGTAAAACCACATACCTAAATCATCACACTCTTACTTAAAGGGCCCATATTATGGAAAACCCAATTTTCCCCACTTTAAAAAAAAAAAAAAAGTTGGTTCATTTTGCACATAAACTTTATTAAAGGTCCAGAACCAACTGTTCACTCCGCAGTTCATATACGGATAGTAAGTTTTGAATTGGGAGTTTTTGTGACGTCACAAAAACCAGCACATTTACATATATAAACCTATTCAGTCTACATTAGTTTAGTCTGGCCAACCTATTATAAGGTGTGTTCCACTCGAGACTTCTTTTCAAAGGGGGCACAATTTACAGGACACAATCAGAGCACAGGTCATTTACATATGTCTTAAAGGCACAGTAACAAAACTGTTCAATTCTATATGAGGTAGAAAAATGGTAGAGTAGACATGAAAAAACTTAACGGAGTGGTTTCTAATACTGTTAGCTATAAAAATGGACAAAAATAATATTAACAGTTTTGAAGTCTGATTTCTGAGCATACTTTGGTCCATTCGTATGTCATACAGAGTCAGAAGTGCGTAGGCGAGTGTATTCGGGATTACTTAAGTCCGCCAGTCTGGTTTGCAAGACGCTGACATGTATACGTCAGCATAAATGACTAGCTGTAAAAGTCTTGTAGCTCCAGTGCAAAATTACAAATTCAAAGACTCTAAACCGGTCTCAAACTACAACTTTAACATCGAAGGTGTAACTGCAGAGCTTCGTTGGTGCTGTCACTCTTTTGGCACAGGAACTGCTGGGTTAAGATCGTTAGAAACAGTTTTCATGTTATCACCCCTTGAAAGAGTGGTTCCTGATCTGCCCGGAGACAGAGGGAGTGGAAGTGACAGACTGCAAACTGACACCGTCCTGAATGAAACCTTAACCCTTTCACCCTTTTGCACTCCACACACCCGCCAGCCGGCAGACCAGCACTTTTTTTTTCGTCATCAGACACGCAGTGGTTCACAGCTGCGCGCTTTTCCAGCTGTGGAACTCCACCGGCGTTGTCGCGTGACTCCCTGAACCTTTGTTCCCCTAACCCCATTTCAGAGAACCAAACAAAGAGTCTGCAGTTAAACTGATAAACCTGAAAATGAAGGCAGCTCTTTCAGCAAATCACGTTCAGACAGATTCCAAAGGGAAAAAAAGGAAAAAATTAGGGGGAAAAAAAAAGCCAGATTTTCTAACCCAGACCCCCCCCCCCGCCCTTCTTTTCCACATCCCATCTGAGCACAAAAACAAAGAGCACATGGGTTCAGGTCACCAGGAAAGTGTTTCGAAACTCAGGTGTTTACAAGGTACGGAGACTGTAGTGGGAGGAATGTGTACGGGCTAGCCTTCATACCTTCAGCACACTCCATCCGTCAGAGCAGCTTCTGAGTAACGACAGGATGGCTGGAATACTAGGAACTCTTAACTGATTCTGAAAATCAGTACTGAGTACTTCTAAGTATGAAGTACTTTATCACTTAGTACTTGGTGTCAATCTTTCTGAAATTCCATACATACATGGAAGACATGGCAGAAATATAATATCATATGAAATGTTTTCTGTATGGATACAAAAGAGACTTTTAACTACTGAATAGTTATGAATATGAAATTGTATTCAATGTTTCACACACTGCACTAAAGTGAAGGTGAACATTTACTTTTAAGTAAATATAATGAAATAAGACGTGTTATGCTCTATTTGTAAAGAACTACTTGGGGATCTTCTAAAACTGATAATACAACACTATGCTCAGGGAAGAATTGAGACTCAGGTGATATAATTAATCGCATTAACAATAAATATTGCACTACACACATGTATAATCTTCATTTGCTCCTTTTAAAATCTCTATAATGACTACTTCAGTTTAGCTCAGTTGGGTTTAGTTGCATTCAAGCAGATATGTCGGATTTAGTTGCATTGTAAAGCTTATTATAACCATATCATTAATCAGTTATTAATCTTCATTAGTAGACTTCTCCGTGAATGTTAAGTGATTTGGCAGCTTGAATGCAAGTAATACATAAGGCAGGTAAGCATGTGAAGAATTGAAGCGTTTAAGAGATTATTAGTGTCTCTATCTATCTAGCTACCTAAATAGATACCTGGAACTTTTATTAAAAGAGTCCAAATTCTGTTTTTCTTGTATTTTGTGAAGGTCTACTGTTTAACCAGAATTTAAAAAGCTGCCTTTGTTAAGATATACATAGATATATGCAGTTGAGCTGTGTTCTGATTGGCTACACTATAGTGTGCCACATGTATATAAATGTGTAGGTCTTTGTGACACTGTTTTCACGGTGTGGTTTTCATACATGGACTCAATGAACAGTAATAGCTAACAAAGTTATAGGAGCAACGAAAATATCTCGCATCACATAGCTCAATTAACAAAGAGCAATAAACCACAGACGCTTCAAAACAGAAATTTCAGCGGCATGAGCAGCTGGTAAGTTATCACCAAGATGCTTTATGAATTTCAGCCCAGAAAACACCTGGAGGTCTCGTCTCTTTCTAGTCTTTTCAGACGGCCTTGGGCAATTCCTGCAAGTGCCTGCCACTTCTTCGACTTCACCTACATTACTTTAAACCAATTCACGTGGATCTTAAATCCTGCCTGTTCAGGCTTTCAAGAAGATCCCCTCCGGAGAAAAACTTGCTACAATCCCTGTCTTTGAGTCCTTCGAAATCCAGGCCTTATCAGAGCGATTTCAGAGCTAAACCAGACGAGCAACAATAACAGACAAACCGTCCTGGGTTTGCTTTCATGCGCCAGGGGAGAGCCGTTAAGCAGATAAAGACTACAAAAACAGAGCAGCTCTTTGATTCCGTCCCGCCTGAGCAGCCAAACACAATGGCTCGAACCCACTGTCTCAGTCAGCAGGTGGAGGCCACCAAAGAAACAAGAGCTAAAAACAGCCGGCAGGATCAGGTCATGCTGATAAGTCACAGAGTGTGATAGAGAAAGTGAGTGTGAAAGGCTATTTCTGTTCTGTGTTATCTCATAACTGTCAGAAAGACATTAGCTGGTTTTTAAATCGTCCTGTTCCTAAGTTTTATTGGCCCTTATCCTATCATCCGAGCTCTGTAAGTGCTTGCAAAACAAAAACAAAAGAGACCTGATTGTTGACTTCACCGTGTTTGTCCCGCCCCATAAATGTCACAGGACAGTATAGACTAAGGCTGCACTATGACGACTTTTGGCCGACCTTTTTTGCATTAATATGATAAAGATCGGATTTTTCAAATATTTCCCACGCAAATATGAGTGAATTTTATAAGCGCCTGCGGATCAGATCCATATCTGATATAACAAAATGGATAACACTTTGAAAGCAACCGCAACGGCATACATATGTTATAATCTCTTATAATAAACTGTCCAGACGGTCTAAGACAGGTGTGTGGAACTCCAGTCCTGGAGGTCCGTGGTCCAGCACGTTTTGGTGATTTCCCTGCTCAGAAACTCCTGGTTCACCT
>JBBJLS010000148.1:13951924-13969888 GCA_037577275.1 Bryconaethiops microstoma | reverse complement strand
TATACAAAATTAGCCTCATAAGACCGAAAGACTGATCAGGGCTAATCTAATCACCGACTCTGAGAATGAGAGACAGACAGAGTGAGAGCAAGAGGGAGAAAATTAGACAGAGAGGGAGCAGAGATCAGTGTAAACACCAGTGCTTTTTTATCTCCTTATACATCTGGACAAGTAGACAAAGTGCTAAAACGAAATAAATGTGGCCTGACAGCCACTTCAAAGAGTTCAGCCAGGGGCTTACTGCTACTTAAGGCGCAGGAATGTTGTTGCTAAGCATCAGCCTACAACCTATCAGCCCCTACAGAAGGGCCTGCTTTCCCTTTAAGAAGGAGAAAGAGAATGCAAGGGTTTGAGCGAGCGAGAGACAGAGAGAGAGGGAGGAAGAAAGAGAGAGAGAGAGAGAGAGAGGAAAGTCGACAGTAAGGGGAGGCTGGGGATTCAAGGAGATTTTGTAGCTTAAAGCAATTGTTAGAAGAAACAAGCTTTCTGTTTTGTTTTCTCTTGACACCATTTCGGCTTTTTGTGCTTGCAAAAGACATGTAGAAAAATGTCTTTTGATATGTTTTCTCTTTGGGTCTGTATCAAAAAAATATTTTCTGTGGGTATGAAACTTTCCTTGTCTTTCTTGTAACACTTGCAGTGCTCTCTGATGATCTGAAGATCAGAGAAAAGCAAACTTATATGAGCATTTGAGTCAACACCAAGCGTTAGCTTGACATCTATTTTCAATGAAATTAACATCATTTGTACCCTGAAAAAATAGTATGCTGGCTATGAAACTGAATCTACTTTACTGTTGTGTGTAAAGGACTTAAATATATGGGGCTTTTTTTATTTTGGCCTAATGCACTATATATAGAATGTCCACATGAGTGCATGCAGATGTTCACCATGTCCTCCAAGTACTAAAATACAACATTTAAAAAAAAATAAAAAATCCTTGATAGAGAAGAAAGATTTCATGAGAACATGGTAAATGGACTAAATCTCATGCTGGGAGCAGAAAAGGGCTTTACTTCACTATTGCAGTCAAGCAGACTTCAAAAATCCAGTGTAATGTTTTTGACCTTCATAGCTGGATCTCAGACGGGCAGCTGTAATGCGTTTTAAATGACTGTTGTGAGCATGAAGAAGTATTAATTCTCTTTTTCTCAGGTAATGAGTAGGGAGAGAGCTGGATGTAATGGCGCCCGGGCTTCCAGGGTTTTAAAAGTGTGTGCCGTGGCAGGAGCACAGCGTGAGTGGCGTTCAGAGTGTGTTTAATGATTTACCAGTTCTACTTCAATGAGCTTGTGCTAAGCAAATGGATCATATGATCAGTGATCACAAGTAAAACAGCTTTTGCCTGGAGCACCAAGCCAAACGGCCCGAGCGCCTTCCAAAGCCGCAGCTCTGTGTGTTCACCTCACTGTTGGACAAGCAAAGGTTAGTCACAACAGGAAGTTAATCGTCCATATCAACAAGCACTACATTTAACTTGCTTTTTAAGGGTTGAATTTTAAAGAGCCTGCTGACCTTTTATCGCCGAGCACTTCTTGGAGTCGGCTGTGGTCATTTAAACAGTGCCCGTACAGCTGTAATAAAAGTCTACAAAAAGTACACAGGCTCCTATTCATCCTACGCCTAATGTAGATTAACACTGTAATTCATTTATATCACTCTTAGCCTTGGTGGAAATGGGCCAGTGGGAAGCCTTTAAGCCCTTAATAAAAGCAAGAAGGGGTCTGACGGTCACCAGGATGGATTTGTAATTTGGGTTAAGTTTTAGCTCTGAGCACCACTGTTACATATTCACAGCTCCCTATGTGTGTGCACACGACGACCACTGATAGAAGCTAGATAGCAGCCTTCCCTGAGGGCTAAAGTGCCAGCACAATGTATCGGTACATTAAGCTTGTCTACATCAGATATGCACTGCACATACACAAAATATCCATCATTAAATTAAGATACTGGCTATAAATGATTGACAAACAAAAAAGGCCCAATAATAATAATAAAAGCAAGCAAACAGCTAAACGAACAATACCTGACTAAAGCTGGTCATTAATTCTCAGTACTTATATATTTATTATATACTGCTTAATAATGAATGTCTAACTCGTGCATGTAAAAAAATGACCTAGACAAAAGTAGCTATACAACACTGGCGTTCCAAACTCAAAACCTAAAAATAAAGAAATAAATCAAAATTTGACTTGAAAATACTCAGCAGCCAGTAGACAATATTTATAGTACTGATTAATACCTAATCCTAATGCTAATAGCTAATAGCTAATACTTAATGTTAGAGCTGCATAACAACAAATACAAACACATAAAGATAGCCATGAGCTCTCTGTACATATAAAAAAATGATCCTACCTGAAACTAGCTAAAGGCCAGTAATGCTTATTCACAGTGGTATTGCTGAACAGTGAATGTAAAAGGACCTGAAAACCTGCAAATTCTGAACAAAACAAACAAAAAGTCCAACATAGAGCTAGCCAAGTGCTGACTATCTTATTAATACTTACACCAATCTGCCATAACCACCACTCTAATATTAGGTCTGCCTCGAACAACCAAAACTGCTCTGACTCCTCAAGACCTCTGAAGGTGTATTCGTGGATTGAACTAGTTTGTCCAGCAGATCCCAAAGATGCTTGATCGGATTGAAATCTGGGGAATCTGGTAGCCAGTCGAACACTTTAACATCTTAAACCATTCATAAGCAATTTTAGCAGTGTGGTTCTAAATGTGTCCTACATTATCCTGCTGAAAGAAGCTACTTTCAATAGAGAATATGTTACCATGAAGGAGAGTATTTGGTATGCAGCAATATTTAGTAGGTGGTATGTGTCAAAGTAATCCATGTAAACCCACACCCAGCAGCCACATATTGTAAAAGAAAACATGATTCATCAGACCAGGCCGCCTTCTTCCATTGTTTCAAGGTCCAATTCCAATGCTCATGTATCATTTGTAGGTACATTCAGTGGTGGACAGGGGCCAACCTGGGCACTCTGACTGGTGTGCAGCTATGCAGCCCCACACACAGCAAGCTGCGATTCACAGTGTGTTCTGGCATCTTTCTATCATCGCCAGCATGAACTTTTTCAGTTTTTGTGCCACAATGGCTCTTCTGCCTCGGGAACCCATGCACCTGTAACCAGATTTTCCTGTCACCAGTTATCCTGCCTGTTTTGCAGCAGCTCAGATCTTTACGCTTAGCCATTTCCGCTGCTTCCAACACATTCATTTCAAGAACTGACTGTTCACTTGTCATCAAATATGCTCACCTCTCATGCTCTTGTAACCAAATAAACAGTGTTATTTACTTCACCCGTCAGTGGTTTTAATGTTGTGGCTGATTGGTGTAATTTACTGATGAATATCGAATTTTCAAATACCTGCAAGGAAATTATCGATGTGGTGGCAGATGACTCACAGTCACAAGCACGCTCCCTCTCTCTCTCTCTCTCTCTCTCCCTCTCTCTCTCTCTCTCTCTCCCTCTCTCTCTCTCTCTCTCTCACACACACACACACACACGCATACACACATGCACACACACACACCATAAGTTCGCCATAAGAAATTATTATATGGCAGAAAAGTCCATTATCAAATTCTAAATGTGAAAACAAAACAAAAAAAACTGACCTACATGAAAGCTGTATTAGGTTGCTGAAGAATGAAATTCTGAGAAAAAAACTAAACAGAAAAAGGAAGAAAAATGAAGCTAGTCTAGAGCTTATGCTTCTTATATTGCTGAATTTCCAAAAACCCCGAAGAAGTTCTTAATTTTTCATCCCTGTTTTCAGATCCTTACTTCCTCCTGTCCTGCCCCCTCTCTCCTTCCACACACACACCCTCAAAAAGTGTGACACATCGTGGCTCTTTCTGTTCCGATTAGGAGCTGTATCTAATGTCAGAACTGTTTTCAAGTGTGCGGGGATGTTTAATAATTGAAGATTCCGCGAGCAGGACTGTCACACTGGGTTGTCTGGGATGTTTCCTACGCAATTAGACGCTTGGAGACATTTGAAGAGGACCCACAAAGCCGCACCGCAGAAAGTGACATGTGAACTTAAAGGAAATTAGCTCTTCACACGAGTGAAATGTGAAGGTTACTTAGCAATGCTTAGCTGCGAGTGCTGCTCTGTGAAGTGCACATTTGACTCAGCCCTGATGTGAAGAGTGCCATTTTCTTTACTTTCTGCTCGCCCGAGTCAGCAAAGATCACAGGCAGGATGAAAACTAATTTTGACTTG
The DNA here is from genome assembly GCA_037577275.1 of Bryconaethiops microstoma. Taxonomy (NCBI): domain Eukaryota; kingdom Metazoa; phylum Chordata; class Actinopteri; order Characiformes; family Alestidae; genus Bryconaethiops; species Bryconaethiops microstoma. Next base: position 13,965,634 of record JBBJLS010000148.1, on the reverse strand, counting down.
GGGTGTATGGGAGAGAAAAAAATTGAGATGTGTCTAAATAATGAGATCTCTTGATGTTTGCTGCAGAGATATGGGATGATGTGCACATAGGCAGGCATGTAGAGACATGCGTGTGTGCGCGCACGCACGCACACACACACACACACACACAGGTTATAAAAATATGCTCATTAGTGAGTAGCTTGATCTTTCCACTCTGTTGTTTCATCTAAAAACAAACAAATGAAAGCAATCATGGTATTTCAATACATACACAGTTGCACATTCAGATAACTTGCAGTAAACCACCTCATCTTAAAGGGCCCATAATCATGGAAAACACTGGAAAAAAATGTGGCATATAAACATTATTAATGTTTCAAAATGTACCATCCAGTCCCCAGACCATAAGGCACATACTGGAAACTAATTGGCCTGTTTTTAAATAATTGGTTTTGCGATGTCACAAAAACCAGTGCATTCACAAAAATCGATAAATTCAGGACTTAATGTGGACAATATTTCAGCTTGTTTTGTGAAAAAAGTCTCAGTATACAATAACCAATCAGCACAGAGGACATTTACATGTATCAGTCTTAAAGGTACAGCAACAAATCCATCTAATACCTTCAAAGGCACAATGAAAGTTAAATCACCATATTAAATATAAGTTATGATTGTCATTGGTGAATAAAGCCATACCATTTTTTGACTTTAGTGAATAAATGAAATACAAGAAAAATGTACCATATGGTCTCATTAACATAACAGGTTTTTCAGCCAGTAAAAAACAAATGGAGAGCCAGCAATGGAATCTTACTTTAGTGTGTTTACGGGTTTTATTTCACTCCAATTTATATATATGCAGAGATAAAAGGAATGAAATAAATGGAGCGGCTGTTCCGTGCAACATCTGCACTGAGAGTACAAGTTCATGAGCGTAAAAGTAGAAGTCCTGACTGTTTCCAGGTACTCACAAATTACTCGTCAACTCACAAATTACTCGTCAGCAGTTATTGGACATTGTGCCGAACGTACAAGCCGTCGGATTACAGCCTGTCACTTTTTATGAGAGTGAGTGATAACACGCTCACCGCACTGTTCTTTACTAACGCCAGACAAACAATGGCTGGAAAAACGGAGAGGGGCTCCTGTGGGTGCAGTGCAGTGCAGTGCTATGCTGGAGGCTGATGCTGTTGCTGTTGTGCATTAAGGCTGGTGGGGAGAGATAGCAGGAGGGCCTTGCCTCACCGCATCTTCCCCGCCCAACCAGAAGGACTTGCGAAGGTGAGTGCCTCCCTGACAGGCACGGGAATAAAGGAGACAAACCCCAGATAAAAATTAAATAAAAAGTAGCTGTCTTAAACAGTAATTGCACTCCTTTGCTGAGCAGGCTTTCAGATATATAAACTTGATTTACTATCGGGCTCAAACCTACAAATCAGGGCGGTCTGAGAAACACTTGTGCTATGAAATTGTTTAATCTCATCAAGTTCTGCTTTCACAGCAAGCCATAAATCACCAACTCTTTGTTATCATAGACCTCCATGAGCGCCTCTCAGGCAGGCAATGGATCGTGGGGTATATATAATCTTGACTGCACAAACAGCGGGGTCGTCGCTGGCTGAAATACTTTCATATTAGCAGCGCTGCAGCTGCTGGAACACAGGGCTATGATGGATATCTCATTTCCAGTGCTCCGCATCTATTTCCAGCAAATTATTACGGCATAAATTTCTTGTCAACAGAAACGGCCAATTAATTAAGTTAAAAATGGACTCGTGATCGCATCTGCAAACCAAATAGAAGAGCAGGGGGGGGGGGGAATTTTCCAGTAAGTGGATTTACCACGGGGTCAGTTTAATGAATGATTTTAAACTTTGTCATAAACTTCCAGACAGGCCAATATCTACACGGGAGCTCCAGCACACACTAGGTGCTGACAGATTTACATAAAGCCTATTTATGTGTGGAGCCTGCAAGTTGATGGCTGAGGTAGAAATAAAGTTTATTACTGCTCGGAGAGAGCAGCCAAGCTCGCATTCTCCATCATCAGCGAAACAGGAGATAACGGAGTAACACCTTGACTTTTCTTAACACTATATACACATTTAAGGGTCTATCAAAATGAATAATTCATATCTATTCACAGGGCATTTATTTTGCCTCGGGTCATTTATCACAGAGTGAGGCCTACAACAAGGATGTAGCGGGAGATTTATATGTATTTTGGCTTCTTTTGAGATAAATCAAGCAGCACAAATTTCACCGGGAGAGGCCCAGCTGTGACCCCATGCTGAACTAATGACAAGCGGACATTTAAACCCCATTTCCTTTCCCGAAGCCCAGCTAAAGAGGAACTCTCCTCTTTGAGAAGGAAAGAAAATGTGCTTTTTTTAATGTTTCAGCCTCACAATAAAGCAAGTCGTGTACTGCAGGGGCATCTGAAAGGTAAATAACATGCTGAAATGATTACAAGTGTTTAGTGAATGTAAACAGCAATGTTGACACAAGCGAGTTTGACTTAAAGTATATGTGTGGAGCAGAAGATTTTCTTCTACTATGACAACAATAAAAATGAGGGCTAAGAGCAAGCACCTGTATTGCTGGAAAGTTAACCACATTCCTGAACACTGGAGGGTAGCAGTTAGCCTTTAATTTTAGTCTCCTGTCCTCTTCCTTTCCTTTCTCCATTTCTCACTCTCTCTCTTTCTTTCTTTCTCTCTCTCTCTCTCTCTGTCTCTCCCCCACTCTCTCTTGGAAACAGTTCTTAAAAGGTTCACATAATGGAAAACCGACTTTTTCTTTGTCTTTCTAACAACAAAAAAGCTAAATATGGAATGTTTTAAAACCTAATGTTTCAATATAATTTACTCCCCAGTCTTATATGGAAATTAAGCTGCAAATACAGCCTGTTTTGCACATTTGCAAGTATAAACTTAATTAGATTTTCACTGAATTTATAAGTAGAGTTTAATCTGTCATTTTTGAATGAGGCATAATATAGGGAAGGATAACAGAGATCGTTTACACATATCAGTCTTAATGGCACAGCAACAAAACAGCCTGTTTAATTTTAAGAGACAACTAGAGGCTGGAAAATGTGTATGTAGAATGAGTTACGAATGAAAGTAAGTGGGTAAAATACAATAGCGTTTTAATTCTGGACCTCCGCAGACATCTGTCTAGAAAAACACGCACTAGCTACAGACTTAAAATATGCCACTGCTGACCAACAAAAGGTTTTTTACTGGCTCTTTGTGCATGCCTGACAGATTCTTACTCATATACAGAATACCAAACCAAGTATAATGGGGCTGAGGTCAGGGCTGCTTAGTCTTTTCTGCAGCAACAAAATAGAACCTTCACTGGTACTGTGTCAGAACAGAAGCAGCCACTTTCAAAGAACGTGAAAGCCATTCACAACTAAAGCAGCAAAAATCACCCCCCAAAAAACAACCAAACAACCAGTTCGTCCCTGTGGAAGGTGGCTCTCTTACTGGCGTAAACGTAGCCTGGGCTGGCCTACATGCCATGCTTTAAAAGGCTACGTTCTCTAATAATACCCACACTTCTCAATAGCTAGGCCTCATTTATTATTTACAACGCTGGCAGTCTGTCCCCTGATTAAGGCAGCAGAACTTTGTTTTACTGGACTTTGCCTTTAATCTGTCTCTCAGTGAGATAGATTAGCCAGGACCATGCCAGCACTGAGCTCTCTTTGCTTTGCTCTGTTTGTCTCTGCCTGTGACATGTCAAGAGCAGACACATCTGTTTCAAGCTCTGGTCAACGTTAGCCAGCCCCCCCTTTTTTTCCTTCCTATTCTTTCACTGACTATTGTGTCAAACAAATCCCTTCCATGACTACAATGATAAACTTTCTTCTTAGGGAATAAATAACAAGCTGTTTTATCATCAGAGATGCTCCCCTCTGCTATTTAATGGTGGCACGTTAGTGGTGAATAAGAGAGGGTCTTATAAACTAGGCTGAGGGCCAGTCTCAGGCCTTTGCCTTCTCCTGAATGTTTTCTGTTTCCCTCTTGGCCTCCTCGCTGGTGCTAAATCACAGGCCGCTGTCAAGGAGCACTAAGCTAGTGTGCGTCATCGGGGAGTGCAGGAAGCGCTGGGTATAATTCTGTCCATCAACGTAATTTATTATATCGGTAGCTTTGTAATCATGCGCAATAAGTTATAGGGCCTGACACAATGGAATTTAGTTTGAAGGCGAAAGTGTTCATCATGCTTAAAGGTCTGGCCAGACCTTTTTTTTTTCGACTGTATTTACATAGGGAAAGAACACAGACAAGTGTTTTATTCCCCTATCTGGACACCAACACAATGGCTTTGTGGACACGGGACTGGAGTCTGCAAGTGAGCGAGACAGTGGTGATAGGAGGAGTCTTGGGTGAAGAGAAGTGAATCTCTTGGTCGTCGATGTCTGGATGTTTCCAGACAGTGCCTTGTCCTTAGCTATTCAGTGTAATTCAAATAGGGTGTGTCAGGGGAATCCTTCAAAACCATGTCATGGCATAGGAGGTTAACCCATCTTTTCGGGATGAGACAGAGCATGAGTTATGTCTATTTCAACAGGATATGTTATTTTCCCATGAAAAGACTTTACATAGTTATTGTCTGTACTACATAAATCCAAAGTGAGCAAGACATGTTGGTGTCAGACAGCTAATGTAGCTAACAAGTAATGGAAGCTTATGCTCACCAATTATCACTGGGAGAACCAATACAAGGGTTCTCCAAGTGTTCTTTAGTAAAGGTAATTGTTATTTATATTGGCATGCATGAACAGTTTCTTACCTAGCTGAATAGTTCTTCTCTATGCTGGAAGTTCTGTTGTATATGCCATGTTGTATTCTTTAAAAAAAAATAAAATAAAATAAAAAAGTGTTCCAATATTATAATGAGTCAAAGAATTCTTTTGGAGTAATCCACAGAACCCTATTAAAGAGTGTTGGCTGGTTTGCAGCAATCTGAATATCACATATGATGGATGTAACAGCCATATACATTCAATTGTCCATTTTAAGTGGGTATAGGCATATACTTATTTCCCAAATTGTATATAGCACATGTACTCCAAAACAATCCAACTGAAACAAAGTTTAAATTGTTTTTCTTGCCAGTATAGATGAACAAAAGCCTTACAAACAATTGTTTGTCTTGGATTTATTAAAATGAAAAGGACAAGTTTGAAGAAAAATATCTGTTAGGTTCATTAATAAATCTCTGACAACCTATGGTCTTGATTATATTACATCACAACAGATATTTAAAAGTATTTTTTGAACACCAATTGGAAATTTCATGCAAGAGCAGAAAAGGACATATTACATCATGCTAGGCATATTACACCATCAGTCATATACCTTTTTAGCCAATCTCCAGAATGTACAAATATCAAAAAGTCACTTGACTTGTCACTTAACAAGTCAGTAGCTGCACTCCATACTTTCAAATCATGCATTAAATTACCATTGTTGGTGATCACTGTTAAGGGTGTTGTAACAGGTGACTCTGCTGCCCTTAATGTTACAGACCAGGGTTTGATTCTCTATCCAGCAAAGCACACTATGCTATTCCAACAGTGACTCTGGGCCTCCTTTAGAGTCTTAGAGCTTTGCTTAGTCGAATAATATGATAAAAGGCTTAGATAAGCTGTGATAGTCTGCCAAACACTATAAATGTAATTTAAATGTAAAGGAATAAAAGATGGTGCAACTCAAAGAGAGTTAACTAGTTGTACTTCTTAGGACCACAAGCATTCATATGTCGTCTCAACTTAATACTTATCTCAGAGCCAACAACAGAACGTCAGTCGGTATGAATAATTGTTTACAGAAATTAAAAGGCTGATGGAAATTGGTAGTGCAATTTTTTGGTTATACAAAAGGCTAAAAAATACAGTGTGCGTTTTATGCATAACCAATCATCACAAATCTGCCTCAAGCTGCTCAGAAAAGTTTTAAACAATATCTAACTTCATAAAAATGGATGAGCACATTCGAGGCAAGTTGCATAAATTAGATTCTTCGACAAATTTTCACTTTTATCAATGACTGGACAACAGGACTACCTCATATTTTTTTAATGGATTCATTAAACAATTATTCTTGCTAAGAGTGGAATTTTCATAGTTTCGCTGTCACATGAATAAAACACTGAAATCACATAGTAAGTGAGTGATGAAAAAAAGCAAAGCTGTCAATTAGTCTGCTAATCATGCATGTCCTTTCCACTGCATTGTTCGCTTAACCCAGCAGAGATGCCGGCTGATTTACAAGATGGGTGCCTGTGCTCTCACTGTGGATACTATTATGTTTAGCATAAAAGAAACACAGGGCTGTGAAGTCCTAACAAAGAGCCATATCTCCCTGTGGCCCTCTCGACGTGCCACATTTGCATATCAAGCCAGTGGGGCTGATATGTAAACGTGTTCCTTCATCAGATGGTGCCGACGATGAGAGCCATTCATCCGCCTGTTAGCAGCCTGCTTTAGCACCAGACAAAAGCAAAGGGTCCTGAAAGAGACATCTCGTGTCACAGCCCATGAGAGATAATGAAATCGCTGTAGCTCCTTGATCACACACACACTAGTGCACGTAAAAAAAATTCCTGTACACTTCAGCACGATAGCCTGCCGTTCCTTTGGTTTTCATCTGTGAATGGCTTTTTTTTTTTTTTTTTATCTGAGCACTTCAATTTGCAAGCCTTGCTGGAAGGCAGCTCCTCCTGATATGTTAATTGGGGGGGTACTTAAGCACTAAAAGATTAACATAAAACCCTTTGGAAACAAGCTAATAGTTCATGATAATTCGTCCGTGGCCTTTGTCTGTCTATCACCACACTGCCTCCAGCTGTAATTTTATCAAGAGGCTGTAAAATATCATTTAAACAAGTTCGCTTACTGATAATTAATAACAGAAACTGCATTATTCAATCGAGCTACTCTGGCACCATTAACAAGCTGGGAAGTAAAACATAATTAAACTATTCGATTTTATTAACCTATTCATTAAGTTGTGCAAATGATGACTTTGACGTGCTGTCACAGAGACCAATTAGAAGAGCACTAGAGTCTCTATTTAGGCCTTGTTTGATTAGTTCCTGTCAATTAGACAGGTAACAACAAAATCTGACAAGCCTTCAAAAGAAGCTTATAGAGGATCACAACAACCCTGCCAACATGTTAGTACTTTTACCCTGAGCACATAGAAATGCATTGTTAACTGCTATTTTTCTTTGTCGTGCAATTCAGCCTTTGCTATCTGTTGCTGGAATTAATGAGATATACCTCAGGCATCGAATGTTTAGAGATAATATGAACTATTGAGTTGAAATGAGTTAAATATACAACACATAACTAAATCTTTTTACAATGGCACCTGTCAAGGGGTGGGATATATTAGGCAACCAGTGAATTGTCAATTCTCAATGTGTTTAAAGTAGGAAACTGGGTAAGCATGGAGATCTGAACAATTTTAACAAGGCCCAGTTCATGATGGCTAGATGGCATGTCTTGTGGGGTGTTGCCAGTAAGTAGTGGTCAGTACCCACTAAATGGACAACCGGACAACTGACAACAGGGTCGTGGGCACCCAGAACTCATAGTTGCGCCAGGGAGCAAAGTCTAGCCTAATGTATTCACACAGAATAGAAACTGTAGCACAAATTGGTGACAAAGTTAATGCTGGCTGTGATAGAAAGGTTTCAGAACACACAGTGCATCTCAGCCTTCTGTGTATGAGGGACCACAGAGCTGCAGACCAGTCAGAGTGCCCATGTTGACCCCTTTCCACTGCCAAAAGTGCCTAAAATAGGCACATGAGCATTAAAACTGGATTATGGAGCAGCGGAAGAAGGAGGCCTGGTCTGATTAATTATGTTGTCTTTTACATCATGTGGATGACTGAGTGTATGCACATCATTTAGCAAAAGAGATGGCACCAGGATGCACTATGCAATGAGGGCAAGGAGCTTTGAAGCAAATGTAGCTAAGTAATAGACTATTATAACCACCAATTAGCATACTACAAACTGCATATCTAAATGATGACACAGTTGCTTTAAATTGTGAAGTTGTTGACTAATCTCAAAGGGCTGTCTTGTTTTTTTTAACCCCGTATAACCTAAAGTTCAATAAAGATCTTATATAGTGGACTAAAGTGGGGTTTTTAGGTGATGTAGCTGTCTAAGCATTGGGCCCATCATTGTGGCTGATCAACAGTGATGCCAAAGCCACCTGTGCCTGGGAATTCAAGAGGGTGCAATTGGTTTTGCTCTCTCTGGTTGGTAGGATGTGCATGGGCATCTCTTACCTGACATAACAGAATTGGCGGTTGGCATTCTCCTCCAAGACTGAGCTTTTCAGGTTTGACATTGCGTTACAGTCAGTTAAAAAACGATGGCTGGCTTCACATGAATCAGAACTAGCCTTTATCGCCCTAGTATGGTTGTTATTTTGTGACTGGAGTCCTAGTTAGTGGGTGGAACATGTAGAAGTACGTAGAACAGCTAAAAACAGTAGGAACAGTCATCATATACATTGAAAGTTTTGAGCAATTTTTTATTTTTAGTTAATTTCATAAATAACACTGGAATACTTTTCACCTACCAGTCTCATTGTTCCAGTGTTGCAGTTCAAAACTGAGAAAGCAAACCTTAGACATTATACAAGTCTCAACTACAGTCATGATAAGGGGGAAAACATCACCACTCCAGTGGCGACTGTTTAAAGTGTATAGCTTTTCAAAGTACACCATTGACCTTAGACTGGACAGCAGTGACACGTCACAGGCGCTCACCTCATTGCTGTCGTACACTGACCTCAAGCTGCAGGCACTCTATCCACGCCAGGCGTGACCATGCCAATCAAAGTGGCCAAACTTGGCTCATCGCTTCATCTGCAGCTGTCACTTCATCAGTGTGTCTCGGATGGCCCGAAGCTTGGAACACATCTCTGGAGTGTCAGAGAACAGTAGAGTGGGACAATATGAGATGGACGCTTAGGGCACAGTGGTCACTCACCACTCATTGGTATTTTAGTCAGGAGCTGTAGCCCTGGTCATGGACACAGCGGAGGGCAGCACTGCCACTTCCACGCCAGTCGCCCCACGTCACTCTGGGACAGGTGTGGCCACCGCCAGGCAGCTGATCTCTCTTTCTGCCTAGCACATTCAAATGCAGCCCCGCCTCATGAATTATTCACCAGGCCTGCTCTTGCAAGTGCTCAACAGGCTATTCATTTATCTGGCATACCTGAAGCGTGGCAAAATGATTGGTCTGCTGCTGCTGCTGCCGCTGCAAAAAAATGTTCCTAAACAATTTGCTTCAATTTTCTACAGGAATTATTCTGTTCTTTTCAGGATGAGACAGGCCGTGTGCATAATGATGTTACCCTAATGGTGTGACAGTAAGACTACAGGCCTGTGACATTTGCTGAAGAAATGCATCACTAAGCAGTCACTGAACTGTTCTCGCTGGCCCATGGAACATCCAAACCCAGCGCAATCAATCTTCTAGAGGTAATATGCCAGTCATTGACAAATGGGTACATCCACTTATTCATTCATTTATTCCTTCTTTTTTCCACTGAGGAATAAACAACATCGTTACATATCAGTCAAATGCATTAAGACTTGAGCAAGCAGTGCACGCACACAAGCCAGATGTTAACGCGTCCATAGTCATGGAGAACCGAGTTTTACTGACTTTATTTCTGCATAAGTGTTTCATGTAATATGTAAAAGTTTCAAAACATACCATTCAATTCTCAGTCCATCCAGCATACATATGGAAATTAAGCAGCAAACACGCCAGGTCTGAATGAGCTGATTCTATGATGTCATGAAAATCAGTATATATACACATATACGTACATTCAGCCAAGAGCAGTTTGAATGATGCACAGTATGAGGCATCATTTATTTATATCTTCAAAGGGACATAAACTGACTGTTTCTAAGGGACAAAATAAAGTGGTCATGTGCATGTTAATTATGGGCTGTTTATGGTACATAAACCCACACCAGTGTCATAAGTGGAAAATGTAGGATATTGGCCCGTTAATACAGTTAAACAAAATGCATTAAAATGGAGAAAATGTACAGTCAGTAAAAGCACATGGGAAAAGTATATGCACCAGCAGATATGTCATGTTTTTTTTTTTTTTTTACTGTAATGACATTAAGCACAGTGGTCTTATCCTGTATAGTGTAGTTTCAGTGTTCTAAAATTTTGACATGATACCAAGACATCCAATCACTGCAATATTAAGTGGACAAAAGGGACAAACACAGTCGTCTTAGAAACTGTAATTTTCCACAATGTCTCTGCATGAATGGCATAATCCAAACATGTTGTGTGGCCTTTTATCTGAAAACTATTAAAATCCATCCAGTTTGTTCAGCTGTGCACGCTTACATAAAGTTCATGGGGTGGCTCGTGGCCTAGTGGTTAGGGAGTTGCCCCAGTGATCAGAAGGTCATGGGTTTGAATCCCATAACTGCTAGTGGCACCACTGAGGTACCCTTGACTGTGTCTCCACACACTGCTCCCCGGGCGCTGTGTTGGTGGCTGCCCACTGCTTAACTTGGTGAATGGGTTAAATGCAGAGAGAGAATTTCACATTGTTCACACTGGGTGTGGTGCTGTGTTCACGCATGACTATAGGGGGCCACTTGACTTTATTTTTTAAAACACACTGTTGTTTCGGGTTGTAACTGGTATCCTGTTGGCCCAGGCACCCATGTGATGGAGGGTTCGGGGAAGATCCTGGTCACTGCCGTCGGAGTGAACTCCCAAACCGGAATCATCTTCACCCTCCTCGGCGCAGGAGACGATGAAGGCGATGGCGAGGATGAAAAAGAAGAAAAGGAGAGAAAAAAGAAGGAGAAGGAAGAGAAGAAGAAAGAGAAAGAGAGGAAGAAGAAGGAAAAGAAGGGAAAGAAAAGTAAGATGGCTTGTGAAAGCTAAGGGCAAATTCTTTTTTGCTGTTCTCTACACCACCACAGAGTTACTCATATCTGGAAAGCAGAGGATTTTATGGTGCTATAAAACCCATTAACCAATTTTTGCTCAATATTGTTTTATATGGATAAAAATAAAACTGATTTTGGTTATACAGTTCTTTCATGACTGACTGTGAACTATAAATTTTCACAGTGAAACTACACACAAGGAATAATTTGACAAAACAAATTTTGCTTTTATTAAGCACTGGAGCTGGGAGACTTATATTTCTAAGAAGCACTCTGACACTCTGACGGGCTTAGGTTAGGGCGTTTGCCCTGCGATCAGGAAGTTGTGGGTTTGAATCCTAAGACTGCTAAGCACCTCAGAGGTACCCTTGAGCACGGTACCGTCCCCACACACTGCCCCTCGGGTGCTGTGTTCCTGGCTGCCCGCTGTCCCGTGTCCGCGTATGACAGAATGGTCGCTTTCACTTTCACAAAATTCAGTCTTCTGTTAACACATCACCAAAACTTCTCCTTACCGGCTCAACCTAAATCCAGCCATGCATTAAGGTGGTGCAGATTTGTGGTTGTGGTTTAGGACACAGCATGATTTACCGAGCTATAAAAAAAAATATGAAAAATGGACAGCCGTTTCAAGTATTCTGGTATTCACCGAGCAGCTGTAAATTACAGGACTACATCCTAAACTGTATCGGCAAGTCTGTTTGACCTCATTGGAGGCCTGTATGCAGTTGCAGCTGGATGAGAGAGGGTTCGGTTATGTGTTTTTATGGAAAGGATTAAGGCTTTTTGGGTGATTATTGAGTCCTAGTGTTTGTGAGCAACAGTAGCGTTGTAGTAGCGATTTTAAAGTAAAGAAGTGAAATTTAGACACCGAACATGTGTTGACTGATCAGCAATGTCTAGTTAAATCGTGTAAATGTTACCTTTTGGTGCACAAGTGCTGGGTGTTTAATTTCTGTGCCAGTACACTGTGCAGCTGTTGGCCTGCTTTGGTCTTGTTTTTGAATGTAGCATCTTGTTCCTCAACAGACAAAAAACAGGATGGATCGGACAAAAAGAAGGGTGAGTGTTTTATATCTGGTTTTCTGACCTCATGTTCAGTCTAGTTATGCACAGTCTGTCAGCTAGCCACTAGCTACAGGCTGCTGTTCACGCTCTAGGCTGCTTGGCTCGACGTGCTGTGTATATGTGTGTATGCTTTTTGCCATATGGTCTCTTGAATGTCTTGTTAAGGTTGAAAATGCCCCACGTCCATATGGTGTGCTGCAGTGGCCCAAAGGGCAGGTGCTCTTGACTCTTAGTGATTAGATACAAAGAGATTATAGGGCCCTCTGATGCTGTTTGTGCACACACTCACATACACATCGATTTTTCGTTCGCAGCGACCGAACTGGTTGTGGCGTGTGTTCGCTTGATGTGGCAGGATGTTTAGTTTAAAATGGTAGTGTATGAATTGGCTTAGGATAAACCTCAACCAGGCTAGAGTAATCCCCAGCCCGGGATTAAGGAGTGTGAGCACACCACACCACACCACAGAAAACCACCTCCTAATATCATATCTAAGCCACATGCTCCACAAAGCTACTCCTATCTCCTCATATATGAAAAGCAGGGGAGAGATTTATAATATATAAGCTATTAGTGCAATATATACAAATCATGCCGGCTAGCTCTGACTATTTATTGGGCCTCTGTTAATGTTATGTGTAATAACCCTTTCAAAGATGGAACAATTCTGAAGTCATTTATTATGAAACCTGAATAAGGCCCAGTAGAGAATTTATAATAATTGTGAAGAGTGCCAATTGTTCTTAAGGTAAAAATTCAGGTAGCTAAAAAGTCAGGATGCAAAAATTCCAGTGTTATTGGCTGATATAATTTTTTATGGTGTGAAATTAACGTGAAAAAGCAGTCTTAATAAGATTACAGTGCAGTGATTTTTGTTGGTTTTTATTTATTAAGTTATTGTTTTATCAGTTTCCTTCTTAGAAAGTTTTTTTTTCATTGTCACAGCATTTATCATAAAATGTTATGATGCATGATTTTGTTCATTTAACTACTGACTGACTGACTGACTGACTGATGTCCATGCAAGTGTGATGTATGCGTAAGCACTGTCTGAGAAGTAGCAGGCGGAGCTATCTACCATTAAATGTCACCCTCAGACTTTCCGGCACTATAAAGCTAAAAAATACTGAAGAAAACAAAAATGCATTCATTAAAACACCTTGCAAAGAGGTAGTAACAAGTGACGTAACACAGTGGTGCATACTTCAGCCGGGGGGCAGCTGGTGACCTGGTGGTTAGGGAATTGCCTATTTGATTGGAAGTCCGTGGGTTTGAATCCCAGGATTGCCAGTGGCAACACTGAGGTACCCTTGAGGAAGGTGCCTCAACAAAGCTATCGTTGCACTGATGAATAAATGTAATTTTACAAAGTAATAATTCTGAAAATAGACACCACAAAAACATCATAGACGCTTGTTACAAATGCCATGCAGCCAATGGCGGTTCAGTAAGATTAGTCTTGTCTAGTCTTGTTCTGTTCTAATTTAACAATTCAGTCTGTATTGCTGTGATAGTGAGCAGGTGTTGACTGGCTTCACAGATTACACAGGTCAACAGGTCAAAATCACCAGAGAGAAGTTTATGTGGGTTTTGTAGTGTTTTTCATGCTGATTTCAAATCTGTGTTTAGTTTTTCCCGCACGTACAATTTTTGTGATGAAGCTGGTTATATA
>JBBJLS010000148.1:13928398-13949262 GCA_037577275.1 Bryconaethiops microstoma | reverse complement strand
CTCTCTCTATCTCTCTCTCTCTCTCTCTCTCTCTCTCTCTCTCTCTCTCTCTCTCTCTCTCTCTCTCTCTCTCTGAATACAGGGTCATGCTGCTCTGTGATATAAGCAACAGTTTACAACCACCACCGAACTGAAGAGCTCACAGACAGCTCACCAAAACAACATGACTTAGTCATGATGGATGACACCTGTTTGTCATTTTTCTCCTGAAAGTGCATCTGGGAAGGTTATTCTCAGTTCACCATGACGATTAAGCCAGACATGTGCACAGTGAATTACAATAAATTGAAATCGAGATGGAGAACATGTATAATCTTTTAACAAAAGAGTTTAGAACAGGTTTTCCCAGAAAAAAACAAGCCTCTCTCTGTGCACACACTTCCTACTCCTGTCACACAATGTTAGGCATGTAAATGACAAAAGGGTTCTCTTTCTGGCATGGAAGAGTCCCTTCTGGTTCCCTAAAGAACATTTTAATTCGAATTTATTTAATAGATAAACACTTTTATCACTGTAATATTCTTTAGAGAACGCAAAAGTGGCTCTTCCATGGCATCTCTTTAACACTTATTTGCTACCTTTCTAGCTTTTGAGTAGTTATTGAATAATAAGCATTATAGTTTCAAATTTGGTAACACTTCATTTGAAGGCTAGCTACATAGGGACTTAAAGACCATGCATAAAAGAAAAAAGAAAGTAATACTTTCTTATGAACTGACACATGGTGTTTTTAACTAGGTCTCTACCTGTGAGTTCCATTACTTGGGAATCATGCATTTGTTTTGAGGCCCTTATGCGAGTAGCCTTCCAATAAAGTGTTGCCAAACATTCCTTGATTACATATCACTATATCATATCACTATACTGAGTAAGTAGACCTAAAAGTACTACAAATATAAGACAGGAAAAGCGCAGCAAATCTTATGTTAAAGCCAAGAGAGTAATCCTCTCTAACTTCCATCAGATAGAGTTGCACTCCCTGAGATATCTATTGTCTTTGATGATGTCAGTATGTCCTGCAAGGGGCTAGCCATCAGGAAGGAACATCTAAGATTACTGCTTCTCTCTTTTTTCCCCCTTCGTTCTTTTTTGTTGTGCAGCTGCTCTGCTGTTGCCATTCCTGGCAGTGGCCTGGAGCCTGCAGAGGGCTGCTGTGATTCCCTGAGCACAGATCAGGCCTGCTCACAGGGCCTGTGGCTCACTTCAAACACAGGCCAGCAGGGCCAGGAAACTCCCCCCGAGCACCAACCTGCTGCTCACTGCTCCTTTTCTCTCACACTCACATACACACACAAACCCATATACCAACGCCCTCTGTAAAAATAGAAAGGGGGTAGGGATTTGGGCTTTGGGGGTAGAAAAAGTGGTGTCTGAGAAAGAGTATATGATACGGAGAGTATATGTTGTTGTTGTTGGTTTTTTTTGAAAGAGAGAGAGTGAGTCTGAGGTAGGTGTGCTTGTGCTTGTGTTCCTCCTTGGGATAGCTTGGGGCATGGCATATAGATCTCACAGCCCCGGGACAACTTGGGAACAGCCCCTCTGCTGATCCGTTCAAAGTTTAATGGACAGCCTGACACATTCAAACCATTCTGCACGTGTTGCTACCAGAGTTCCAAACCAGTTTCAGGTAGAAAATCACTAAAATAAACACAAAGAGTATTTGCTTGGGAAAACCGAACCATCCTAAAGCCATGGTTCAGAAACAGAAACATTTGATTAGAAATCTTGGTTATTAGGTTTTGGTCATATCTAGTCAAAAACATGATATGGATTTGACCTAGCTTATTATTCATAATTACAGTTATGCTCTGTCAACAGCATGTCTCGTAGTGTGCGTAAAATGAACATTATGACTGTAAGTTCATTTTATTTTTGTTCTAACTAGGAACAGAAAGTTGATGTTGAAATGAAAGAACAAACGCATTAAAATATTGGTCCTGCTCTGAGCAAACCCATATGTTTTATATTACATATCTGAGGCCTAGGTGGAAAACTCAAGTGAAAGTGAGGAGTTACTTTACTCCTACATAAATTCAAGTGGAATTCTAAAAATCTGCCCAAACGTACAAATACCCGGGCCAAATTACACAAAGATGAATGATTCACATTTAGTACACAATATTTAAACCACCACAGACTTGCACGAGCACAAACATTACCATGTTGGTGTTACTACTGTGCTGAGAATGAGACACCACAAGTAATATAGGGTCAACACTGATGTTAGGGTGGTCCCTTTCCATCAGTAGGTGAAGTAATGGGTGGCCTACAAACAACAGATGGACCACAGTCAGTAAATTTACCCATGCCCCACCTCCTCCAAAGATGTTCTTTTGTGGCAACTGTCACCTGGTTGGGCAAGTTTTATAGAATTTTGCAAAAATTCCTTTCCACCTCAACAGCTGTAGCACATTTTAGTGTGACGTAACATTAAGTGTTCAGTTTAAACTCCTATGCTGCCAATGTGCACTTTGTTGTCGTATCTTGTTGAAGCTATATAGGTTGGAAAAGACAACTACGTTGGAAATTGCCACTAATGTAACCTCACTTACATGACAAAACATTTTAAATTAACAAATAAATGTACATATTTATAGTCAAGTTGGAAGGGCTTATTGCTAACATTTGTCCAACACTTCCTACAAAAGAACGCAGATTTTCCAGATTTTCCTAAAAAGTGCACTTTCATGGCAGGTGTACTGAATAAAAATGGATAGTGAGTTTAGGTACAAGAAAGGTCTCCCCAAGCTGGTAGATCAGTGTAAAGGGAATAATATTTGTATGAAGATAATGTAGTCAGCAGGAAATGCCTCTTCTCCGTTTAAATCTAGTCTTGTAATGGGGAATGAAGAACACCAACTGTCTGCACTTATCCACATTAAATGTACTCACACTGTGAGTTCTTCATTTCACTCGATCAGAAGCTTAAAAGGGGAGAGGCTGCCAGCTGACCCCAGAAAGGTTCTGACCCTCAGCAGAATTAGGCCCAGCAGTCAGGCTCTGAATTCCTTACAGCACGCATGTAGAGCTCGGGGAGGTCCGGCTGGCAAATCTCTCTGTTCTGATCTCCTCATGCACATGAAAGAGCAACGCCACAGTGGATTACACAGCACAATTACGCTCTCTCCCACTTTCCCTGAAGAAAAGCGGAATCGGCTTTCCGAGAGCCCTAATCATTTCCAATTAGGCACATTTTCTGACATCCTGTAGTGGCTGGGCTGAGGGTCTTTAACACTGACACTCAGCCTACTAAAACCCCCACCTTGTGGAAAATTCCATCCTTCATTTGAAAGCCTGAGCTTCTCTACAATGCAAGCTTGAACTTACTGACAAGTGAACTGAGAATAGTTCTGATGACTAACTTGTTTTGATGAAAAAAAAATGCTCAGTTTCCTTGAGCTCACTGACATCTAAGCTGGATGTGATTTGGATCGATTCAAGAACACTTTTGTATTGCCAGCGTCAAATTAGTATTGTCTCTTGTCGTCTTTTTTCTCAAAGGTTGGAATGCTCTTTGGTATGTCTATCAAAACCTTTGATATGCGGAAGAGAGAAGAGTAAATTGTTTTTATTTAAGCTGTCAGGAGTTAAGATGAGAGTGATCATTCCGGACAGCATGCTGTCATCTCCCTGTGACGATCATAATAAGAAGTCTACTCATGAATGTCCTCTGCCCTCATGTTTGTCAGTGGGAACACAGTCCAAACTGCCTTGCCACTTGCTACAAATTCTGTCAGGCTGTAAGGAAAAAAATAATGGAAATACAATTCTGCCTGCACTAGCTGAAGGATACTGAAGAGATCAAATAGTGAAGAAATAAACAGGAGGGAAACTGTAATGTTTTGATGGAAGAAAGCCATCCAGGTGGAGTTTTTGTATCACTCTTCACAGGTTCTCCAGGCGACCTTGAGAGGAGCTGAAGCTCAGTGCTGAACAGACTGGGTGACAGCCATGGTCAGTCCATCTCAGCTCTGCGCCGGCTCAGCTAAAAAGATCCGAGTAAATGTCCATCAGTCAGCACCCAGGCAGAGAGCGTTCAAGCCTTCTATCCACAGCAGTCGAGCTGAAAGCGACAGCTGTCAGAGCATAGAGCTGCAGGGCCCAGTCAGAGGAGCAGCACAGGATCCGTCATATTCACACTATAGGTACAACTACCTTCAACAGGCAGCCTCATTTCCATTTATTTCCCATCCAGGATTTCATAAATCATTTCTATCAGAGGATTTTTCAGCAAAGCCTATGAGTGCAGGAATGTAAATACTCTGTCCAATGACTTAATATGCCAATATTTATGCCATTGTATAAAACAAAACTTTTACTAGTACTATATTTGAAATAGATCCCTACTCACTATTAACACTACCTGTGCTTGTATAGCAGAAGCATTAAGAACAAAACTACTGCACTGACTATTCTCCACTGTTTTCCAACAGCATTACAAAACTGAAGTCTTCTAGTATAGTACACTATTTGCATGGACGCCTGCAGAAACCTTCATATATTGAAACTGTGATTTTGTGGCTTTGTCAAATGAATATTCACAAACATATTACTTTTCAAAAGATTTTTAAAGAGATGATTTTTAAGATTTAAAGTCAACCCAATCTAAAAGAAGGGTGCAAGACAATTGGAGAGGGATTAAATAATTTTAGTTTACACTTCATTCAATCACTGTTGATTCATCGGGAGATAGCAGTTTAGTTTATAAGATAATATGTAGTTTGTTATTATCTATGCTTTGCCCCTTGTGAGATTTTACATTTTGTTTAAATATAGCAACAAGCTAGCCTGCTAACCAGGATTTTGCCTCATGGATGTTCGAAAAAAGAAAAGAAAAGAAAAGAAAAAAAAAACACCAAACAAAAAACCCTTTAAAATCAAGTTTTTAAAAATATAATGAATCATATTAAAGAAACAATAGAATCAAAAGGATTTGATAAACACCATTTTAGAAAAAAAGTCATTTTATATTTTGGCTTTTCTGAGTTTCTGCAGATTACCATATATTAAATGAATAGTCCATTGTTCTGAACATTTAGAACACAATGTAAGTCAAAATGTCTGTCTTGTCCAATGCAAACACACTGGTGAAATCTTACCTGAATCTCTTAAACAGCCAGAGTTGCTATGTAAGCCTACACTTCAATTAATCTCTTTCATAACTCAACTTTCATATTAGCTTAAAACACCATTTCCACAAACAACAATTCTTCTATTTCCATACATAAAGTGATGATTTACTCAAAAACATAAAAAAAAAAATCATGACAGGGCCAGCAACTACTCTTCAATTCCTCACTTTCATAACAATAAAACTTACATATAATTTTCCGAATATTTACCAAATGATGTTTAGTGGTTACTAACAGGCAATATGATGAATAACTGAGTAGTAAGCCCACAGCTTGGGGGTGAATGAATCTCAGCAAGGGTCTGTGTGTGGGTCTACAATTCAGGTACTCACTCTCATGAGTACAAAATTTACATTTTAGTTTCATAGTAGTTATTGAGTAATTCATAGTAATTAATAAAAATAATAATAATTAAAAATATATACTTAATCGTTAATAGTGCAACCTCATGTGACATGGAGCCAATAAAGAGTCCCCACTTCTACTTCTTTACTTCTATACCATAAGAATATCTCAGCTAGTTTGCACAGACATTTTTCCATGGAATTACGGAGCAATGAGTCGTAGGATGGAGGCCTGACATTTAGGGGTTTAAAAGATAGACAATAGAGAAAATAGATGGCAAAAAGCTCATGATGTAATAAACAACTGATGTAGTATTTGGCCCAAGTAAACAGCTGCTGAAATAATATTGTATCTTTGCTTCAAGAGCAAAATAATTTTTTATGATTAAGATGTTCAAAGCAGGCCCCACCCTAAAGAGGCAGACCACTCCAGCTAGGTCAGACAAGACGCTTTCACAATCTGCCTCTGTCACTCGCCACCTCTATTATCTTGTCTGCCTGGGTCCTATGCAGACCTGTGGAATTCCCAGGGATGAGCAGCGGTCTCTTACTCTATCAGGGCTCACAAGAGCCCTTTGATCCGCTGCTTGCCTCTCCACAGTGCACTTCATCACCTTTATTTTCTGCCATAATTGCATGTGAAAGATTCCTTCTTTGATAATGCCTGCATGCCAAAGCACTATCAGGGACGAGAGAGGAAGAGTGTCACGCGCACTGTCTGTTCTCAGAGAAAGGAAGATCATGCACCTGCACATTTATCTGTCCCCACACAGGATAGGAGGTGCTCTGTCAACTTAATGTGGAGGGGGAGTACACACAGGAGACGGGTGGAAAAGGTGGAAAAGTGAGGGAGGAGTTGTGGACAGAGTGAGAGATGGGCTTTACATATAGTCACTGTCATAGGAAGACCTACCTTTATTAACTAGGCCAGGCAAAATTTGACAAACTTTTCAAAGAGTGATGTTACTAATATTATTATATAAGAAACTGAGTAATCAGAGGTTAAATAGAAAAATTTCACTCAACTGAACAATAATTACCTACAAGTATTAACCTTCAAACATACCAAAGCACTTTACTAAAAAAAACAAAAACAAAGCAAACATTACCATTAATATGTATATTGGCATGCATACTAAACACTGTCAATTTAATATTTTATTTAATATATCGACATATGAGGCAAATCATTATGAAGACTTACACATGAAGTGAAAAACACTGTCATTACAACTGTGCATGTCAAGGCTGGGGAAGTAAAGTAAAGTAAAGTGGCCCTTATAGTCATGCATGAACACACCACAGCACACAGTGTGAACAATGTGAAAGTCTTTCTCTGGGTTTAAGTGAAGCAGTGGGCAGCCAGTGATGCAAGCCTGGAGAGCAGTGTGGGGGGACGGTACCTTGCTCAAGGGTACCTTAGTGGTGTCACTGGCAGTTCTGGGATTCAACCTCACGACCTTCCTATTGCAGGGGCAACTCACTGACCAACAGGCCACCAGCTGCCCCATCAGATGGTAAGCAAACAGTTCTGCAGGTATGTAGAAAAACAGGCAGGTATAAAGACCTGAGCGACTTTAATTTAACCAGGGCCAAAACATTTAACAACGGCAAAAACATTATGGTGAGACAACTACTTTGGAACATGTGGGATTCTCCTGGTCCACAGTGGTGAGTCGGTGACAGGGTGATGGGCACTCAAAGATCTGTACCTACAATGTTGGAACTGGACTTTTCCATCTAATGGCAGCAACAGGGCTATAAAATGCCTCACTTAACTGTGATACTTCAGTCAGAAGGTGGTAATTCTACAGAGCAATTGTAGGATGTGGTGGTGGTGGCCTAGTGGTAGGATACTTGCCTCTGGACCAAGAGGTCGTGGGTTCGAATCCTACTTTCAGCACCACCACTGGGTTCCTGAGCAAGAGCCTTAACCCCAAGTAGCTCCAGGGAGACTGTCCCCTGTAGTTAGGGAATGGAAGTTGCTTTGGATAAAAGCATCTACTAAATGTAAATGTCTCTTTACCATGACTCTAGTCTATTGATTCAGTGTGTATTCTTATTTTCCATCTCTCACTTTCCCTCAACCCCACCTTCCCAGGCAGGTGTGCCCACCTACCGTTACCTGCTGACAGAGCCACATGCTTTTCAATTACAAGGCTGCCCCCCTCCACTCTCAGAATGGCTCACAAGCTGATGAACATGTTAATATTGGAGAGTCTAATACGCAGCCTCTGCCTCTCTCTATCTCTTGCGTGCCTGGTCAGCTCAGTCAAATACAGGAGCCCGAATAAAAATGCAAACCAGTTCTGATATCCCTGATATAAGCCATTTCTAGTCATTTTTAGTTTGGTTTTAAGATTCCATGCTCAAACGTCAGTAAATTAGGCAGAATACGTAAAAAAATCTCCATACATTTTTTTGAAGGGTCATGTCATCTTTTGCATGAATCCTTTTTTAAAATGCAGTTTATATCTTCCATATAAACTGCATTTAGATTCACACACCAGTTTTGTAGCTAACACATGAGTAGAATGTACTAGAAACAGAAGCAAAAAGCTTCACGCATCTAATCCTCAGGCATGCGCATTACAAGTATCCTTTTGGATGTCAGGTAAATACACCAGGACCTAATTTTATTTATGAAGTTTGTTGATTAGTTTAATTGATTTTGTTATTGTTGTTTTTTTTTCCTTCTTTCTTATTTTTATTTATTTATTTTAACTGTTCATTTAATCCATTCTAGTTTGGCCACAAACTTCTGAGAATGGTTTATGCTTTCTTGACCTCGTCGGTTGGAGAGCTGGGCTCGGTTCTTCATGGCTCGGAAGGTTAAACGTAACAAAATGTCTCTCAGCGAGTGAAGATAAAAGAAGGCCGTTGCTATATCGAAAGAAATCCTGAGCCTGTAAACTCCATTCCGGGCTGTTTCACTTAAAGCGCACTGTTTACATTGCACAAATAAGAGTGGCACACAAAGCCTTCGAAAGACACAGTGCTATCTGAAGTTGTCCAAACACATTCGTAAAAGGGCAGAAGCTGCTACTGAGCCGAGCCAGAGCCTTCCCTCGACACAGAACAGAGCAGAGCAGAAAGATCCCCCTGGTTCTTAAGTCGTTGCTCACTTCCGGCTTGCCGTTTTCTTTTTGTTGTTGTCTTTTTTCCCCGCAGTACCAGTACCAGAACTGGGGAGAGATAAATGAGCATTGGAGGACTGAAAGGAAACAGATCTTCTATCTCACACCGCACTATTTACTGACATTAAGAATGATAATATCCATCAACAGGCTGTCAAAGCCCCAAGTGGGCTGTGGAAGAGAACAAAGGGCTCCACTGTCTCTCTTTTCAGACGCTTACAAGGAGATGTTGATGTACCTGCCATTCAGGTGCAAATAATGTCATCGCCTGCGCCGGGATCAGGGCTTTGAACTGTGCTGCAGCGATGAGTAACCGGTGCCGTCGGCCACTCCAAGCCTTCTGCTTGCCACTGAGGCGGCTAACGAGCGCTTAACAATCAACACTCTGCTTTAACAAGCCAAACACACCCGCACAGCTTTCGCCATAAGGACTCAAGGTAGCGGGCTGGGCTACCAGGACAAGATGAACAAAACACGAGGCAGCGATGGGAGGCATGTGTATAATTACTGTTGGCCATCTTTCAAGCAGCCCTCCTCTCACGAGAGAGATGTGTGACAATATATGACAAGAAAGCAAACACGCTTCCCCAGCAGAATAATAGAAGCCATCAGCAGTGTACCAGACACACCTGTCTGGCTCTGAAAACAATGCCACGCTGCCTATTTATTAGGTGCCAGAAAAGTTTATGTTTGTACTGTGACAGTGACAGCAACTTGATCCCTTTCATTATTTGGGGATCTCAAGCTTAGGGAGGAAGGGAGGAGGAGGAAGGGAGAGAGAAAGAGAGAGAGAGGGAGAGAGAGAGAGAAAGAAAAAAGTCTGACTCTCAATTTTTTTGTACCAGCTCACAGTGAGTTCTCTTTCTTCCTGATAGCTGTCTGCCATGGTGTCAGAAGACAAATAACAAAGACTGTCATTCGGCGCAGAAAAGATTGTGCTCATGTTTCCCAGCAGTCCTCCCCTCACCAGTCCACTCTCTGTCTCAACAATATCAGCACGCCACAATAATTCATCCAGCAACTTATAAAACATGGCATTAACCCGAGACGCCGGAAACGCGCCCGAGTCGGAGAAGTCGTGTGAGAGTCTGATTGACAGGCGCACCGTTCTCTAAATGATGTTGTGAATTATTTGCGACGCCATTGGCAGCTCGAGAGATGATACCATCCTTGCCTCGAACGAGAGGCCGTCTATACAATGGAGTGAAATTACAACTGTCAGACAAATCACGCGCTAATTGCAGCCATGCGTGCATCTATTTTGAGACGCGATCCATTTACATATCTAAACTAACTCACTCTTACTTTCACCTGTCAAACAATAAACCAGGCAAACAGCCCTCGCCGTCGTCAGGCTCATATGAAACATAATGCCATCTATCATCTAGCTCAGAGCACAGCGGCGTCTGTTTGCTCACGAGAAAGCAGACCGCGGAGGAACACACAAAAACAGGACGCAGTTTGCTGGGACTCTGCGAGGAGGAGGAGGAAAAATGGGTCAGGTGGCTCACCGCTGTTTCATGGCCTTCCTCTCAGTCTGCCTGTCAATCTGCTGGCTGACGGAACAGCGCGGCCTGTCATTTTAACAGTTAATAATTAGGCTTCCTCCCGCCACCAAACAGGGTGCCACCGTGACAAAAGCCAACGACGCGGCGGCTCTGGCGTTATAAATAGTCTGAAGGGATGATTAATGAGGGTGGCCACTGAGCTAAACCAGCAATCTGAACCCAGACAATGGCCGCCCGCACAGCTGCTTCGGAAAAAAGACCCACAACAACAACAATGACCAAAAAAAAAACAAGACAAGCTCTGTGCGGGCATATAATTGAGGAATGTGGCTCCGAACATTGTGCCGTAAATACATAAATAAATAAATAAACGTTAACCGAATGAAGACTTTATTTAACCCCTTGTCGCTCCATGAGCTCCTCATTACCACTTTGACACGCTCGGCTGGGAGCGAGGGGTCAGGCCCAGAGAGCCTTCAGACACAGAGCGGCCCGTTCTTCAGCAGTGTGGCTCTGAGACGCGTGAGAAAGCGAGAGAGGGCCAGTTAAGAGCCTCGCTGCACCACAGCCAGAAGTTTCTCCTCCCAGAGGCATGCCAAGCAAAGGCGTGCTTTTTAAGAGCGATTCTGCGGCTAAACAAAGAGAGACTGAGGTGCTGGTAAATGGCCCGGCAGGGGGGCCCTCCCTGGTCTTGCAAGTGCCAGACTTTCAGATCATGGGAAGCGCCTAGCATGAGCTATGTGTGTGTGTGTGGTTTTTTTTTTTCTTCGCCCCCTAATAAAACAAGCAAGCCATGTTTACTTACTTAGGAATACAAGCTTAGGGTACTGTGGGGAAACATTCACAGTACTGGTGGAGTTTTCCATTATAATCCGTCTTTAACAGGCTGACGATCTCTGCTTCAATTGCGCCACGGGAGGGGAGCATCGTCCACTCTAGCCGTCTCCCGCTCTGCCCTGCCTGCTGAAAGCTGAAGACAGGGGCTATCTGCCGCTAATGATAGAGGAGACTTTGATCACCCCTGCCACCTCTGAGCATTAAACGCGCGCACACACACAAACACAAACTCTCACGTCAGCCATCAGGTTGACCACGCTCACTGTTGATGTCATCTTTAATGCTACCTTTTCTCCATTTTAACCTTGTACACATTCAAAACATGTCACAAATCATCCACACCGCCAGCGAACACAAAACATCTGATTTTCTGGACTTTTTTTCCACCAACAACACACAATGTGGGCAACCAGCTAACAATCATCGGAAATATTTTCATGTCTCTCTATGCCTCTCATTCTCTTACACCATCTATGTTTCCATTTCATCTGCCTTTTACTTAGCCTCCACTTTTCGCCCTGCGCTCTCTCTCTCTCCCCCCCCCCCCTCCCTCTTTCAGCCAGCCATCAGCTGTACTCCTTTTAATGCCACTGACAGGGGGTTATTTGCACCCATATATGTTTTCTCTCCAATTATACCATGGCAGCAGTGTGCTGCCAAACATTTGGGCGCTGTGCTGATGGTCACCTCTTTGAGGAGTCCTTCCTGCCTCTCTGCACTATATTTTTCCTCTTTTTAGATTCTCCCAGTGAGGACTCTGTCATTTGGCTGTCCTTGGTCCAAAGTGTTATTTAACACCTGACAACAACAGCAGCCACCGTCACCACAACATCACTCCTGGAATTATTTCCTGTGGGGGCTATTCTTAAATTTGTCCTGTGGACATGAGAAAAAGCCTATATTGGAGCAATGAGCTCTGAGGGATGTGTTGCACAGACACAGTTAAATATATGCATCGTTTTTTGTGTTTTTCCATCAAAATCACAATGCATTTAAAAGATTTGAAAAAGATTTTCAAACCACATTGGAAAGGCTACTAAAGGTGGGTATGTTTCTCCTTCCTATGTTTCCTGGAATCTTTCTGAGAAAGAGGAGGAATGAAGAACTGAGCAGCTGAGCGTTCCAAGTTTCTTCACATGTCGATCACTTCCTCAGTGCGTGGGTGCTCCTAATGTGTCAAAATGATGATTAGTCGGCATGACTACTTGGTAATAAGGTATAGTTTAGTTTTCTTTGATAAATTACAGCTTCTGTACATCAAAAGGAATGAATCTCAGAGCTAAAATGGGAAGGTCAGTAAAAATGACAGTCCTATTCAGGTGTTTGTTGAAATTGATGACGCGATAAAACGATGTGAAACAAACCATTTAACATGGATCAAAATTCACTAAAACGTGACAATGGCATGCTGGCAAAATTTTGAAGCCCAGGCAATGTAGCACCAAAGTCTTTTTATATAATATTAGGCAAAGTGTAGACTTAATTTCATTAGTATAAATAGTTAGAAACATTTCTATTGTTTTTTTTTTTTTCCTGCTTCAGATGCGTCTTGGTCATGGATTTATTTGTGCTTTACCTTCTGTAACATTTCAACATTTTCTTGTTCATTGTGTCTTATTTGTGATCTGATAGTTATAAGCAGTGGAAGCATTTCAAATGGGGCATTAAGCACCTGTGCTAGGGCTCAGTTTTACACTGTATATTAATCCTAACGGTGTTAAACATGGGCAGTGCACAAAATAGCAGCAAACTGCACCTCCCGTGGCGAGCATGCAGAAAGCATACAGAAAGTGGAGGAGTAATGTTCCTATGGCAGTGTCCATTGTTTCAAGCTGTGGCACTATATGCTATTTTGGGACACCACCAAATTTGAACATTTTTAGAAATGTCTTGTCACAGATCATTCGTTTTTATTTTTAAGCTTTCATAAGGGCACTCAGATCAGCAAACATTATTTTCTATTTTTTCCACTTGTGAATAGTGTATCCCTTTCTACTTTGCAATGCACTGTGGAACACCATACTTACAAACTACCAAAAAACATGTTAGATTTTTTAAGTATTAGCATTAGATTAAGCATTTCACCTCTTTCTGCTAGCACCCTAGTAGCCATACAACTGATGGAATGGAAATTGGAGTTGGAAATTGACTTGGATATTTTTTATTAATGTAGTTAAAGAAAATATTTGTCTTAAACACTGTTGACTGTGGCTGTGTGAAGTTTTCTGACTCTGTGTTGAGCTGCTGGCGAGCAATGAGGGTAGAAACTCTCTGTTGTTCACATCTCTCCGCCAAGTTGGTCATACAGAGATAAAATCGCACAAGTGCAGCTTTCTTGATATCAGAAAATAATGCAAACAATAACAATCACAAAAACCCTTAAAACACAATAAACACTTTCATAAATGCTGACTTGCTTGTTTACCCACAAACACAAAAAAAACAGTTTGCTTCTTGTTTTGTAAATAAACATTTACACATTTTCATCATACACATATGATTATATTACTATTAAGTAATAAACAGAAAACATGCTTAGTTCAGCAGGACCTTCAAAACGTGCATTTGAAGCTGCTGTGAAAAGGGTTTGCTATACAGCACTAGTCATTGTTTAGTGGGCGACAAGCTAAATGTTCCCCTGCCAGTTCTTCAAAAAGTTCAGCGGGAATTCTGCAGTGATGTGGCATCAGAACCAGACATCACCGTGGATATACTGCAGTAGAACCCGCTGCTGTGTTGTCTGCATCAGGTCCCGACACAAGGGGCAATGTTTACATCAGAAACACTGTGGACAGAACCTATTTATCATCAAAAAGCACAACTTGCATCAAAACATCGCCAGTGTGCCATTAGCATAAGTTCTATGCAGAGATGAAACAGTTTAGCAGTAAAAGAGCGGTGCCTCTGATCAGAACAGGAGTGAAAGCAGCATGTCTGATGAAACTTCCTTAACTAGGTCGCTCAATATCAACAGCTCCTGGCATAAGAGCTACAGAACAACGGGCCATAGTTGTTGTTTTTTTTTTTGGTAGGGTTCAATCAGAATCACTTCTCATACATCAAATGTAATGTTAATCATGCATTAACACGTAAACATTCAGAACGTGAATTTCACTACTGGCTTTGTGTTAATCACTTTATCGATACTCTCCAAAACAAAGTTCTGGTGCAGAAAACAATCACCTCAAACAGCATCCTTGGTTCAGAACACGAAATGCACTTTTCCAACAGGGAAGCACGCTCTCGTCTAGTTTTAATATTCAGTAGGAGCCACAATAAGCTCCTGTGTCTCCCCACTGCATAATTAGCCTAATTTACTTGATTCTTCACCGTAGCTCAGAGCCAACATTTTGATCAAAGGCAGAGCAAAGTGATGTCAGGGGACTGGTGTCTTCAATATCCAAGAAACAAAACCACTGAATCAATAGAGCAAAACAGACAGCATTCGTAAGTATAGCTTAAAGCAAACCTTAGTGCCAAATGCAAAGACTTCAACTGAACCCATTGATACTGGAATGAAAAATGCATGAATTTAGGAAAGTTCTTTTATCTGCGACTAAAGATCAATAGCGGGAAGGGGTTATGGAATCAGTGTTGTTTTGTTAGTGATGCAGTGCTAACCGAAACACAGTTGCGCTTTAAAAAAAAGAAAAAAGAAAAGAAAAACACTAGAGCCTAATATTGAAGCACAAAACATTGTACCAACAACGAAAAGAAGAAAATGATTACAAGTTTAGTGTTTTAAACTCTCTTTTCAAATTCAGCAACACACAGTGCAGCAGTCAGCAAACAAGACAGGAGAAGTCATCTTAGTTTAAAGCTGACAGGCTCTTTTTCTACAGCCATTAACAAAAGGGTGATGCTGTATCCCTTAAAACATCTACACTAAAATGAATCAGTCCTGTGCCAATTAACTAAATGAATACATTTAAATATATTACGGAAGTTATATTCTAGTTTTGATATAAAGAGGTGTGAAAAGAATAACAGGTGATGTAAAATTCAAAACACATTTTTAATTTCCCTAACAAAGGTATTAATCACAATGCAACATTGATATATCTTGAATATGTAAACCCGCTCATAGCAATGGTCATTATGAAAAAAAACAAAAAAAAGGAAATGGTTTTTAATGCGTTAATGCATTTTGCAACAAAGTCTTTCATTTACTCCAATAAAAATCAACATATTAGCACAGATGCATTTTCTTTGGTCAAGTAAGAAAGTGACATGTACCCGATCTCATAATACTTCTAGATAATTGAAATCATAATTGCCTCCAACTCAACTACATTATTAACATATTAAAGTGAGACACTTTTTACATGGTCGGTCCTAAAAATATCCTGGAGGTTAAAATACATCTCACACTTAATAAGAACACATGTCTGAGAAATTTTCATTTAGAATTTCATTACTTCAATCATAACATGTCACATTTTGTCGCATGTGCATCTACAGACTTGTCAGCTCTGTCTTATGTGTATCTGTATGTGGAACTGTTTTCTTCTGGAAGCGTGCCTCGCTGAGATTACATTGACGCATCTCTTGTCTGTCATCCCAAATGACGAGCCGAGCCATGGATGACTGATCTGACATATGTGATGGATGTTTAGTTCAAAATAGAAATTAAAAAGTTGGTACGATGATTCATCACGATAGACATTATGCCTTGTTTTGCACCCTGGTTTAATATTAACCTTGTACACATGCTCTTCTATATTTACCCCAGCCGAACTAATCAAGCGCTAACATGAAATCTGCTAGGATAATGGAACAGATCGAAAACAATGTCAACACAAGATTCCTTAAATAATTATCTATTACTATCTTCATCAACAGTGCCGGCAGTAATACATACAACTTAGACCAACTCAGAGATATACGCTGCTGAAACAAATCAGGCTTATTAATTGTTGACAGAGAACAGAGCCCTTTAAAATCAATTTTGCCCCAAAGACCAAACACATGAATGCATAATTGTATGGTAACTATACTTTATTTTTGGGTGAAGGTCAAACTTTAAGCAGGGCATCTGGGGTCTTTCCATCCTAGAGATCAGAGCCAGGCAGAGAAAAGCCAGGGCAAGCCAGGGTCAGGCCACAGCCGTCCTGATGAGAGAGTAGCCAGATAGCAATCGGATTTTTCTCTCCGAGCTGCATTGCTACTGGAAGCCTAAACAAGACCCGTGTTTTCATTTCCATACGCCACGCTCTCTCTTTTCTTCTGACAGAGATAAGATGTATAAATTATGAGCAGCTGACAAAGTCGACTCCAGCGCCCGAGGCTGCTCATCAATCATGTCCTGCATGTCAGCAGGTAAGTGATGTGGCCCCCGGAGGCACAGCCCATTCTTAGACAGGAGGAGGGGGGATGAGGAAAAGAAAGAGAGAGAGAGAGAAACAGACAGACAGACAGAGATAGAAAGGGCGGTGAAAGTGCTGTCAGTAGCTGATCCGTATTTAACAGCCTCTTTAAAAGAACAACAAGAACAACAGCTTCTGTGGCCTTGACTAAAGTATGCACTCTGTTGTTAAAGCGTACCTGGGGGTGTGGCTTCCACTCATACACTATCACGACAGTCAAAAGTAGCAGCTTGCTCTCCACAAAGGCCAGTGGCAGGCCACCCACGAGACACTCTTGAAGCACGCCAAATGCACTTTGCACTTTTTCTGTGATTTAAAACAAAACAATCTGAACCCTTTTAAGAACGTTTTAGAACCATATATTGAAGGAATCATATAAAACAGGTCCTGTGTCTGGAAGAACTACTGAACCAAAGCACAATTTAAGCATTCAAATGACTAGATATAAAACCCATAACGTGTATGGCCCATACTAAAACACCATTGAGAAAGTGTATATCAACACATTTTCCCTTTATTATAAGTTTAATGTAGTTTAAAAACACTGTTAAAATAAAAAACCTATTACATCTCCAATCCATAAAGTATACATATGGAAGTAAAACAGGTCATTTTAAATTCATTGTATTTGTCATGTCACAAAAGCCCTCACATGTACATTCATCTGCCTGTTTCTCCACAGCAGTATAACCCACCCATGCACTCTGGAGTCTTTCAACCCAGTCTGCTTACTTATTAAAGCCGATCAGGACACATAATATTTAAATACATCAGTCTTAAAGGCATGGCAACAGGTTGGAAAAAGAATAATGACACATAATGATAAGTAAAACTTCACGAGGATCATGATTGGGAGAAAACAAAATACATAAAACATGTATTTTTTTCATCTTTGAAATTTGCTGGGGTACAAATTAAAAAGCAGGTTCTTTCTTGTAGTCTGGGCCCTGGTCAGGGGCCCACATGATGAAGCTATGTGATATTCCTGGACGAGGGCCGCTGAAAGCCGAAGCCTGCTAATGAGTGTGTAAACAGCTCTGCAGAAGGAGACAACATTCGTACCTACATTCGTACCTACAGCGCACTTCTACTACAACAGCAGCAAATATTCCAGGCTGCCCTAAAGCGCGGTCCACCGAAGCTCTGAGTGCCATGCTTAACAAAACCCCTCTGCCTCATCCCCTGAAGAATGTTGAGCTTGTTTGACAAAATGGCATGCATGTAGAGCAGGTGGAAGGGCAGGATCAAATTTCATGCTGAATGCTGAGCGCGGAGATAAAGGTAATGAGACAGCTCTCAGGGGGAAATGGCAGGTAAAACACAGATGTTTACACAGCGACGTGCTGGAGAATGAGTCGGCCTATTTCATCCTGCTCTTATCTCTCTGTCTCTTTTTCCCTTCTGTCGCTCTCTTTTTTAGGAAATACAGTGTGGATGTAACCCCTCAGCTGCCATGGCCTGTTTTGCTATGTGGCTGTGTGGAGGATCAGTGTGTGTGTGTGCGTCTGTGTGTGTGTGTGTGTGCCCACAGCGCCGCGGCTGAGTTGTGACACGCTGCTTCAGAAGTGCACTGAGGTCATGAGCCGTACGGTGCAGGCCTGGAGGCAGGAGTCTATAGACATCAGCTGAGAGCGAGTGACACAACACCAAAACAACAGAGGCGTCTCCAACACATCTGCTCCAGCGCAGCCCTGAGGGGAAGCACTCTGGCCCAAAAGGAACAATGCAGGTGGTATATTCATTAGGTAGAGATTTTCAGCAGTTAATGATGGTTAGAGTGATGACCTATAGAGTAAACAAGACCGTTGGGGGGATGCTTAGGTCACAGAGGTGCACAATCCTGGACCTGGAGTGTTTTCACCAGTCTAACACACTTGAAGTCATCAGCTAATTAACATGCCCCTCTTGCACCCTTAAGATAAATGTGACATTTTTAAAGAACTCAATATAGTATGTAAACACTTTTAAAGTTTGAAAACATACCATCCACATGCCAGTCAACATACAACATATGGAAAGTAAGTTGTATATTAGCTGGTGGCCTAGTGGTTAGGGCGTTGCCCCTGCAATCAGAAGGATGTGGGTTTGAATCCCAACACTGCTAGTGTCATCACTGAGGTATCCTTGAGCAAAGTACTGTCCCCACAGACTGCTCACCGGGAACCCCTGTTTTTGGGAGCCAACTTTTTCACTCGGGGAATAGGTTAAATGCAGAGAAAGAGGGGCTACTTTACTTTATATACATATATATATTACACATACATAAGGAGTGTTTCAACCTGGACTGCTTTTTGAATGGGAAACACAATAAGGCAGTCATCGGAAATGTCATGTTACGGCGTGCTCAGGGAGTGCGGCGAGGCACAGATGCAAGTTCCCTTTCGTGGGTTTTATTACAAACACAGACTCTACAAAAGAGCCACCCATAAGAACCCACTGTGGCACAGGTGTCAACACAACTTTAAATGTCCTGGAAACTTTTTCACACAACTTTATCCTTGACTTTACCTCATTAGGCCCCAAAGTGTCGTGTTCTTAACTTCCTGGTGCAGTCACATGACACTCTGTGAATTTGGGTACCCATGACATTATTTTCAAGATGAGTACGCCTCCAGGGTAACCACACCTGACCAAATCATCTAATTTCAAACATCTTATTTTTTGGTAACTAAAGGTATGTTACAACCAATTTAACAATTTGGATACTTAAATAAGAGTCAAATATTACATTTAACATGTTCTGACAACATTTCCTGAAGAGATTGATATGAAACAAGTTACAACAACATTGTGGTAACATTGATGTCACATCGGGCATTAAATGATGTGACGTATTGGTCACAATAAGAAAAAATTTCAATTCAAAGCACATTTAAACAAATATAACAATGTCAAATTTATAAAATAATAATATACGTTACAAAATATTTTTAAATATATGTTAGTAAAACAAAAACGATTTTACGGTGGTCCTAATTCAATGTAATTCTATTACATTTTTTGTAGTATGACTAAACGGCTACAGCGTTCAGAATTCACTAGACATCATCTTTTTTTTTACAGATAAAAAACATTTTTTTACAGCTACAGTACCTTGTTGCAAATTTTTTGTTGTAAAACCAATCAGACAAATGTTTTTTTTTTTGTTAAACTTAAACATTAAAGTTAGAATGTCATTGTATCTTGTGGAAATGCAAATGAAAATACAAATACATATTACTGAACAAAAAAACTGTCAAGCTGATTTATTTTCAAATACATTTACTATAAATGGGACATATATGTAACTTTCCAGATCTTTGCCAGTAGGGGGCAGAATTAAAAAAACAAATGAGAAATGTGTCCTGTGTGGTCCATGTGGTCTGTTTTATATTCCCCATAATTTTCCTTTAAGGGGAAATGGGTCCAGGTTCTTATGGGTTAAATTCTAAATAATGATCACAGCATTTTACCAAACAGTGCTGTACGTGATGATCACACATATATAAAATATCAGCCGTGAATTACTACACATTTATAAACCTGTAAAAGAAGTTGTCTGTGTGTCTCACTGACTGTCTATCTTTATCTTTCTGTCTGTATGCTTTCTTTCAGTCTATGTATCTGTCTGTCTGTTCATCCATCTGTCCATCCATCCATCCATTTATCTATCTATAATGTATCTGTCTTTTTCTGGCTTCCTTTCTTTATATTCTTCTTTCTATCAGTCTTTCTCTTTTATCTCCTGCATTAACTGTGCAGTGTCATCTTTCTTTCTATCCATCCATCCATCTCACCTCTTCACAGTTGCTGTTCTTCAGTAGTTCTGCAGCCCTCCAGTGTGGTGTGTGTTTGTGTTTAGTGTGTGTAAACACATGCTCACGCATTAGGCCGTAAATTACCTCCACTTTCCAGCTCGGGCGGACTTCCTGGCCTCCTTCATGCGCCCGTTTCTGTGTTTAAATCATAAACGCTCAGGGGGCTTTATTGTATTTGAGAGTATAATAGTCAGGGTGGCACAATAGAAGTGTCTGAGAGACGAATCCAGAGGTGGAGCTCTGACAGCAGAACAAAGCAGCAAGATCGAAAGGGAGGAAACAATATCAGGCTAACCAGCCCGTCTGAAAGGAGCGCAGAAAACACGCCGATATTACGCGGAGAAGTCGGCGGCGGAGCGCTGCCAAAACGGCCACTGGAAAATCCACAGAGGAGGAGAGAGGGGAGAGATGAAGGGGAGATGGGAAAGATAAATGGAGAAAGAGGAAGACGCAGGGGGGGGCGAGAGCGGAGGAGAGTGAGAAGAAAGAGTGTTTGTCCCAAATATGACAAGTAAACTGCACAAACAACATGAGTAGGCAAAATAGAGCCAGCGAGCTGTTTTTATTGTAAGAAAAGAGGAAAACAATATCTCTCCCCACGGAGCAAGTTTGATTTGTACACTGGGTATAAGGATGAGAAGTTGATTCGTCAAAGTGTGTGTGAGAGTGTGTGTGTGTGTGTGTGTGTGTGTGTGTGTGTGTGTGTGTGTGTGTGTGTGTTTGTGTGTGTGTGTGTGTTTGTG
>JBBJLS010000148.1:13903255-13918360 GCA_037577275.1 Bryconaethiops microstoma | reverse complement strand
ACACATATGCATACATATATATATAAAAAACCTTCACCATGTGCAGGTAGACAAAGTCGAGCATTCCCCTGCCTGAAACTGAGCTGCCAGTGACAGCAGCCCACATCACAATAGAGCTGTCGCTGTGAAGACATCCTTAAAGCCAGACCACATTACCAAACAATGCCTTCCTACAAAAAGACACCCACTAAGGAGCAGAACTGTGTCTGCTTAAAGTTCACAATGCCGTGCCAGCATCTGTCTGCTGTTTGCTGTTTCTCTCTTTTCTCTTCTGTAGAATGTGTATGCTCTTTTTCAGAGGTGGGCTATCATCGTCTCAGGAATGACAGTAGGTGGAAACGCTATCTTTCATTACATACAGCATAAATAGTGTAATCTATCAGGCCTGTCAATCAGGATGATTGATTACAGGCTGTCAGTGAGGAGAGTGACATATTAGAAAAGTTTTGTTAACAATGCCTATTGCACGTAGGGCCTGCCACAGAGGCGAGTGATTAATGTGTTGTCAGGCTGTAATCCCACACCGCTGGCTAATGAGGCAAGAATTTATCATCTTTACAGAGTGGCAGATGTCAGAAGGAAAGGAATCCAAGTGCTGGAAACAATATACTTTTTCTTACTGGCCCTGATGTGTCTGACAAGCTTTAAAAACCACAAAGAGGCCCTGTGTAAGCACCAACTTGAATAGACAACTTTGCTGTTGGCATCCTGCATGAATTCTGCAAGTCAACAACCATTGTTCTGAGTTCCCATATATTCAGTCCATTTTTTTTCCTCAGGCCAATCACATTGTAAAAATGCTGCTACAACAAGCTCTTTTCAAACAGAGAGGGTATTGGTTTGGTTTTATTATTCATAATTTAGTGTGTAAACCTGAGGGTTTAGAGTGTAAATCTGAGGATTAACACACACATTAAGCTCTTAAACTGAAAGAACCATGGCTTAGTTCTTCACAACCACGTAACTTACATTCTGGGTTCATAATAATTACCAAATATGTTACAGAAGTTATTATATGTAATTTTAATAATTTAATAATATGCTAACAGACCTGCTTCACAGGCCATAGGAAGTGTGTTGCAAGTTTGTGTCAGCTGTTTTCAGCAGAGCTAGCCGGGAGCAGTAAAGGAGCTGTGTGTGAATTGAGAGTAGTCCTTGTTTGGGCATGGCTGGTTTCGGTAATGGAGTCCCTGCTGCCCCACTGGCTCCAGCACCCCTGGAGGTCCGCGACTGCACGCCCCCAGAGGGAGCCTCTGACACAGAGTGAGAAAAGCTCCGAGACCCCCCTGGGAAAGAATACTACTCAATCTCTGTCACAGCCACTTTCTCTTCAGCCAAACACTGCATATGCTTAGCGCTGATCATTAGGATTCAACACACTGAGTGTGCATGAATATGGAGTTTACTTAACCGTTCAATGTAACTGAAACAAGGTTCAGTTTTACATATGACCTTGGTGCATTTCCCAAAGTCACATTTCAAAGACTTTGGAAAACTGTTGCTGATGCTCCTTACTTGCTCATAATCACTTTTTCGTTTGCAAGGATTGCACATAAAGCTCACTGTTGTCTTGTTGATACATCGCTCTCTCATTCTCTTTTTCTCTCTGAGGTCAGAGATATCCTTATCCTTGAGAGGATTGACTGGGAAATAAATTTCTATCAGCATCCCCTCACACTAATGAAACCCAAATTAAGTGTTACAATGGTAACAGAGGCGACACGGTCCCATTTGCATGCGTATATAAATCATGATGACACAATTAGCGTTAGCGATACAATTGGATGCGGGATTACTTTAAATATGCCTAATGATCTGGCTTCGTCTAAACTCCGGCTCTGGCACGGTCCTGAGCAACACGGCATGCACACACACACACACACACACTAAAGCCTTTCAGAATAAGCCATCTGTGTTTAATTAGGCTGGCAGCATCTTACAATCATCAGAGGAAAACTGAAAAGTTAAACTGTAATTAAACTATGAGAACTGGCGCTGCGGGACGTGCTTGGTGTGCCTCTGTAATTGCAAAAACATCACCGGGTAAGTTTTGTAACTGAAGTGAAACAGCAACTCACTTAGCATTAGCATAACTCGGTGTCACCCAACCCTGGTCCTGGAAGGCCGCAGCCTAGCACAGTTTGGTGGTTTTTCTGTACACCTGATTCATTTTATTAGTTAATTACCAGGTTTATGAGGCAAATCAGAGTAGGGAAATCATCAAATTGTTTGGAAGCGCAGCCCTCCAGGACCAGAAATGGACACCCCTGGCTAACTGAACCTGTCTACCACAACACATACTACACAGAAGGGGCTGTTACTAATGCCCAACTGTCTGGCAGGTCACAGTGCAAGTTAACTTTTAGAAGTCAAACATTATTGTTTTCCCTATAGTGCACTATTCACCTATAATTACATATTTATTTATACAATGTGTTATATAATGAATTACTTCTACATTTTGTTTTGACTGCTCTGAGACTGCATTTATGAGTTATTTCTGTTTGTTTCAATGTCAAGCAAAGACAAAACAGCAAAAAGACTTTTTCTTCTTTTAAAACAAAATACATAAATACATATTAAAAGCTTTTCATCAATTTTTCAGCAAAGTTCTCTGAACCTCAAATAATGAGTCAAGAAAATATTTTTAAAAAATAACGTTAACCTACAGTTAGAAGTTCAGTGAACTCCCAAAATAAAGGAATAACTATATATAACTATATAACTACGTATATATCTGGGTGCATTTGTTGTAGAATTACTGTACATTGTTTTATAATGCTGTTTACTATTAATAATTAATAATGTACTCGTGTGCCTGCATGCACTAATCATATTATGTATTAAGTGAAGGTGCACTAACATGTATTGGCTCTGTAAAAGCGGTAGGCTCCAGGCTGTGTTGTATGGATTTCAGCATGGTTCAGAAGGTCCCATGGATAGTATCACAGCTGGTGTCGCCAAATGTACATCATGAAACGTCCCCAATTAATTACTTTGCTATAAACAAGAAATAAATGTGTAATTTTCTACACTATTCAGATGTGTTTATTCAAATGTGAGACTTATTTTTAAGGGAGACACACCCTGAGACATACACTATTACTAAATGGGATGACACAAACTTAAAATGATATGTTTTCTTCCTAGCACATGTCTTACGATATCTGTTGTAGTTACTTCTCATCTCAGATGGTTGCACAAAAGCAAGGAGCAACTGGGAACACAAACCCTGAACCATCTCCTCTCACTTTCCGTTAAGCAATGCAAATGGGAAACATCATCATGACTGTTCAAACAGAACTCCTCAGAAAACATCTGCTTGTTTTCAAGCTGAAATATGCAATGTACCACTTGTGTAATAAGAGTGACGTGACACTGAGGTCACCCGTCCATATCTTTCTGCTTTGTACTAGCTCATAAATCAATCGTACTGCTATTACTAACAATTAACTGTGCTTTAAAGTTTTACAGTCTGTTTATGATGTGCAATGTCATCTGATTTATGTGGACACTGTGAGTCACTGGCTCTAATTGCGAGTGTTTTCGTGGGCCTTGCCCTTGCGGCGACCTCCGGAGCTCCAGCTGCCAGAGCACTTTCAGCAGCTTCCAAACACTGCACTGCTGGACACCAGATCTGTCCCAAAGCCTGTCCCTTAGGACAGATGGGGAAAAGCCCAGGCCGTCCTTAGCCCTCTCCTACACATGGAAGAGACAAGCATCCTCCTGGCTTTCCAACAAAGGAAATAATGGCCTGGTGAGGACGCTTTTTAGAGCTGTAGATAGCAGGAGTCTGTAGGAGTGAGATGGAAAGGTGAAATCATGGCACGCTCCTAAAAATAAAGGTGATATATATGAAAAAAAAAACTGTTTGGAGAGATGCCACAGAATAATCACTTTTGGCTCCCTAACCTTCAGTGGAGTGGTTCTTGAAAGAACTATTCACTGGAAGGCTGTTTAGTCAATCAAAAGTAGTTCCTCTAAAGTTGTTCCTCTTTACAAAGCATCTCTTCTGAAACCTTTTTTAAAGGGCCCATATAATGTAGCCTTTTTTTTAAATAATAAAAAAAAATTATAATGCATATAAACATGGTTTCTAAACGTATCACTCCCGCAATTTATATAACACAATTTGTATAAGAGTAGAAGCCAAAAAACTGGAATTTTGCATTCAGTGTTTTTGTGATGTCACAAATAATAATGCATTTACATGTATCCACTTATTTAGTATAAAGTAGTTTAGCAGTTTATACAGCTGTTTATATATGTTTATATATTTCAGATCAACCAGAATTACCAGCAGCAAAGACCTTCAAAGAAAATCAGAACTAAAATTTCCTGTAACACTAAAACTCCCATTACATTGTTGAAAATATTAAATGTGTCCCGTCTATAGAAGAGTAAGATTAGTAGTTCAATCCAGTGCACAAACCGCAGTTGAAATTTACTCCAGTTTGAGTTGGTGACAGTTCATCATGTAGTAGTAACAAGTCACTTTATTCCAAGTTGTGCCCATGGAGAATCTCAATACAACAAGAGATGTTCTGTCACATGCTACTTTCAGCATTGTGTAACAAATATAGGTAAATCTGTCCACTGAAAATGGTAATAAACTTGTTTCCAAGCAATCTATCTGCTGGAACTGCACTTCCCATTGAGAATGATATTTTTATAGCTGTCTCTGAGGAAAGATTTATCCCACAAAATGATTCAGCAAACACACTGAAGGCGCAGTGGCACTGAGCTCTATAGCCTCCTGTTTATTATGTTTGAACGCTTCAGGGAACTCATAATTCTCGAGCAAGGAGATGAATATGGCGACACTCTTTACCGGCTATACAAGAAAGACTACGAAGAGAGAAGAGGGGAAATTTTCCAGCGAACTTGGAGAGTGAATAATGTAGTAATCAGTTGCCATCCATGGGCCGTTTTCAGGTGGTCTGTCTTTGGTTGGTTTCTGTTATTTTGCTGTCTTGATATGAACTCCTATGGTGAGAGGCAGATTAATATGAAAAATGCACAGAGGAGATCCACTTCATAACTTTCCTGGATCTGCCAGCACGGATTACTAAGAGCGGGCTCTGTGTGACAAGAACTGATGGGACCTCGGTCCTGGCTCCAAATGCTCCAGTTGGGCCGTCTGCTTTTCATTACCCATGAGGAGGATGTGGGAGAAATCTTGTATCCCTACGAGAAAATCGAGTCAAGCGCTTCATCCAAGCATAATCTAGCTGACATTTCAGAGCCATTATACTCTTACGTCGCTACCAAACATTATTTTGTTAAGGGAGTTGGAGCAGTTACTTTATGCTTTGTAAAAATGTGTGTTTTAGATGCTGATGTCGGGCAGTATCCTGACTGCTTGACAGCCTGTTTTAGCGCAGGTTGCCAAAATGTTGTCAAAGTGTTTTGATAGACATGGCTTGTTAAAGTGCTGGGTTTAATAACGTATGAAGGGTCCACAGTACTTTTGAGGAACCAGGAGGAGCAGCTAACATACAACCACATGTATTTTTCCGAAAGCTACCCAGCAACTCGATGTGGTTTCACGCCATTGCATTCCATGACCTCTGAGTCCTCTAAGAGAATTATCACATTATGGCATTCCTGCACGCCCAATTTCCCCAAAATACAGCTCAAGGCTTTCCACTTTCCTTCTCTTAACTGTGGCTTTTTTGGGGGGGGCAGGAGGAAGAGGAAAAAAAAAATCCTAAATTGCCCCTTTGAATCTCCTTGTTTACTGCAGGTACTTGTTTAAACCCTCTTTGTGTTGCTCAGATCACTCCCTCTCACCACTCAAGAAATCCAATAAAACATATTCCCAATTACGCTGTCCTCATAACTGCAGCTTGCAAAACGACCTTCCTCCTTTCCAAGGCGCATCAGCCATGCACAGACACCCGACAACAACAGCGAGACAGCTCATTTTCTACCACTTACATTAATATATAGTTTTAGGGCCATTGGTGCATGCTGGAAGGGAAAATCAATGCAGAAGCGAAAAGGATTTGCAACAGGCTATAATAAATGTCTCCTTGAGCTAAATTGTGCCGATGCTAAATATTTCAATACATTCGAAAATTGCAGCGTCACTTAAAAGCAGGAGATTTCTGTCAAGGCAAAAAAGAAAGTATCAATAATGGTTTTAAACACAATAAAAGCTCTTTCTGTGCTGCATTCTGGATTCTCTGGCTACAATTTGAGAGTCTTGGAAAAGGTCAAAATGCTCAAAAGTTATGCTATTCATATTATATTAGAGAGTGCTGATGTCTGATGAAAACCATGTGGTGTAGCCGTGTGTAATGCCATAATGTCATGATTGAAAAGCAGCTTAAATCGCGGTCACACTCAATTCTAATGTGATTCAAAGCTCTCGAAAGTTCACCAGGGCCTCCAAACATTATGATTAACCATTTCCACAATGTGGAGAGAGGATCCAGATAGTAACCCTCACAGAGTTGGGCTTTGACAAACAAACGTATATTATTCCCTTATATTTCTTCACACATATCGAGAACAATGTAAAAGTGTAACATGTCTAAGTGGTTAAGAGGAGCAAAGGGCCAACAGTCTAACCCAGGTTTCTCTTATTGTTCACAGTACTGAACGGCATTTTGTTCGGTTACCGAAGTATGCGTTATAAAAACTGACTACTGCTTTCATTTCGAAGATAGAAGCTCAGCCGCTTGTTTACTTTTCTATCTCGGAAAAGAGGCTCCACAGTGAAAGACTGCGTGCTCTATGCCTGAGCCTGCTGTTCACTCTGCTAAAGCTGAATGGGGAACTTGCTGAAAACGAGAGCGCTAATTACAGGCTGCTGTAACATTGTTAAAGCTCTGCGTGTCTTTAAACGTAAGACACCCCACTGGATGAAACATAAAAGCAAACACAAATAACTAATTATGCCATCATCTTCCGCCAGCGCTAGCTTGTCTCCAGTGCTTGTTAATTGGTGACCTGCACTATTGGTCAGCAGACAATCGGCACGATGATGAAGCCAATTAGAGACGGAGAGTACACATGCCCCACAGAGCTTGTTGTGGCTGCCACATCATGTCTTATCTAACTCAAAACAAACGTGGTGGAAGCACTGGCGTGACAGCTATGGCACGGGACGTTACAGCACGGCCAACTTTCTCTCTCTCTCTGTCTCTCTCTTTCTGTCTGTCTCTCTCTCTCCCTCTCTCCTTTCTCCAAACGCCCTCACAAAGGCTGCTATTGTGTGGGGCCTAGTGCACCTCCACAGCATTAAAGCAGGGTTTAATCTGTTTAAGTGCGGGGCACAGCCCAGAGAGCAGACACACTCTTCTTATATCTGCTTCCTCTAGGTGTGTTATAAAAATGGCTTTAAACAAAAGCACGGTCTGCTGCTTTAAGCAGATTTATTATTCCGCCGTATTCAAGTGCGTCGCTTTATTTATTTGATTATCAGGTCCCTGCAACACTTCACAATAATTCATAAGTTTCAGATCCTCACTGCATGTCCAGGAAGGGAGTTCTGATTTATTCGAGCAGAGTGGTTGCACAACACTTCGCTCCCTATTTCGT
Organism: Bryconaethiops microstoma; assembly: GCA_037577275.1. Lineage (NCBI taxonomy): Eukaryota > Metazoa > Chordata > Actinopteri > Characiformes > Alestidae > Bryconaethiops > Bryconaethiops microstoma. The sequence goes on along the minus strand of JBBJLS010000148.1, from coordinate 13,910,812 downwards.
GACCAACAAAGCTTGCGCCGAACTGCAAACATGCCAGAATGAGGTTAACTCATCACACTGCTTCGCCTTTCTTCTTTGCCACTTTAATGTTGAATCAAATGAGTGACTCCGGCATCTTGAAAACAAGACAATAAACTGCTCGTCTCACTTTGGCTGGGTGTTTGCGATGATGCTCCGTTCCCTTTTCTTGCACTTTCCAAGCCCTGCACTGACTTGCATGAGCAGCGGCTGTCATGAGGCTGCTTTGTTCTTGCCATGCTACAACCATATTTACCTCTCGAATCCGGCGCGCCGCTCTGGGGATGGTGCAACGATGAAGCCTCGCTCAACCACCACATCAATATTTTATGACTGTACAATTACATGAAATCAAATCTTAGTGAAACTATCCATTTATAAGTCCTGGAGGAAGAAGGCGAGCAGAGGAGAAGAAAGAGAAGGGTGGGTGGGTTTGGGTGGGGGGACTGAAAGGATCCAAAAAAAAAAAAATAGGAAAAAAGTATATGAAGAGGAGAAAATGAGTGTGTCTCCTGCAAAAGAAAAACAAGAGAGAGAGAGGAATAATTGTGTGTGCAGTGGGTAATTAAGCGACTAGGAGAGGCGTGTGTACGTGAGCTGTCGCCGCAATCTCCACTGCTGTCACACACAGCCACACAAGGCCGAGTGGACAGCCGCTGTCCACTTTGATCTGGGCTCATGCATACGGAATGAGGTCAGCCGGCGCTCCTTAAAGAGACCCTCCCCTGAATGATGCGAATGGGACAGGCAGGGCGCGTCTTCAAAGAACTGCGCGCGGGCAGCTGCGTGAAGCAGTCTGACAATTAAACAAGAACAAACAATAAGGTGGGCCAGGGAGTGGTGGGAATTAGATTACAGCGCCCAACACCCAGTAATTCTTACACTCATCCACTCAGACAGGCACAGAAGGAGGCATACACATGTAAATGTAAGTGTGAGTATAAGTTATACAAAGTAAACACACTCATTCGTCTTCTGAGTGGCACACATAGTGCACCTCTGCTATGTCTTATATAAGTATTGGGAATTTTTACTCCTGAGTGCTGGTTTTTGTTTCAAATAGCATCTAACCTCAGGGGTAGTTTGTATTCCAATCTATATGCTGTCTTGCACAGGCCTATTTATCTTAAAACTGAGAATACAAGGCGTATAGATGCGTCTATAGTCTCAAAATGAAAAATTAACAAAAATTAAAATTAGAATTGAATATAAACACAAGTAATTGCCTGTGAATGGTACTGGGACAGCAGTTGCACGAAGTACTGAAAATAAGTAAAAAAGTACATGAATAATAAAAAGGTACTGAACAATAATAAAATTTTAAGCTGTACAAACATAGATATTTTACTGTTCTAATAAACATTTTGACTGTTCTGTCATACTTTTAATGATTTGCAGTAGTGTTGTTTGACACTGAGCACTATGATACTACACGTGGTATTGATATCAAGATAAAAACTTTGGTATCATGACATCCCTAAATGTAACACTAAATGTATCCCTAAATATTATCCTTGAAAACTGTCAGAGTAATGTTTGATGTTTTTTTTCTTTTTACTTTCCTTGTTAATGGATAGCAGCTTTGTTATAAACGCATAAGTCGTATCATGATTTTGCATAAATAGTAAGTTAATAGTTCACTGAACTATTGATAAGAGCACATTTTAAAACCCCTTTGCATCAAATGTGTGTTAAACAGCTGAAAGACCAACGCTGGCATCTCAAGGAGGTAAAATGTACACGGCCAGGGTCAAGACCCTACTGGCAAAAGTTATTGCAAAACTGTTGAAGAAAATCATGCTGATATGTGATAAACATTGGTCCCCCCGACTTTTGATGGGCAGTGTAAATGCAATTTTGCTGTAAGTCATAAGAAGTAGAATTTGATATAACAGCAGCAATCAATAACGACTGACCTGCTCGGTTTTGGGTTTGACCACCTTCATGAACGCTCCCCGGGCCTCTGCCTCCAACTGCTCTCTCTGAGTCACTCTCCTGCTGTCCAGAAACTTGAGGTTCCTCAGCTTGTGTAGCACAAAGTACCTGCAAAGGAACATAAAAACACCAGATTGGACACCATTAAATAAGTTGACATGGTAGTGCACAATGACTGCTAATGTGTGTGGAAGTGTTTATGACTGTGTGTCAGTAATACTGAAGGTCTAAACCATTAAACAAAAGAAAAAACTGACGACACTAGAATAGACCAGGAAAACAGAACGAAATATGAATGCTTGCTTACTTAGTGTTAACTTAATAATGGTGATATGTGTAAATAGATAATCACCTTCAAAGTGGATAAAAATAAGGACAACATATAAATAGATTGGAAAATAAAATACATAGACCTCATCTGCCAAGCTGTCATTTCTGTACCATCACAGATGTCTTTTTAAGCTTTCACGCACTCTCTATCTTTCATTCAGAGGGAGAAAATGACACAAGATAATAGCACGAATGTGGAGATGACAACAGATTCTTTCACAGGCTGACTGGTATGGAGGAAGCGGCATGTCAAGATTAAGCTTCAGAGAGGGAGAGAGACCGAGAGGGAGAGAGACCGAGAGGGATAGAGAGAGAGAGCGAGAGAGAGAGAGACAGAGAGAGAGAGAGAGAGAGAGTAAGTGGAGGGTGTGAACAGATGTGTATATGGGCAGTGACAGATCCCCAACTGAGCTCTCATGCACAAGCCAGTGACAAATTGATGATGATGACAATGATGAAGGAAGATAGCAAACCTGTGCTACATGTTCACTACGAATGGATCACAGAGAACAGAGTTTCAGATTGATCCTATTAAGATAAGCTTGGATCATAACTCTGCACAGCTACTAATATTGCTGGAGTATATCAAAGGCATCATGAAACCAAGTGCAAAAATGTATATGTTAGTGCAGATATTCCCATCAACCGTTAGCATGCTGCTAGTGCTGCACTTGCGATTATACATGTGAATATAACAGTTTTATTGCACACAAGTGGAAACAGCTTGAAATAACATGAATTCTTCATTAGTCGAAAAGCGCTGCAGTCGTGGCAAGTTTTATTCACCATTACTCATTCCCAAACAAACGTAATGACAGCCTTTGCTTATGGGAAATATGCAGGTGTTTCCTGATTACACTGAAATGGTCTGCGGTGCTCCAACAGATGGCTGGCGCTCGCACGGCTTCAGCTGCAGTTTGAAGCACCTGAGGCCACGTTGCCCACAACTTTTGATCTTCAAAACACATGCAGATTTAAGGTCAAGATAAACGCTATCAATGCAAAGAGGCAGCACATCATGAGGCCGGAGTGTCTCTACACTTCGCAGAGAGACAAGGCACTCAGCTTTTACTGCAGATACCTGTCACTGCCACTGCTGTTGCACTTCTCTGGGAAATAAATAAATATATATATAAATATCTAATAGCTCAAGCCACTGAAGTAAACAATGATGAATGAGCTCAGTGGCTGCTGTTAAATACAACTGAGTGTACTTGCGCCTGTTCATTTCATTTGACTAATTGAAAAAGCTGAACGGGGTATACTGTATTTCACTCTGTTGTGAGGGAGACCGGTTTATTTTTTTTCCTTTCTTTTTTTTTTTTTTTGTTTCTCAGGGCACACTTGGAAATGTGTGTAGCCCAAGGCCAGTCCCGCCATGACCTGAGCACTGCCTAACCTTGTCAGACATGAAATCTGCATCATGCTCAAACTGATGTATTACTGTGTGACACATTATGAATATTACATCACAAATCCACCACCGCTGTCAGTCACGGAGAGAATGGCCTTCCTCAGCACTAAGTGAAGCATGGGAGGCTCTGCAAGTGAGTGGCGCCTTTTAGGTTCATCTGTATGGTAAATGATTCATACTGAACACAGTGTCAGGAAAAATGCACTTAGGGCTAAGATAGACAAAAGAATGCATTTTTCCCTGACACTCCCTCCCTCTCTCTCTCTCTCTCTCTCTCTCTCTCTCTCTCCAAGTCTCTCTCTCTCTCTCACACACACACTCTCTCTCCAGCCGACAGGGTTTCATGTTGAAAACCTGACAAATGGTGGTAACATAGCGTGGCATTGCACTCCCATAGGCCCAGGCTTGATAATGAATGCATCGTTTCATCTTGTAAGAAAAGATAGCAAACACTCATTTGTGGTTATCGCAATTCACACATGAAATCGATTTTGCAACTCAACAAAGAGAGAAGGAGGGGGGAAGGAAAGGTGAGGTCGAGTACCCTTAAGAGAAATGGGCTTATAGTCTAACAGAGCAGCCTGTGCTGGTGATTTATGGTATTACGCAATGGCCATTCACCCAAGGAAAAAAAATACTGAAAGTTGCCAAACAACACATTCCTCAGGAAAAATAAGTCTTTGCAGCTTAAAGAAATGCATGTCAGCAGTAAGAACAACATGTCACTTTACACATGCATTAACACTTCGCCTACAATTAAAAGCTATGTAATATACTCTTCTTCTTAATTCAAATCAGACTGGGCTGGACTGAGAACCACTAACATTAAACAGATTTATGTTAACAGCCTGACAGAATAATATATTTGTGCACTGAATACTAATAGTAAAAAAAAAAAAATAAAAATGAACATCAAATACATATTATAAGCACTTGACATGTCAGTTTTACAAGTTTGCTGAATAAGTGTTTGTTTATCAGTAAGTGTGTGTGTGTGTGCGTGTGTGTGTGTATGGGAGGTTCTGACCTGTATCTCTGGTAGTCGTCCTCATCTTTATCCAAGCTGACCAGCTGGTTAGGGCACGCCTCATTTCCCAGCAGGCTCAGATACTCCAGTGCTGGCGTCACATCCTGCAAATGCTCCAGAAGGTCTTCGATGTCGGTGAGGTGTCAGCGGGCAGAGGTCAAGGAATTCAGGTCATTACATCAGCACTGACAGTTTGGCATGGTCCAGTCTTGTTCGCCGGCACAGCTCCTCTGCTTTTACCACCGCCCTCTTAAGCCACTCAACAGGCATTGTGTCAGAGGGGGGAAGAGCAGCAGCGTTTAAAGCAGAGAATTTGGCCTGCGTCGCGTCTGGCTGTTCCCATCCCATGTTTCTCTCTCCATTTCCTAGGTGGCTTGGTGCAGAACATTAAAAACACTGACAAAATGATGGATGCCCTTTGGTAAAAACGGTTAGTGACTCCCCGGGCCATGGAAACTTTTTCTCTTCCCTCCACGCAGGGAAACAAACAGCCACTTCACAGCGCATTCATCACTAATACATTCACTTCATTGGAAAATGGAGCCCCAAACGTGTCAAAATACAACTGCACTAATGCAGCACTTGAATTTCAATGGCAGCGGGCCACTACAGGGTGTAAATAATTGGCCCATTAGCATGTGCAGACCACTTCACAGCAGAACTCAGGTTTTGAGCCGCTGACACTCAGCTGGAGGAGAGCGGGGTGTAATGGTGGAATAGGGGGACAGGGTGTGAGGCTGTATCATTATCGCAAGCTTGGAAAGCGTCCACAGAAAAACAACATGCAGAAAAACTTAGCAATTATTTTTGACTGATCAAATCAGCTGTTGTAATACCCACAGTAAACCTGCCCATAGTTTATCATGCACAAACATTCCGACCTTTCCTGCCAGCACTCATTTTAGAGATCTGAGGAACTTAAAAAATGCAGAAGTACCAAAAAAATAAATATTTATATCACTGCATATACTGATATTTCCGTTATACTCCTACAGCCCCACTAGATGAACTGCATTATGAACAATCATATTATGAATTGTTACGTAATTTTATCTAGCTGCTTCACCATCTGGAAACTTTACTATTTGCCTGTATTACTTTGGAAGGACCTTATTTCTGCACTCACACAGCTGCATTGGGACTTTAATTACTCTCTCTTCCACTAGAGGTCACCGTGGCACAAAGTCAGTTTCAGAAAAAGTGAACTCCAAAGCAGATCCCCTCTCTCTCAGCTCAATTTAATACAATAACACAATTTAAAGAGCATTTAAAGGGCTGAAGTGTGTAAAGACAAGATCCTAAAGTGAACGGCTAGCAGGCAATGAGAGAGAGGGGGAGAGTCCCCGCTCGCCCTACCTCCCAGTCCGTCCCGCTGTAAAACATGCGCTAAGACACAAAGGCAGTACGGGCTGAAAGGATATTCCGTTCTTATTGAGTGTTAGGGTATGAAGCTGTGGTAACCTGGGCAACCGGAGGTCATTTCCGAGAAGATTGTTGTCCACAATCAGCTCTTCCAGTTGGGTGAATGCTTTCAGGCCTGTCAGTGACCTGCAATGATAAGACGAGAGAGGAAAAATGATATGGCCCTAAATCTGGGAGGCCATTATGTGCAGAAATAAATATTTCAGCCGACCTCTTTCACGGGCCGGAATAGTTTGGGCTTGGGCCTGTCAAGAGAGTGAATGACAAGAATTAGTAGCGCTAAGATCCCCTGGCATGGTGCGGCCTCCTTCGCATGCTGGCAGTATGAGCGATGAGGGTCACTCTTGAGTAGCCAGGATTCAAAACAAAAGGGCTTCAGAAATGCAGTGTGCGGGATGAATTTGTCAATGTCTTGTGCCTTCAGGCACCCAGCTTTGCCTGACCCTAACCCTCCATTCCCAAGATAAATAACTCTGTCACAGTTCACCTTCACTCCCCCGACACAAATTTAACTTGTCATCCATCATTTTCTCAGCGCGAGTATAATACCCCAGCCACAAACAGAACGAGTACAACTTCTACAACTCTGCCATGATGAGTCCATTCAGAGTGCAAATCAATAGTTTTCAGACGGAAAAGTTTGATGTTGTTCACTTTTTTTTTATTCAGCAGTGTGACATCTAATCTCCTACGCCCATAATGACACAACATACACATGCACACGCACGCGCACGCGCACACACACACACACACACACACACACACACACTCTCACACGGGCAGACACACAAACACAGTCCCCAAGGGCTCTCCTTTCCTCTTGCGTGGCCCCCTCCCCCAACCCTGCTCTGGCATAAACATGATGAAGGGTGGTGCTCAGGGTAATGTCGGGGCCTTCCAAAGTTCACTGCATGGAAGGCGCACAAAGCCAGGGTGTGTGTTTCTAATCCCTCAAATGGCACAGGCTGACAAGCTACAATGTTAATGTGTCCACTTTCAGTTAATTGACATTTAGCTCTGTCAGCTCACCCCGTGAAAAGAACAATTCAACAGCAATTGAGATGTTGGGCTTCATTCCTTCTGAGCTAAAAGACATATAATACTCATATTAAGTTTCACTGACAGCATGGGTCTTGGTTTTATCAGTCTCCTTTAAATTCTGAATAAAAGGTAGACATCTAGGGGTAAAACCACGTGAGCTGAGGGCAGCTTATTTATGCAAATCCTGTCTTTTGCAACAAGACAGTGTCGGCGCTGAACAAATCTATCCAAACTGTGGCCATGATCGGAGTTTATACAGTCGTCCTAAGCAGAGTTATGTTAATGCAAAGCGTTTTGTGCTGAGGATCAGTAAATGGCCTGCAGGGGTGAAGACAAAGGCCAGCTGAGAAGAAAACAAAGAGGAAAACAA
>JBBJLS010000148.1:13887621-13900655 GCA_037577275.1 Bryconaethiops microstoma | reverse complement strand
TCACTATCTTTCTCTCTGTCTATTCCTCTTTCTCACTATCTCTCTCTCTGTCTCTTTCTCTCTCTCTCCTTGTCCCTCTCTCTCTCTCTCTCTCTCTCTCTTTCTCTCTCTCTCACTATCTTTCTCTCTGTCTATTCCTCTTTCTCACTATCTCTCTCTCTGTCTCTTTCTCTCTCTCTCTTTTTCTCTCTCTCTCTCCCTCTCTCTCTCTTTCTCTCTCTGTCTCTCTCTCCCTCTCTCTCTTTGTCTCTCTCTCTCTCTTTCTCTTTCTCTCTCCCTCCACTTCTGTCAATAGCTGCAGGGATCCTCAAAAACAGCATCCTAAACACGCACTGCTGCGCGAACTGCTACAGGATGAGCTTTAATAAGTGCTGAAAAGAAATGGTCGCTTTAATACTGCAATACTGAATAAGCCAGACAACGGAAGTTCTGTTAGACAGGCAAAACTGAGACGCCCCCCACTCCAGTCTGGTCCTATAAATGCAGCAAAATGCTTTTATGCATTGTGTGTGTGTGTCTGTGTGTGTGTGAACAGTTGAATTGTCGCGGTGACTAAGCACCAGGTACATTCATCACATCCCTCCTGAGGTCACATACACTGTCACTTCACTTCCACACACACACACTCAGCAAACACACATTCGCCCTGCGGACACCTGTGTAAACCATGCTTATAGACTGTGACACAGAGATACACACACACACACACACACACACACACACCACATGCGTACATTCAGAGCACCGCCTGACAGACCACTGGGCCAAAAACGTCTAAAGTCATTTTGCATCCATTAATTTGTTTCATTTGAATATATAAATTGGTCTTTTATCATAGTCCAACATCATATTTAATATACGATCAATATTAACTCTCTCTCTCTCTCATCCTCTTTCTCTCTCTCTCTCACTGTGCTGCGGTATTCAAGTGTGTGTTGGAAGTGTGTGTTGTGTGTTCTTAGCCTCATGAATAATTGAGCTAACGGGTTGTTCATTTAATTTAATTAGTGGCCTACAGAGGCGTTTGGCAGAGAGAGAGGGATAGAGATGTGCGGGCGAGAGAGAGAACGAGGGAGAGAGAAACCAAATGAAAGAGAGAGAGAGAGAGAGAGAGAGAGAGAGAGACAGAGAAAGAGAGAGAAAGAGAGAAAGAGAGAGAGACAGAGAAAGAGAGAGAGAGAAAGAGAGAGAGAAAGAGAGAAAGAGAGAGAGAGAGAGAGGAGACTAAAGGGAAGGGAAAGATAGAAAGAGGTTGAGAGAGAGGGAGCGTAGGAAGAGAGAAGGGATAGAGAGAACACAAAAGAAAGAGGGAGATAGAAGAAAGAAGAAGAGCAAGAAAGAAAGAGTGAGAAAGAGAGAGGGAGAGAAAGAGGAATAGAAAGACAGAGAGGGGAAGGAAGAGATAAAAAGAGAGTAAGAAAGAAACAGAGAGTTAGAAAGAAACTGACAGTTAGAAAGACAGAGAGAGAGGGGGTCCCGAGAGAGAACAAGAAAGAAAGTGAGAGAGAGAGATGGAAAATGAGTGCCAAAGAGAGAGAAAGAACCAGAGAGAGAGACAGAGAGAAAGAGATAAAGGGGTAGGGAAATGTAGGGAGAGAGCAAGAAAGAAAGAGAGGGGGAGAGAGAGGTCAGACAGACAGAGAGAGAGAGAAAGAGAGAGAAAGAGAGAGAAAGAGATATATTAGAAGTGCAGAAATGAAAAGTGGACATAAAAATGTTCATTTATTGTGGAAAATCTAGAATTGTTTACAGTGAAATGTAGTGAATTGTGTTGAAATGTACAGATACTTGGAAAAAATGCACCAAAGTCCAGTAATGTGAAAGGGCTGCTGTTCTTGCAGGAGCGGCAGAAGGAAGTGGCCGCAGTGATGGTGGCAATAAAGCGATGAGAAATCCGCTATACATTAAATTAGACGAAGCTGGAAAATACCATCCTGGGAACTGACCTCAACAAAGCAAGAAAAAAACGAGAAAAAATACAAAAATAAATAAATAGATGTTCAAAAAAAAAAAAAAAAAGTGCCCCAGTGGACCAGAGCTTCAAATATTCCAGACTCTCTACATGAGAACTGGTCAAAATAAACACACACATAAACACACACACACACACACACACACACACACACACACACACACACACACACACACACACATACATACACATACACACAAGCACACACACCTGACCATATCCACACTGATCTAGTTCAGCAGTCTGTAGCGATGACCCAGGTTGAGTCTGCAGACAAAGACGGTGGAAGAACAATAGCTGCATGGACAAAGAGATTTCTCTCTGTCTTGTAATGTGCATTACAAGTCCCATCCCAAATGAGGAGGAAAGAGTGGAATATTTTTGGGTCGCTGTCTGAATGAATGTGAGGAATGGGATAAGCCCTTAGGCCTTGTTTTAAAGTTTGAAGGGTGATGTCACATCAAAGCTGTCTCCAGGGCGGAAAAAAAGTAATGTTTTTATTCCGAGGAGGCAGCGGAGGCTCAGGAGTGACAGCCAAATTGACACACTGTTCACAGGGCAAAAGATAAATGTTTGATGAATTGGCCAATACAGTTGGAGTGATGGGCTTCATATGTGCATAATGGACTAGCTGCCTGGCAGTTCAGATTGCCTGCCAAGATAAGAAACCATAATGAATGGGAGAGGAGAGTGCAGCTGTAGAAAGAGGGATCGGAGTGCCTTTAATAAACTTAATATAACAAGACGAGATGCTGTGATGGCAGAGCCTACAGAGCCGCAGCCTGTCTGGGGACATAACAAAGCTTTACCCAATCGGCTCCTGATCACACACCAGCCCACACAAAAGAAATTAAATCTCAACTACTGCCAGAAAAGGAAAGGCTGATTTATGCACTGGACCTTTTGATAAATGTAAGTCAAAACACAACCTGAAACACCTGACTCAAGAAATAAGTCAGCATATTCTGGCATTTTGAATGTATCTCATTCAACTTCATAACTCTAACACCTTCGTCAATTCATTCTGGAATATGAACATGGCACCAAAGCCCAGCACCCCCTTGCAATAAAAAAGCTTAGATAAGACAAATTACATCTTAATGCCCTCCCACCTTCAACCCACATGCTATTCTGTTTTCAATCTTCAAAAACATGATGGCTTTGGATGCTGCAGTGCTATAAATCTTTGGAGCTGCAGTATTAGGCAGCCATTATCTGGCTTAATCTCTCAGCCCCTCCACCAGTCTCACTCCCAACGTGTCAGAAACCCCTCAGGTGGCAGCAATTTACAGATCACACATGTAGGGAAATGGGAATGGGATGTATGTCAGTTCACACATGTTTAGGTCGCACAGTCCAATAGCCCACTGTTTTAATGGGGATGTACACCACTTTGATGTTTTTCTTTAAACCTATTTGTGTCGAGAATAATGTGGATGCTGTGTTTAATAATGCATCACACATCGTATTGCTGCATGTCTAATAACATCCCATTACCACAAATCAGTAAAGGAATATTCTTGCTTACACATAGTCAGCAGATGAAATGATTTGCTCAAATGTAATTGATATCAAATATTTAAATTAAAGGCACACTTTGAAGATGTATGTGGGCCTACACTTTAGGTTCCCGCTCTCACAACTACATAACTCACAAATCTGTTTTCTAGTTTTTATAGAATAGTATATGAGTGCAATAGAATTAATGGATAATAGGTCTAAGATTAATAATGAATTAATGAGCTATTAGTTTAAAGATCCGATTTCTAACATGTTGTCCTGACTGGCACATGTTTTATAGCGCTGTGCAAAAAATGAACTGATTTAAAATACTTATTTATATGGGCAGTAAGCATTTCCATAAGAATAAATACACATATCATTATTTCAAGCAGTTTCTATAAGCATATCAATGTGTTTGTAAGTGATTTGCACTGGTTTATATGTAAATTATCTCTGTTCGGATTTGCTGCTGTGCTTCATTCAAGAAACACACAATCATTGTGAATGGTGAGATAAACTGCTGCTAGATTGAACTGATGGATGTATGTAAATGTTTGACTTTGCAAAAACAACTTAAAATGAGCTCCTTTTTCAGCTTAATTTCCATAAATGGACTGGACTGGGAAGTAAATTGTACATGTTGAATTTTCCTCAGTGTTTACAAGCTTCAGCAACCTCTTAATTAAAAAAAGCAAGGTTTCCCATTATATGTGCCCATTAAGATGCTAAAAGCCCAGGTGCTAGAGACATACAGAAAGATAGTAGCGATGCAGATGGTGTGCAGTTTTTTTAAAGCACCACAGTAGTGGTGTGGTGCAGCTGGGCTAGGGTGGGATTGGCTTGGCACTCAGCTGGGTTGAGCTGGGTTGGGTTAGGTTGGGTTGGGTTGGGTTGGGGGCTGAGGCTAAGGCTGAAGTAGTGGGTGAATTATAGACTGCCTCTCAAGATTCACAGCTCTCAGTGGTAGGAGGTTAATATTCTCACATGTCATTAGGTCCACTGGCTCGGCTGATGGCTCATTGAATCAGGCAGCAAATGATTTCCTCATGCGGCAGAGGACAGCGCACTTCAAAGGGAGAGAGGGCTGAGGTCAGAGCAGCTCTCTGCTGTGATTAATGGCTAGGGATCAGCTGAGGTTGGCCGTAAGGTAGGAATGTGACGGAGGCTTTTGACAGGCTTGACTTTTTAAGCTGGGTTTGACCCCCGGCCCTAGCAAACTTTGTTTCCAGCGCAAGGGCTGACTGACCTGATGGGCCCTGTCAGGGACACCCAGGACCCTGCAAACACTACTGTCTGCCTAATCACTAGAATTAGTGGGCACAGAAACTGTCTGTCTAATCACTAGTGTTACTGAGAGCAGAAGCAACCGATCTGAACAGATAATAATGATTTGTAAGCCTTGCACTACAACCGTATGTGGGTCTGCTAGCAGAGAAACATTGCACACCATTTCTCTTCATGCCTCATGGCCTCCGTGGCCCTGCTGCAACCCAGTTTCTTTAAAACGACACCACTGACTGATTATACCTCTCCGTACAAAACAAATGCACTTTCCCTCTCATACCACTGCATCGGAAATCAATCCTATTCTTTACAGATGCCATTGCAGGCGTCCCATCATTGTTTATCTATGAGGGAAATATATCTTAAGGCATGTTGGCTGCAAGATTAATGCAAAAAGCAATAAAAAGCACCATAAAGGGGTAAATATTTCAATGAACGTAGGACATGATGTAACATGGAAGACTGTTCTGGTTGAACAATGGATGAGGACTTAAGTTAGGCATTACAGGTTTAAAAAACAGATGTAGATTACTTAAGCACTGATGTATGTCGCTCTGGATAGGAGCATCAGCTAAATGCCGTAAATGTAAATGTAAATGTTCTCTTAGGTATGTTGTAGCCGATAGAACAGCAGGAGAACTATGAATAAAGATTATGCTCTGATGTAAACAGAACACAGTCTATGTAAACATATCTCAGAAGCCAAATAGATTTTGGCCTCTCTACAGTATGTGGAGTTGAGAGGCTTGAACTGTCACACTGCGGCCCTGTATGCTTGAGCATCTATCTAATAGCAAATAATCACTACCCGGCTGTCACTTCATGGCAAATGATCGATGACACTTGATGGATGACCCTGTCTGAGCCATGCCCACACTCAGCATCACTCCCATCTTCTCTTTCTCTCTCGCTCACTCTCTCTCGCTCACACACACAGACACACACACACACACACACACACACACACACACACACACACACACACAAAGACAGCCACCACACTTTGCTGTGCGGTCAACAGCACTTTCCTCCCAAAAAAAGCCTCACTTTAAACTCTCAAAGCCATAAATGATTCTCTTCTCAGATGCCTGGAAACTAGACTTTACCTCTCCAGCGGTCATTGAGAAAAGAAATCATTTTTCAATATTAGAGGGGAATTAAATCATCTGATGATCTAATTGGGAGTAGACGCAGGGCTTGAGAGCGGCAGAGAGAGGATTATGGTCTACCACCTGCGCTGTCACTCTCTGGGGCCCCATTACAAGGTCCTTATTAGTTTTTACTCGGCAGATTAAAATGCGAGCGCCGCAATCTTTGATCTCTCACTTGCTGACACAAATCCTTTCAAGCCCCAACATTTTCTGCTGGGTAATTAGTGCTAATTAAAAGGTTTCAAGCAGTCAGTGAGCAGTGCTCTTCCCTCATCCAAATTGCCATCAAGTTCTCCCCGTCTAACTGATCTGCATGTGACCCACACTGGCCCAGTTTTACAGTGATTATCTCGACAACGGCACAAACAACCACTCTGGCTTTCTGCAAAACCAATAGGATAATTACCAGTACTCCATCGTAGATACATAAACAAAATTTTAAATTTCAATTTAAAAACGAATCAACAGGATGACAGTGTCACAAAGTATAGGCTCAGAAATAAGCATCAGACATACTGTCTGTAGAATCTGAGAATCTAAATTTGTATACAATAAGAGTACCCATAATTAAATGTGGTTCTAATTAAACATGGACTGATTTGATTTAATTGCAGTGCTCTCTGCATTGCCTCTTAAATATATGAGGCATATCCAGCCCAATCTTTCATCAGCCTGTTATTATGTTATAATTAGATGTAATTCCAGCATATCATTATGCAGGCAGTAAAGTGTCAGGTATGTAGACATCTCCCTCTGACATGGAAGAAACAATTTCATTGCACAATGTTTCAAAATGATAATTACATAATCTTTGCATCAGACTGACTTCATAAGACAATTAGACACATATTCAATCCAATTAAATGAGGCACACATTCCTTATTATTCTATATAAAAATACTAGTTCTATAAAGACCCTTTTTATTAATGAATAATACAAAATCTACAGATGCTGCCTTACTGTTGGTGATGCGAGATTGCAGACATGTAGCACTGTTGTTAGCACAGAATGAAAACATAGCCTTCCAAGGCTCAAGAGTGGTACAACCAGCTAATCACGACTGTCCCATCCATGCTCTGTCCACAAATGCAGATTTTCATAGCAAATGTTGAAAGGTTGGACAAGTTACAGTTTTTTTTAACTAAATTTAAACAATATTTATTTCAATTGTTCAAATATTCATGATTCAAATAACACTTTATTTAAAGACTACCTATATGGTGTATTAAACATGCATTACATTTGAATCACACATCAATAAAGCAATATTTGAGTAACTACGAGTATCTCTCACAAGTAACTGATAACATGTTTATGAGATAAATGGCATTGTATTGATAAAATAAATTCAAACAGCAGACATTTATAACACTGTAATGAAGCATCATTACCAAGAAATGGACCTTAAAAGGCAGGGTCCTAGTTAAGAACAACCTTTATCAGTTACATATATTTTTCTACCAAAGTACAAGTAATAGGCAGAAAGGTACAGCATTTACATACCTTTTGCATCCTACCAGCATAAACAGAACAAATGTTCTTTAGATTAAGCCCCCTTATACCAGTACAATTTAATTTACTTCAAGTGTTGCATTTTAAATATGTTACTCAATGCTTATGAACATGTCATGAAGTCCTTATGTAAGTAACCTTCAAATAAACTGTTATTATTCATTTTGTGTGTGCAGAAAAGGTCAGATTGTTGGGTTTGATTGGGTGTATTTTTTGTGTAATCACACTAGTGTCAGCGTGGTCTCAAATGTCCAGTCTGCCTAGTTACATTACAACAACATAGTCCAGCTTGTTAATGTAATATTTTAAAGTGGAAACTCATTGTTATGTAGCAAATCTAAATGTCAGCCTAAATTCATAGGACTGAATAAGATTTGTGCTAGCTTTCTGTAAAGGTTGTCCAATCTTGCAACAGCTGATGCATATAAATGCATTTACGGGCAGATCATGGATTAGTTGGCCCTGAGCTCCACTGGTGGAAAGGACAGATCTTTAACTTTAAGTCAGGGAAATGTTAGTCAATCAAGGGCTTCTGTTACATTATTTGTACAGAACTGAACAGAATAGAAATCAGTGCTCTCCTCCTACATCCCATGGTGTTGCATAGTATTTCGTAAAGGGTTTATGTCACAGAAACCTGAATTTTCCTCACTGATTTGACAAAATTCCTCACTGATTTGACATCAATTCTTTATCTGAGCCACGTATCCTAACCAGAATTGGGGTGAATCGAGACTATCCTAGGTCTGATGGGGGAAAACATCCTGGACAATGTCACCAAGACAGACACAAACATTCACACACACAATCACACCTACAGGCAATTTAGCATCTCCAATCCACCTGACATACATATCTTTGGACTGTGGGAGGCAACTGAAGCACCCAGTAGAAACCGGGGGCGAACATGCAAACCCCATGCAGAGAGAACCATGGCCACCCAGCCAGGAATGAAGCACAGAACCCTCTCGCTATGAGGCATAAGTGCTAAGCACTGCGTCACCATGCAGCCCTAATACAGTTAAAAGTATTACGCAGACACCATTAAAGTGTATTGCTCACTCCTAAGTGCATATTGTACATACATAAAGAGCACATTTCCAAAACTCACTCAGTACATTTTTTGTGATTTTTTTAGGTAACACTACTATTGGCATATTTTTACATTACCTCTTTATGTGCAATTTGTAGTATAACCAACCCAAAACTCACTCAGTCCTTGCATAACACACGGTACAAGATTAGGTGAATTTCCAAAACTCACTCAGTCCACTCGCACTGAAAACTGTATCTTTACCAGTACTGGTAGACAGAAGTACGTTTGCCATTTTTATGCAGTTAGCTGTCATTGATTCTATGCTGTGTCATGTAGTAGGATATAAATATTAAACTTGTACATAATTCTGTGACATTGAATATCGATTGTTTTCATTATATTGTTTTAAAATAAATTGTATTCATTATATATTTTAAACAAATGTGTAGGAGTTGCACTTTAGAAACAGGCATTGAAAAATGACAAGTAACTGTAAAATTTAAATTAAAAAAATCATTTCCTGAAGAATTGCTTTCCAATATGTAAAACAAGTCAAACGCGATTCTCTGAAAAAAATGCTTTTGGACTGAGTGAGTTTTGGAAATTTGCTCTTCGTATGGAAACTATCCCATTCTAATCCTATATTTTATATCTATAAGACACGTAAATGAATACATCTACATATATACATGTATTCAAGCTGCAAAGGTTTAGCCCTGCCCTGCTTTTTAAATGAGGTCCAATACAGGGCAGCCAGTCGAAACAGAGGTCATTTATTTGTATTAGTCTTAAAGGCACAGGATCCAGTTGTTTTTTGTATATGAATCCACACAAACGTCATCAGAAGACCTCAGAGAAGAAATAAAATAGAAGGTCATGGGCCCCTTAAAACAGAAAAGTATACAATAACTGAAAGGTTCAATCCTCATCACACTTAGCATAAGTACTATGTTTTTTATAGCAGTAGCTTTGCTGTAGCCTCATTACGTGCATTGCAGAGTAATTTGTAGTTAACTACTGATTTCCCCAGTACGACAGCTCGTGAAGTGATCACACAGTTGTCATCAAAAACTGAGCACTAGATAACAGTTCCACAACTACCATAAAACTCCCTGATACAGCGCAACTGTTAGCCTACAACACAATCTTATGCCTAGTCATCCTTAAAGTAAACCCATTCCTGCATGGCATAGACATAAAAGGAGAAGGAAAGACTTCTCTTTCTCGTTCACTTGTTTGAAGATGCCCTCTATAGCACATTGACATGACAGTTTAAAAGAGGCGCGTGATGGCTGATCTGTGCAGCATTAACTGACTTAGCTTGATGGAAGAGGAGGTGTTTCTTTCTCTCTCCCTTTCTCTCTCTCTCTGCCACTCTCTCTCTCTCTCATTCTATCTCTCTCTCTCATTGCTCCATTACCTTGGAAAAGCAAGACTCATTAGAGGAGGCAAGTCAAGTCAAATCTCAGCATAATTCTATAGAGGTGAACTGCTGTCAACATCATTAACCATCATTTCCTCAACTCACTTCACGACTTATGAAGTGTTCTTTATTGTGTAATGATCCAAATCTCTTACAAAATCGCCCTCTTCAAAGGCCCTCTGGGATGTACCACCCATGCAGCCACTGACACGCCAGAGGTAAAGATCAAATGGAGCTCAGTAATTAAAGATTTTCCTTTCCCTTGCACTCCTCTGCTGTTTACGTCCTCACTCAAGTGACACTAATGCAGCTACAGCACTGTAGCCTATAGAATAATGATCAGAGGAAAGACACAGGTTTTGAAATTTTAATTGTTATTTTCGCTGACAACAAGGCCTGGGGTCTCCAGAACAATAAAGCACATTGTAATGTATAGTGCCTCTAATTTTCGTAGATTTTAAAGAACATTACGTTATATATTGTGACAAAATCTGATTCCAGACACTCAAGTAGGCCTTCGGTTAAAAGGCCTTCGTTTAAACATAAATACTAGCAGGAACTAAGACAAAACAAAAAATTGTAATAGTCTAAAACAGTATTGTACGGATAATATAAAGTCATACGCACCCTTAGGCAAATTTTGTTTTGTTGATTTTTTAAGTGAAAAAAGCACCCACCATCTACAGAGAACACATGTCTACAGACTTTAAAGCAGAATTACTGTTTATTTGACATATTGAAACTGTAAGTTCCCCCTGCAAACCAGGCTAGGATAAGTGGCACAGATAATGGGTCAAATGCATGAGTGGAATAAAAGTAAAACATGGCCTATGGCCTATGTAAAGCTTAGGGCATATATTTTTATTTTTCCCAATATGTAAAACTCAGCAAATAAATAGAAATCAGGCATTAAAACTTGCAGAAAATGCCATAAAGTTGTTCTTTGTAGAGGATGTGTTAACTTATTTTTACAACAAAACATGTAATTTGACCAGGACTGTATATGCATACAATGTATACTGATATTGTATATATACACAATATTAGGGCTGCAAAGATGATCATAACTGTAGCATGTCAGTGATTAAAACCAGAGATGCACTGCACTGGGGTTGTGGCTCACAAAGTAAGAGCAAGTTGTGTAAACTAACCCAATCTAAGATAATGTGATAATGTTATTCTACGCCCTGTTACAGTATTTCTATTGGTCTGTTTGTCATCATTAATGACAAATGGTTTCATGATTTAAAAAAAAAAGTTAAACTGACAAAAACGGAGATGCAAAGTTTTGTTTTGACAGTGACAATATTCTGCCAGTGCGTTGCTATGTGCTATGCATGAGCCGTCACTTACACCGGAGACAATATAAAGGAGGAGGAGGCAGTTCACTGATTGAAAAATGAAAGGGAATAGCTCGAAAACACTCAACATGGTGGCTGCTTACAGGGAAAGTCCCATCCTTCAATAAAAACAATCCATCAGCTTTGTGGTAAAGTTGAGTATGAGACAAGTCCTACCTCATTGTAGAGGTACAAATTAATCTGAAGAAAAAAACACACACACTTTTTGTTCATTATTTCAGGCCAACAGGGCAAACTGTTAATGCAATATTTGTTAGATTTTACTGAAACCTGTTCTGGAAATGTTAACGTGGCTTTTAAGTCCATGCTTAAAAGATTTCTGTTCATTCAAAGAAATGGGTGTTACGTGATTCCTCAGTAGACAGACTTTCCTATAAGGTAACTGCAACAGGGCGTGGTCATCGCATAATTTCCTCAAAATACACATAACATTATGTAATTACGTATTTCCCACTGCCATAGATATGTATATATGTGTGTGCGTGTGTTTTAACTTTGCAACACTTAGTCATGAAAAGTGGGCAAGCGTAAGGATCTGAGCAAATTTAACA
Organism: Bryconaethiops microstoma; assembly: GCA_037577275.1. Classification (NCBI taxonomy): domain Eukaryota; kingdom Metazoa; phylum Chordata; class Actinopteri; order Characiformes; family Alestidae; genus Bryconaethiops; species Bryconaethiops microstoma. The sequence continues at coordinate 13,888,861 of JBBJLS010000148.1, read as the reverse complement.
AAGGTCAAATTGTGATGGGCTCGACGGCCGAGGGAGAGAATCTCAGAAACAGCAGGTCTTGTGGGATTTTCCCAGTATGCAGTGGATAGTATCTATCAAAAGTGATTCAAGACAGGACAACCAGTGAACCAACGAGAGGGGCATGAGCACCCAAGGCTCACTGATGTGTGTGGGGAGCGAAGGCTAGCCTATCTGATCTGATCCCACAGAAGTGTAACTCTAGAACAAGCTGTTGAAAAGCAAAAGCTGTTCAGGACTGGATTAAAAAAACATGACCGTTAAATTTGTTGACTTCAGATTGTCCAGATCTCAATTTGGTCAAGCACCTATAGGATGTGCTGGACAAACTAGCCCGAGACCCCACCTTGGAACCGACACGACTTAAAAAGATCTGCTGCTAAAGTCTCGGTGCCAGAAGAAATACCTTGATAGGTCAGAGTGGTTTTGGTGGCACGAGGAGGACTTTCACAATAATAGGCAGGTGGTTTTAAAATTATAGCTTGATGTAGTATGGTTTGTATAGTAACTGTCAGAACGAAACCTTGCATGTACAAAAAAAGTACCTTTAAATAAGAGGGAACAAACATTCGTAACTTTAAATATAAGTTAATGTGACAAGATGTTTTTGCAAGCCATTTCAGAACATTTCTACTGGTCCATTCATAATTACATTTTCACACACAGTACATTTTCAAAAGCGGACAAACAAAGTTGCTAAGACATATTATGTCATGATTATATCACTAGGGGCTCAGACCTGGATTCTGTAAAGCTGCTTTGTGACAACACTGGTTGTAAAAAGCGCTATATAAACTAAATTAAATTGAACTGAATATATTGTGATTGACAATGCCACGATAATAATAATAATATACATATATATTTCTCTATTCAAACCAGGAAATTCCTGCTTTGAATAGAGCATAATAAATCCAATACGTGTCTGCAGCAGTCACTTAATCTATCACCTCTCCCACTTTCAGAACAGGCCCCATAGCAATCATTTTTAATGAATTCTCACTTCCATGATTTGCCTCCCTGCTATGCACCGTTAATAGATCATTCAAATGGAAACTTCAGATGGACATTTTGTGTTCTGCCATCATTGCTTTAAGTTTTTAAGTTTCTGTTCTTCCAAAGTAAAATGGCTCTATTTCTTCTGATGCTGCATTTCGTTTTATACACACACACACTCACACACTCACATACACACACGCACGCACACACACACACAAACACA
>JBBJLS010000148.1:13860754-13871931 GCA_037577275.1 Bryconaethiops microstoma | reverse complement strand
ATACATACATACATATACATACATAGGTTTATATATATATTTATATATAGCATCCAATTACATATAACACATTAAAATCAAGAGTAGTGCTGCAGTACTTGCTGAGTTTTAACAACACATTATTCTAGTTCATTCTAGTCTAGTCAGCTAGTTCAGGGAGTCACCCTGTGTCACAGTGCAGAAGGAAAATGCACTATGATTTCCAATTTATGCTGACTGTAAATCATGTTAAAGTTCACATTTTAAAATGCTTTAAGTAGGAACAAAAATGGCAGAAAATGGCAAAATGGAATAGTAGATGGTCCACCTAAATGATGATGAAGTATGAATAAATCTCTAACTGGAATGAGTAAAAATTGTTCAAAAGCATAAAACATGAGCTTGTCCTGTAGACCCATGTTCAGCTGCACAGCTTAAGCAATGAGTGGGAGTGGGAGCCACAAGAACGTGACCGAGGTCCGTGTGCTGTAGCACAGGATGCTAGTGGGCACACAGGGAGCTGAGTAGGTGTGAAAGGTTATTGAATGCAGAAGAATTCTCTTGGCAGCGCCAGGCATTGTTTACAGCTATCTATTTTTTCGGCCTCTTTGCCCTTGGGCTGGGGCCCATAAACAGCACTATCCCCGCGCCCTGGCGGCATCTCGCCTCATAATTGTGAGTCCCTCTTGGACGTCCCAAAAGTGAAAGATGTGTCTGGTAAGTGAGAGAGGTCAAACATGAGCATGGAAATTTATTACATGCACTGCAACCAGATGGAGGCAGCCCATCCATCAAGCCAAGCTGTCACCCCGGTCACAAACATTTCCCATAAAGAGGCTCCCTCTCTCGCCCCATCACTCTCTCTCTCTCTCTCTCTTTCTCTCTCTCTTTCTCTCTCTCTCTCTGAAAGCGGGAAGTCCAGTAGCTTGTGCTGGTGTGTTTACTGAAATGAAGCTCGCAGGCGCACAACCACAACCTTGTTTAATCATCTCTGCAAGCTCTCAGAATCCTCTCGCTTTGCTGCCGGGGCTATTTTTAAACTTTACTTTTATCGATACTTTGGCGGCAGCTCAGGGAGATATTAAAGGCGTAGCGGGGAGCAGGGGAAGGGCGTTTCTGACACTTGCTCCCTCATTCGTCAGAGCCTCATAGGCCCGTCGGTGACAATGAAAAGATTTCACAATACTGCGCAGCAGAAACTCATTCTGCCCCTCATCCATCATGCTCAACCCGCTAGCCGTTCCACTGACCTAATCTGTAATGCCTGGCTGCTCGCTGGAGACTTCTTAAAGGCACCCTTCATTAATGGTGCTAACCCAGCCACAGTCTCCTGCAGTGAGCACAGGGACAGCTCACTGTCTAACACAGCAGCTTACACGAAAGGCCTCCAACACACCTCACTGATCAAAGACTACACACCCTTATCCTGTGCACTAAATGCATACAGTGAGCAAACACACTCTCTTACTCTCAACATCCAGACAAAGAGAGAGGGAGAGAGATAGAGAGAGGGAGAGAGACGATAGGGTAAAAAAGACAGAGTGCTTGGAAAATATCCACTCACAGTTCAGTACATTTTTCAGCTGTTGATCAAAAGTACAGTATTGACCTCCAAAAAAATGATAAAGTATTTAAGGTTTATCTTGACAATAAGTGTGTTTGTGCTTGTAAAAACAACATAACATTAAAACAAATGCAAATAAATATAGCAAAAGTAAAAATTAAGTTTTGTTCTTAAAATAAACCTTTCTTTTAAATATGACTGTTTTTATGAGCAAATTCACAAAACTGGTCAAATGGCTAGATTTTTAAAAATATTTTATATCACACAATATTAGGCATTAATGATCTGACTTTCAATTCAATTTCCAGTCTCAAAACCCACCTTCTTAAACTTGCCTGCACTGTTTGATATTGTGTCTAGACTACACCCATATCCAGGTGTCCCTGAGTACCTTAAATAATAATAATAAATAATGCATATTCATTTATATATTTTTATAATTATGCATAGGCTGTTGACATACTGAATGATTTAAAATATTCCTAATGTGACCATTCTGAGCACAAATAATTATGTTAAAACTGTGCAGCCACAAACATTTCCCCATAGGACAGGATGACTGAAATGACCCATGGTATTAAACTTTATAATTGTGGCACTAAAATAGATTTTGCACCAGCAGATTAAAAAATCTTAATTTAAGGCGAGTGTACTCTCAAAAATAAAGAAAAAATGGCTCCATGTGATGAGACAGAAGAACCACTTTTGGTCCCCTAAAGAACCTTTAGATGGTATAAAACCAAAGCTAGTTCTTCTATGACATCACTCAGTGAACCCTTTGTAACTTTTTTAAAAACTTTGTTTATGTATGTGTACTGCACTCTATACACACTATGATCTGATTTCCAAATGAAGGTGGTTTGTGTTGTCTCAGCTAACTCTGAAGGGAGTTGACAAAGGAAAAAGAAAAAAACATGAACGCTGTTGTGTTGTTGACTGCATGTTCGGTGGATCAAGGTTAAAGGAGAAAGGCTCATGTTGTGAAGGCTCTTTCTGTGCTGGAACTGGTGAGTGTTAGTTAACACACAGGAGGACAGAGGTAGTGAGCGCTCCCTGACCCAGGAGCAGCTATTATAGAGCTATATTCCCCAAACCCCAGCCCAGTCGAGCCTGCCAGATTCCCCCAGTCTAACTGCCCTGTCTCCACATCTGCTCTGGCTGCCTAATGCGACCTGTCTCTTTAGTCACACTCTGTAGCCTGGCATCGAGGGACATACCAAAAAAACATTCTGCCGATCTACACTTTCCGCTGATTAACCTGGTTTGTATGAATTATGCAAAACAAGAACACAAGAGATAAACAAGTGTCTCTTACACTCTATTAGTCCTGGTTACGTCATTAAGAAATTCAGTTGTGTTTCTAAGCAAACTTTCATGCTCTCTGTGCCACGTGCTTACTCGTTGCAGTAACATGGCCTGGTTTGAGTACTTTACCGGAAAAGTAATCAAAAAGAATACTGAACTGGGCTGGGAAAACTTAAACATCCCCTACTACACCCACATTGAAGAGTTACACAGTCTAACAATACACACTTTAAGATGTTGCACATAAAATACCATCCCAACTTTATTTGGAAAGCTCAAAGTAGATTGCGTATAGAAATAAAAAATAAGGATTGGTATTTGGTTTTGGGGTTAAGGTTAATGTTAGGGTTAAGGCTTGTGTGTGCTTAGCAACTGAAAACCAAATTCTGATGAAACGTATACACCATAAGCACTGACTGGTAAAGTACTGCAAACACGGAACAAGAATTAAATGAGTAGCCTAGTACCCCGCACTGTTTAGTACAGTCAATCTCGAGACAATGTCTATTAATACTTCATTCTTTAATCTATGCAGCAAGTGAGATTTGAGAGTGTTCGAATTCATGTACCGATTCATGTGTTTAGTAAACTAAATAGCTCACCTCTATATATGGCAACACTTATAAGGACGTAGGGACCTATTTCAGTCACAGTTCTAATGTGATACACTCTTAAAGGCTACTAAATGGTTCGTGGTTCAGATGTATAGTTCCATATAGTCATACATTCTTTAAAATGTCTTTTTAGAAGATTCTTTAAAAGCAAAAGTGCTTCTTCTATAGCATCACTCCAAAGGACCCTTCCATGTGTGAGGTATTATTGAGCTAGACTTTTACAAATTAGAAGACATCAGTGTATTTTTAAGTTTCGTCAATGCAGTTAGCACAGCTTTTGTTTAAATATTAATGTGAGCAGATATCTTGTGAAGACCCTCACCACAAAGAGGTTAGGTCAAGCTTTGTTTACACCGATTAGAGTCCTCTGCTCACTAACCACTGATTAAGCAGGTCTCTGCTCTCACCCCAGTCTTTCCAGTGAGTATTGATCATTGCATCATCCACACAGTCCACACAATACATGCTGAGGTTACAAAGGGTTCAGCAAACAGCCAGTGGACAAGAAGAAGCAGCAGCAGAAGCAGTTTCTCTAAAGTTTGCGATTGTAGATCTTGGCCTCTACTCCCTTTTCCATGCACAGAGCCACAGTGGGCCTCACTCTGCCCAGTAAGCAGCCACTGGCTCAACTTGCTTGGCTACAGATGGCCATTTGTAGTTCAACTGGTTGCCAGCACGCCTGAGGCTCCCTACCACCCACGCAAATGTATGGCCTCCCTGCCACCAGAGCCAAACCTTGAATGTATATACACACACACGCATACACACTCGTGCATACGCATCCCTCAACGGCCTACTCTCCAGAAGAGACCACATAGACCATGCTTCATCAGACTGATATTTTTATGAGTTGACATAGCCAGGACACACATGTAGCCACTCTCACTGCTAATATTTCCACACAAACATGTCCCACACTTTGGTGGGAAAATTGCCTTCCAATAACAACCTTTAAAGAAAATATATAATTGCCAGTTGCTCCAATCTGACCAACAGGTATGCTTGATTTTGCAGAAAAAAGGCCTGCAAAAACACTTCCCACCAATTTAAATGTGGAACATTTTTGTAGGGTGGTAGCAGGCCCAAGAAGAGTCCTCCAGTGATTTTTTTTTTTGACAATTTAACAGCTCCTCCTGACATATTAAATGGCTGCAGTGACAACTTAACTGCCCTGCCAATCAATATTTCCTATTACTCTCATTGTCACTCCCAAAATAAGAATATGATGCAGGGTCGAATGAGAGTGGCAGTGCCTTTTTTTTCTTCAAGCAGAATTATCTGTCAAAAAAGAGGAGTGGATTCATTGCCTCGTTCGAAAATGACTAGTTTCTGTTAAGACAACAAACTGAAATTTATTATAATAGCATCAGCAAATCTGACCAGGTTTTTTTTAAAAAAAGGCCCATATCATGTTTCATTGCTCATGTGAAGTAAAGGAGTTTACAGTAATATGTAAGAATGAAAGTTAAATCAAAATGTGTTATCCACTCACCAGTTATATAAATTAAAATGGAAAAACTCACATTGACACATTGACATGTCACAAAACCAAGCATTAACATGCATTCATCTACTCAAACTTCAGCAGTTTATCCCACCTGTTTTTTGAATAAGGCAAAATAAAAGGTCGTCAGAATAGGGACTGTTTATGTATCTCTGAAAAGCACAGTAACAAAACAGTCTTTAATTCTAAGGGAAAAAGAGTGGTTGTAAAAATTGAATATGTTTTTGGTATATACCTGCACACAAAAATTAGAAGGGGGCTTCAGGGATTAAACGTACAAGAAATCTATGGGACAGTTTCTCTGAAAATGACCCTTTACATGACATACAATAGAGCAGCTAGAAGCAATAAGGCTTTGCCTATAGACTTGTGTTCTTTAACCTGCCCTATTACAGGCCTTTAGACTCTGCTGAAATGTGAGGAGGGGCAAACAATTAAGTCGAGGCTTAACCTGTCAATTACTGCCCTTCAGCCCATCACATCACAGCTCAGTTCCGCCTCCTCTTTAACTCCTCCTGTGATATAGTGCTGCCAGCTCCGACGGCTGAATGACAGCAGGCCTGATCCAAGCACTCAAAGGCATCCTAAGCTCAGACAAGGCAGCCAGGGTGGACACGTGAGAGCTGGGGGCATGGACAGGGGGCCCAAAGGGGTGGAGAGTCAGCAATTTGGAGGTGTTTTTAGCCTAATTAAGGCCGTGGGTGAGAGCAGGCCTGCCCTAACTGTTGTCTTTCAGTAAAGTAATTTAGAATTTAATCTCCACTGCAGCCACCGGCTGGTTATGTGTCTCATTCAGCCAGGCAGGAGGTAGAGCTAGCCAGGCTATATGACACAGAAAGACGAGGCTCGTGGAAAGAAGAGCGTAAGCTCGGGCTGTATTTTCTATTACTCGCTCCATTCCCAAAAAACCCTTTGGATTCCACACAGTTCTGTTAACCATCAGCAATTATCTCCCTGTCAAAGCTAAAAGTAACAAATTTCCCCATATCCAGCCCGGCAGCAGCTTCAGCCGGACACGAGCATCATCTGACACAAACTAAATCACAGTGCCAGCCAGCACTTCTGACAGACAAATGCACTACCTTGGAAAACCTGGGCCTATCACTCTCAGCAGCACGGAGAAGAAATGGATGAGCTTCTCCCTGTTGACCTTACTTTTCTTTTCTTTTTTTCCTGTCTCTCCTTCCTCTTTCCCCCTCTCAAAAGAGATTAAATGCACCTGGTTCCGTAAGCACTGAGCTATTTCAAAATATGAGTATTATTAATGACCTCTAGAGCATGCTGTTTAATCTTATGCCAAGAGGCAGCCATCGTTGTACCTCACCAGCCTTTTCCTATCCCAGATGGACACAGGAAACAGGAAGCACATTGCAGCCACAGGCCTACTAGCAGCCGATATGCATTGTGTTATAGCTTCATAGGTGGACGTAAAATGCCCACAGTTGGAAAATCAGTTATGAAGGGATCCTTTATGTGAGTTTTGCATTTTATGTGTTCTTTATGTGGGTTATAAACTAAAAGGTAAGGCTCATCAGATACATCTAGAACTCTGACAGGGGGTGTGAAGACAATCGTATCCCTTGTCAATGTGTGATATCACCAAAGTCTATGAGTGATTTATTTCCATTGCCTTGGATGTATTAAACTTACCGAATGCTATGAAAAAGTCATAAAAAAATTGACAGAAGTTTATTGTTAAGATCAAGTGCAGCTTTAACAAAATAACAGCAAAAAACAAGAGAAAGGGCTTTCCCTGTGCAAAAATCAAATCAAAAAATCCAAAATAATTACAGCTGAAGTTCATAACAAATCCTTCCTTGCCTGTTGGGTCTCTTGAACCCCTCTTGACCCCTGAGATATTTTTTTTTATGAACAAAGCACTGGACAAACCAGTTTTGTTACAGGAATATCGTCTACATATCAGATATGAATGAAACAACCTTCCCATTTTTGAAGATTTTGATCTATTGAGCTATACAAATGTAATCTGAGTGCTCTTCACTCTTGCCCACTCTTTGCTGTAGAATGCTATGCAGGGTGGTACCTTTAGGCAGTGCAGTTTGAGTATTTGAGGTTTGCAGTGTAAGGTTAACCTGTGTAGCACATGTCTAAAAGGTCTGAGGATAATTCTGCCGGACAGACAGGTGGGGAGGAGAGGACCAGGTGACTGCGACTGAAACAGACGTGACCTTTTCCATTTGTCAAACACACTCAGGCTACATTTCTACCGCACGTCACCGGAACTTTCTAAATTACTCCTCAAACCATTCCCCTCATGAAATACGCACATGCTGCTCAGTGAAGGAGAGAGGGCTACGGTTTCATCTAATGAAAAGCTACATCCCTTCACATTAACATATTCATCGCCGAGCAGGACGCAGGCTGTCACTGACGGCCAACACCAGCGCTGGCTTTGGAGGCAGGGAGCACTTCCTGCCACCAGCTTGTCAAACCGGATAGGAAATCTGCAACGATAAGCTGTCTGACTTCATCACACACACGCAGACGCTGGCACTCTGCTAACAAAGACTGAAAGGCAGTTTCAAAGCAAAAGGTTAAATCTAATGTGTTGCTTTTTGGACAGGATTGTGATGTTTCCAGAAGTGCCTATATACATGCTGCCTTTGTATGGAAAAGGCTTAGACTGAGGGCAGTGGCCTGGTGTTAATGGGCACTTCGGGGATATGAAGAGCAAGTTATGGAAAATGACAGCATAATAAGGGATGACAGATGTCGTTCACGTTCACTCACAGCTAAACATAGTAGCTTTCAAACCACGGAAATAAAACTACCCTGTCATTCCTGGCCCATCAAAACTCAGACCACTGTCCGCTGACCTTCAGTGTTGTTTGCCATGCAGAAGGCCAGGCTCAGCTGTTGTAGACAGGCCCAAGCAGCGGGAGAACACACAGGATGAGCTGAGGGTGAGGGCCCCACGTCGTGGCGCTAGTTTGACTAAAGTAATTGGAGCTATACAGCCAGCGACAGCTCTCTCACCCTGCAACAGCCTCCAGGCAGGATCAATATTTGTTGGGATTGCACCTTGTTCCAACAATGCCAGATTTACAGCGGCTGCTTGGATTTACACTTTGTCTTCCAGCGCAACTCATCAGTGCAACCCAATTACTAACCCTAGACAGACAGCATTAACATGGGGGCCCTGCTGCAGCTTTATTGCCCTTCATCCCCCTCCCTACCCCACCCTAACCTCGTCTAATTCCGGCCTGTTCAGGCACTGCCACCATAACAGATACTACGCTTAAAATGTGCTCGCAGGAATAAATTCTCAGTCTTTCATTACTCCTACCTTGATTTACTTCATATCATCTCCCTGCTATAGACAAAGATAACACGTTGTAAATTACCCCTATCCAGTCTGCTTGTTTCACTGCAAGGGTGGGGGGAAGGCAGGGGGGAATTCGAGGGCAGGGGGAAAGGGACCCCATCTTCCTCTCTTTTCCATGCTCTCCTCTGCCCTCCTCTTCTTGTCTGCTCAATGTCACTTCTCCACAGGTGCCAAAAGTAGCACCATTGACATGGCTATGAGAGATGGCTTTGCTACTTTGTCACCATGCTGTTAGGTTTTATCTATTTGACAGAAGGGAACACATTATAAGTCCTCTTACTAAAGAAGAGCTGACTTTCTGCACAGATGTTAAACGCTCAAAGAGTTTTAATCACTGAAACAACACTTTCCGCATTCAGTTGTCGCTGACGCTTGAAAGGGTCAACAGTGTTGCACATAGCTGGTGAGATAAACACCATGATTCAAGAGTGTGCAATCCAATGACAGCGTAACATGTGAGCTTTGATTTGTTTTGATCACTCAGTGCCATTTTGCGGCCCGGGGCAGTCGTCACCATGCTGAGATTAATATAGGGTCCTGTGCTGTCAGTCTGGTGTGACTTTAGGAGTGAGATGCTAGCAGCATGGCTTCTCTTTAACACACACACTCACAGCCAAGTGCCATATTTCATACCCACCACCTCCAAAGTCTGTCAATCAACTCGCATGATGGAGCGCTGCAGCATCGACCTTGAAAACGCACCATCAGCTGCCAAAACTAATATTCTTTACATACAACCCCACACACCCTCTAGGCTACATTAACTAGGTGTATACTGAGTGGAAGCATGCATGGTGAGGTCCACGATGCAGAACATAGCATATTATTATCCTTTTGTGCATTATTCACCGAGCTAAAGCGTGCGGCTGTGGGTCACATTAAATAACCATATAGATGATTTAATGTAATTCGCTTATATAGTCAACTTTCCTACTGTGCTATGCCGCATTTGTCTGTGTAAACAGTCCCTGATAACAGTCGTCCGGTGGGCCATGCGGTCCCCCCTTTGCCTGCTGTGCAATTTCCTCCACCTTCCATTCTATTTCAGTGGCTGATAACTAAGAACATTAGTTTTATGCCACTTGCCAGGCTCAAATGAAAAGAGAGCTAACTTTAATGACACTGCAATTAATCGCCCCAATAGACAGACAGCTAAAAGACAAGATATTGACTTCATTAAGGATAATGTATTATGTCATTAAGTCAGCAGGGTCACCTTGTGTATCATAGACGCCGGGCTAATATATTGGCATTTTCCTCAAATAAGATAAATTCTGATATGAGTGATAAAGCTGATTAGAAAATGCCTCATCCAGTGAGGCGATGCTTCCCGAGAGCCTGCTGCTGCTACTCCTGCTGCTGCTGCTGCCGCAGTCCTCCAGCAAGAACACACAGACCATTACCGATCAGAGCTTATCACACAGCCACATTGATTTGCACAAGCAATTTAATCATTATTGTTTCACTCCAATCTACAAAGAGAAATGTTTCTCCTTCAATGACTGTGCTGAATGCAAAATAAATGGACATCCAACGGGCACTTTCTTTTCTGCTGGCTAATATTTTAGAACTACTCAATATGATATAAATATAAATATAAATATATATATATGTGTGTGTGTGTGTGTGTGTGTGTATATATATGTGTGTGTGTGTGTGTATAATTTATATAAGCTGGGTAGCAGCTACAGAGAGGTAGAACCAAATCATCTTAAAACTATTTATCTAAAAATTATTAAAGGAAACTAATGTATTTTTAAAAGTGCTAGAACCAGAACAACCACCTAACTGCAATCTGAAGCAAAATAGCATAGTTGAATCTTTTTTTAACAATATTTAATATACTGTAATATACTGTAATCCAAAATGACTTGGAATAAAATCTTGTTGCTTAATGTAAATTAAAGTGAAGTATATATATTTTATGATATGTTACAAGAGATTTCGACAAGAGTTTTCTCACAACAGCAAAGATGAACACAGGCCTGTCTCTATGGGTGGGCTTGAGGTGGTCATGCCTACCCAGTCTGACTGCTAGGCCCACCCAAAAACTGGCTGGCATACAAAATACATAAAAAAAATAGTATCCTGATTCTACTCAATAGTTATTAGGCAGAAGCAGGTGATTCTGACAGGACTACTCACACCAAACTGAATTTGAGGCATGAATCTTTTGCCTTAAGCACAAGAGTTCAAACAGAATAGAACCATTCCAGACTGTCTCCACGACTGAAACCATGTAACCATGGTAACCATGAAACAATAAACCATGTAAGTTCTAAACATTTTTCCTGAGTTGCAAGAACATGTTTAACCTTAAATCTTATGAGAAGTGGCTACACAATGGTTACAAAAGTGGTTTTTACCTAACCAGAATGAACACCTTACAAAGCTTAAATAAGTAAAGAAAACCATAGACTAAAGTATTCAGGGGTGGAAGCAATATTATGGCTACCGTGAGTGTTATTAAAATGCTCCAGACAGTGCTTTTACAAAAACAGCCTAACTTCTTCATCCTGGAACAATCTTAATGGTGAAACTACAAAAATGTAATGTGTGTAAAATAACAATCTAACTGAAAATTGACAACTGAAAACAAACAAAAAAAACATCTACACGTTTGTGAGTGACTGAAGATGCCCACATAATTTATATGCATCCAAAGAGATTCCAATGCCCATCCTTCATTTAGTTCTCAGGGTTCTAGATATACACCCATCCCAGATACTGAGCACACATTTCCTAGATATTACAATAAACAGACTAGACCTACTTGGAACCAATCATTGGATTTCTCTCTCTCTCTCTCTCTCTCTCTCTCTCTCTCTCTCTCTCTCTCTCTCTCTCTCTCTCTCTCTCTCTCTC
>JBBJLS010000148.1:13831592-13851958 GCA_037577275.1 Bryconaethiops microstoma | reverse complement strand
TGTGTGTGTGTGTGTGTGTGTGTGTGTGTGTGTGTGTGTGTGTGTGTGTGTGTGTGTGTGTGTGAGAGAGAGACAGACAGAGAGAGAGAGAGAGAGAGACATAGAGGGTCAGTACAGATATATTCCTTTGAAAGATTGCTGGGAGTTGAGTACGATGCAGTATGTGACATGACATGGTAAAAAAAAAAAAACCCGTTTTCAACAGCTGGCTGCCCCGTAGGTCATATGGATCAAACTTCACAGAGTAAGCGTGCTGGTGAAGGACCACATCCTGAATTGAGCCTTCTGAGTTGACCCACAGTTAGATATTTGTCTGGGATTCTGGACATATAGTTCCATATACATCAGACTTTAGCCAAGTACGCAGTGTCTAAAAAATGTCCAGACACTTTTTCTTATGAGTGAATTCAGCTACTGGTGCACATGTTGCTGACACAGGATTTCAGTTAAGCGCACATAGCTGGACAGACTCTCTTTTAATACCCTTGACTTCAGAAGAAGCGTTGGATGAGCGGGTGTGTGCAGACTGAATATTGTAGTGTGACATCAGTACTAATATAGGAAACACCAGTGGATCCTTCAGAAGCCAGGATTCTTCTTTACTCTTTATCTGTCAGATTAGGTGAGAGAGAAAAAAATCCGGATGCAAGCTGTTGCCGTACTACGTTGTTTAGAACAAAGGATTTGGTTCCAGTATGGAGTGTTGTTGCTAACCCCACCATCTGGTTCCCACCGCTCACCTTTTGCGTCTTGACAGGGATCAAGAGGTCAGAACAACGGTCCAGAAAAGCAATTTGGTGCTTCTTCATTCGTCCACCTGCAGTGCAGAAAAAATGAAGGGCTTAGGCCGACTGCCTCAGAGATCAGACACCAGTTTGTGTTCTTAGAGTAGCCATGAGTGCATGGTTCTCACCACAGAGCCCTTACAACTCAAATAATAAATGATGGTTGTACTTTAATTCATGTCCCATGTGACCTTTTTCGGGGGCCTAGTAATCCCCAAGTGTGTTGTTGGCTCACACCAGGCAGCCTTACCATCTAAGTGTGGAACTCATGGTAGAAACCGGCATTTAGATCAGTTTTCTCGTCTCGAACTCTAGACAGGTTAGTAACGATTACCTTCAGAGTGATGTATATTTAATAGAAATGGTTATAAGTTGTGGCTGTTCGGTCCATTATTTTGAATTACTTTACTTTTCTGATATGTGATTGTATTGCCTTCTAATGAAAGTTTTCCAGAGGTCACATTATACATTCTGTTTAGCATGTACAGTGAAAAACTATCAAATAAATACCCATTTTAAGGAGACAGGAGAGTTCTTCATGATTATTTGAGAACGCTACAAGTTTCACAAAAATTCTAAATAATTATTCTTAACTATAAAGAGAACCTTAACCTTAGTCATTCAGAATGGTTTTGTGTGAAATGCTCAGTTAATGGAAAACTAAAGTCTTTTTCTGTTGTTTTCAATAGGACAGATACGTCTTGCGTGTTGTTTTAGCGCTCTTCGCAAATTCAGCTTCTCGTGGCACATATAAGGCACCACATAACATTCTGTTCTGTTGTTTCACTGTGGTTTTGAGAAGGTTTTGGCCCGAAACATATTCTTAAAAATCCAACATTGTAGGTTTGCCAGTGGTTTTGAATGGTGAATAAAATGACTATATTTTGTGGAGACGTCACAATTCTTGGTTCCTGTTGGCGTCACTCTGTAAAGAAAGAAGCGGGTCATTTTCTGTCTGAACACTTTGAATGACTCGCATCACCAACTGAAATATGCAGGTTTTTTTAAAAATGGGCGAAATTTCCCTTGCAGTTTGTAGAACCTGCACATAACAACCCCACCTGGACAGCACAGAGAACCTGCAGAGATGTAAATGCTCTTTAAGAACTCTCAGAAACCGCGCAGAGTCTTTTCCCTGGAAGTGGTTCTACATAGAATCATTAATCATCCACAGAACCCCCCGAAGAACCTTTTAAGAGTGTATGCTTATTATGCGTGTGATGTGCACCGGGCGGCGTCACTAACATCGACAGGCCTCATTTGACTTGCATGTGGTCTCCCACATGAAAGACGCCGCGCGGTGCCATTCTTGGCCAAGAGCGACCACTGCCATGTCCCTCTGGCCCTCAGATGAATTGATGGGACCGTAAAAGAAAAACAAAAACCAGAACAACCACTGGCTACTACCTAATGATCATTAAACAGATATGAATAAAAGAACAAACTGTTCCTGTCCCCCTCCTCTCTCTCTCTCTCTCTCTCTCTCTCTCTCTTTCTCTCTCTCTCTCTCTCTCTCTCCCCACCAGCACTCACTCTTCTGTTTGTGTGTATCATTCAGCACGTAAATATACCTGCCTTGCTACAGACATACTCCTCTCTGTGTGTGGCATTAGAGCCATGTTTCATTTTTATTTTCCATGGACGATGAGGCAGTGTAGTAAAACACTGTTGATTTTCTCCATATATAGCTCGGTAAAATGGACGTCCAAATAAAGCCTGTCCTGCAAAGAGAGAGGGAGACACACACATACACGCACACACACGCACGCACGCACGCACGCACACACACACACACAGATAAGTGACCAGGTTTTTACTACCAGCCAGTCAGCAAAGGCAGTGTACACAGACTTCTGAAGGAATGGATACAAGGTCCCGCTGTCATGCTCTTGATCCTGCAAATGATGTATTGAGCAAAGTGAACCTAACTACTAAAATAAGTCATTCGAGGGTCTCACTTAAGGCTAGTGGGAAAAATATCAGCGCTGATTTTCATCCAGAAACCAATCTGGAATTTCCTACTGATGTAAATCAAAATGAGTTACATTACTGGAGTGTTATTTTTTGCGTCGTTCTCAAAATTAACATGACAAGGCTTTGCTGAAGTCAAAGACATGCTACTGGAAAGAAGCTCTGTATCTTTATCAATGCCTTTGTTCTATATCTTGCTACCATGCAGTGCCACCATGTATGAAGGGTGAATGCTAGCAAGTGCTTTCTCTATTACTGTTCATCTTTGGAAAGATACAATGAAAACAATAAAAGCCATTTCTCTGATTTCAGTAAATGGATGACTTTGTTGCACTGAGTGATGTAGGAGAGGACCAGTGTTCCATAGTATAAACCTACATATCTGGAATACATCTATTCACTCAGCAGACTTCAGCCAGGTGACACGGAGTATTGACTACTTTGTTCAGTTGTATTGAAAAGAACACTGGAAATACTGGAAAAGAACCAGCAAATGGGCTGGTATAGTACTTTTTAACCACTACTACTAACATTTTGTTTTACATGTATATACAGCAGAAGATTACTGAGCACAAGAATGTACTAAAATGACTAAACCCCACTGAACATAACATATAGCCAGATGCATTTGGCCATATTTTTTAAATGAACAGTAGAGGCTTAGAAAGAGGACGCCTGCAAGGACTTTGAAACAATAGTGGTCAAAGAGAGAAGATAACTCCAAGGCCTTACAATAGTGGTTCAAAGAACACCTGTGAGAACTTTGAGGTAATAAAAGGTATGAAGCCAGAGAACATTGTCACATACTCAGGAGGGCCCAGCGTGGTGGAATAGGATGGAAAGGTGTTGGTTCATTTACAAGAATAAGACAAAATATTGACTTATACTCTATATAGACGAAAGTATTGGAACGCGTGACCATTACACCATTAGAAAGATTGTTTTCAAATATGTAGTCTTTAATATTAAGTTGGTCCCCCTTTGCCCCCCTGTGCCCATTCATTCTGTAGAGCATTTATGAGTTCAGGCACTGATGTTGGACGAGAAGGCCTGACTCACAATCTCTGTTCCAGCTCATCCCAAAGGTGTTGGATGGGGTTGAGGTCAGGACTCTGTGTGGGCCAGTCAAGTTCTTCTACACTGAACTCATCCAACCACGTCTTTATGGAGCTGCTTTGTGCACTGTAGCACAGTCATGCTGGAATAGAAAAGGTTCCCCAAACTGTGTCCACAAAGTTGGAAGCATCTTGGTATGCTGAACATTAAAATTACCCTTCACTGGGAGTAAGGGGCCTAGCCTAAACCCTGAAAAACAGGTGTGTCCATATAGTATATATTGTAACCAAAGACACCCAGAGCAGATCTTGTGGGATATCTGATATCAAAAGGTCTCTCGGCCGACTGGGCATTTTATTGCAATAAAGACTGTTTTTTTAATTGCAATTCCTCCTCTAATTGGGTTTTTCTGTTCAGCCACATCTGTTCTCTCTCCACGACACTGGCTGGTGATCTGTGGTCCACATTTGAAACAGCTTCCCTTTACTCATTACCTTGAATTCAGATTTAAGCCTGTTTGTTTAAACTCAAGCTCGCTTTCAAAACACATGCCTCCGAAACACTAATCCCCTGTCCAAAAGCTACACATTTTGGCAGCTAGGTAAACGTGCAACCTAATACGCCACCATTTCTTGCATCACCAAGCCAGCTGTATTTTCTTGTTGTTCCACTTTAGGTTCCCCCCTTCCCAAACTGCCAGTTTTAACCGTTCCTGAGAAATGACCCATCGACTGAACGGGCCATTATGTTTAACAGTAATTACTTCTTATTACTGTATGATTACTCACTGATTTGTGTCCAAAGTAAACGGGGACCTTCTGTCATAATACATGGCACAATGATTCAAAGTGCCTGACTGAATCAGCAGGGGAGAAATGTGACTCACGCCCACTACGAAGCTACAATATTTGCCTTGTGTTTTCTATTCCTCTTGACTTGATGAGACAAATTAGCGAGAGAGGATAGTTGGAAATACTACTTGTAGTCAAAAGCTTTTCCAAGCACACAGATGCACATTTTTCACAGAACGAAAAAAAAAACCAAAAAAACGAAGGCATCTGTGGTGTGAGTAAAGTGTGACCGATTTTATAATGCAATGCGTGAATGCTTTTCATTGCTTGTTTTTCTGCATTTCAGGATAGCAGAACCTGTTCATGCCCTTAGTCCTCATAAAGCACACTGATTCACTCTTCTCACGTATGATTCTTCAACACGTCAATTTTGTAAAGAACAACATGAGTGACATGAGCGAATTTCTACATAGTGAAACCTGCGCCATGTTTAATAGCAGCTCAGAGATCAATAAAAACAAACTATTACAAACAAGTAAACAGATCTTTAACAAAGTGCCTTTATAAGGTATTCGAACAAAAAATGCAATGATAAACAATATAAACAGCTATCACGGACACAAACGTCTAAAAATAGCTTTAGTATCATTTAGTGAATAACTGTAAACAAAATATTTGCAAGAAAGATTTGCCACATGTGTCACTGAACATAAAATGTCAACAGCATTAGGCTCTTTTAATACCAAAAGCCTTGCAGCACGTCTGCAAGGTGAAGCTGGAGCCTGTCTATGTTCAACTTGAAGCCTAAAGTGAATTGGGTGTCCCACCATCCTTTGTGCAACAGTCCAAGCATTGTGGTAAATGCTTCTAAATGAAACACTTCACTAACTAATGATTAGTAATAATGGGGCAGCTGATGGCCTGGTGGTTAAGGAGTTGCTCTTGCGATGAGAAAGGTGTGGGATCGAATCTCAGGACTGCTAGTGGCACCACTGAGGTACCCTTGAGCAAGGTACTGTCCCCACACCCTGCTCCCTGGGCGCTGTGTCAGTGGCTGGATGCTGCTCCACTTGGTGAATGGGTTAAATACAGAGAAATCATTTCACCCAGTTCACAATGTGGTGTGTTCACAGGTGACTATAAGGGGTCACTTCACTTTAATACCACTAATACTACACTTAGTTCAGCCCTGCTACAGTGTGCAGAATTGATGGTTTGTTATTATTCATTTTAATTGCAATAAACAATTCTTCTTGAAAAAAATGAAGTTCGCTTAGAGTGTGTTGCTGTTACCAAGAATTTCTTGTCTTTCTTCAGCAGTCCATGGTTGCTGTGTGTTTCTTTGCAGAACACCCTTACCTGTGATAAAATCGCAGTTACTTGTGTCCTCGTGTAGTAATTACAAAAAAAATGTTTGTATAAGACCGGAAAGAAAACCAAATGTAAGAACTCGACTTCAAATGGTTCATTTCACCTTTGCGTTAATGTATCAGTACCTGGTAGTTCATTGTTCATTCGTTGTTGTGTAAATTCAGTCTCTCCCCTCTTGCTCCCCTCACAGAGACAGAGCCTTCAGGGACAGACCCAGCTGAAGATGTTAGTCCTGACTGGTCCAGACGTAAGCTGATGCAGGATGGAATCGAGAACCACACTATAGATCTGCCTCGAGCAGGTGAGCAAACGCCCCCACTGGTGCTGTATCATTTTTGGCCCACAATTAAAACCAAGTCTGAGAGCTGATAGGAGAAACCAGTCTTAGGGAAGGCAGGTTGTCTGCCTTGGCTTATGTCTGAGTAATATTGGTTGGAGGTTTTAGCTGTTTGTGTTGGATTATGGCAGCAAAATGGAAGGCAAACAGTAGTCGCATGGACTCTCCAAACTTAAAAGCTCGGTAAGGTAAACTTGGCTTCTCCACTAGAGAAAACTTTCTGCAATGGAAGCAGGAGCTTGCCAGACATGTGCAGCAGAAGAGATAAAAGAGTGAGAGAAAAACGTAATGTAAACAGAACAGAGGATAAAGAAGGCGACAGTGAGGATAGAACAGTACAGGTACACTTTACAGGGCTGCAGCGAGGCTTTACCAAGAATAAACTATAAAAACTCAGCTACAGCCAGCAGTCATAATGTTGTCAAGTTGTCAAGGCTGGACATACATTGAGAGAAGAGGTCAGAAAGTTTGGTATACTGCAGAAAATGATATATACAGTAAACGCCTGAAAATTCGCGGTTCAGAGCTTGCGGCTTCAGTTGTTTGAGGATTTTTTTTCTTAGGGCTGAACTACAAATTGTTCGCGGAAAACCGCAGATATCCTCTGCATTTTTTTCTTTTGTTGTTGCTTTTTTCATATAATATTTCATGCATTTGAGCGCTAAATTATTAAGAAAAATATTTTAAGGGTAATGTAGTAAGCTGAGTTTAAAATGAAATGAAAGTGTTTTGGGAGCATATTTGGGGCATATTTAGGGTTTACACTATAACAATAGGAATTTTTAGGCTTTTTTTTTTTTTAAACCACATCACAAATTCGCGGGTGCTCTTGGAACGTAACCCCCGGGAATTTCGGGGGTTTACTTTATATACATGGGAAGATATTAACTGTCAGATGTTAACTGTTTTTGTCCACAGGACACTCTGCTCTTTTCTGTAATACAACTACAAACTACACCTATGTGGTATGTGGAGCTGATAAAATGAACGAGTGTAGTAATAACAAGTTGAACTTGTTGTATATGTAGGTGTGCTAAGTGAATACAGTAGTCAGCGATAACATTAAAACCATTAACAGGTAAAGTGGACAACATTGATTATCTCGTTACGGTGGCACCTGTAAAAAGGTGGAATATATTTAGGCAGCAAGTGAAGAGTCAGTCCTTGAAGTTGATGTGCTGGAAGCAGGAAAAATGGACAAGGCCCTGAGCGACTTTGACCAAATTTGGATTGGTAGATGACTGGAACAGAGCATCTCCGTGGCAGATTTTATGAGGTGTTCCTGGTCTGCAGTGATTAGTGAACTGGTGACAGGGTCATGGGTGCCCAAGGCTCAGTGATTCACGTGGGAAACGAAGGCTAGGCCATCTGTTCAGAAGAGCTGTTGTAGCACAAATTGCTCAAAAGTTCACAGTGTATTGCAGCTTGGTGTGTGTGGGCCTGCATAGCCATGGACCAATCAAGAGTGCAAACCCTTGTCCACTACCAAAGGCACTTACAATGGACACATAGTCGTCAGAACTAAACTATGGGAAGAAAGTGACGTGGCTTAATAACTAACAAATTATTTTACCTCATGTTGAACAAGAGGGGTCTACATAATATTAGCCAAGTGGTTTTAATGTTTTGGTTGATTAGTGATTATGAGGAATGTATCGTATCAGTTTCAATCATTACAATATGTTGTATAGTGAATTATAATTATTTGCAGTTGTTTTATTTACCAAAAATTGATACTAAAGAAAGTTGTGTTTTATTTAAAAACCTACATTGCATTATAGCTATGATTAGAAAAAGAACATACTTTGGTCATTCAGAATGTGTGAGTTCACGTGCACATGCTACATGCAAATAATTATTTTTCATCACTGACATCAGGAGAGAGCAACAGTGGCTGTTGCTTGTTAATTTGCTGCTCTTTGATTTATCCATGCATCTCCTTGGAGCACTGCCCACTATATTCTGATGGATTACTGATATTACTGATGATATTTCATACTCATGCTGTTTTGTGGTAGTAAAAAAAATCCTTGCAATAACTGGAAATACTGTTTATCAAAAGAGCTTTTAATGGAACACCCCATTTCGAGCAACAGAGCACCAGCTGGGCTCCATTCTGCACTACTACAGATGGTTTGAAGCATCAGATTAGGAAATTGTGATAACACTGTGTAAAGATTTATATGAATAATTTATTTTGTTCTTGCTTTATACATTCTGCCCATCAAATGTTTGGAGACCCCTAATCTCAGACTTCTGCCTATCATCAGTGAGTCTGATGTGTTTCATTGCATAGCCAAGAACCACTTACTTTGACTGACATGCAAAATAACAGACTACAGGCCACTGTTTTACCGGCCACATTGGAGAAGAAGAATCCCAAACATAGCTACAAGAAAAACATACCCATGTTGAACAAATTGGTGTATGTCAGCAAGCATGTCAGTATCTCTGTTAATGAGCCTAGATATCAAAATGTGTTTTGATAGATAAGAATGCTTTTGGAAAAGAAACATACCCAAAGCAAACTGATAACAGCTGTAAAACATTAAACTGAAATTAAAATCAACCTTTTTTATCTTGTTCGTTTGTATCATTGGTCGTTTTATCCCGTTTGTCATACAGTATCATTTTGAAAGACAAAATTCCGATTTTACTAAATTGACTTTTGCTCTCCCTCCCAACACACCACCGATCATCAAGTACAAATGCTCAGCTAGTGCAGAGAGCCCTTCTTGACACCAGCTGAATGGTAATAGTAAACTATAGAATGCCCCAGATGAGCTGGTGTTACTTATAAAGTGGCCGGTCTGCACCATATAAAGCTTTGTGGATGTATGGTGAAGTGTGAATGAGCAGAACTCCATTTATTTAAATGTGGCCAGAAATTTGATGGGAGTGTACTGAGGAAAAAGGGCCAGTTCTCCACTTACTGGGCCAGTTCTCCGCTGATTACTGACTGATGAAACTGCACATAGCAGGCCTCTTCAGCTTTGAAAGTTTACCATTAATAAAAAAATGACAATAATTGTCATGTTATTGTCATTTTTGGATGAATTGCATTGTAAATTGCTTCAGTGTAGATGGACCAGTATTTGGATTTTAGTAAGTTTGGCTCAAATGGCATTTTACAGGCTTTGAGTACTTTCTGAAGTGTTTCTGAAGTGCCAAACTGGCACCTTTTAAAAACAGTCATTTTTGCATTTCATAGTTATGATTTACGTGTTTATTAGTACATAGGGATGCACCGATGGGATATTCATGAAAAGTAGCAATCGTGACTACATCTACTTAGAAACATTTTTTTTTAAAGTAAAAGTAAAAAGTCTGATAGTAAAAGTAAAATGAATAAAATCTAACAATTTTAGCACTGTATTCCAGCATCACCTAAACATTCTGCTCTTCCTGAGTGCAATCAACACATTATCTACCGCTGGTTTGAAATATCGGTCGCATCTAAACATTCGTCTGATGCCAATACTATTTTTTCCGCTGATACAGAAATGATTCTGATATCGTTGTGCTCCCCTATGAGAAACCATTAAAAATACATTTGTTTGTTTTAGATTGCAAACATGTAATTAATCCACACATTCCATTTGTAATAA
Source organism: Bryconaethiops microstoma (assembly GCA_037577275.1). Lineage (NCBI taxonomy): Eukaryota > Metazoa > Chordata > Actinopteri > Characiformes > Alestidae > Bryconaethiops > Bryconaethiops microstoma. The sequence goes on along the minus strand of JBBJLS010000148.1, from coordinate 13,842,039 downwards.
ACAGTTTTACACATTTATACATCCTTTTTTATGAAGGACATCCCAAAGAGAGCCAGATGTGCCATAACATTTTGTAATATAGGAAGACAGATTCTTCCTTCTTACAGAAGGAAATTCCAGACCTAAATCGTTTAACATCTTTCTTTCAAAGCATCTTCACCTTCAGCAGTCAAACCTAGAGCGAAATAAAGAATGGCCATTTGGACATTTCTCTTTAAAGTTTGACATGAATTTTGTGGCTTCATATTGCATTCATCATTAAATAATCGCTATTTTCTCTCTGTTTTAGTCTTTTTTTTGTTTGATCAGGTGTTTAAAACAGTGATAAACAAGCCTCTAACTGAAAACTGAGCTAGAGCCCTGGTTGGGTCCAAAGGGTTAAACCAAATTTGAAACTTGAAAATACTACATAAGGAGGTGAATACCAAGATAACGAACATATGTTCAAACGATTTGGGGCTCTAATAATTGGTGATTGTCAGTGAGCCCTTGATTTTTCTCACAATCGTGCGCAGGAGGAAAAGTCCCCAGTCTGGAACAGTCTGTACTTTTTCAGTCTGTGCCCTGATTGTTGAACGGCAGACGAATCAGACGCAGCCCTTCCACCCTGACTTGAGGCTCCAGTTAGTTCTGCTCTAACGGGGTCATACGCTGCCTTTGTATTAAGCAAGCAATTGAATTCCTAATTCATATAGCGCACCAAATCCAGCACTATTGCACCCCTGAGCTCAGTGTAGATGACAATTCACGCCGTCTCCAACTCTGTAATTTTGCTCCTCCAGGGAGATTACTTGCCCGGGAGGTCAATTTGCAGCCTGACCAAAAGAGACGGGTGAAGCTCATCAAATGAGCACTTTCAGCTGACCACTCTCGGCCCTGCTCCACTATACATACGAAATGAGACCGCAGCCTCTTTCTTTCACTGGACATGAGCAGCGTTGATTATGCAATCAGCCCGCGCTCAGACGAGTCCTCTGCCGTCGAGGAATCCAGGAGGAAGAGGCTGATCCCTTTCTCCTTTTTCCCCCACATCTTTATTTTCCTCCTTTTTTCCCCTCCCTCTTACGCTTCCTCCCTCTCTTTCGCTGTTTCTTAAAAAAGAAGGAGACGGCAGCCCCCGTCTTCAGACGAGTACCCTTTGAGGCGGGCGTTGCTAGGCAACTGAATGCTAAATTTTGGAAGTGTGTGTACGTCGGGAGCCATGTAGGCACAGAGAGAGAGAGAGAGAGAGAGAGAGAGAGAGGGAGGGAGAAAGAAAGAGAGAGAGAGGGAGAGGATATCTCACACAGAAACAAGATAAATTAGAAAAATCAATGCTTCAACTCCTATTTGACAAACACAGAGATACTGCAGAGTGTACTTTTCTCTTCACTCACACACGTTTTCTTCACTGTGACAGGGTGCTACTGCCGACAGCAGTTTATTAGGAAACAAATGGAACAATGAGAATAGTTGGCTGCATGTGTGTTTTTTGTTAATAAGTGTGAAAACAGACATATTTTTGTACCCGAACTGAGGCCGCCTTGTCGTTAACAACATTCATATCCATCAAAGCATCTCCTCTCAGGGGTCTTTACTTGTTTTCTCAGCGTTAGCGCTTCAGATAGGGTGTATTGTTTACTTCACACCCTCTATTGACACTTTGACACCCTAAATGTGAAACTTCCAGCCCATCCTGCCTGGCCATACCATCCATTGTGACATTTGGTGACAGTGACATTTTGCGCTCAGATGCATGAGTGACTATTCTCTTCTTCTGCCCTTCATGGCAGCCAGAGAGAGAGAGGGCTAAATGCACTCTGACTGGCCGCGTCACTCCGCATGAGGGTGTGCGCTGACAGAGTGAGTAAATGTAAATGAATGGCACTCCGAGTAGTGGGGCCAGGGTTCGTGGCCTTATTCAGCAGAGGAGGAGCGCTGTCTGAGTAGTGCGGCCTGTGTCATCCGCTACGACTCCCACTGTAAATCACAGTGTCACCAAAATGGGCCCAATTAAAAGGGGTCAGCGTGGAAAATTGGGTACTTCATGTACAGTCAGTAATTTCTCTGGGAAGATGCATCAAGCTCCCATAAGAGTAAATCACTCCATGAGAGGCGATAATTACAGGGATCATACTCCATTGGCAGTCCTCAGCGGGGTTAGACTAGCCCTGACTTAATCAACACCATATCATTCTGGGCTGGGAAATTCTAGTCATTCTGCCTTTCCAACAATAGCACTGTCTGCCAGAAATATGAGCTATGAACTTCCTCTGAGAACTCTAAACAAGGTCCTTCTTAGACAACGTAAAGTGCAATGTGGGACACAGTTCACTAGATGAAATGGCAAAAGCTTTACAAAAGCACTGCCCTTGTACTACTTGTGTGTGTGTGTGTGTGTGTATATATGTGTGTTTTGTGTAATACAAAAGCTTTTTAAAAGTGTAGAATGTTTGCCGTGTCATTTTTGTGACATTCAACACAGTAAAAACTTTAATAATAATTGTTTTTAATATTGTAAACTGTTCACCAAAATAGTTTTTCAGTGTTTCAAGAGTTATATTAACAAGAAGTTACACAAAATAACATACTAAAATAATCTATCCACATTCATTTTTTTATCAAATTGAGATTTGATAATCACTTCTGAAACATCTACATATTAAATTATTTTCTGACTTTATCCTGGATACTTTCCGTCATTTAAAAGTGTTCTGCAGCTCCGTTCATCTTTCTAATCTAAAATAACTTAAATATAACTCTTGTTATTTGCAGTACTGATATCTCAGCAGCCTGACACATGCAAACGAGCCCTCCGACCAATCAGAAAACTGACCTGCCCATGCCTCGCCCACAAACACATTCCTGCCAAAATACCACAATTCAAAATATGTTTCTCAAAATACGGTAATATTGATGATATGTCCTTGGTCACAGATGTCTTAATATTAACATAATAATACTGACATAGTGGCAAACATGTTGTTTCCAACATGACTAGTTTGTATAAGTTAAAAAACAGATTAGCTCAGCTGCACAGCTTTGTAAAATGAATTATACGCCAAACCTAAACTTTACCTAAAATACATTTTATTAAACAGATTTTTGACAGCATTGCGTAAAACAAGTCCAATAGCGGCTGAAAAAAATTAGGTCAACAGTTTACTGTGAGCTGTGAGCTTCCTGACCAATCAGACTCTTGATGATGTTATGTAGATATGCTGAAGAATCGAGACTCACGATCCAGCACATATAAAGGATTTTGCCTGGAGGCAGAAATGTAGAGCAGTTTTAACTGCATCATGCATGGCATATTAGGATGTGTAGGAACAGAGTTTCAATGTGATTTTTTTCTCTCTGTCGTATAGCCCTGGTTTGAGTGAAGCCTGTGCTCGGAGTAGATCTTGAAGTGAAATGGCAGGTGGTGATGAAGACATGGCAGTGTCAGCACAATGATCCAGAGGAAGGCCCGTCAGGCTGTTGGATGTGTATTGACAGCGCTGAGAGAAAGAGAGAGAGAAAGACAGAGACAGAGAGAGAGAGAGAGAGAGAGAGAGAGAGAGCCTGGAGTCAGTCACCTTGGCCCAGGCGCAATGTCAGCCTGCTCTGGCCATCACTCTCCGCCACTGTCCTGGACATTATTTAAAGCCAAACAAATATCAGCTCCTGAATGTCACTGCAAGGACATGCGGGCTGGCTCTCATCTCAACTAATCAGTGTTGGGGTTTAAAATTGTCCCCTCGCCTACCCTCCCCTCCAAATCCATCTTCACCCATCCGCCCCCTCTGACAATAGCATCACAGCTCACTCCCCACCCTCCCCCCCCACCCCCACCCTAATCACCCAAAACACCCTACACCAGATTTACAGTCACCACTCGCCACTGCTATACAATTTATTGACATTAGTTGTCGACTCCTTTTTTTTAAGGAAAGTGCATGTAGAATTAATTTTAACTGTGTCTTAATGTTAAATATCCTGGAAAAACTACATTTCATGCTAGGCGATGCTCAGAAGTACGCGTGCGTATATCAAGTTCACAGGAGGGGGAGAAAAAAAATCGAGTTCTTTTATGGCGAGAGGTTACAATTTAATAACCAGCAGCTCATAACGATTTCATCTCACCCATTAATTACTTATACTTCATGCAGAGGAATGATCTCTAGTCATTATGTAATGCATCAAAAGTTTAAGTAATTTAATTTGATTGTTTTTATTACTTAATTACTGTGAAGAAATGAATTTTCAACGGATCTCAGGCTGGTGTGCCTCCATATGTACCTTTAACGACTGAATCATCTGACACAAGTCGAGCTGAGAACTGACAACAGAGTATAAGACACTGATCGTAGCATATATAGGAAGTTATTGGCTGAATTGGCTATACCATTATACTATATCGACTACACAGGGGAACTGTATTCTAGTATGATCTAGTAAAATACAATAGTTTTACAAAAGCTGTCATGGAGAAAACCTGCCTTTCACAAATGAAATGGTGCAGATGAAAATCCTAGGCTTCAGCAATTACTAATTAAAGTAATTGCAGGGTATCGCTGATACACTGCAAACTGTGCACAGATCTGCAGCAATTTTTTATCTGACTGCACTCTACTCCTAGAACAAGTCCAAATAAATCACAATCTCAGCAATAAACACGTAAATATCAATCGATATGTGCGGCCCTTTTTTTCCTTCTCTTTTCAATAACAGCTGCAATAAAGTCTCGGCGGGTGCAAGCGGCCATAAAAGTATGTAAAATAAATTAGGAGAGCATAATGAGAGACTCCAGCAATTCCCCCATAAATATAACCTAACGACCACAACTAAAATGTCACAGAATCAAATAAATCAATTTTGCTGAGACAGGGCTGCCTTTATGTTCACTGCACACAGCCATATTTCTGCATGTTTTACAGGAGGATCTCATTTTGTTTGGAGTGTGAGGGTATGGACAGAGATCCAGCTCCCAAACACAGGTTGTACACATGGCGGGTTTAATATGTTTTTCCTGTGATTCATCACCGTGGCACTGACACCTGAGGCCGGGCCTGCCTCCATTTCCACCCCTAAATGGTTTCTGTAGGGCTCTGGAGGAAGATGATGAGGAAACAGAGCTATCCTCTATTGGACTAATTCACCTTTGATGTAAAATGAAAGAGTAAGCCTACTAGAGGCCATCATGACTGAAGCCAGAGATTAACAGTGCAGCTGTTTGCCAAGGTATGCCATGAATAATAGTTATTGTGTTTTGGGTGTAAAGACACACACACTCATGATACTTTGTGTACTGTGTTTTTTGCACTGTATTATATGATACAAAAAACAACCCACATTCAAACGCCAACATTCATTTTGATTTTATTTTCCAGTCAAAGTTCAACTGCAACTACAAAGTAGTATAAGTGGCAGAAGTAAAGTACATTTAAATTGTTTTGTGGATTTGTTTTCGAGCTTTTGGTGCTTTCATAGATGTCTTTTCAACTAATAAAACAGAATATTTCAAATAGAACAACCATTTACAACATATATTGTCCTTCAAAACAACACAAGCATTAATACATCTGTCACAACACTCACGACAGTCTTATTGAATTTGTTGTACTGAAACCATCTTAAACCATAGGAAATGTTCAGTATGCACTAAAGGAAATGATTAGATTTTGTTCATTTTATTATTTCTTTTCCTTTTAAAGGGGAAAGACAATGACTTGGGCTGGGCCACATATTGCAGATTTATTCTCTAGAAGAGGTTGGCATATCGCAGTTCCTGAATGCATCTCTTTCATAAAAACCATCGGGTATTATCACAGTAGGACACTCCTCTCTACTGCTAACTCAGTTCAGGTGCGGGCTACCTGACTAATCTCAGAGAGGCCACTTGACCTTATGAGGACCTCTCATACCTTACAAAACAGGTGAATCTAACAAAAAGCATGGGAATGCAATTATTCTAAGGAGCCTTCTAAAATGGCTCCCATCAGCTAGGGGACAACCTAATACCAGCGTGTGATTGATGAGACTGTGGCTGCGGCTGCATAGCAGCACGCTACTCCCCTAAAGGAGTTTCTAATCTGAGACCAATACCTGTTTATGCCCCTGGGTTGAATTCCAACACTTACTCTGTCGGCTCATGGAACGCTGATGTTTCAGAGCTAAAGTAACATATGCAAGCAGAAAAGGCAGACACTATGGGGACAGGGGCAGCACGTCCAGGCTTAAAATCAGACCAAAACAGCCATATATGCACATGAGACATAAAACAAAAGAGAGAGAGAGCAAAAAATTCAGATGCAAATGTATCTTCTATATATGCCATGAGACAAAGGGCTCCAATCTGATTCAAAGTACAAAAAAGAAAGGAGAAACATACTACATTTCTTTACAGAAAACATCGTAATGCTTCAAAATCTTTCATTTAGAGTATCTGTGACTAGTTAAAATGAACCCTGCTACATAACACTAAGATTGCCCTGCTATTAGCATGTCATGGCAGATTTAACATGCTGTCATAACTTGTCATGAGAGGTTGTGTCTATTACTATAATAGTGCCATGAAACCATAGATATTTGGCATGACAAATGGTACAGTGTTTGATGTCATGACTGTTTGTCATATACTAAATTAAAGTCATGACATATATTATGCAATATAGAATACTGTAGTATCTGTCATGACTATTCATGCGAACATGACAATGTTATATTAATGGACACCACCTCCCATGGCAACTCCTGACAGAAAATGACATCTGTCATGACATGTTTATGGCATGGTTATGTCAGCGTTAAGAAGAGGGGTTTAGGGATGAAGTAAGGGAAAGTGGGCTTACAATAAATATTCACTTCTTACTCTGATAACCAGGTCTGTTTTTATTTGGTGGTTGGTACAATAACAGACAGCTCAACCAATGCACCACTACTCTACTCATTAGACTCTGGCAAATAATTGTGGCCTACCTGATGGATATAATTTTGAACTTACTAATGTACAAATAGCAAACATCCATAACCTATGGTTGTGTGGAAACAATGCAAATGCGACTGCAGGGTCTAACGTTTTAAATATACTATTTAATTATATTTAAGTGCTGTTTTTCATTATTTCAGTTTCTTTTTTTTTCTCATTTAAGTGGTTTAGGGACATGTTGGGCATGCAATGCAAGTTTCAAGAATGTAAATGTTAAAATGTTGGTTACTGGAATTTACTCAGAGCGGACTGAATTACAACTCCTAACAGATACTAAACAGATGCTATGCAACTGTATAGCATCGAAGAGTTAGCAAGTAGCAAATACAGTATTAAGTATTAAATTCAGAACTAAAGCAAAAACGGTCTATCACTGAAAAGTTTATTTTATTATTTTTTTAAATCTAGGAGAAGAGGCAATATTTCATGGAAGACTAAGCTTCCTCCAGGTTTTATTAAGTGCCCCAAAGTCTCCCTAAAGGTGTACGTTTTGTGTTATCTACACAAATTATAAAAAAGTATACTGGCATGGCACTTTAGCATAGCTTCCAAAAGCAATAGCATCAGCAGTACCGACAAATTCCTAACAGGCAACCCGTCAAAAAGACATATTATCATTCCTATTTCAAAGACATGCATTAAGACCATGCTGAGTATTCCCTACCCTTCCACAAAGCATGGCTATCAGATGTGCCTCTAGAGGTAGGTTGTTTAAGAAACAATTAGGAGGGTATACAAAGCCATTTGCAGGCAGTCTCGCTTCCTCAGCTCCCTAACTGGAGTACCTTTCAGGCCTGATTTATCACTCTGTCGCCTTCAGAAGGCAACATAATTAATAGGAGCATGGACTTCTAATTTCAATGACTTCCACAGCAAGTGGATTTCATTTGATTTATGATGGCTGGCGAGTTTGCATTTTATCAGTTCATTCAGTCATTATTTATGCTGATGACCAATTTCAGTGGGTCGCTATCATCTAACTCACTACTAATCAAAGAGAATTAGGGTTCAGTGCATTATTTAGGAGCTACTAATTTATCTTCAGAACAAGGCTAAAGAATAGTTGCAGTCCTGCCTGAAATACACCAATGATTCCAGAGTTTAAAGGCATGATTACCATTAACAGGGTCGAAGCACCCTGAATGACACAATATATTTGCACCTATACATGGAAACTGAGCTCCATACAAATGGAGTGCACAGTAGTATGAAGCAAAGACATTTCCATAACTAGAATTAATTGCTTTTTAACTGGGCTATGGAAAACATTGCCCAGTCCAGGCAAAACTGTAGAAGGTGGTGGATATCTTAGGGTGGATCAGATATAAAAGGAGTCTCCACAATGAGCACAGCAATGATTGCAAAACCAATTTAATACCATCAACACTGTCAAATAAAAAAGTGATCAAAATCAAGAAAGGAAAATTATTTTATGTAAGACTAAGCATGTAATATGTGTGGAAATGGCAAGTACATGCATTTTTATATATAAATACTTCTCATAGAATTTTATTCTCATTGGATAGGAAAGATAAGACTATGCCTGTTATGGATAAACTACGTTTAAAAAAAATCAAACAAAAAATATAATCTAAATTTAAGGATAATGCAAACAAACACAGCAGAGACTCTTATAAAATTTGTTGAGCTGAAAGAAATTCTGTACAACTACTAATATCATTTGTACAATATTGTCAAATAACATTTAATATATTATGTATATATAGCCAGCCATATAGCCAGAGTGAATGACACTGTTAATATTGAGAAAAGCTACCAATTTAAAACAGAACCGGTGCAGACATGACAGCAGTTTATGACTTAAATCAATCTTGTGTCTCAGCCTGCCAGAGAAGTCTGGGAAAACAGTTCTGATCATTCAGGCTTAACCTTGAATAGACCAGTATCACAAATGATCTATGATGTGATGTTTTAGGGCACAAATGCAAATTGGCAATTGCAATCCAACTCATACTTGAGTAAAATACTTAAGTAAGGAGGCTGTATTTCCTCCAAGTACCGCAAGCCAAAGCAAACAGTGGGAGTAAACAGAGGAGGGGTGACTCCATACAGCATCCCTAGTGGAGTATAGATCCCAAACAAAGCACAACATGCAATCCAAGAGAACTACGCAGATGAAAAATGCATTTCTCCAGCGTGTGACAACAAGTCCAGCACTGACGATCAAGCTCCATTCATTAGCAGCTTTCCTTTGCTGATTTGCAGTGTGATAAATTGCATTTAGCAAAGCAGGGAGGCTAAACAGTCCTGACATGTTTTTATTGACTCGCATGCGATATATGCATGTAATCCTGTTTGCAGGTAAATTGTGGCACGAGCGAATGCAAGGCAGTGTGGTTTCGCCAGGGGAAAAATTGCAGCTAGTGGATGGGGAGGTAAAATAGAGTGGGCTTGGGTAGAAAGAAGATGTGGGCAGCGCACTGGAATCTACGAACCTGTATTAAGATTTATTGGTGGTGGGATTCTTCAGGGCTTAAACATTATTCATAGTATACCTTCTGTGTCTGGGAATGTTTATAAAATGAGACAGCTTCAGCTGAGATAGAGCAGCAACAACAGGGCCTGTGCCATTTAACATAAGCCCAGTTCGCCCATCCTCTCCCAGCACCTTGATTTGCAAGCCTTCCACAGATCCTTGATGAATGACTTAGCTAGATAAGACAGCAGGTGCAGGCACTAGAGCTTCTGAGCAGTTCACTGACATTTACAAAGAGGCCCTCGATTTCCCTCTCTCAAACTCGTCAGCTCACGACTCACAGTTTGTCATGTCGCACAATAAAGAGATCATTTGTGTTTATTCTAATTCACCCACCAAAGGGAAACAGACAAATGAGTTTGAACTGGACTCTCACTTCACAGTCAATATGATCCATTTTGCAAGCCCTAGTCAAATAGCTCCAGGCTGATGGAGATGAACATTTCCACAGCTTTCCATAAAACATGGCTGTTTGATATGGGAGGAAAAGTCGGGCAAATAATGCCATACAAATGAAAGCGCTGTAAGTACTGTCTCATGCCAGCTACCATTTACAAAAGAGATACAGTGACTTAAAAAGCCTTGTAAGGTTGTTTATTCAGCGATTTCCACAGCCACTCATACTTTACTCGTTCTTATTAAACAGAAACAAGAGAATCACCTTCAGGTTTATTAATGATGCTCCTCTGGATGAAAGATGCCTACAAAAATTCCCAACATCTGTTTGCTGCGCTCACTTCTCAGCGGGGCTGCACCTATTTCTCATGCTTAATGATGCTCATCCACTCTGCAAGTTTTACGGACAAATGTGTATTTGGCCACATTCATCATCCTGAATGAGTGTTCTTGATGAGGCGTCTGCTGGCCTGCTTTGCTCTTTCTACTACGCTTTAACAAATGACAACCTTCCCCACATGTTTTTCATTTGCAAGATATATGTTATATGCACAGATTATATACATATACACACACACACACACACATATACATACATATATATA
>JBBJLS010000148.1:13814966-13831492 GCA_037577275.1 Bryconaethiops microstoma | reverse complement strand
CACACACCCACACACACACACACACACACATATATACATATATATATATGTGTGTGTGTGTGTGTGTGTGTGTGTGTGTGTGGGTGGGTGTGTGAAAGATGGACAGTTTCATGAGAAAGCATAAGTGACGCCTACCCAAAAATCCTCATCAAAAGTGGCCAAAGTACCACAACAACACTAAAACATCAGTTATGTAACGCCTTTAGGAGAGCCATCCAGAATCATGTCACTTTCGTGGCAGATGTCCAAGGCCCTGATGACAGGCATTATCTGCGAACTGCCTTTTCCGTCGAGTTTAGCCTTGCCACTCGCACAGAACAGCACATCCCCGAGGACGAACATGAAAGGGCTGCGTAAGTGTATATGGACCAAGAATATGTTGACTTGAACAAACAATGCATTAGTCATACACATCATCTCTGCCGTTGAGCCTAATAAATCGAGCCCGCGTTTGATCTCCAGCTGGTTATGAATTCAGGGAGTGAATGGCTCAAACAGACATGAGTTAAAATACCAGGACATGCTGTCTGCTATCTCAAGCATGGGAATCAAAGCTTTCTGCTCAGCTCCAGGGAAATCTGAAAATAGTAAATAAGTCATAAATAGGGTCATTACAGTAAAAGGCTGCATCAGAGGCTGTGGGTATCATACGCCCATGGAGAGAGAGGGAGAGTGCTATGGTAACACTGATGAGAACAACGGAGGGGATACTTACCTCCCACACCATAATTACAGGGTATGATACAAGACACAGCACACAGAAAGGGTGAATAACACACACTGTTACACCACAGTCGTGCTGGAATACGCCATCTCATCTGGAAACTTTGTTAAGCTGTGTTGTGCTTTCTATTAATCAATTAAAAGTATACTAAAACAGTGTGTAAGTTTGATCAAGGAGTGGTCATCTGAGTTATGTTTGGTACTGTCTGTTACATCAAATGATAATTTTGGTGTTACACTATACTTACACAAGAACTGAAAATTGTTTGACTGAAAAAATCCCAGTGAGAAGTTGCTAACTTTTGTGAATATATTTTGAAATAGAAGACTATATGATGTACATTTGAAATGTACCCCCTAACAATACAGGTCTTAGGTTGAGAAATTCATAAGATAATGATTTACTAACGCTGTTCTTATGAAGAACACTGGAACAATTGAAAATATAATGTTCCAGCTAATTTTGCTTTCTGGTATAAATGAGTGAGATACTCATTTATAAATCATACTACCATTTTCTGTAGCATTCAGAACTATATTTCAAATATATATACACACATACATATATATATATCAACTAATACCAGCAAAGTAAAAACTGTTTAAAAGCTAAACAGATATATTGATTCTAAGTTTTAAACCGCTTTAAATAGTTTTAAACCGTTTAATTAGAAGGAGAGAAGAGCAAGTGTGGATTCTCCACTTTTTCTTATCTGAAAAAAATGATGTGCTACCATACATGTGATTTTATCTCTGTTCTTCTGGCTTCAATAGTTTGTTGGGTTGTAAGGTTTATACACAAGTTAGCTATAATGAGGAGATGAATAATAATATATAAAAGAGGTTTCCAGTTCAATACTAGGTTCAATAAAATACGATAACTGACCAGATGCGGCAGGTTAGGTTGAGAAATGTACTGAAATGTGAGCATTCCTCAAAAAATCTATTTTGATACATAATAACCAACCATTAAAGTGTGTCAAATGCATTGTAAAGGTATAATACAATGCGAGACTGCTGTCTCTGTGTAAACCATCATGCAATACTGCTTCCAACATGGGTAACCTTTTCCCTGAAACTTACAGGAAGCGTATTTTGTTCGCACTAAGCCACTCATGACTGCAGCTGTTTGGAAAGTGTGTGGATGGTGGCAGTGAGCTGAGCTTATTTAACATGTGTCTTTGTAAAATGATTCGTCCAGCGAACAGCTATGGCACCTCGGCTGGGCCATGAGGAATAAATCATAGCTTGGAAGGCAAAACAGACGCAGTGTGAAGCCCAGCCCAAAGCTAAAACTCTTTACAAGCATAAATGAGGAGCAGCTATTTATCCATGTGTCTAACCTCCACCCCACAATACACACCCTCACACACACACACCTCAGTGGCCCACACATCCCTGGTCCACCCCTGAAGTCTTGAAGCGGGTCAAACGACGTCATGAAGTAATTTATTACTCCATGCATCTCACACCAAAAGCTTGCTGGGACTGGACGGGGGAAAGGAAAACAAAGAGAGGTGTTTATTATTCCCACTTCACATTGTGAAGTGATCCGGTTTGATCATCGAGATTCCAGGTTTGTTCTACACGTCATCAGAGCTATCTGTCTTCCAGCCACAGTGCTGTGTACACAGCAATGAAACATTATGAAGTGTATTACAGTAGGCATGTGTCTACAAGGGAGGCCCCAGACCCCACACGTGATATGACACCATCAAACAGCAGAGGAAAATGTGATACAACCGCAGAGACTGGGAATTCAAACGCCTAGAACTACAGAGCAATACAGGAGGTGACAAGGTGCTCCAAAACTATGTAAGTACAAAGTCACAGGAAGGTAGAGTATGTCAAGTTCAACTGAATGCAACAGAGGCCTGTCTGGTCACCTTGACTTTGTCTAGTCTATATGTGTGTAATGAGGGAAGAGTTCATCCAGTGGAAATTCACAGAGATTCAAGCTCAACTTCAAGCAAACCTTTCAGAGCAGTGCAGACAATACTGTCCTCTCGAGAGTCAGTTCAATACTGCCAGCTGTCCCTTCAAATTGATCTCCTCGGTCAGATTTGGCAATATGTCAAAATGTTATTGTCATTGAGAAAATATACTTTTTGGAATATGATACTAAATCGCCAAATACTGTATAATAAAAATGATTTAGAACAATTATCGAGAGTCTGTAAGCTTCAAAAAATTGTATTGAATCAAAACTGTTTACTGCAAAGTAACAGGTAGATGTCCATCAATCATGCTATTGTTCATTTAATTTTTCGCCATTTGTTAGATTTTCATCTCAAAAAATTTATTTTGTAATCTAGTTTGTATTTTTTATGAACCTTAAAAGAAAGTGTATACTTTTTAGGGCCCTTTCTACTTTTTTCCATATCTTTTTTTTTTCACATGGGATCACTGATTTTTAACAAAACAGTAGAAAATCCACTGATTGTGAATAAAAGTACAATCATAACAGGTTTTACTGACTTTCCTTTAAATATTTCTTAATTTAGTTGCTGGAATTGAGTAGGTTAAATAAAGTGCTGCCATGATACATTTAGTCTATTCTTATTTCTCTGTAAACCTCAGAACACCAAACATCGACATACTTTCAAGTGCAATGATGTTTTCCTCACTTTCAGCTCTTAGTCCATATACATATAAAACAGTGGTCCATTTTCTCCATCTGTTGTATTCTGTGTTTTCTCTGTAACCTCGTCCATGGTACATATGCCAGCTCTTTTACTATCAATCTAATAGGCTTTGTTTGCTTATACTGCCCTACTGTTGCACTGCCTATTAAGAAACAAGGGTAGAAAATGTCTTTTTATGACTCATTATTAAGTGTAAAGCTGTTTTCAGAGGATAAACTGTAGCACCAAAATCTCCAGCTCACACGGTCTATCACAGGCTATAGCAAATCCATTGACTCAACAAATGCAGTTTCGAAGTGAAACATGGAGGTGGAGTTGTTTATTAATTTGCATGTGGTACCATGTGATGCAAACGATAAAAGATTGAGAACTGCATTACTCCAATTTTGCTTGGCCAGTGTAACAACAAAGTTCACATGCACACCAAATCAGATTCAAGGCAACCCAGGGGCTACAAGTGCAAGACCGTTATGTGAGGCATTTATAATTCATGTGTATTTGATGTAGTGATGTGTATAAACTTCACAAGAATTTTAATGGGGCTGAAGCAATTAAAAAAAAAACCTTTTAGATGCTTGTTTTCCCTTTTCACAGAATTATTTCGAAAGCTGAAGGAAAAACTTTTGGAGCCTTCAGTTCTGCAATAGAAAAAAGAAGGAAAGAAAGGGAGGAAAGTAATTTCATCTTTTTATTTCAATGCCTTATTGATCTTGGTTCTGGGATCTTATAGGGGCTATTCAATAGCTCTGCTAGTGGCTGCTCTGTTGTGTCCAATACATTCAACAAGGGAAAGCATTTTCATTGATCAACATCTGTGCAAAGCTTATAGATAAAGATTGATAATAGACTTCCACAAATCCCAATAACAATTAGAGCTTAATGAAAAACTGTTAGAGTATAAGAACACTATTACCAAACACTTTTAATATTACACTGGATAAATGCTTTGCCATTTTAAGCCATGCATAATATGAAGATAAAATGCATTATCCAAGAAATATACTAATCCTTTACAGTAGGAATTGTGTTTATGTGGGTTTCATGGGTTACTGGAAAGCAGTAACCTTCCATCATTGTTTTTCCTGAAGGAAAGAAATGAAAATAAATGGATGCTAAACACTTGGCACAATGGGGGCCAGCCTGTTTTCAGCATCTGTCAATACTGTGGGTACAGGCAATAGAAATAATTGCAGAAACTGGAGCCTGGGTGTTTATTTGTCTCCCCATTAGGAAATCTCCCTCCTTTTCATTCAGTGTACACTGTGTGCTGGCAATGCCCACACTGCAGCCTTATTTGAATCAACTCTCTGTCAGGTCTAATCAGAGAGTGGGAAGAAGGAGATGGACTAAGCAGCTCAGACAGACGGAGGCCAAGATGGAGGGAGGAGGACATGTGATAAGAAAGGAGACAAGTCCGTTCACTCTGTCTCTGTCTACATCCTTTAAAGAAGTACAACACACTCTACAAACCAGCAGCAGATGGGACTATATCAAAACAGGCCCGTTTTAGTGTCTTTCACCGAAAGCAACATTACTCACTCTAGTGAACTGCTCATTGCTCATTTTTTGCCAAATAAATTATTAAATATTTGAGCAAGATTAAAATTTTATATACAAGCTAACCTGCACATCTTTGCTTCAAATAAAAATGTGCATTTTGTTTCTATCCCCTAAAATTTGTGAACAATTATCTGACACACGTGGAAATGTTACGCCCACAAATGGGGGGTAAGCCCCAGTG
This sequence comes from Bryconaethiops microstoma, assembly GCA_037577275.1. Taxonomy (NCBI): domain Eukaryota; kingdom Metazoa; phylum Chordata; class Actinopteri; order Characiformes; family Alestidae; genus Bryconaethiops; species Bryconaethiops microstoma. Next base: position 13,826,383 of record JBBJLS010000148.1, on the reverse strand, counting down.
GCTAGTTGTACCCTTCACTAAAATGACTAGAAAGAAACTGCAATTTTCTGTTGTTGGTTTTTTGTTCAGTTTTCTCCTGTTTATGTTACTTGATTAATGCTTTTAAGTGAGTGAAACTAAGTCAGCTGTGTCCTGAGTTGTCAGATTTACTTCATAAGTGTTCGTTTAGACATTGCAGTCTTTATAATTACGTACATATAACTTAAGCCTATTGTGTTGCTTCTTCTACTTTCATTAGGTGAACAGAACCATATTAAATTAAATGTTGCAGGTTCAATCAGTCTGGTTAATTTGAAAGTACTCAAATCTCTTTTGTGCGATTTCCATGAAGATATTGAGTATATTTTACTCAGTGAAATGTATTAGAAGCATAACACTACAAAAAGTTGTAGAGATGTTATGAATAATGTAACATGATGAAATTCGATGAATTTAAGAAAATAATAAAGGGCTAAACTTTAACTAAACTTTAACGTAACTACATTTCAGTGATAACAATGTAACTTACAGTTGTTTCCTATTATTTAAAAATACTTAGGAAAGTACAAGTCAGAAGTTTATTTAGGTAAATACATTTTACTGAATGACTAGTTACTAGCAGCATTAGATTGTGTCCCACACTTACATATATATTATTGACAATATCAGTGATTGTCAGACTTTAAAGAATGCAGCTTCACTATAAATAACCCACAATGATAGAGCAACATAAAGCAGCCTGCACACTGTGAAGGAATAACAAAAATAATGCTGTGCAGGTAACAAAAACCTAACCTTCACTTCACATTTTCTGTCATTAATATCTTCCATTTCTTATTTGTCACTTTTTCCCCCAAACTCTCAGTAATTCTTCACCCATCACACCTATTTTCTACCCTGTCTCACGGACAGGGGCTTTGATAGCTTACACCCCTCAGGTGTCAATCAGCTCTGATGGACAGGCTGACCCTGCCCCCCAGGGGAAGGCCTGACAGGCTAACAGCACTCTGACAGTCATCTCAAAGGCAATGGCTCTGTATTATCCTTTATATTATCTCCTGTGCTCTCCTCACGATAAAGTGCAGGCTCCAGAGGAACACTAGAACCATAGCTCAGAAATACTGCAGACTCTGATTATGCCATGTGGGATGAAAGGCATATTTCATCCTGATGGTACTCCCATTTTTCACAATACACTTTCCATTCATTACAGCTCACCATGGAGCTGCCTGGATTGGGAAAGACTGCTTAGAAGTGGTTTCGTCTGTCCCTAGTATTGGATTTTTGCTAACTATTTGTTCAGTAATACACTGATCAGCCACAACATTAAACTCACTGACAGTTGAAGTGAATAACATTGATTATCTAATTACAGAGGCACTTGTCAAGTGGTGGGATATATTAGACAGCAAGTGAAAAGTCAGTTCCTGAAGTTGATGTGATGCAAGCAGGAAAAATAAGCAACTAAAAAGATCTAAGCAACTTTGGCAAGCACCAGATTGGTCATATCTGGTCAGAGCATCCAAAATGGCAGGTCCTGGGTACTCCTGGTAATGTGGTTACCTGCCAAAAGACGTCCAGTGAAGAACAACTAGTGATGCAGTGACAGGATCATGGTCTGTCTGGTTTGAAGCATCATTATCATTATTATCATTACACTACCTTTACATTAGGTGGACATTTAGATGCGTGTGTGTCACTACCTGTGGAAGAGGTGGCACCAGGACGTGCTAAAGAAAGAAAGCAGGCTGGTGAGGTCAGTATGACGATCTGGGCAATGTTCTGCTGGGAATCCTTGGGCGCTGGCATTCAGACCAAGTACACGCTATTCCCTAATGACCGTGGCTTCTTTCAGCTGGATAACATACTCTGGCGCACTGCAAAAACTGTTCAGAAATGTTTCAAAATATGACAAAAAAGTTCAAGGGGTTGTCTTGGCCTCCTAATCGTCCAGTTATCTATACCATCAAGCATCTGTGGCATGTGCTTGACAAGCTAGTCTGATTCATGGAGTCCCCACCTTGCAACTTACAGGACTTTAAAGATCTGCTGATAACATCTTGGTGATAACACACCTTCAGTAGTCTTGTGAAATCCAGGCCTCGATGAGTCTGAGCTGTTTTCATGAAAATCAATAGCACGAGGGGGACCTACACAACATGAGGCAGGTGGTTTTAATGTTATGGCTGATCATTACACATTTTTTCTTCTTTTTTTTTTTGAAAAGGCAAAGAGATTCTTTTCACAACAGGAAGGACATTGATTAGACATTAGGGATTTGTTTATTTTGATCGAAAGCCATTGCATAGCTGGGTGTGACCACAACTATGTTTCTGGGCAAAATCACAACCTGTCAGAAAGCCATGCATTATGGGACCCTAAACAGAGATCTATTTATAAATGAGACACTGTATTGTGAAATTCAGTCCTGCCATGTAACTTGCATCTACCTCAGCGTCCATAAACAGCACTTTTCCCCCGCATAAATCCTTTCCAAAGCATTTGCAGTGTTGAAATGTGGTATGACATATTAAATAAGTTATAACGCAATGTATTTTAATGCTTTGGCATTTTTAATAATTCTGTCCCCATCATTAGTGAAGTTAAAAGGTCACACAACACAAGATGAAATATGGTCGAAGCATGATCCAAAACAAAAATTAGAAAAAGAAGACATGAAAAAGGACAAAGTAAGGGGAAGCTCCTAGAATTTTGGTTTCTGACAGCAGAATAATTTAAAAAATTGGAGTAAAGCAATTCCTCCCCATAGGGATTGGCTCTTCGGCATTAGCCTTGCTGACAGCACTAACCCAGTCAAAACCACATTTCTTCATCCTCATGTTGATTAATGATGCTGGAGCACTGATGATTTTCACATGATGTAGTGAGCATTGTACAGGGCAGCCAAGAGGAGGCTGTTATTCTGGGCCCTGCTGAACTCGACATCCCCACCAGAGTGAGCCCACAAAAGCTGCCTTTTTCACAGCGCAGACAGAAGCCTGTGAGCACAGCTCTCAGCCTGTGTGGAAACAGAGTTGAAGGGTCATGTAAACTCACGGGCAAGGCAAAGGCTTGGAAGAGAAAAGGCGCAATAATCAGCTCCTCAACCCGGGGCCTTGTTTGCTCAGAGAGTTTGGCTAGCATGGCAAACACCACTGTGTCCACCCCCTCTCACGGCTCGTTCCTTTTACTGACAGAGCAGAAAAGAAGAGGGGGAAGAAAACGGGTCTTTAACAACATGACACTCTATTCAGCTGGGCCAAATCAGGGCTGCATCACGGAGCACCTCAGTTGCAGCGCAGGAGGGTGGTAATGGCACTTACAAGATCAGTGCCGCACACATGAGCCACGTTTTGTCACAAACAAGTGGAAGATCATATCCATATTTCAGGATAAACCACTCACATTCTATTTTAGAGATGAACAATACATGCATTTTGAAAAATAAAGTATTGTGATTTTTGTACCATAATACAACATGCAGAAATATAAAAGGTTTCATTGTATTACATTATTATTCTTATTGTCTGATTATGGAAGTTTTCCAGGCTCTATTTATTACCCTTAGGCCGATTTTGTAATTGTGCCTACAGGACAGGCGCATTCTGACTGGCTGCCGTAACCAGTTTAAACTGAAACACTCCTTATCACGTCAATGTAAATGGGCGAGGCAAAACTGCTGAAGGCCAGAAAGGTAGATATGTGTAAATGTATTAGTTTTGTGAAATCACAAGGGCGATAAATTCAAAACAAGTTATTTTTGCAGCTCTCTATATGTAAACAGTATAGACCAGGAGATGATATGGTTAAAACCAACAATTCCATGCTACATCAAGCTCTTTTATTTGAAGAAAGCAAAGAAAAATTTGGTTTTCCAAGATATGGGCCCTTTAATATGTGTATTGTATTCTATTCAGATCAGATGTCCTAACCTTAAGACAAATAACTAAGTTTCTGACTTAGGTCTTCTGGATCCTTCCATGTGACATTAGTGGAGCCCCCAATCTTTGCAGGGGTTTAAGAGGACATGCACGCTCTCAGAAGAGTTTAAACACAGGAGTAGATGCGAACTCCATTCTATTAACCTGCAGCTATTCCCCAAACATTAGCGGTGTTGGGATAAATGAACATTTGGTGGCTTGACCAGGCCTTTGTGGTTTTAGTCTGATAAGCACTGCTCTTCCACATGAAAGAGTGTCAGAATTGACACATTCATTAATGTGAATTTTGGTGCCAACTGGACCTTGTCTTTGGACAATTCCATGATTTTAGCTAAGAATGGCAAAGCAAGATAAAGAAATAGGCAAAATTAGTAGCCAGAGTGGCCAAACAGCTGGATTATATAACAGATCCAGATTCTTATACGGTTTAAAGACCACATAGCCAGCCTGGTGAAATTTATCATTTGAGTAATGCTAATAAGGGAGCATTAGCTTTCATTCTTTGTTAGCAACATTAGCATTATTGACTGCATTACTTCATGAAAGTTAAAAGAGTAATTCCATGGAATAACTACTTTTGCTATAAAGTTGAAGGGCATTCTACTTAATGTACAGGTTTTGTCCATGCTAAAACATAAAGGTCCCTAAATGATTCTTGACTTGAAACAATGGTTCAAGGAAATATTTAGATGCAAGATGCAAAATTTTTTAAGATTAAGAGCCTTAAATTTAATCTTTAATATGCACATAACCTTTACATTCTGTAAACTCAAATCTGTACAAGAATTACACTTGCACATACTATATATAAATATGATTCTTTAAAGACTTAATCAGTGAAAGGTTCAGGGAACTGTCACTTGTTAGCCACAATAAAAATTAAAACATTACCACAAAAAAGCAGGATTAGTAAGTCTAGAAAATAATGGAGGGATCTTTTTAACAAACAAAAATATTTTCCTTTTGTTTCCCTGCAATTTCCTTGTCCCACTTGTGCTGCCGGTTCTTGTGGTAAACAGCAAGGTTGTTGTGTTTAAGTGTTCACCAATGACCCTTTTCACACTGAACTTTGAGTGACCCTGTATGCCTCCATGACCCTCCCAAAGGTCGAGAGATAGAAAAAAATCAGAGTAATATATGAACCCAACCGCCCACCACCCCCTCCTCACTCCACAAGACTTTAGCCTCCACCGAGACCACGACTACACAACCAATCAAAGCCTTCTGGCCATCAAGCAATTATCTCTCCAGAACAGCATAGGTGGACTGAAGCTGCAACCCCAGCAACCCTCTCCCACCAGCTCCTAAAATAACCCACAGCGGCGCACGGCCCAAAAGGGAGGAAAAGTGGATTATTTTTCTCAAACGCATCTAAGATCCCGTTACATGCGATGGCAGATACAAAACTTAAAATCACAGTGCTAAAATGTTCACTTCACACAGTGTCAAGGCATAAATTGTTGTCATTATACCAATTTATTTCAATGTCATTTTTGTGGGCTTGAGTTTGTCTAACTCAATGAACAGCAACATGACTGTCATTGGGTGTGATTTTACTGTGTTTTCCAGCCCACCTAACCAAAAGGGAAAAAAATTGGTAACTCTGTTCACAGAGGAGGCAGTGGGTACAAACAAGCTGAGTGGCTGAAACAACAGAAATCTTCCTAAATTCTCATTTATGAAATGGAACAATGCTTGGAGAAGGCATTGGGAAAATAAAAGTGCTACTTTCTTGCGCGCAGTGATGACTTGCCAAGCTACACCTCGCAAGGCGAGCCTCCCCTAGGCACTGAGCTAGCAAACACAGTTTGATCTGCTGTACTTTTGGATTTGCGTCTGGAGGGCTGTTCCTCATGGTGACAGTCCCCAAGGGAAGACGGCAGTATCGCATTCTGTTCGGTGTGCTCCGTCACGCCATCCGGGCCATATGCTCTCTGCTCGCCTGGTGCCACGCTGCTGCCATCTCACCAGCCTGCTCTGGCTACTAACCATAACAGCTGGCTGCTCCACTCCCCAGCCGTGAGCACATAAAACCCCACATAAACAAGACAGGCGAAAAAGGCTTACTTCTTATAGCACACTCTTTTGATAGTCTTTGGCAGTGAGAAACTAAAAAGACATTCAAGTAAACCCCTTAACTCTTAGGGCTCATTGGTTGGTCTGAACATTCCTTCCATCTCATAACTTTCTAACTTACACATTTCACTTGATAATGGGTAATAAAATGGTTTATTAGAATGATGGCTCAGAAGAACCACCTGTGGCTCCCTTTCAATAGATGGTTCTTCAGACATTATGCAAGCACATAATGGAACCGCCCCAGTATCATACATCAACTATTTAAGTACATTTATTTTTAAGATGTAGTTTCATCATAGTTATTCCATTATAATAAGGTACAGGATAAACTGAATAATTTTTATAGTTTTTAAGGACTTAAGGATGTCTATAATATACTCTTTTTAAAAAGGGCACTTGTCCTGGATGTATGGTTCTAGGACAAATCCTTAAATTACTAGAAAAATGTTATATTACATGCTTTATAATAATATTAGGCATTTTAATGGTTCTTTGCTCTCATGTGTCTCTTTAAAAAGAATGGCTTTCCACTTTTTTTTGAGATACTTTTTGGGTAATTGTATTATAATGGTAATACAATGGCTTTTTGGTACCTTTATTTTTGAAAGTGTAAGGTAATCTACATTAGTTCTGGGGCAGGGGTAATTGGGGTTGGATCACCAGGGTAGGGGCCATGGTAGTTCTATGATCCTGTGAAGAGTCTGGGAACACTGCACATAGAGGACCTTCAGTGTGGCCGGACATGCTCATCAGTGTGGGTGTGAAATTCAAACGGACTGATCCAGGGCACGTTCAGGATTACACCATTCCCCCCTCCCTCAGTACTTGTTCCAAAGCACAATAGGCTGCCTGTGAAGGAGCAGGAGTGAGCCATTAGCTGTGGTGAAGTGTCGATTCATAGCTGCTGTGGGAAAAAGAAGGCTGCTTTGGGTTCGGATTACTCAGCTCACCTGGCTAACCCTGGTCTGTCACACCTCCTTCAGCAGGTGCCCACTGATGTCATCTAAAACTCTGAAAGTAGTGACATATGCCAGTCAGGGAGCATGCTGCCGCTGACTTACAGCAGTGCAATATCTAAAGGCACATCTCCCCTTGCCTCAGAGTCAGCGCAGATATCGATATGTGTCAGGAATGAGTATTGTATTGTAATCAACAGTGGACGGAAAAAACGAAGTAAACATAATCAAAATGTATATCATCCATGAAATGCTGAGTACAAATGAATTTTAAATTAGGTTTTTCCTTGTTATGAGTGAAAATCCAGATAAAAGAAGCATATTGATAAAAGTATTTGAGCACTTGAGAGCAACAATTAATCACATCAATCTCCCATGTGCATCTTTTCTGGCTCTGACGTCAGTCAGCATTAGGTTTAATTACGCGGTGGTGCTAACTGAGAGAAATGTGCTCTCAGTTCAGCTACATCACACGAGCCTGACACATTGCTCAATAAGGCCTTCAGGAACAATGCAGCCAGACCCATCGACCACCTCTCCCAGCCAGTCAGGGGTATCATTTAGCCAAGAGTGATAATTAGATGCAGAATTTACTGAAAACTGTCAATGGTTGTGTCAATAGAAGGACTCTCAGCATCCATCATCCTGCAAATCAATGCCAATTTTCGTCTATGAATTCAAGAAAATGATAGCTATCAAATAAATGGCTAGAGAGGGAAACGTGAGACTCCTTGGGGAGGAATGAGACCGCTCAATTTCGCCCTCTCCAAGTCGCTGGACGACCGCCATGCTCAATGGAAAAGGTCACAGAACATTACGGCCGAAATATCTCCCAAACAAGATGTAGAACATCAGAGGGACATGACAGGCAGGCTTGGGCTGGCCTAAGACGCGGCCGGCCCGTATATATCTCTGCACTGACAGATTTAAGGGCAGGGTCAGCAGGTGCTAGACTCAGCAGGAATTGAAGGTCAACGACATGGTCCAGACATTAAAAATAAATGTAACCGTTGCGTCAGAAAGAGCAAATGAACGGTGGGTGATGCTGGAGGTAATCTTCAGAGAGGTATAAAGATCAGTGAGGCCCAGCTTTCAGCAAGAAAATGAGAAGCACTTAGCCAATAACGAGGGCTTAATGCGGATCCCTTTAACTGCAACCGCGCTCTCTTCAATTGAAAAAACATTTGTCTTATAGTCAAATCCTTATTAATGTTTCATTTCTATTGTGAGTTTGGACTTGCTAATAACTACATGAATCAGTCCGAGCTTGGTGTAATAAGGTTCAAATCCGTTAAAATAACATAATAATGCAGTTGAATGATAAAAAAAATGGTGGTTAAAAACAGTGCCCTATCCCATTAAAAGCCATATAACTTTATGTATGAGCATTTTATAGGTTTTTGGGGTGTGTATAGATTTTGGCAGTGGAGAAGCACTACTTCATTTTGGCGTGACAGGCCATTTAATACCACAAAATTACAAACCCATCGCAGAGCAATTGCTTTTCCATTTGCAAATGTTTTCAGAGCTCTCTAAGTGTAATCTACACTTTATGGTCTGGGCAAGTTAAAATTGAACTTAATCACTGACTTGTCCCATGACACAAGAAACATGATGAATGCAGACTTAAAGATAATGCAAACACTGCATCAAGATTGCACTTTTAAAAACATGGCGCCTGTCCCTGGGTAACGCTGTTGACCAAACCTGATCTATCTCTGCACTGTGTATGGAGATACTGGAGAGGGTCAGCAAAGCTGGTGTCATGCTAAAATATCATAAGTATTGAAGCTTTTAATGACACGGTGAACAGACAGATGTTTTATGGCCTCAGTCTAGACTGGGCTGGACCCTGTGACAGGCGAGCAAATGTGAAGAGGAGAGGATTCATCAGGGGGGCCAGGGAGCCTAGAGCAGTTATATTTAATCCTCATGACGGCATCCTCGCCATCAGCTCTCCACTGACAGTAGCAAAAAGAAAATGATTTGTGCAGATCAATCACTCGGCTCATTGGCGGCTGGCGGAGGCTGCTGCATGTTTAAAAGGCGCTGCTGACAGACGCTCTCCCGCCGCCTGATTAAAGGCTCGCGTTGTCTCGCTAACCTTTCATTTGAGGGATGATTGTCGCTGAGTGACAAATACTTCTCTGTTGCGGTTCAAGGCGAGGGATATTGACATTCAGATTCAGCAGGCGCGCTCAGGAACAGATGTCACTATTGGCAAGGAGGCTTGACAGCAACAGCAGGTATGGCAGTGCTCGAGGGGGCTAGGAGAAAACAAGCATTGCCCGGCCCTCAGCGCTGACAAGGCGCACAACAAGTGCATGTTTTTACATCTCAGGGCTGGCCCTCGCCTCTCCCTGCCTCGCAATTACCATCAAAGAACATCTGCTTGGTGAACCTTTGTTCGTCCCCACACTCACCTTGACCTGACTTTCATCAGCATGCCGTGAATGAGGGAGCAACACTGTGAGGAGAGTTTGAGCCGTGTGTCTCCTCGAGCTGAGGAAGAGAGAACACATGTGTGAACACGTCCCACCCACTGCTGGGCAGACTGAGCGCCGTGCTAGCGCTGTCCCTAATGCTCTAATGTCATCTCTGCTGGCAGCCATGTAAAAGGGAAGTGGTGGTAACAGATAGGATATCAAAGTCAATATGCCTGTTGTGCTAAGCTCATCCCCACTGTCCCCTCTGAGCTGCCAGCTTTCTGAAAGCCCAGTGAAGCCATCACACACTAGCCCTCCATGCAACTTGATACACGAGAGCCAGCCAGAGAAAGAGAGAGAGAAGGAATGACACAGACAGAGTGTGAGAGAGAAAGAACGAGAGAGAGAGATGAACCAAGACAAGCCATTCAGCTCTCAGGCACACACAGAAAAGTAAAGAGCTCCGCTTCGAAACAAACAAGGGCCAAAAATATTGATTTAAAATATTTCGCAATACTTTGATCTTGTACTGCATGCAGTTCATAATAAACTGTTTTTATTTATGGGATGATCTATGTGGCTCAGTAAGCCAATGTGGGAACTGAAAAAAATAAAATTGCCTCATTAGCAAAACCAGGGGCTCTCAAAGTCGGACACACTATTGTCTACGGGTTTTTGTGTTTTCCTTATTCAAACACACCTGACCCAGCACAGGAGGAAGCTGTTAATCATTAAAGGATTTGATTCAAATGTGCTAGATTAGGGAAAGCACAACATGCATAATGTGGGGTCACCAAGTCTGGGAATGAGAACAGTAGATCTCAGTAAATACATTCTTTACAATTGTCAGCTATAGAATCTTTAGAAAGTTAACAGCCTTTCATCTGTCAGACATAAAGAGTATATTAATATTTAGCAATATTTTAACCTTATTTGATTATCCAGTTAGTGCTTAGAATTTACTCAAATATCTGCACAAATGGTTCCACATAAATATGATAAATAGTACATCAGGTTGCAACTCAACTGTAATAAAATTAAAGTAATATACTGATATATATGAAATTATATATTTAACAGGTGGAACTAGTGTACACACTTAAATCAGGTACAAAGCATGTACTACTTTTCTAGTGTAGTGAAAGAGTGCATTCCTGCAATATGCACATAAAGTTTCTAAAAGTTATGTGCATATAATAGCCAGAACGTTAATACAACCAAATCTGTCAATCAGAAACACTCTTTAAAAAAAAAAGAAAAGATTATTTGGAGTGATGTCAAAGTAGAACCACTTCCAAAAACCATGTTCAAGCCAGGAACCATTTAGAAATCTTTATTTTAAGAGTATACTTGGTTGCAAAAAAGATTGTGGCAGGGTTTCAGAATAAAGCAGAAAATCTACCACTCTCTGAGTTATCTCAAACACATACGCCGCCAGTAAGAAATTTGGGCATGCTTTATGGAATGTGTTTTTCATAAGCTCAAATATTTTTGATCTCAACTCTTATGCTTAAATGCTTTCAATTTGCTACTAAAATTAAATGCATGTTATAATTTAATTCCAAAACGTTTCACTACCAGCTGATTTTCAGGCAACAAGTGCTCAGTATACTTCTATCCTAGCAAAACCATGTATTTCTAAAAACATAGATTTCAAAAAACACTATTATCTTATAATGTGAGTTTTAATGTAATAACACTACATTGTTTCTACTGGTCAATTCATCATGAAATGGCCACACGATGTAAAGGACAGCTGGTGTGCTCAAACGATAAAAACTCACAGAGATACATTGTTTTCGAATGACAGCTATAATACGTGTCACATCATAAAGAACTTAGGCTCCACAAGGCTCCCCATGGAGCTGCATGAAAGAATGCCAAGTGCCACTTTAGTGTGGAGAGCTGAATCAAGAAACTGGAGGGGGTTGTGTGAAAAAAAATCTCGAATGTAAGGTGTTTTATATGTTAACTCTATTTTGTTTTATTTACCTTTTTTTATCTTTTTTATTGTTTTACTTTTAGTTTGCCTGGTA
>JBBJLS010000148.1:13785565-13809710 GCA_037577275.1 Bryconaethiops microstoma | reverse complement strand
GCTAATTCCCCATTTTAAACTCTCATAAAACCTGGACTGAATGCATAAACAAAATAAAGTTTGTGGCTGTACCTTACACTGAAATTTTCAATGCATTTGTCCCCGTTGTTTAACATGTTTAACAGGGAAATGGTGACTGTGTACACAAAAGCTTTCAGGAAATTTTTTCGTCCTGTCAGGAGACCTTGGAATAGTACTCTGACTATTTCGATTGTAGGTTGATAGCATAACAACTAACAGTATAACAACTAAGGAAAAAACTTGTAGCCCATCTAAGTAGTTAGCTTACCTTCATAGCATGACTCCTCTTGCTCGTCGGTAAATTCCCCGTCTCCATCATCATCTCACCATCATCCTCATCTCTGGATGTCAAATAATCCAGCATAACCTCGTTCAAGGTAGTAGCATCTCTTCGATTAAGGAGGTTAAGACTATTCAGCTCGTTTAGGTGCGCAGCTATCTTGTCCTCTCTTCTCCTGTCTAGCTGTACCATCTGACTTTACCGTGACTTGCATCTGACTGACTGACGAAAATAAAAAATTTCCATGTAGCTCACACTGACTAGCGGGAAAATGTGCATTAATACTACTTCATTTTATGTGGTTTACTTTAATAGGTGAACAGTCTTCATAGGCTTCCTCAGGAGAGTTGGGCGATTTCCATGCACCTCCACTGTTTGCACTTTTGGACATAGTGGTTAATTTAAACGAACTTTTTAACACATTAAACCAGCGATTTTCTACAAGATATTTTCAGGGACGATCGATAAGATGTTGTAGAATAATAATTTAATGAAAACCTCATTTCAACAAAATTCTGACTTTCGACCTATTTATCCTCTTTCCCGAAAAACGGCCATTGCAACAACCGACGGGTTTTCCCAGATCCCCTCACATATATATATATATATTTCCATGCCAAACGTCAAGTCGGTGTTGTATATCATTTCAACAATATACACAGTACACAGTGAAATGAAATAACAGCCTTGAGGACCATAGTGCAACACAAAGACAAAAGACAAACATAGAAACATCACAAGACTGCACAGATGCACACAAGACAGGACTAAACAGAGAGTGCAAAAAAACACACAAGTAACAGTACAATAATTTACCGAACAAGACATGTGTCAAATAATATCAAAATAGCATCTTCTAATTAACAAATTTAGCTACTTGATGGTGTACTCATTGCTTAAATGGATGTTCAGTTGCACAGCCTTGTACAACCTTCAGAGAAATGCACTGCCAATCAAATAGGAAGATTTTAAGCAGCCACACAAAAGCTTATGATCATCCTGAACAATGACAAGCATCGGCTAGAGGCACATTAAGCCCCCCAGCTTTAGACTGTAAAAGCAGTGGAACTGCTGTGGAGTGATGGATAGAGCTCTCAAAACCTTTGGGAGAGATGGAGTAGTGTTTGTGATCCTGAACTAATCATCCAGCGTCTGTACCTGACCTCACCAAAGCTCTTATGAATTGAATGCAATCAAATCCTCACTGCAATGTTCCAACATACAATGTAAAGACTTCCCTGAGGAGCAGTCTACAAACATTTGGACATACTGTAGAATTTTTTCACATGTAAGTTTCATATTAATAACTGTGAAAATCATATTCACAGAAAAATGTCCAGACAAAGCAAGGCACAAAATGTTACACAAAGACATGTAGACACACACACACACACACACATCATACACACACACACACTCACACACACACACACGCACACACAAACGCACACTCACACACACATCCTTCATGGCATGAGGGGAAATGTCCGCCAATCATTTTGAACAAGAAGGTAGTCATACCATCTTATCAGTGTCAATCAATGCGCCGAGCAGCCAGTCACTCCCATAATTCCCTGCATGGCTGCTATCAGCCCAGTTTCAGTTCAAAAGCAGCAGCACGGACTGCACATCACACGAAAAAGCACCTTGGGTGATAAAGGTACTTATAACCCTACATATATTTATGGATACCATTAAAAACAAAACCGCCATAAAGAAAATAGCTGACTGTGGAGTAAAAAGCCCGAAGGACCCAATTTCCTCCTGAAGCACCTGATGGACACTGTGACAAGCAGATTGCTTTCCAGCACCAATTTTTGGAGCATGTGAAAAATGGGGCCGCATGCTGGTATGTGGTCCAAGATGACTCATAAATCTTCCTTTATCTCCTCTGTGGTGTTAGCAGAAAAGGATGGGTTGCTTTTTTTTCCATCTCATTCACATGTCTATCTGTCTGTTATCCGTGCCCTTGAGCAAAGATTACTGATGCCCTGCCTTTGATATATGACACATCGCACAGTGCAGCTTTTCATCCAGTGAATTAACCTAGAAAAAAAAAAAATGCAAACCTGACTGCCATCAGCTCCCAGGGTTTTTTCACCGCTCTTTTGTGCTCTGAACCCCCCTCAGCCCACCCCACCCCACCCCAACCTAATATTGAGCAGACAGGGCAGAGAGCATTATGGGTACCCAAGTTTGGTGGCAAATTGTTTATCTGACCTCTGCACGTCTCTGCATTTTATAATCTACTATGTGTCGTCCCTGTGTCATCCTCACAACAAATTGAGCCTGTCAGTCCCAGGCTGGCTTTTCTTTCTGTTTGTTTATTTATTTATTTATTTCTATATTTATTTATTTTCAAAGGGAAAAATACAGGAAGGGTGGCGCAATGTAAAGAAAGGCCATAATGCAGTATGAATGTACTGAAATCATGTAATACTGAAAAATAATATAAATCGATAATTACACTGTACTTAATACATTTACAAAACAAATATTATTAAACACTTTGCATGTCACATACTCTTACTATTGTCACATTATTATAGTGGCTAGCCAAACCAATAAGAACCACTCTCATAGTGTTCAGATACAGAATTAATATCTCCCTTTAAGAATGGCTGATATTCTAGAACGCTATTCTTTAAAATGGCACGACAGTGACTGCATATATCTAACACAGCTTCAATTAGACTACTTTTAAGGTAACAAATGGCACTGGCCACTTCATTTCATATAAAGAATGTGCAAAATGATACATTAACCAATTACTAGAATGGCTCGGTACCCTGCATAAGAGAGAAATATTATTTCTCCCCCAGAACATGACTTCATTAACCTACTTCTAATCCCTATTTATATTTAGAGGCTTAAATGAGACTAAACAAATTTCATCTGGTTCGAGCCAACTATATGTGAATTAATACAGTGTATAAGGCAATGCAATGATCTACAAATCATTATCAAATTAAAGAAGTCGTCATAAATAAGATATTAGGTCACTGGGGAAGTGCAGCAACCCATTATCATAATGGAACTGCTCATGATCTATTTCATTAACATGCAGTCTTCAACCCAAATAAATGTATTCTTTGCTCTATGAGAGCCAATTCATTCACAAAACAGAAAATGTTACTATTTTTTATTCCTCACTACAATGCATCAGCATGAAGATGGGCTATAAAATTCTTACATAAGCCTTTCATAACAACTGATATGAACCTACATAAAAAATATTTTAGCAAGGGTCAGCTGTCACAACAAATCAAATTGACTGAAACTTTCTGGAAAAAGCATTTATAAATGTTTACGAATTTTCATCTCAGTTGTCATGAAAGGCGTAGATAGATGATATGTATTTGCGATAATGCTCACAAACTCCCAAAGGAAAAATAATGATTAATAAATAAAAACTGATTTAACTGTTTTCATAACATCTAAGATGATGCTTTGTCTCACTTTGACTAAACAGGTAAGAAAATCTGGGGACAGACCTGATACATATACACGCCAGCCTTTATAAAGACTGCACAGCGGACAGTGAACTCACAGGATAATTTGATTAACTGGCAAAACACCACCGTAGTTACAAGAACAAAACACATGCAATGCGACAAAATGTAATTTTGTGATAGGAATGCCATTATGGCACAAAAAGGCGTAAATAACCAAAATTTTATGACAATTACCAGAAACTAATGAAACTGCGAGGGGTGCAGGAAGGCTTAGTATCCCAGAAAAATGTGGTGCAAAAATATTCCACTTTCCTATACTAAAGTTTTTAAAAATTATTTAATTATCAAGCGTACAGTACAGCTCCCTCTGTCTCTCTCTCCTTGTCGCAATAGTTATTGTTTCAGACAATTATTTTTATATGCTAAGGTGGATGACATTTGAAGCATTTGGTTCTAAAGTACTCTAAAAGACCTTTTAACCAATGTTATAATTTTTTCCATAGTATTCCTAAATAGTGTTTATTTACAGTGTACACTTTAATCTCTTGGGTTCATTAATAAATAACTTACATATTCTTCTCATAGTATTTACTGAAAGTCTTAACATTAATAACAAATTAATAAGCCTACAGTTTATGGTGTTAATGCTTATGATTGTTTATGGCATCTGTCATGACTAGCATACTGCATAGTAAGGCCACCTTTATGTTTGAGTGGTAAAGACAAATGAGGTACAGAAAAGTCTGAACTTTCTTTTTATAAGAGACAAACCTGATGACCTCAAAATTTCCAAATAACAATTTGACAAGCAGAGTTACATTAACAGTGAGTCTGTAATGTCATATTTCTTGTGTGACAGAGCATTGGACAGCCTGCTGTGAAAGTTTGCAGATATAACCTTTCGTCTGGACGGACATCGCTTTCTCAAATCAATTCACCATCAGCGTCTGTACAACTGGCAACTCAACAACTTATTCCATTTGTTATATTGAGCTCCATCTGGCCAGGGTCATTTGCCTTTTTAATTTAGTTGTCTTCTGCTCTCTAATTTGTCTCACATTTACAAATGATGTCGACCGCTGCACCAAGCTGTAGCCCGTCAGCTGCGGGAAATATATTTTCATACAAATATGCCAGCGGTCTGTGGCCATAAATTTACAGAGCAGCGTTATTAATAGATAGTAACAGATGTTTACTGATTGTTGATTACCAGTCATGTCGACCAGAGAAATCTGTTCATAAATGGTATGGAATTTATTGTGTGCCAGAGCGCAGCTCCCTCTGTCTCTCTCTCCTTGGCAGGACGGAGCACGGTGCCAACTCTCCATGTCGCAAAACAGCGAGACAAAGTCGCCCAGTTTTCCCTCGGAGGTACAGCAGCATATGTTCCGCTGCTGAGAATGGCACACACATGCAGAGGACAGGGCGCCACAGATTCATGGCAATGCTTATGGCTTATTTGTGTCCTGCTCTTGGAGCGTGAGAGGAAGCAACTGTTTGGCCACTGACACCCCCCCGTACAGCAAAACAAATAGTTGGGGAGTTATGGCACGCCACTTGTCACTCAGCATCAATGACTGCAGGCAGTGCTGCAATTAATCTTTCAGTAAACAGGATGGCAGCTTTTCACTGCTGAGAGGGACTTTTTCACATGGGTCATGCCCAGCCTCAGACTGTGCCGTACAAGGACATTATCATACGCACCGCACACCTACGTGCGAAGTTCACCTGTTCCGTCACTCCGTCACCCCCATTGTCACTTTAAGATGGAAATCATAGCTGTCACATAGCTGACTCATGTGATGACCTTAATCTCAAGTTCACTCCGACAGGTAATAAATAAGCTCAGCAATACGAGCAACTCTGGCCAAGTTATATTAATGTGGTAAAACGATAGCATGCCGCTAGGGGCCGGGGTCCTTCAGCCAATGATTTGCTGCATTCACAGCTATGGGTTTAACAAGGTACCCTTCATTATTTTACAAAGCGGAAGAAGCCCCTTTCTGAGAGGGACAAACATGCAAGAAAAAACTCAATCCACATAAAAGTCCAAATAGCGGTGTGGAATCAGACAGGCTCTTGAGAGAGTAATCATATCCGTGTACAAAAAGTCTTATTTACAGCCCGAGTAGAGACACAGAGAGGGTACCGGACAACAACTTGCAAACACTGACAAGTTATAAAACTTTAAGTGAGCTGTAAATAGCACTGTCATTCCATCCGCAGTGTTATATTACAGGGACACCTTTATCCGGCCCATGCTAAATCTTCATTCTTTCCAAAAAAGACAGTGAGGGACACAGGAAATAAATTACAAAAACAGACAAGAGCACAGTGCCTAGTTAATCAAATGTAAAAGAAGTTCTTGCTGTTTTGTTTTTTCTTTTTCTTCTTCTTGGTATACTTTCCTATCACTGTTAGGTTTATGTCAGGCCCTGGGAACAGTTTGTATCCTCCAATAAATTTTTACAGTTGCTTCACCTGCCTGATATCCTTCAGCCATTTCCTTCAGAAGCTGTCAAACACGCCAACTATAATATATGGCCCTTCCAATGAGAACAGCTGTAGCCATTCTCTCTGCTGCCTCTTGTACCCTGTCCTGCATGAAATAATACATCAAGATTAATTGATTTCCTGTCACTCTCAGAGAAAAGAAAATTAATTTTCATGTATCTTTTCCCCTAACCCAGCATATGAATTTTGTACATGGCAAGTAATTTAAGTTTTTTAATTATTCATGAGAACAAAAAAACATGATGAAGTGGGCTGCTGATCGCCTCAAGGCCGCCGTTCAGGCCTTGCATCTGCACCCAGACAACAACAGCACACCCTAATGCTTGTATTAATATTATATGTATGTACATATATCTTCGTTCAACAGCTATTTTTCTCAGCACGACCTGGGAGTAGAGGTCAGCAGGCAGCAGTCTGACGAATGTAGCTGCTTCAGGTTGGTTGTAGGTAAATGCGCCTAGAGTTGAAACAATTTGGGAAAGGAACATAAAATAGTATTCAAAGCAATTTGCTCTAAGTTCTTCTGTTCCTGCTTAAAATTGTGACAATATTGTTGGTATTAATCATCATGTACCAAGACAATCTGCAGAGCCAATAAAGCATGACTTAAAGCATTAATTAAACTGGACCATTGCTACTGGAATCAATTAATATAACTAAAAAAAAAGCTCATTTTAAAATTACATTCAAAGCCATGAACAGCAGCAGACCACTATGGAGAGCACATGGAAAAAAGAACACAAAAAAGTATCTATGCAAATGCAGGTCCATGCCAGGTAGATTTCGGAAAGACACAGCATGCAGTAGGATGATTGAGAAGCTCTCAGGAGTGCTAAAGTAAAATACCATTCGCTGCATAAGTGAGCGGTTTGAAAGTGCAGGGCTGAGAGGAGGAGGATGCCATCTCCCTGCTGCCACAGCCCTCAGAAGACCTGTCAACGCGACCAGCCAGAGATTGATGCGCAAGCCGTGCACTGTTCCTCCGCATTACATGTGACATGACAACCATGATGAATGAGAGCCAATTATATTCAGGAATAGGCTGTTTTTTTCTAATACATTGCCACCAATCACCAGCATGAGGTCTGTTGCAGACAGGGGGTGCTGCCTTAAGAAAATACGAAAAACTTGAGTTCAGGGACAAGTAACCCGAAGGCTACCTGCAGTCTGCTTGGGTGGTACAATTAGAAATGCACGGGCGCCGAGGGTAAAGAGATACATACAGAGAGAACTATAAATTGATAAGCAATACTCATAGTGCAATGGAAAACTACTTTTGACCCCCCAGTTTTGTCAGGGATTGTGTTTCGTATAAAGCTAATTACAGAGCGTGAGCAGTGTGTGTTTTAATCTTCTTAATGTTGTGAGTGTGGGACCAGTTAAATTGGCCTGTCTGGCAAGAGGCTCTAATTACTGTAAGAGAGCCTAATTAGCATTTAGTGGAACACCAAAACAACTGCGGCAAAAATTGCACTAATTCTCCAATAAACAGTGTTCACAGTGTGCAATCAAGCTGCTTTGCAATACAATGAGAATTAATAGCATCACACCACAATGGTAAATCCTACAACTCCTGCTGAGAGCGTTAAATCATTTTTCACTGCACACAGATTGTTCCCATCAACAGCAATTCCCTGGAATCCTAATAAGAATCTCCCTCATTAATATCATACAGACCAAATGATGTGTAATTTCAAAATATGCTTCAGCAAATAATTAGGCAGATGACCCCAAGGACAGGAGTAAAGTGGTTCTGTCATGCTTTAACAAATGAGATCTTTGAATAAGCCTTCAAGAGAGTCTGTCATTTCAAAGGCCTGTTCAATGGCATCATTCTCTGGCATCGCATGTGATAACAAGGCAGGCTTTGTCCACTGTTTGCATATGAAATATTATTCACCCATTTCTTTGTTGTGTTTGTATATCAGAATTAGGCTCAGTGTCAGCTGGTGCTATGGAGAGACATTTGGACCTGATGTGGTTGGAACAAGGAATTGAATGGAGTGGGAACTGATTAGCTGTGGACAGTTGCCTTTCAAAATGCTTGTCAGCTAGAGCTAAACCCCATCTACTTTAACCGCAGCCTCATATTTGTCTCTCCAATATTCCCCTCTAAATAGCACTTAGCATATCCACAATGTTCAGACTGCATTACTGATTAAATTTTGGTAGCAAAACTGTCCGCGTGATAAAGTCGCCCTGAAATCAAAGCTGCTGAAGAACCGACAGTTCATGGATCCCCTCTTTTGACTGCGGTCTCTCTGGAGCTACAGAGCTAACAAGTAATGGGAGCTTTTAAATCCTATTACCATCATGCAACTTTTATGCCAAAATTCTCACATATTCGCCTTAAACCACCACAGGTTGTGAGCACCCTCAAACAGACCTGCTGATGTAGTTCCTGTATTACTTACTGTGTCCTATAAAAATAGGTCTTTGCATGGTTAAAACATCTGCAGCAGACTGATATTGTAAGCATCTCAGACTGATATTGTAAACATATTTGTCCATTTCTTTAAACATAGCAGTGTATCATACAGTGTTATCACATAAATCAATTTGAGATTATTATTACAAATACTTGACAAGGTGCTAATTTTATAATTACATTGTGACACTTTTATAAAATTGTATAAGCTGTGAAATTGAATAATCATGAAACTAAATTGCACAATGTAAAGTACAATCCTGCAACCCAACTGAAGTGCATCCTCAAGCATCATAACTGGAACTGGAACAGATTTTACTACATCAATGGACAAAAAAAACCAAAAAAACACAAGATCCTACTGATTCTTAGCCTGCTGATATCATGACGCAGGTAATGTTAGCTACATTTTTCATTTTCCCTGAAAATTACAATAGAAGAGGAGACTGAGACGTGCTCCTCAGTTGACTTGAAGTGCTTCTAGGAGAGACAAAAAAAATACAAGCAAAATGGCAAAATGACAACTTTCATTTTCAAATAGTTTAACATACAGAAAATGGTCCCATTTTATATTACATACAAGCAACTATGTAGTTACACATGAACAATACATGTGGTAGTACATGTTTATCAATACATGTTTATCATTTTTACTCCATAACACAAGCGTATTCTAATGTGAATATGAGTACAAACTTAAGTTGATAAACATGACTATTTGCATACGCTGTACTACTGGAATCCAGCGGTAACAGAAATGAGGAAATATATATAATGATAAGAATGCTGCAAATATAAAAAATTAATATTTATAATAATATAAATAACACATCACAGATTACTTTATACAGCATGAATGACAATGCGTCAGAAAATACAAGCTGCTAATTTGGCAAACTGGTGGAATAATCAAATTTGGTGAAGTTGCTTCAACTTTGATTGCATGCAACTAGCTGCATAAAGGTTTTACCACATAAAACCAGTGTAAAATTGCATTAGCTTTTATGTCAAACAGCCTCAAAGCAAGTGCAAAAGAACTTAACTTCAAACATTTTAGACCAGCTGATCAGCTACAAACTGTGGAAATGAGACTCCCTGAAATGCAAAATCATTTGTATAAATTACTACACAAATTATTGAAGTAAACTCACGAACTTTCTCGAAACTTACCAAAGCACCTGGCCAACAAACGAAGCATGCACGGATAACTCCTAATAATAAAAATATAAACGCCAATTCTTAACATACGTTTAAAATTCATAAAGGCCCTTTAGGGACAGGTCTAGAGAAACCTCTTAGTGACTGACAATATTATTCCCCAGAAGTTCTTTAAGAAAGGGATCTAAATGACACAATGCGTGTATGCCTGCATAGAGGAGGAAACACAGTTTGAAAAGTCCGAAGTATTTTGTTATAGTCTTGTTCTTTGAGGTTTAAGACAGGCAGCATCACTGTGTGAAGGTCCGAGGTCATCAAAACCTCCTTCTCCAACCTTCTGTAGCGCTAAGGCACAAAGTGGAGAAGAAAACATGTTGACATCTTACAGCTTTTGACATGTACAGACTAATGGATAGATGTGGGAGAAAATATAGACCTCATTTGCCTCTTCAACACATGGCATTTATTGCACTCCACTGATAGATTATTTACTTTCATTGTCATCTGGAGTTAATGTTCCTTGTCTGAGTAACAAAAACAGTTTAGAAAGGCAACTTCCACAAGTCAAACTCTGCAGTTTCCCAGACTCGTCTCTGCTATCTATCTCTATTGAAACACTCTCTATTTATTTTGGAAACTTAAACAACTGCTGTTATGTCCGCCCAGGGTTGGCATAGAGCAGAGAAGCAGATTCATCATTATAATATTCGGCATGAAGAGAGAGCAAGAGGTAAAAACTGCTCTGGTATAACAGATATGATTTAAGCCCAGAGGAGATAACAGGAATTTTAGAAGTCAAAGGCTGAAGTAAATTCCCTTTATGTAAATATGCTGGGAAGGTTAATGCTTGCAGGCATTCCATGAACTATGAAGGAGGCTGCCAGAGAGTGAGAGACTCCAGCTGTATTCATGAGATCTGAAGGAGAAATGTGGATGAAAAACATGCTTTTTGCCTCCGAATTGTGCTTCTGTGATACTCTTCTGCTTGACGACATGACGACGACCTGAGCGCTACTGATCTTTGCTTGAATTTGCAGAACTTGAACATTTGGCTCCAATCAGTGTTTGTTTTCCTTTAGCTTTAAATGAATTAAGAAAGACAGTCAAGAACATAGTACCTGCATTGGCTCAGTGGAAGGACCTTGGGGGTACTGAACTATGCAGGAACACTTCATGCTGGAGACCTTGAGTGGCCTAGCCGATTACTGTACAATATATATGAAGCGATGTAACGGAGGGACGCTGGTGTGAATAATATTCACTCAACTAGAAGAGCTGTAATGGTGGACATTTACGATTCTCCGCTATCTCTGGAGAATCACATAAAAGTCAGTCCACTACAAAATCCAGAGGTTGGCAGGAAGGCATGAACATGATGGCGGTAGAGAGATGTTGCTGTTCCAACACAGTTCTCACTTACAACCGCAAACAATCTAGGTATGTCCTGATTATGGAGATGCAAAGAAGAGTCAGACTCACTCTAACGTGATTGATCAGCCAAGGCATGCTTGGATACATACTTTATTCTTGCGCTGAAAATACAAGCATATTTCTAATTACTGCTAACACAAAGTGAAAGTTAGTAGCTTTTAAGCAGCATAACGCAAATATATTCCGACCTGTACATGTGATTACTGACATTGTGGTTCACATTGTTCTCTTCAGACTTAATGTAATATTTCTTAAAAGCCGCATTTGAGGCCAGAATTGCATGCTCTGCATCAAATTAGATCAGCACACAGCTTTCCTACTAGTGGGCCTTTCACGCAGGGCACTAGTAGCAACCAAATACAGTTTCGTGCAGAATATTGTTTTTTTTTTTTTTTATGTCAAGATTGCTCAAGCCAGACGTTAAGTAAGATTTATCTGAAGTAATTGGTGGTCTGAAGTAATTGTGCAGTGATTACAGTGTGTAGTTTACATCATAACTGTCAGGGTCAATTAACCTTCCTTTGCAATGTTGACCTTGTAACTCCAGGGTAAAAGCACATGCACTGGCAAAATATAAAATAAAAGTCTGAAACCTGGCATGGTCGAGTGTCCATAGTTATAATAAGTGGAAAAAAAAGGAACCATAGTGTGTCATGGACATAGTTGTAAGTGACAAAAACCAGGTACCACGGCACAAAGGAATTAATTTCAGTTTCTGAAGGTTTGTCAAAACTAACTGTTGTCACACTAATTCGTCTTCCGTTTGGTCCTGCGTCTGAAGTGGAGGAAAAGGACTGTAGCTTTAATGGATATTCAAAGTTACGGGGCTCTCAGTATACTTAACTTCGAGCCTGACTGTGCTCAGGAGTCCTGTAAAACGTCAAAGCATTTCTCATGGACACTTTCCATATCCTTACATATCATAAACACACTCTGTCACTCTGAGCCTCTGCATGTCCCTGCATAAACTATCCTCTCTCTCTCCCTTACTCTCTCAGTATAGAGGCACCTTTGCATAATGTGTATGTGTGTGTGTGTGTGTGTGTGTGTGTATGTGTGTGTGCGTGCGCACGTGTGTGTGTGTGCGTGTGTTTATCATGTTTTTATCAGCCCCATATTTTGTCATAAATCAAAGGGATATAGTCTGACAAACAATCCAATATCCAAGGTTAAGAAAACATGGAGAAAATAAATCACCCCAGTGTCATGTTCAATTTTTACAACAGCATTAAGCTGCAATAACAATAACAGGAGCTAAATTGATATAAGAGCACTATACAATCTACTGTGCTCCTGGCAGAGGAACACACAGCAACACAGTGAAACACACCACACAAATATCATATTCGCCTAATGTTCCACTGCTGCCAGGCCATATGACTGCATTTTACACTTCACACAGTTTGGTTATAGCGATACCAGTTTCTAGAACTATCTCTGTGTAAACAAATATCGATGCCTGCAAGAGACTCTCTGGTACAATGCATACACTCCACTAGGGAAGCTAACATTTCAGCCTTGGAGCTAGAATAAATGTTATGCCTGACTTCTAACCAGGCTTTTTGGTGTACTTTTAAACCTTTATGCTCCACTTCAATTGTACCTGTCAGAAGCACTGTACACATGTGGTAGCACAAACAGACACAGTAGCGCCGGATAGGTGTACAGATCTTCTGTAAATTAAGTAACCTTTGTTCAGCGTACAGAATGTATACTAAACCTATTCAGTAGGACTTTTTTGCTGCATCTCTGATGCTGTGAATGTACATATAAGTACTACCAAATATAGATATGAGTATTAATGTAACTGTAGCACATTGTAAACTGCCCATGCATTATTGACATTTATGATGGAGTAAATGGCTGCAGCTACATTTTTATTTTAACTAAAATAGTAAATATATAATCTATGTGTACAAAAGATCTTGTATTTATGCAGAATTAGTTATTGCACTAATATCAAAAAGACATTAAAAAACACACTGTTACACATAATGTGCAGCAGTACTGATGTCTGTGCAGATCAGCTTTTGCAGATATATAGTATATTAATGAATTCTCAACTGGCAGATTTGTGCACACAAAAAAAAAAAACAAGTAGATAATTGAAACTGCATTTTCTGTGCCTAGATTGGAGAAAATCCACGATCATACACACATACAGACACACATGCACACTCTCATACACACACACTGAGCTGAAAAATTGGAGGCAGCCGGCCAGCTTGCTTCTCACCCTGAGCAGACACAAAGCATTTATAACCTTAAAAATGACTTCTGGGTAGCAGGTATCCAATTATTCGTTACCCAGGAAGCTGTGCTAAATGGAGAACCTCGATGATTTACTCGCAACCTCTCCTTTTATTAAAACACTTTGTCTTATTGTTTTATTGATTTACAATCCGTCCTACTTTTTTGGCATCTGAAAACAATCAAGCAGCAGAGCAGCAGAATGTTTGGACATTAATCGTTAAAAGACAGTGTTTTATTCCTGGCCAGGGGTTTGCCGCACCAGCTGCTATGCATTCTGGTAAAAGGGAATGATTTATGGCCTCGTCGCCATAACGATGAGGCAGACTCATTAACATATCGACAGCGCCCAAGATGGATCATCAGCATTGATTATTTCATGGCCTGTTGATGCCCATTTGTTAAAAAGAGTGGAGAAAAGAGGGAGGGAGAAAGAGAAATGGAGAGAGAGAGAGAGAGAGAGAGAGACAGAGAGAGAAGAGGGGGAGGAATAGTGAAAGAAGGGCCTGCTACACAAGGCTAAGCAGACTGCTCATGCTTTTATAACTGTATCTTCAGCACACAACAGGACAAAGGCAGCAAAGCCTGATACGTCTTCACACCAAAGCAATCACCACGCCGTCACACATACAAACCAATGATTGACATCTATTAACCAATCTGTAGTGCTCTGCGGATCCACACACCAGAATAATGGGTCTCTATGGGGAGGTGATGTAAAGCACTCTCTTTATTGTTGTAATAAAACATTTCAGAATTTCTGGGGACACATTAAAACATCACACCAGTCAATGCTGTTCTCAGACCTGAGGACTGGACTGGCATTTATGCTCCCCAAATGGGCTGTGATATCATCTGCAATAGCATCTGTGATAGATAGACAGATATACCCGCCCAAACCCCTGCCCAATATTAATATTACAGATGGATATTGACAGAATGATTGAAATTCTCAAACTGCTGAGACTGGTGTGGTTTTTCTTTTCCATTTTAAAGATAAAACCATATTTTAAGATGCATCCATGCCAAACAAACTTAAAAACATTCCCACTTTGAATATCTGCAGATTAGGGAAAACCATAGCTTGTCACTACAAGTGAAAAGCTTGAGCCTGAGAGGAAATAAATAAATAAGGCAAAAAGTGACTGTATGTTTTGCGAGATTTCACAGCTAATCACACACAAGAATGACTAGCTGCCTGCCTCTGTCCCATCATTCATTTTTCATCTCACACTGCTCACTGCCCCCATCAAACCATCTTGTCAAGGTCAATTGAAGGAAATGATCACAACACACACACACTCACACACATACACTGGCATTGCAACGCATACACATGCATCCATGCACACACTTCACTCACGGCGATTTATCAAATAAACCTGTTTAAAACCCAGCATGGACGGAATGCTTTATCTCCTACAGCTGGACTGACATTATGGTAAGAGTGAGCTAGCGCGTTGCCTTCTCCTTCATTACAATGATAGAGTTCCCACAGTGACGCCGGCTAATTGATGGGCCAATCAGTCATTATTGAATGGCAGCCACCCCGGCAAACCTCCTGATTGTCATTCCTTTAGGACGGCTGTCATCAGGGTTTGGGAGCGGTGGTAACCTTGCCATGAGAAAGTGTCACACACCTTTTTAAATCACAGGCCTCGACAGCCGCTTGATGCATATTGACCACCTAATCTTTAGCAAGGAGCCGGAGAGCGACAGTGGGCTTTTTTAAGCTCACCTTACATTTGTATCAATATTCCGTCAGCCACATGCCGGATTGCCTTACTGCTCATTGTTTGAGATGAGTTCTCCGATACTCGTTTGGCATTGAGAGCTGCATGCGGAATGACAGTCTGCTTGGGTTCTTTTCCTCTGATTAAGTCAATGAAGGGTAAAAGGGGAAGTGTGTGAGAAAGGCTCCCGGCCTCCAAACGTCCTTGGTGGACAGGCTGAAGCACTGGGGGAGAAAGTGTGTGTGTGTGCGTTTGCGAGACAGAGGTCTGCCCTGCCCCTTGTACAGTATGGACGGGGCCTTTAAATTGCTTCCGTCAGTGGTGCTGAGTAATGAGTGTGATTCTAATCGGAGTTCCTGAGGCCAGTAGCATTAGTCTTCATCTCCAAAGGGCCCTCTCCGCCACCCGTGACATCTAATGTAGAGCAGGTCCAGCCGTAATGAGAATCCATTCCGCAGCCAAGCCACTGCCTACTCTCCCCCCATATCGCACAGGAAGGCTTCGGTCGGGACAACAAGGTTACCGGCCCCCATCTCTGCCTCCAGCAGCCATTACATATTCAAGCACTAGAAAATGGCTGAAGTCTCCCACTGCACTACAGCCACACAGTCACTAAAGCCAGGACAGCGCAGTGAAAGGAAGTTAATCAGGCTAAAACATGCTAGCACAGTATTACAGTGTCTTTGCTAAGCTAACCAGTTCCAGGTTTATAGCCCATAGAACACAGGGCAAAATGTTTGGAAAAAAAGCCTGAAAAACGTATTGTGATGCTGGTTGCCTCTTACTTCCAGTGTAAAGCTATGCATAATCAGTGTCAATTAATAGGCAACTGGTTTGGCATTTAAGGATTTAAATGCCAGTTTTCCTTAAAGACCATTTGTATTTATTTTGCAATTTTAGCTCATAGTATAGACTGGAAATCTGCTTCGTGTGTGTTTTATGTGTTCGTTTAACCTACACAGGGAGATTTTCAGATTAATGAAAAAAAGAAACAGTAAAAAAATAATTCACTGGCCAGTTTGGCTGTAAATACATCAAACTGGTAATGCCCATAACAATGATATAATCTTTCATAATAAAGAATTAATTATTAATTCAGCAGAATTACTATAAGAATCATGAAAATAAATTCAGACAAATATAGTTTCCTGCGGTGTACTGAGTGACTGTTACAGATTAGTAGATGATTGTACTATAGGAATATTATAAATATGGTGAAGTATTAAATATTATCGTATAGCATGATGGAAATCTTAGTTTATTATTGTATCATTACTGCTCATTTTCTAAATGTTTCAATGTTTTCTACTTTTATTTGAAATAAGATAAAATCAAGACAACTGAAGTAGAATAAAATTTACATATAGATACTTTCTGCTCAACCGAAATTACAGAATTTTACTAGAATATCTTTTTTAAAATGTGCAACATGAATCAGGTCATATAGTATGCAATGCTGTATGTGTACATGGGTTTAGGATAATGTTATCAGCTTAGACACAGCCTCCCATGTCCTCTCTTTGAAATTAGAACATTATTTCATTCCACAACCAAGCACGTTGATTTGTGGCTGTGTGCATTGATGGCTCCATAAAACCCTATAGAGACATCCTAGCCTCTGCGTTCAACCTTAAACACAAACATAAAATGCACACTCATGACAGCCAGCACTTTAGGTTTATGCACACGGTGGTAGAACAATACTATCAGAGATCATGCAGCGCCGCCTGTCACAAGCCCACATACACACGGGGGCCAAAATCTGTGCAGATGCAAAAAATCCTGGGTGCGCTGGGCGAGCGGAGAGTAAATTGCAGTGGGGCTTTGCGTGGCTGAATACTTTAACAGGTCATTCCTCTCTGTCTCTCCCTGTTTGCCTGTGTTAAACTCCCCCCTCTGCCCTCATCCATTCTCTCATCCACTTCCCGGCTTTGTCCATCCATCAATCGCCGCACTTTGTCAGCGTCGACTTCATCCTGAATCCTGCAATCACGACGGAGACGCTGGGGCACAGGGGAGCTGCCTGCCCTTCATCTGCATCTGCAGCAACTCCTCATCCTCGTCTGCTGACGGCCGGGCGGTGGACCGGGCAATCAGGGGCCCTGAGGCGTGTCGCCTTCTATTGCACAGGCAAGCAAAAAACACTAAAGCAGCAGCTCCTCTCGACATCTAACTACGACACCTAACTACCTAACTACTCACTCTCTCTCTCTCTCTCTCTCTCTCTCTCTCACACACACACACACACACACACACATACACAAACACACACACAAACAAACAAACAGACACACACACACACAGGTGTGTAAAAAGTGTCTGGTGATTAAATCGCGACTGCATATTGGTTTGTTAAAATTGATTGAACAAAGTATGCACTAATTTTCAGTCAAGATAAAATTTAGCCTATTTTCAAATGAGTCAAATGTTTTAATTAGCTTTCTCTTTATTCCACTACAGTATAATCACGGTCCATTTCAAAAGTTTTGACACCCATGGTCAGATGGCAGGGTTCCACAGAGAACACACTTCTGCACATTTTACTGCATAATTACTGTTTAATTGCTGACCTTATAAACCTGGAAAACAAAATGTGGCCTGTGCAAAAATAACGTCATTTTGAATTTCATTTTTTTTCTAAAATATTAAACTTATGCCATTTGACTGTGGGTATTCAAACCTTTGCATATGACTGTTGTTCCTCCTCTCCTATTTGTGTATTCAGTGCATTAGGATATTTGTCGGAATTCTTAGGCGTGCCAGAATAATACAATCAAATGTGGTGAAATCCGATATTTCACTGGATTGCTTTCTAAGGAAATGCAATCACCCACATATATGCACACGCATATGTGCACATACACACAGTGACGCACGTATAGAGACACATTTACACCTATGGAAAGAAGAAAACAACAGGTAAGAAGCAATGCAAAAAAGAAAGACAGAACAGTGAAAGAAAGAGACAAAGAAAGTGAGAGGTCAAAAGTGAAAAGGAGGGCTAGAAAAATAAAGGGTGGCATTTGGAGCGAGTGGGGGGGTGTTTACTGGATTTTCTGAAACAATTGGTACTCAGGTCAGGCTGCGGCTCAATTTGTCTTTTCTTGCCCACACATCAATAGAAATCACACAGTGAAAATGTATCACTAATTAAGGGCTCATCAGGCCCACGTCAGCTGTGCTTTAGCCTGAGAGCAGCAAAGCTCTGAGGGGACTTATAGTGTTCTCCACCAGCTCAGAGTGAGAAACACTGCTGAGAGTTCTGTTTAGCACAGAATTACTCAATGCTGCCATGGCCCATGATATGAGGAATTACTAAAGCATTCACACACCCATGCTCTCCAAATACATCTTAAACTAGGGTTGCACAAAGTACTGCAGATCAACCTTTTTTCAATACTTGTGTTTGTGTTTACTTATTTAAAATGGACAATGCATATTAATCAACACCCTCAATTCATGAGTCGTGAACGGCACCAGATTTAGCCATCGGGCTAATTTACATCCGCAGTCCCTGTCAGCTTGATGTTATTTAATGGTCAACACTTCAACAGCTCTAACTTTTAACTCAGCTTTGATTCATTATTTAAATTTGTGAGTACAATGTTCACACTGTCTTTTGCCAACATTCTTAAATACAGAAGATCTATAGACAAGCATCTTTCAATGAATGGTTATTATTTATCATTTTTGTAAAGGACATGAATATTCATGTAAATGATCATTTAAAAGTCTAAAGAACCTCCATATAATGCAAAGTTACAATACTGTCTGCCTGTTATCTGAGACATTTATGCAGGGGGTACCAAAGTCCTATCCCAACACTTAAAGGGTGAAAGGCAGAGAAACACCTTAGACAGGCTGTCAGTCCATCGCACAGACACACACACTCACACCTAGAGGCAATTTAGCATCTCCAGTTCACCTGACGCGTATATCTTTAGGCCATGGGAGGAAACCAGAGCACCCAGCAGAAACCAGCAAACTCTACACAGAAAGAACCCCCAGCCACCCCACCCAGAAATCGAACCCAGGACCTGTGGTGTTGCTATGGGGAGACTGTCCTACCCACTGAACTACTGTGCCACCTGGTTCTATACCAGTTAAAGTTTCATTTTGGTTTTTTTTGTTTTTTTCCCAGTCAAAAGTCATTTAGAATTTAGCAACTTTTTTTTTATTTATAAGAGTCCATAGGTCAATTAAAGTGCACCTGGTGGTTAATGAAGCATGCCCACTAGCACGTCCAAATTCACAAATCAGACATGTTTTTAAACATTAGGATATTTCTTTATTCAATCCAATAAACGTATGTTAAAAAATGTTAAAAAGCATATTTTTGTTTTCCATAGAATCATTTGATATCAAGAACTGTGATACTTTGCTTTGTACTAGTAGCATTTCAGCCCTATTTAGTACTGAGGGGTTATATATGACTCACTATGATCAAATTGTGATAGGCTATGCCAACACTTTTAAACATATTACAGGAACTGCAGAATCTAAGTTCAGTATATTAACCTTTCTATTCTTCCAAAGAATTTGAAAAACATATGCCATGTTCAAAAACACATATGAGATGATAGTTCAAATAAGGGAATCCTTAAGCATGGCTTTAGTCTTAATGCAACACTGAGGAGCACAGCAGGCTGTGGTCTCACGGCAACACTGACAATGCCATTACAGTTAACATTTGCATTATAGACAACCTACCAAAGAGAAAAAGACATAATCATGAAGATGAAATAGTGAGGAGGATTCCAAACCTTGTTTAAAATAAAGACAAAACAAATCCTGTGCTTCACTCCGGGGCTGTTTGCATCCAACACCTCTAATTAGACAGCAACAAAATGTTATTAATAGGCTGGACATTATGGAATGAGCTGGTTATAAATGGGCACTGTCAAACTCGCATTCAGCGACCAAATGACTATTCTCAGTTCACTGCCCGCATCTGAGCACTCCCCCATCCCTGCCGGATAACTAATGATTGCTATTACCCATACTGTTAGTGATGATGGCCAAGAAAAAAAAAAAACACAAACAAAAAACATAAATAAGAGTATAAGTCTTAAAAAAAATTAACCCATGAAATAGCTTCAGCTTCCTGTGGAGACAAACAACAGGCAGCTTGGTTCCAGCAGCGCAGAGTGAGAGGATCTTGTTTTCTACATAATTAACACTTATTTGTGCCTTTAAAAATGGAATTCTATTATAATTATCAGCATCCGGCGGCATTAATGCAACCATTACATGCTTGCTGTTGGGCTATGTGGTGCCGGGAGTAATGTAATTCACAGATTAGAGTCAGAAAGCCCTTCAGCCATTCAGCTGAGCCGGGTTTAAGTGACAAACCACTCCAGCTCAGCCTTTTATTAGAACACAAAACAAATTTCTCATATTAATTAACTCCTGTCTCCCACCGCTTTCTCCCTCCTCATCTAGTGGACCCCCCTTTCCTGTCCTACAGTCTTCTCTGATACATGGGCTAAGTATATGCTCTGATGCCTCACTCAGGCCTGTTCTCAAATAAAAAGCCCACTAATAAATGAGGGCCCTATTTACCAAGTCAGTTCCACTTTAGCAAATCCCTTAGCCCTGTAATGTGGATAAGTCTGCTTGGAAGAAATGTAAATACATAAGGACAGGAGGAGACAAGTCACTCTCCTTCAGCGCCAAGGCACTATTAGGCCATATTTCCACATCTTGATTTCAACCGGTTCATCGGGTCTGAGAGGAGCATCGCACCCAGGAGGGGGAGGTGCTGCTTTTATGAGCCGCGATTGGATTACACCAAGCCACTAACCAAATGCGATTGGCTTAGCATGAAATATTAGGCTGACAGAATGGGTTTGGTGCTGTGTCTCTGACAGCGGTGAGGGCATGATATTTCATAGAGCACTCTGTGTCCAAACGACACATCCATGCTGACACTAATGCAGCAGGCACTGGTCTGCGGTGAGGATGCGGTGAGTGCAAAACAGGAAACTAACTGTCTTTCCTTCACTCTTCTCAGCTCTGAGTGTCACTGACCAGGCTCATATATCCATGTGCCCACACACACATGTAGAGCAGCTCCGATCAGTCATTAGCACAAAAGAGCCTCAAGAACCATTGCAAGGTGTGGAACTGCAGTGCAATTTTGGGTGGTGGTGGTGATTGTGGTGGTGGTTGTGGGGGGGTGGTTGTTGGGGGGTTATAGCCTAACAATAGGCAGCGGGCACTGGCATCCTGCAACACAATAACAAATTAAATCAATCGCAGCCTGACGTTTCCTCTGTGAAGATGCACATTCGGATAAAAATGCACCAAACACAACAAAATAACACAAAAAGGAAAACCCATAAATTCAAACTTCACGTTCTGTGAAGAGCAAATATGAAAAAAGGCGTCAAAATAATGAAAGATTGTTTATGTATTCTGGCATGAAATGGGCTAGGTGTTAGGAGGGAGCGGAGCGCGAGAGAAGGATGGACAGCGCTGACAGCAGCGTATTCATCCTGCACGCCACAGCAGACGGGCCGCTAGTGGCGCTCGACAGAGCAATAAATCAAGGGCTCTCCATGCTGTACCTACAGCTTATTACATCCACCATGACAAATAAATAATAATCCCTGTCACGACAGGCCTTTGCTCAAGGATTGAGCCAGAAAACCCTTTTGCTCATCACTCCTGATCTTAAGTGAAAACACTAGAACAAGGGAATTGAAGGCCATGCTTTACTGAGCTTATGAAACTTGCTGAGGAGAAAAAAAGAAAGATGCTGATAGGAGAGGAGAGAGCGCATGGGAAAGAAAGAGAGGGACAGAAGGAGTGAGAGAGAGAGAGAGAGAGAGACAGAGAGAGAGAGAGAGCGAGAGAGAGAATGACACTGCCCAAGCAAACCAGTGGGTGTGAGAAGGAAATGACCCAGGTCGAGCTAGCTGGCCAGAGATAGAGAGAGACAGAAAGAAAGAGAGAGACACACAGAGAGAGAAAGAGAGAGAGAGAGAAAGAGAGAGAGAGGGAGAGAGAAAGAGAGAGAGAGAGGGAGAGAGAAAAAGAGAGAGAGAATGAGTGCCCTTGTGCACTGCACAACCACTGTCGCTTATTCAACTGAATAGCACCCAGGGGGATGGAGCTAAATCAAAAGCTTTCACCACTAAACAGAAACGGCAAAGTGAGAGCAAAACTGCATGCCCATTTTAGGAGCCTATCAGGCCTACAATGCCCACCAAAGCAAATAGTTCTATTAATGCCTATAACGGCCCCCTCAGTGTAGTCATACAGAACAGCACTGCTGAGGGCCAAATAAAACAGATACTGTGAGGTGTACATAGATGCAAAATGGAGTATTGACTGCTGCACCCGCAAAGGTTTATGATTGTAAACAACACTCCATCTAGAAAACCCCAACAAAAAGAAACAGAATATAAAGCTGAAGGTCAATGTGGTCTAACAGTGCATGAAGGTGTCATCTAAGAGCCATCCCACAGAACTTTTCTTCTGTAAAAGACCCTGTAGATCAAGGTCTTCAAACTGGTCCCCTGGGCCCCCAAGCCAGTCCTAAATTTTGCTCTATTTTTATGCATTGGTAGTTAGGCTGGAGTAAAAACATTTTGGGGACATTTATAGATACCGGTTTGAAGACCACTTTATGTTGTTGGAAAAACAAATTTCTTATTAAAACCATATAAAATATTATTTGGCAAAACCATGCAAAACTGTTTATGTCCAAGTTTATTGATGTAGCCGTTATAATTTTTCAAACTGACACCCAATCACTGTTGATTCACTGAGCAGATCAATTTTACTGATATTTTGTTCTATCGACTGTCATGAGTGTCCTAATAAGCCAAACACACAAGTTTTCTTTTTTTCGTTTTATCTTTTTTTGTTCTTTTTAACCAGAGTAATATTTTTCTGGCGAAGGATTCACATGTATATAAAGTCTGTATCTACTCAGGCTTCTGGAGATGCAGCACTGCTGACAGCCTTTACTGTCATCATATATATATGCAACTAGTGTGCGATGCCCGCATATGTCACTCTGAAAATAACAGAGTGTGATACCTACAATCCAATCTCTCACCACAGAATGTGTCCACAGGCTTGTGGTAGGTTCTGGATCCAAGCTTAGCTGAAGGACATTTTTAGCATTTTTAGCATTTTAGTGCCCAGGAGCCACATTTACAGTTGAATTTTTCAAAATGTAAAAATCAAAAAACAAAACAAAAAAAAAACAAAGAAGCTTTAGTTCTGATGAAGACCTACTGGTCAGATACTCACATAGTTAAATATTACATATAGTCCAGCACACCTTTTTTTGACCATCTCCCTATAAAACACCCCATAATTTACTTAGCCCTGCTACAACAAAAATTACAAGCTTACCCCAAAATGTATAAATCACTCTGTCCATCTTTGTCTGCCCCACTACAGCAGCGTCTCTCCTGCACGTTGACATTTGTGTTACAAAGGAAATAAAACGCTGATTAAAGAGAGGGCTGTCATAAAGGTTAGGCAATGGTAAATGGAGCCTTCCATCTTGCTGCTAATAGGAGGGAAGCTGTTAAGCAGGATGAGATGCTGATCAGGACTGCAACACAGCTCCTTTAGGCCTTGCACCAGCATTAATCACTGAATCACCAGGCCATGCTTAATTGCCAGTTGTATATCACAGGGAAATTTGGGGGCGAAGAGGAAGGAAACTCATTATTCCTGCATTTGGATGTTGGGCTTCACGTTTGAACCCGCCTGTACACCTGGGAGCATGCTCAATCTGACAGAAAAAAATGAACAATGCCACAACCTTCTAATTAATGAAAGTGAAAGTGAAAGTGAAAGTGACCATTCTGTCATACTAGAACACACCACAGCACACAGTGTGAACAGCACG
>JBBJLS010000148.1:13766894-13785465 GCA_037577275.1 Bryconaethiops microstoma | reverse complement strand
CCACTAGCAGTCTTGGGAATCGAACCCACGACTTCTTGATCGCAGGGCGAACGCCCTAACCACTAGGCCACCATCTGTCACACAGTAACTATCACTATACTGCTAGACTAGTTTCAGAACCCCAACATCAATTTTTTGTATGCAGCGATCCACACAAGGACTGGGTTGGTTAGTCCAACAGTAGCATCTTCATTTAGACCTATGTTAATGTTTAGTGAGTGAATAAAGCCATTTTTCACATTTTGCCCAGTGCTACTGTCCTTTCTCAAATCGCCTGGGTCTTGGCATAGCCAAGGCTCATTGGCCCTAGATAAAACCCACTGCTGTGCCAAGAACTTTTCATTAAAAAATGAAAAAGCACCCAATCTTTACTTTTATTTAGATTTCTGCAAGTACTCGGCACTATGCTAATGAAGGGGACTTGATGAATGACTTGTAATATTTCCTTGACGTTTTGCTCTCCCTCAGAAGTTTCCCAAAGTGATGCAGCAAAGAGATAATCAGGCATATTTGGTCATTAAATCCATTTTCGTTACCCAGATACTTCAGTCCACGTTAGCCATGACAGGCAGTGGGAAGGACTGAGACCATGGCAGTTGCACCACTGATCAGTCATTGCCAATGAAGTACAAAGATAAGCTACAAAAGTCAAACCAGCCAAGAACAACACTATGAAATGCCATTAAAGAATTTAAGCCAGTGTATGTAGCTTTAGTTATGTCATGAAACAAAGTGATCAGATTTGAAGGAAACAAAAAGCTTTATCATTCTCTCTTTTTCTTACAGATCACACAAAATTGTGGTTTCCTATAATGAACAATTCAGCTGATCATCTAATTACCCTCCAGGAGTATAAATATTAATGAACACTACCTAATTATAAGGGTGGGCAGTGGGTTGATGTGTTATCTTTATTATGATCAATTATGTTATATTTTCCGAATAGTTTTTAGGAGATTGTTAGCTAGTTAGAAGAGTACATGCCTGCTTTCCTTAGTTTAACTGGTCTCTAAAACATGTCCTACACGGACTGATGGAGACAGTGAGATGGGACGGTTCAGCAGTGAGGTTAGTTCACCTTTAATTTTGCATAAAATGTGCAGCATACCAATGCTGTTCCAGTGGTAAGGTTCTTATAATAAAGTAACATATAGTATATTATAGTATGTTCTCAGACAGAAGTGAAACATTAGAAGCAAAGCGAACATTAATAAATAAAAAAAACCAACTACTGCTTCTACTACTGCAGCTTCTTGACCTCAGTTTCAGGGCCCTATGTCCATCCCTATGAGTAAGAGTGAAAATATTTGCACTGCTGCTAGGGACTTGGCCATGGCAGCATGTGGTCAGGATTTCCAGGTCTGTGTAAAACAGACATCATGCCTGCAGTCTGCCAGGTCCCACAACAGAGCTCAGCACAGGGCCCTAAACCACTTGACCTCTGGGAGGGGCAGCCACTCGGGTGCCAGAATATTCGAGAGGAGAGGGGTATTCACTTTACACACTCATCTGCGCGCACACACAAACACAAAAAGTAGCCATGAAAGAGTCAAAGTGCATTTGGAGTTCACCAGGCAGGAGGGGGTTATGGGTGAGAGAAAGGTGAAATAAAGTCAACAGAGAAGAAAACAGAGAAAGACAGAACTTCCTTCACCTTTCATTTCACTGCTTTAGGGGAGGGGCCAGAGGGTGGTGGACAAAAGGGGAGATGATTTAGCTGCTGCCTTCAGCTGAGTATGCACCTAGATCATGGTGGGTGACATTAATTTGTAAGTGTTGGAGTTTTGAGATGAAGTGGTGTGTGTGTGTGTGTGTGTGTGTGTGTGTGTGTGTGTGTGTGTGTGTGTGTGTGTGTGTGTGTGTGTGTGTGTGAGCTTGTGGATCATAGCAAGAGGAGGCGCACAGGGACACACTGGGGAAGGTCATGCTCGGTACAGGGGAGTGGCTGCATGCATCAATCATCTCAATTTAGGCACTTTTATTAGTATGCAACTGCAATCTTCCTTCTCTAGGTCAAACAACAAAGCCCTGCTACTGTGTTGAGATTCAAACACTGAAAATCACAAATGCACATAATCCATACAAAGGGGATTTGCTAATTTGCCAAAGCATTCATAAAATACATTCTTCAAAATAAAAGTGCTCAAAAAAGCAAAACTTAAAAAAAGAATAAAATAAAGGTATCAAAAGTGTTATATGGAATGATACCACAAAATAGCCTCTTTTATTCTTTAAAAGAGTCATTTTTGTAAATACAATCCTGTGCAAACGTGTTGACATCACTGGTGAAATGACTATGGCAGTAATATTGTATGTTCCTTAAATTTTCGTGCACCGTGTCTATTTATGTATTTATATACATCAAATTTTAGAAAAACACATTTCTTTTCAAAATTATTTATTAACATAATATGTTCAGGTTAGCAAATAAACAGTAATTGTACATGAAAATGCACCGTAATGACTATGTGCTCTTTTTGGAGCATGTGTTTACTTGAGTTCCCATTATTTGTTACATATAAAAAACTAACTTTCGCATAAAGCTGTAAGATGCGTGAATATAAAGGACATTATCTAAATTTAAAGAAGTCCCACATAAGGTCAAGTTTATATACACATTTAAGGCCATAAAGCAAAGCAAATATAACCTTCATCTTATGAGAAGGTTCTTCTAGTCTCACCTCTAATCACAAATAGTTTATTTTTTAAAGAACCATCCACTGAAAGGAACCAAAAGTGGATTTTCCATTGCTTTGTTACAAAGAGGATTTTTACTTTTAAAAGAGAACACGGTTCATGAATTGTGCATTTAGGCTTGTGCACCAGTTTCAACCACGACATGCGGACAAAATACATCCAATTTGCACCTTAAACTGCTGCAAAGGGCTTAGTACATCAGGCTCAGAGTGGAGAGAACAGTGCCTAAAAAGGTTAAGCAAGGAACTTAATGTTCTCTTTCACAAAGTCCATAATGCAATTTCAGCAAAAAAAAAGAACATTAACCAAAGTGGTGCCAGCTCCCTGTCCATCTTGTGAACTCCAAAGTGATGCTTATCATGTCTCTGAAAATATGCACTCAGTGCCCCTGCCGGGCCCATAGGCTAGAAGAATGCAGTGGTATTGAGTTGCTGGCACACTTAGGCCATTTCTGAATGCACATTTTTCCAGGTTCAGGAACTATGGAGAATGAAGCTCACTCAAACCAGCTTTGTTCGGTAGATGCATGCATATTTTGGGAAAGGCCAAAAAAATCAAGGACCTAACCTTAAGCTTTAAACTGTTTATTTATGGGCATAAGAGTATGCCAAATGCAGAATTTAGGATAACCAACTAGGACAACTAATCCAAAAGAATTGTATTTGTCATATAAGTCATTGTCCAAGGTTACACAAAATAATTTGCTGGACTCTAGACTTCCCAGAATACTGGTCAGGCACATTCAGACGCACACTGCCTTTGATGTAAGCTTGCAGCTCAAAAACCGCAAATAAACCTCAAACAACTCATTTGTGTACTTCGACCAGCGCTCTGTAATGGAGTGCATAATTTAAAGGCCCTCTCCCAGCTTTCAGTTAATTTGCACTTGTGCATCTCCTGTTTAATCTATGCAACTGAGGCTTCATCATCCCCTTTTAATTAGGGCATCCACTTAACACCTGAAGAGCAAGCGCCTCAAAGAGGACAGTCAAAAGAAATATCTCCCCACAGTGTTATTAACAGAAATACATCAGCCCGGCACTACAATGTGTAATTAACAGGCTTCTAACAAGCCGTAAATCCTTCATTTACACACACACTGCTAACGCACTGCCACGGTGGCAAGCAAGACTAAAATTCCACACAAACCGGAGAGGCTTATTCTGCTAACAGGAATTTATGTTGGGATCCTGCAGTCAAATCTAAACAGCATTCTATAAGGGTTTCAAGCTGTCACGCAGGAGGCCGATTTTACCGTCTGATTAGAAACGGAGTTGCGCTGGGTTAGCTGAACTAATATTTGTGAGAGAGAGAGAGATAAATCACTCCGCTATGTTGTAGCAGATGCTGTACGGCTGCGATCTGGATAAGTCTGTGTGGTCAAGAGGATCATCTGGAGAATGCAGGCTGATTTGAGAAAGTTTGTTTCAGAGTAAAAAAAAAAAAAGAAGCTACATTTACAAGGAATGTAGGAAAGCAGTGCTTTTACTAGTCCTTCTTTATCAGTCATCCTGATCCTTCTGTGTGTTTTACTCTGTATTTACAATGTTTTCACCACCACTGTTTACACTGTGAGAGCAGGCTTATTTGTGGATGGATGTGGGGCCTGCCAGCATGGTGTGGATTTTTATATGAGTGTGCTTTTCTAATGGAATACACCTCTGCTCAGAGACAAACATGGCAATGAAAACCCCTCTCAATAAGTTGCAGTTATAATGGAGCCACTGTTGTAGAACCATCCACTTACAAAGTTTGGCAGGCAGTATATCATTCAGCGGTAAACAGCACCCTTTATCAGATCATAAAATCAGTGTGTAAGCTTTTAGGGTTTTTTTTTCTTTAGCTAGTTTAAGAAAAGAAACAGGCCCCTGGAGCCACAGCCAGAACTTCACAAATACAGCAAATGGATGCATGAGGGAAAGATTCACTTTAAGAATACAAATGAATGCATGAATAAGAACATTTATTTTCTGAGACAAACTGTTTAAAATCACCTCTGTCGTCTGTGAACAAACGTAATGGGAATGTATAAAGCAGTAGAGCATACAAATTTAAGAGGAAAACATTTCTACACTGATAAGCCATAACATTAAAAAGCCTGATATTGTGTGGGTTCCTCTCGTGCTGCCGAAACAGCTCTAATCTGTTGAGGCATGGACTCCCCAAGACCTCATAAGGTGTGCTGTGGTATGTGACACCAAGATGTTAGCAGGAGATCCTTTATGTAAGTTGTAAGGTGCAGCCTAATGGATCAGACTAGTATGTCCAGAACATCTAACAGATCCTTAGTTCAGACTGGCAAATTTGGAGGCCAAGTTAAGAACATGTCATTTTCTTCAAACCATTCCTAACCAATTTTGCAGAGCAGGAGGGTGCACTGTCCTGCTGAAAGAGGACACTGCCATTAAGGAATATTGTTGCCATGAAGGAGTTTACTTTGTGTGCAACAACATTGCCCAGAGCACCATACTGCCTCCGCTGGCTGGCCTTCCTCCCAAACTGGTGCCATCTCCTCTCCTTGTAAGCACTCAACCATATGATGTAAAACAAACTGTAACTCATCAGACCAGGCCACCTGCTCCATGGTCCAATTCTGATGCTCATATGCCCTGTAGGCACTTTCAAGGTGGACAGGAGTCTGCACGGGCACTCTGACCACTCTGCAGAAATCTAGCCAGGATTAACTGTTTCAGTCGACAACCTAAGATAAGATAAACTTTTATTAGTCCCACAAGTGGGAAATTTGCTTTGTCACGGCAAAATAAAAACAATAGAATAGAATGTAATACTATACCAACACTACAGTATAAAATGTACACTATACAAGTCTACACTCCTCATATGCAATGAGCCTTGGCTGCCCATGAGTCTGTCTCTGGTTCATCAGTCGAACCTACTGGTAGGTACTGACCACTGCACACCAGGAACACTTCATAAGACCTGTCATCTTGGAGATGCTTGGACCCAGTTTTCTAGCCATCATAAAGTGTCCATTGCCAATGTCACTCAGATTTTACACATTCATTTATTTAATTTTCCTACTTCTAATACATCAACTACAAGAACTGACTGTTTGATTGCTGCCTAATGTATCCCACTCCTTGACAAGCCACTATCACCTGCCTGTACTTTAATGTTCTGGTTAACTGGTGTCCTTCAAGCAGATATGAATACTGGTGGAACTCTGATATGCTGTACAATTCTGCTTCAATGCACAATGCACCAATTATATATCATACTAGTGGTTTGTTATATTTTATATTTTTATCATCAGTGCAAACAAAAATAAAAAATTTTATGGAAAACAACATGTCAACTGTCCAGGGACATAAGAAAGCTACCAATATTTTCGAATGATTGATTCTGAAAAGGAAACAGGATTGGAAGTATTGATAAATCGATATCAGTCTGACTTCGCCTAGCATAGGTTACCCAGTTCAGTGAACTAATAGCAAGTTAGGAGAACAAGTACTATTAGTTCAATTAACTCTGAAGCCTAATGCCTACGCAGGCTGATACTGATTTATAAATACTTCCAACTCTGTTTCCTTTTAAGAATGAATCAGAACAATAACCAGTTTTATACATTTTGTATAAACAAAATGTGTAAAATATACAATAACCTGTTTTAACTCATTCAGGTTCCACTAGCTCAATTTTTAAGTGAACCAGAGTTAAAATGCTGCAATATGCTTTTCAAATTCATTGACTATAGGTTAACTTGTAAAGATGGACAACTATGAGAAAAATGTACAAATCAACAATCAAGATACATTAAGAATTTTTAAAAAATTAAATGACTCTTCTCTGTTTACTAAAATCTAAGATTGTGCAAATTCCAATTTAAAACAATATAGTATTGTATACTATTATATATTATATATACAATATATATTTTACAAATACTCTGCTATCATTTGTAAAATATAATTTCAGAAGACTTTCTACAGACCCAAAGGAACCTCGCTAGGGCTTCCCACCCCTAGATGTGAAAGGGCTGGCTGCTCTCCCTTTTGCCTAGTGGGCAGTAATGAAATCCCTGTGTCCAGGCTGACTTGCTCTTCTTAGGTCCGTCCTTATGGGCAGGATGCACTCAGAAGTAGTCTGGTCAGACGGGCTCCTGTCAGGGGGCTGATCTGAGGGAGTACCCCTGCCTAGGGTGATGGCCCTGATAAACAGTGGCTTCTCTCTACAGTAGAAGGGTCAGAAGTTCAAACCCCAGGTTTTTAACGGTTAAGGCCGGGATGTGAACTCCTGACCTCCCCATGTGAAGCAGGGTCAGCACTTCAATGCAGAGCTGCTTGGATTTACAACTCCATGCTGACTCCATGCAAGCACAGCAGAAAGCACCTGATAGCATCTCCTTCAGGGAGGAGGAGTCGCTCCACTCTCTTTGTACTTTCCGTCACTGCCGGCCCGCACCATAAATCATGTTAATTAGTTGACTGATAAAATAAATCTTGAAAAGTCAGGCGAGATCCTGTTTCCCGTGCTGTGGTTTAGGCCGCGCCACGTTATTTGTCATCTGCGAGTCACTGTTTAATCTGGCCATTTGTAGCAGGCAGTTTTTCGGAGGGTATGGACATGCAAGGGGGACAGAAAGGGGCTGACACAGGTAGCTTTAGCCCATCCATCTTCCCCTGGGTGGTCTCTGCTGCCCTGAGGCCAAACACAGGCCTGATCAGCAGGGAGCTGCCTTCGCATGCAGATGCTCCTCTTAGTTAATACGAAAACGCTATAATCAACTGCCTTAATTTACAACATGCCCTAACTTTAAAACAGTCATGAGGCTAGGGCCAAACAATTTAGCTTTGTTTGCGTATTTTCTTTTCATTTAAAGGCAGAGAGCTCTACCATGTTCAAAGTGTTTAAGAGCTTGTTAATTCTAGCTGGGATTAGTAGTCCAACATAACACAAGACATTGTAAACAACATTAAAAAGGAAGTTTTAAAAAAAACGTGGTTACAACAACAGACATCTCTGAAACATGTGATTTTCATTTTGGTTTTATGACAGCCATAGATTTTTCGCAGACTTCTGATGGTTTGAGGAGATATGAATCCCCACCCAACCCCCCAGCTCCAGTGGCACTTGCCAAAGACTTAAAAGGTCATCCACTCACAATAACACTCCTTTCAAAAGTACACTTCTTCGTCAGTAATTACAGCTCTTTTCCTAGAGTGTTTTGTGTTTCGCTTTGCTTGTTCCGTCTCAGAAGCTAACAACCCTTCATTATTCATGGTTTGACTTGCTTCTCACAGAAAGCAAATTACACAGGAGAGTGACAGCTTTCAGACGAGAGCAGCAGTGGCGTCCTCTTCCCTTAGGAGTGCCTCTAAATCATACAGATGGAGCTTTACCTCCTGACCTCTCACCTGCTGACCCTGAAGAAAGGCCACTCCTGCCCACCAGCCATGTTCCTGCCACTCTCGTAAACAGACACACATGAAACAGATGTTCTACCTGGTCTGCAGGTCACGTCTGTCTGGGGACTGGCTTGCTTTGTTTATTACAACAAACAGGGAGTGTCAGTATCAAAGCTTTTTTTGTGTGAAGACCTGGATCTGAGATAAATGTGTTTTTTTTTTTAACATTTAAGAAGATGTAAAACATTCAACCCACTTTTGGATCAGCGACAGGTAACTGTTAAAATCAAAACCTCCCATGGAAACTGTAATGTAAGATCCATAAATGTTGGAATGAAACCTTCTCTATGTTACAGTCTCTATTCAGACATGGCAAACATGATCCTGAAAACAAACTCCACGTGGCGTATCATATGCCTAGCAAGTCCACAGGCTGAACGCCATTGTTCAACAAGCCGTTCCCAGGCTTACAAAAAAGAGGTGAAATGACCAGAATGATGTCCCTTTATTTCTTTCAAAAGTTTGGCCACATCACAAGAAGAACATCAATACAACAAAATGGGATGAACAGGTGAGCCGACTTTGATGTAATCCCTGTTGTCATGAGTAAAATCTAATAGGAGTCGATTACAATCATATCACCAAAGAATTACTGGCGGCTTGCACCGGCTTGTTCTACACTGTGTCTAAATAAAGTCTGAAGGATGCAAACAAAAAGGCTTAGTGAGGCTGATTGCATTCAGACAGTAACGAATAGGTGTGAATAGGCTTCAAAGCAGCCCGTTCGGTTGCCTTTTGCGTAAACATTATGCTAAAGCCATCTACAAAGCATAGCAGAACTTTGACCTTTGATAAAGGTCTTTCTGCAC
Organism: Bryconaethiops microstoma; assembly: GCA_037577275.1. Taxonomy (NCBI): domain Eukaryota; kingdom Metazoa; phylum Chordata; class Actinopteri; order Characiformes; family Alestidae; genus Bryconaethiops; species Bryconaethiops microstoma. The sequence goes on along the minus strand of JBBJLS010000148.1, from coordinate 13,776,533 downwards.
TAAGATAAAGAAATCTATGACAGGAGAGTCACACAGGAGATCAAGAATGTGATGTTTCCATTGGTTAAACAATACAGAAACTGTTTGTGTTTGATTAATGAGGAAGGGAAGGCAGTGCACTGCGAGTTCAGCTCATCAGCGGTGTGCTCCGGCCTCTTTCCACATTCTCACAGGAGAGGATTATCATGATGAAGCCATCTCACGCTACCTATTGATCCAAGCCTTTCCTTTTGCTCAGTGAAAGAAAGCCATGTCAATAAAACCATCTCTAAATGAATTCATTTTTCAATTGTGCTCTCCATGATAATTAGGTTGTACATCACGCTTGCGTTCTGTCACTATATCACACGTGAATTGTGTGGCCCTTCACTACACGAATCAGCCCTAGTTTGCTTTGAGAGGCGTTCTAATAAAGCGATGTGCTCACGGCCACATGCTTGCATTCTCGCTCCACTGCTAGTGAAACATTGAGGGAGCCAACTTAATTCTTCTTCAAGCCCATTACTGGTAGTAGCACATCATCTAATGGTGGATAATACACTGTATTCAAGAGTTCAGTGGGTACTGTGCTTGCAAATGTCTCTGTAAAGAGCTGTATTTAATCGTGTATTTCCCACTCCTGGGGTGAGACAATAATCATCAGTAATAGGCCGGCACCAATATGAACAAGGGTTAAAGTATAACTTTGAGAGAAAGAACACAATCATATCACCGGGGATGTCTGCCTGTGATGAAGAAAAAGAGTCAATTTCTTTGTTCTGATAAGGGCTAAGTATTGAAAATCAAAGACTTTGTGGTACTGACTGAATGAATTCAGTATTACAGAGTGTAGAAAAATTCCATGTGATTCAGTACCACACAAACTTAAAGAAGGCACTGAAAAGGTCAAAATTTGATATTAATTTTTTTCGTAATGTTCTAGTAAGCTTGTTTTTTTTTACCTTAACATCTCCAAGAACCCCCCTCCCCCTGTTGCTAATAATAAGCAACAAAAATCTAATTAAAACAAGAAAGAATGATACTGTCTGTCCACATGGAATACATTCCCTTGTGTGAACTTTCATTACATTCTCTGGATAACTCCCTAGCCTCATTGTTGCCGTTTGTAAAAGCAAGTTACCCTGTGCTCTGCTGCTTAGCACATTTATATAATGACCGGGTAGTACGCTGATAATTCCATCATCTAGACCTATTTTGAATCTATTAACTTGCTTCTTCTATTTTCATTAGTAACATAAGCTTGAGTTGAATGTAGGAGTAAAAATGATCAACTTAGTTCAGATGCCTTTTGTATGATTTACTAGAATTTATGAAGTGAGCATGAAGTATCTTAGAAAAGATTGAATAAATTTGTGAATAACTACTTGACAAGTTAATGTACAATTCATTGGACTCACTGCAGAAAAGGACCAGAAGAAACAAAAAGGTTCATTGTTATGAGGGAGATCACAACTATCTTACACTTTTCAAATAAGTGTGTCCAGTGAGCTTGTGTCCAGTCTTTGGTTCCCTTTTCAATGAATGGTTTTCTAAAAACCTATTTTGTAAATGAGATGTAGGGTATTGTGATAGCCTAAATTAATACCACATTTATTGTACCTACAATACATTAAATAACTGATGAAATGTTGCTGTTGGGCTGTGCTGGTTAAAGGCAATCAAAGCTGCAAAACAGATTTCAGATTAATTACACTATCATGGTCAAATTAAAAATGACAATATACTGCTCCTGACACATTTCTGACTGTTTATCATCCTGTCTATCACACAGTAAAGATGCTTCCAAAAATTACCAAAAGAAAAATGTTGCTATTAATAGTGAGTCGATTTGACCTTTAAAAATAACCTTTTGTTAAATTTACCTTTTGAAAGGAAAGTTTAAAGAGCCTTTCTATATTGTGAGTACCTTTGTTGTTCAGCATCAAGCTGAAGATCCAAATTAGCCATGGCAAAGTACACTAGCAATGCCAAGGCAAGTGTTAAACCAGCAAGGTCAAAATAACAAAGATCGGTGAATGTTGCATTTGTTTTTCCTTTCTGTTTTGCATTTCTTGCTGTGTTTTCTGAGACTGATGTAGTTCTATGAAGCTTGGTCTTCACCTTGACATCTCCAAACACCCCAGTTGCTTAAAAGATCAAGACAAGAAACCAAGGTTAATAATAAGCAACAAAAATGGAGTTAAAACAAGAAAGCATGACCCTGTTCTGCAAAGCAAATGTGTTCTGTGCTAGGTTGGAAACAAACGACCAGAATAATTCAACAATCTAAAACCTACAGGTTAGAAATGATAGGGATTAAGACTAAATGGGAAGAAAAAAATAATTCAATAAATGAAAGTTATAAGGGTGTTTGCGTCACGTTTTGGCGCACAAGATTCTTCAACATAATGAAAGTTTTTGTTCCTGAAAAGAAGACGTAAGCAGACCCCATTACGAGAATCCATTATAATGAAATCAGCATAACCTCCAAATACATAATTTCAACACAGATGTGCTACAGTTTCCAATACACCAGTGTTATTTATGACCTGCCATTATAAAAGAAGCTTGTATAATTTATGACCTTCAATTAATGCAGCAGGCTACCTTCCATGAGCTTTCGGTTTCTTAGAGATCGGCTGATACACACATGCTCAAAATATGCAGCAACACCACTTAGGGCTGCTAGAGCAGATTCGAGACTGATTTATGGACGTAAATTAAAAAGAATGAAAAATTTATGGCTGCAATTTGTGGGCAGGCATAAAACTATTACAGAATTTTGGAGTCCTTTTGTCTCCAAGTGATGCAAGATGACTTAATCTTACAAAAATATAATAATTCTCTCCTTTACAAATATATGGCTCCGGAACCGTAATTAAGCATGAGGATAAGTGTTTTGTGGGTGTGTGATTTACCGACAATTCTAATCAACACTGCTGTCTAAACAGTCTACACCCAGGTTGATGTTTGCGTGCTTATGCACTTTTGCATGAGACTATTGCTCCCGCTGGCATGTTGAGTGAATGCCATGACATGACTGAAAGTCCATCTCTGACTGACAAATGATAGATTAAGCTTTCGTTCAGCAGGGGGGAGCCGGCCATGTCAGTTACCTGCTAGAAGAAGCTCTGCTCGTCAATCGTCTGTGCACCTGGTTAAACAAGATATGAAAGGTTGAAGCTCTCCTGCATCTGAGTTTCTAACCGTCTTTACGCCTATACATCCCGACCGTGTGACAGGGATGAATCATTGCATGCAATAAATGTCAGAGCACCGAATTTGGAAGTAAAATGCATTTGTTTTGCCCAGATATACTCAACTAAAACTTTCATTTGGAGCACAAGGAGCAATGAGGAATGGTGTGGAAATGCATTTGAAGTGTAGAGATCAGAGACATGGGTTGTCCAATAAAATATAATTGCATAATTATCAAAGATGTATTGCTGTGATTTCTTTTATAATGACAATTTCAAAGTGAGAAGGCATATCGTATTCTGTTCAATCTAATCTTATTCATCTGTTGGTTTTTTTTTTACTTCATGCTATTCATCCATTTATCATATTGTCACCTTGCTAAAAAGATTTTTTGGGCAAAATTGGCTTTTTTGCCAAAATCCTCTCCTCGTGATGCTGGCCACTGATGGTAAAATTGCCTACACCGTCAGTCAATCAGGTAATATTATTCTACCACTTTAGGACAATGGCCTATGTCAAGAGTTTGACTTAAGATGATTTATTATGCCTAAGTCAAAATAAAATGTGACTTTTTAATATTTTAATAAATATTAACAATTTTAATAGTTTAAAATTAATGTGGCAAATTCTTTTACAATTTGCCACATTCATAGGCATCAGGTAAGAACCCAGCAAAGAAGAGCTGGAGGGAGTTGATGTTTAGTTAGTTTGTCAGTGTTTTATTGTTGACACAAACATTATTGGGAACACATTACTTGAAGGTGTTTACATAAGAGTGACATGAGCCTGTCATAAACATGACATGATGTATCATGAATATTAATTAAACTTTTTTAATGTTATTGTGGTAGTGTGGGTTTCTTCTGGGGTCTCTGGTTTCTCCCACAGTCCAAAGACACTAGGACTGTGGTCCCAATGGTCTCAGGTGAATTGGGGATTTTAAATTGACCGTAGGTGTGAGTGTGTGTGTGATGGACTCTGAGCACCTGCGACCTTTGTGAGGATTAAGCGGTTATAGAAAGTGAATGAGGCTGAAAAATGGTTGTCTGGCCAGAAATCCGCATTTCTGCCTGTAGCGTCTTGCTGTAACATGTCCATATTATTTTATTGCTGTAACATGTCCATATTATTTTATTGCTGTAACATGTCCATATTACAGCAATAAAAGTGTGAAACAAAAACTGGATACTCATATGGCTGATACATGACATCATGTGAACAAGATATTTAATATGGTACTGATGGACAGTTTGGGGTCTCCCCCTTTCCCCATGTCAGATGATCAACCCCTGCTCCAGTTCCACTCTCATACTTAATTACAGCATAACATGGTATGTGGGCACTGCCACTAGGTTCATGTCTATATGCCTCCATGTTTACACAGGTAATCAAGTGCAGAGGATTAATGAAAATCCTTCCCTGTTGATGCTCTACAGAGAGTCTTTTAAGTGTCAACACTTCAGTTAATAACAGCATTAAATGGTTTAACCAAAACAAATTAAGAAATTAATATTAATGTGTGTGGGCAGACGGTTCTGTTAGGAATTTCAGAGATGACTATCATGCTTTGTAGAGTTACTTGTCCCTGATTCATGGGACTTCAGACAGTGTAGCTTCTTACGTGACTGGGGACTAGCCTCTCATAATGTTCAGCAGAGCTGTCAGTATCTCGCTTTTTAAATAGAAGTGTATTTTCGATTAAGATTAGGCTTTTATTCAGCGTACTTTTCTACCGTTCATTAGATGGTTCATCTGCCATGCCAGTCCAAGCCCTGAAGGAGCCCTTTTCTGCTCATGGAACATGTCAACATGGACTATATTACTACTCAGATATGGTTTGCTTCAAGGGGATTGCTCAGACAGCTGATGTCATGGCTGTTAGAAGGCTGCATGACACATTCTTGGCTTCTCCTAAGTCTTTGCCCTTCAGTCGCATAGTCCCAGCCCACACTGCCTGTCCTGTACAGAGACAACATGCAAGCATTATCCTAGAAGGGGCCCACTCAAGACATCCTGGATATTCTATATATGTGGCCTTGTGTGGCCTTGAAGAAAAAAGACATCTGGAGTGAAAAAAAATAGAGAGCACATATGGCTTAGTTTAACAATAAAACCTGAATTACTTGTAATTTTTAGGTATTAGAAGTAAGCATTTGAGAACATAAATACATCAATTGACCAAACCACACTCTACCCACAAGTTTGTTCTTTTGTAGATACTGTCCTTCTGAAGTTGGACAGGCATTATATAATATTAGCAAAAATAACATTCAACTAGAAACTAGACCTAAGTTTTTTGTAAACATACAGAAAAGTAGAGTGTCTTTACTTATCAAAAGACATTTATTATTCTGTTTGGCTAGATGGGCTTAGTGGTTTTGCTGTATAACTGAGCTAATACTAGTGACAAATTCATTGTATTTCCAACCTGCTCCATTTTAATTATTTACAACAACAAAATCTAGTGTGTTTTGTAGCATGGATGCTGGAATCATTATGTTTGTGGGGGATGTGTCCCCCTCACCTTTAAAAATTATTTTTGATTTGTTCTGGAAATCAACCCCCTCCCCACCCCCCGGGGTTCCAGAGTCCCCCACCCCACATTCAAAATGCTTCTGACACCCCTGTTATGTAGTAAATATAAACTCCAAGCCTTTCACCTGTATATATCCAACCATACAACAGTAGCTACAGAAGAAGGCATTTGTGGGCAGAGCATTAAAAGGTCACCTGAATATATTGTGATACGCTAACACTCCCACTCAGATCTCACAGTATGCTAAAAATGCTACAGGTCAGCAATTTAGGCAGCACAGCATGTCTCAGAAACTAGAATATCCAACCCTATCTGAAATTCTAGGCCATGGTCTGGAGCTAGTGTTGAAAATTTACAGCAGGGAAGTCAATGCCTCCCTGACCTGATGCAACATTGATGATGTGTCAGGGAAGGCCTGCGAGGACAGATCTGGAGACATGGTTCAATGTAATTTCCAAGCATCAGCCTGTCTCCTGGAGCAGTGGAGTGGCTCTGTGCAAAGTCACTATTTCCCCACTGAGACAGTGCAGTCAATTTGACCTCCTTCTCCATTTATTTTCGGGTGATAATGAGTTTATGAAGTGTCATATAGGCTAGCGTTTGATGTGACACTCAGAGATACGGAGAACAGGGTTATATTTATGTTTATTCTCCGACATTAGAGACAGCAAACCTGCCATTGATAGTAATGAAAAAAATGAGAAGAGGAGAAGTCTTGTCGAGTAGAATGCATGAGCGCAGGATCTTCAGTGACCAATTTCATCATATTAGCATTTATCAGTGGATAAGCACTGCCTGCAAAAACAAATTATGGCTCAACAGCTGTTCATTTCGCAATTGATTGACTTAATTACTTGTTCCAGTGAATCCCCATAATTTTCACCATGTGGTGGTCAGATTTTCAAGTTCATCCTCATGAGGTTTACTGGTGTGGGCATGAAGCCGAAAATCTAAAGCCTTAACACAGAAACATATTGACTGTTAAATCAGCCCCTTTTTTAGAGCCAGTGCTACCTCCTGTTGGAATATGAATTAACAGATGCCTTTTGTTAAAAGTCACCCAAAATAGCTAAACCTGCTCTACTGTTGAAAAGGAACGCTTTGATTTTTGCTGCAGCTCAAGAGCTTGGCAGGAATTTATGTGGATCTAATGCATCACCTTGGGCATGATGAAGGAAATGACTATTTACTACATGAGTGCCCTTTTATGCATTAGAGGTCACATAAATAATCATGACAAATAAAAAAAGGTGTGATTACTTAGTCTTGAGGCTCAACATTTTATATCTGGCATCAGTGAAGTTGCATCATTCACCCAGTCCTATACAAAAACTGTAGTCAATAAAGAAATGACTTGGTGCCCAAAACAGTGGTGCCCAACTGTTGTCAGTACATACACCACTACTTGTTCCCAGTACACAGACCTCTAAATTAGTCATTTTAGAGTGGATAGGATGCCCAAAGAAATACCCAGTTTTAATAAAGAGTGTTATTTTCAAAAATCACACTTATTACATTTATACACACATTTTCCTTGGCATGCCACTGGGTCCTTATGAAGTCATTAAGTAGAAATAGAAATAATACTACATATGTTCTATATAGGGTTGGTGGCCATCCAGTTTTTTACTGGTTCATCCTAGATGTTGTCTATCTGTCTCGAAAAAAAGTGCATTCCATTTCTAAACCCATAATTTTTATATATTTCTCATGAAGTTTAAAGTCCTCATTTTTCATCAAATTAAATCGTGTTATACAAAGAATGGATTTGCTTGGCTGAGATATCAATAGAAACAGTTGCATTTGGAAAGATGAAGTGCCAGGAAAATGTTTAGGCACTAGGTTACACTGCAGTGCTACAACTGAGAAGACATGACATCTATTTAACTTAGACTGCACCATGAGCATAATTGCACATCCACTGAAAGTAAAATCAAGCCACAGATCAAAATGTGTTCTGAGGTGGCAGCTCTGATGCTACAAGCACAAGTCATGTGCAATTAAAGTTCTAAATTTAATAAAAGGCTAGCATTATATTACATACTCCTTCAACACTATTATATAACCACACCATTATATAACTACTTAAATACAGCCTGTTACATCCTAAACCACTTGACTAACGGTTGACAAAATTTGCACAAGGTAGGTGGTCTATCTTAGGATGCTAGTTAAATGTTAGCATATACATGTACTATGTCTTTTTTCTGACTTCATAATTCAAACGACAGCAATATTCAAAGAAAAGAATGTATGTAGGATTAAAGGTAGTTGGTTAACCACAGTGATGACATTTTATTACTTACAAGCGCTGGGGCTTCAGTGTTCTGTTTACCACAAGCTGAAATGTAAAAGTTACCATTTAAAAAATATAGGTACTCACATTTTGGTTTGACACTGGCTAGAGTAAAATGTATATCAGTTTGCAAATGAGAATGTCTCAAAATGATACAGCTCCTGAAAAGAGACCACTGCAATAAGGTATAAAACAAAAAAAACACTGTTGTCATCAACACTCTCCTCTTGCAGTGTGACCAGTTGGATGGCAAAACACTACTAGAAGTTCTTCAAGGGAAATTATTGCCATTTGGTTGAAGGGTGAACAAGAGATTTGTTTTCTTTGAATTATTCAAGTTCTGCATCATTCCTCTTATTTTGAGGTTTTGTCATTTCCTTTAAAATTATGCTTTAAAGAACAATATTTTTATTTGGAAATTAGGAGAAATATTTAGCAGTTTTTAAAAACTAACAGCAAAGCTGTTCAATTCACTTACACTTATGAAAGGTAAAACCTAAGCACTTATGAAAGGTAAAACCTAAGAAACTAAACATTATTGCAGTGGTCTTATTTTTTCTCTGAAGCTGTATATTTGAAAAAAAAAAAAGCTGATTTCTTAGTGTCAATATTTGATATGTTGTCTTTGTATTATTTTCAATTAAATATAGATTGTACAAAATTTCCAAATCATTGCATTTTGCATAGCATCTAAACAGTTCTGGAAACGGGGTTATAAACCTTAAGTAGACACAATTCATGTCATGAATAAAGACCACTTTTGGTGAGTTATAAAAAGGGTTTTATAACGGTATGCTATAGAATTTTCATATTAGGTCAGGTTTTAATTGTTGTATGGCTTTTGGTCAATTTGGATGTTGATATTTCAGACTAAATGTCAGTACCATGTCAGACTAAATGTCAGTACCACTTTTGTGTATGTTATGTACAATCTCTATTTGATTTGAAAATAGTACAAAGACAACATATCCAATATTGGCACTTAGAAGAAAAAATATATTCTTAATGTGGCATATCCTCTTTTACAAACTGACATTCATTTTGCTCTGGCCAGTTTCACAGACATGTGTCAAATCAAAAAGACCAAAATGTAAGTACCTATATTTCAAAAATGGTTATATTTACTTTTTAACTTATGGTAAACAGTACAGTGAAGCACCAGTGCTTAAAACTAATAAAATGCCTCTGCCCATCACTGTTTGTGGTTAACCAACTAGCTTTAGTTCTACATGCATTGGTCATTCTGGTTGTTATTTCAGACTAGTTATATGTACCATGTCCTTTTGGTAGACGTATATCTTATTTGTGTATATTTCATATTGTATATTTAGTGTTATTGGTGTTTGTCCAAGCCGCATGACTGCAGCGGTGTGTCAGTCAGTTGGTGTTTCATGGTACAAGGTCAGGGGATGGAGACTGACAATGAGAGCCATGGCTTTAAGATGGAGTACCTTGGCAGACTAGCAGAGAAAGAGAGGGAGAGATTGCCTGCCGACTCTCCGTGTGACTGTCCTTGACTCAAATGGAAAAGAGGTAAGAAAACAACAGTGAGAGTATGTGTGTGTGTGAGAGAGAGAGAGAGAGAGAGAGAGAGAGAGAGAGAGAGAGAGAGAGAGAGAGAGAGAGAGAG
>JBBJLS010000148.1:13746615-13766794 GCA_037577275.1 Bryconaethiops microstoma | reverse complement strand
GTGTGTGTGTGTGTGTGTGTGTGTGTGTGTGTGTGTGTGTGTGTGTGTGTGTGTGTCTGTGTCTGTGTCTGTGTGTGCACTGTCTGTCTACTCCTTTATTAATGGTGCTTTTTCTCCCTCAAGGTTAGGGATGAATAGCACAAATGAAAAAGCGCAAGACCGCTTTTTTCTGCACTCTCACACACAGTGGCCTCTGATGAGCCATTTTGTGTCAGGTGTAAACATTCAGATCATGTTGCTGCTGTGCCAACTGAGAGTTGCTACGCTGAGGGCAGCGGGTTCAGGGCGGTGTATTTAAACTAGCGAATAATTTAAACTAGCGAATTGAAGTCATTTTCTGTCAGGGTTCCGCTTGACTGGAATTCAAATCCAAGAGCGAATCTTGGAGGTCGGGCCTGTTTTCAGCGTCAGCTGAATTGTTTGTGTCGAAGGAATGGCAGGCCGTGTTTTGAATGCTTTTCAGGCTAATGGCGGTGGAGAACAGAGGTCCTTTTCAATGCAGCGTGACAGCACACAGGTTGATCTCCTCCCAAATGACACCCAAATACAGTAGCTCGTGGGCCGACCATATGCTGTTTTCTTGTAGTTGCTGGGGAATAAAGGTTTAAAAAGAATCCAAGTTGTAAAAAACCCTTTCAGACTGTGAATTTGTTCTGTTTATTTTAAGTCAGAAAGCCTGCAAAGAACACAAACAACTTCACAGGCATCATCAGACACACCAGATAAAGATTTGTGACAGATGCCATAGGCTCAGCATCAGTCAGGCAACCCGGCTCTGCTGACTTTTTTGATGCCAGTTGAGAAATTTCTTCCTCTTCACTTTTAACCATCCGAGCCCAGCAGAGAGGAAACACTTCTCTGCTGGGCTTGGATGGCGTTTCTCACTGCATCAGCCAATCGTTAGGACGCTCCATTAGGTCTCTGCGATGACAGGTCTCTGCGCATAGGTAATGAGTGTCATGCTCACTCGTGTCAGGCCTTGTCTCTGGACTAACCTTGTAAAGTGGAGCAGCGACTGGATTACTGGATGCTTTGATTGGTGGAGTCGGGTTCTTGGCTGGCTGCCATGCCCTTTAGACGGAGACTTAACCAGAGTCTGTCACCGCATTACATCAAACACTCGCCCATGTGCTGAGCTGAATACGAAGAGGAAGCTCAGCATCTCCTCTCAGCACATCCATTCATCAGGCCCTTTATCAGCAATATTCTTTTGTACTCATTTACACACACACAAGGTCAACATGGTTTTGTGCTGCTGAGAAGGGCACTTCCTCTCTTCGTTGCCTATTATAAGCCTGCTGTAACACCCCTCAGTGAAAAGACCTCTCCACACCTGAAAAGGCTTTCCAAGGACCCACAGCTTTGACAGCATAGTTTCTCACTATATAGTTTCTCCCTAGAGGAAGAAAGGAAAATGTGACCCCCCTTTTTCAAGTGAACGTAAAAAAAGAGAAATGGCAGAGAGAACTAAATGTGATGTATTAAAGGAATGCTCAGCCTGAATGTTTTATTAAAGGAATGCATTTTCAATCTGATCTCTATCTGCCACATCTGTGTCTATAGACAGTCATGTACCTGTATATAGTAATGCGTGAACATATTGCTTCAGAACACACTTATAACAGAAGCCAATGAAGCATCTGCCAAGGGCTTCTACTATAGATGTGTTTTCTGTTGAATTATTGTTTGTTGGTATCGACTACACTTTACAGATCTAGCAGAAGGAGATTAGGTTTGGGGGGAAAAAAAGGAAAACGCTGGAATGCTACTTTAAAATATCAGCTTGCCACACCTTAGTGACAGCTATGATCCACAGCGCTAAGAGAGTTCACCGAGGGCTCCGCTGCCTGTGCGGCGCAGCAGATGGAAAAAAAAAAAACTAGCAGAACTATGAGAGCGAAGGATTTAGGGGTCGAAGTGACTTTGAGGACATTTGAGGATGTTGTGGTGGGAGGTGGCCGAGGTCCAGTAAAGGCAGCGAGGCATAGCCGGGAGGATACAGACAGATGTAGTTTTAGCCATGCCCCCGCGAATCAAGCTGGAGTGGCAGCCTGAGTGTGATAAGGTACACGTCACCATCTGCTCAACTCTGTGGGCCTTAGGCTGCAAGCGGAGAAAAAAATGGGTAAAGACATTTAAAGAGACATTGCGCCATTCCGTGACCCTGTCGGTAGTGTAATTAGGATCCCAAGGGCCCCAGAGTGAAGAGAAGAAATATGGCCACTATATAAAAATGATACAGAATGAAACATTTCCTTGCTGTTGTCTGAAACAAACTGTGACTTTGATGTAGCTAATGTCTGGTTAAAGTACCTTTTCAATTCATATAAAATAGAATTTTCTTCAGTTTTATGAAATAAGATTTGTTGTATAATGGAAATAAAGTTAAACTTCAAAACATACTGTTCACTTTCTAGTAAATACGATTCATATCGTCACCTAGCTAAAATAATTGACTTTTTTGCCTAAGTCATCTCCTCATGATGCTGGACACCTATGGTAAAATTGCCTACACCGTCTGTTGATGATTTGTTATGCCTAAGTCAAAATAAAATGTGACAATTTTAATAGCTTTTCAAGATCACTTCTTTGATAATTTGCCACATTCATAGGCATCAGATAAGAACCCAGCAAAGAAGAGCAGGAGGGAGTTGATGTTTAGTTAGTTTGTCAGTGTTTTATTGTTGACACAAACATTACTGGGAACACATTACTTGAAGGTATTTATATAAGAGTGATATGAGCCTGTCATAAACATGACATGACGTGTCATGAACATTAATGAAACTTTTTTAATGTTCATGACTGTTGTAATTAAGTGCCATTCGGCTTTTGTTGACACTGTTTGGGATGTAGACATAAAAACCGAACGGCACTTAGGGACAACAGTCATAAACATCAGGGAAGTGACATAAATGTTCATGACATGTCATGTCATGTTTATGACAGTCTCATGTCACTCTTATGAAGACACCTTCAAATAAAATGTTACCATATATACTTAAATCACAAAGGCATGTTCAAAAAATTGCCCAAGTCATTTATTTCTCTTATTGGGTTATTACTATCCCAATAGTCATCCTTTGTTACATCCTTTTTGAGTGAAATTATCAATAAAAGTCATATGTACAATTTTTGGTTAAGTTTTTGTGTTTCCTGAAAACCCTGAAAAAAAAAGCAATTATTTTAGCAAGGTGTCGATATGTGTTGAGCTGATGTGCCACAAATGCTAAAGAAATTCAATTTCAGGACCATGCTGTATGCTTCTGGATGTCCTGTGTGAGTTGATGTGCTATTTTTTGTGCACACGTGCAAGTGACTCATGCAGTGAAGGAGTCATTAATAAAGATATGGCTAACATTGGCACCAGGCTGGGCTCTGCTATGTGCCTGTGAGGGCCCTCTCTGTGCCTGGGAATGTGGGTAGCCCTCTCCTTGGCTCCGCTGGCGTTGATTGTGTATGATTAATAGTTTAAAGGAACAGGGAGAGAAAGGTCAACTCCTGGGTTGGAGTCAGAGCAGCTACATAGGGAGTAATTAAGACACTTCTGTAAGCATGATTAATAAGCCTGGGCTGACACTGTGTACTGTAAACAAGAGGCAACCAGATGGTTTGCCACGCACTGCATTTTATGCCGAGCTAGAGGATCGCCTAAATGAAAGCATGCAGCATGTAGCCACCACTACCACCCCCATACACACATTCTGAGCAAGTCTCTTCGATTCAAATTACCATGCAGAGCTTATTTAAGAAAAGATTCAGTATACCGTGCCTAAGAGCAATTCCTAGCTTTGCAAAGGAGAATGAGAGGAGATATGTTCAATAAGACAGGTGCTCTATAGTATCTCATGGAGATTCTGTCAGTAGATTTAATTTGTCGGTATGGGGTGGGGGCTTAATACAATTTTCAATTCTGGGGTCAAGGATTAATTCAATTTTTCAATATTTTGTTTTGAGTGTCTTGAGTCGTTTCCACAGGTGTTAGCTTTCACGCCCATATATATTTATGTATTAACAAACAGTGTGTTCTTCATCTCTTTTGCATTCAGGTAAAATAAACATAAAGGAAAGCAGAAAATGCATTCAGAGAAATGCATTATAGGTCTTAGAGAAGCAATGAAGATTCTAACTTCTATCTGGTGTTAAATCACGTTTAGGTCATTTTCACACTACTTGTTTCCAGACCTGAGGCCATACGCCCCAAGAGTTCGGTATATTGTGGCTGTGTGTGACAGCTGGTCTTAGGCAGTCCAGATCCCTGGTCCTCTCAGAAACAGTGGTCTGGGTTTACTTCAGGCATAAGCAAACCTCAGCATGCAATCAAGCTACGTGATTGGCTCATTTCATCACATTTCTCCATATTCCTGATACTGATACCCAAAATTTGCAACTTAATTCTTAATACTCTTAATTTGAAGCTTCATACACAAGAATATGCATATCTACTAACCACCGCTTTTCACTGTCTGAGTGCTGGTAGCCTAATGATACAATGATGTGATTCGGTTGTTAACCGCCATCCTTTAGTTGTCAAAAACAATAACAGAATGAATCTATTATTTATCATTTGGCAAAAACAAGACAGACAGTAATGACGTGTGGAACAATTGATAAATGGTTTGGAAGAAATTCTGCTGTGTGTAAACAAACGAGCATCACTGAGCCTGCAAAATGATCCTAGGTGCAGAATTAAGAATTCAGGATAAGTGTGAAAACACTATAGCAGTGAGTAATGTACATGTACATGTTTGTTTGAGCTGAGGCTGTGTCTGTTGTCTATTTGAGCTACTAGATAATTACAGCTAGAAGGCAGGACAGCAGCTAACTGGGTCATTTTAGGCTTGTACTTTAATATTTTAACTCAATTAACCAAAACGGCCATACATTGTTAATCGGAACTGTTTATATGGCACAATTAAAATATGTGACAATATATTGCAAATTCATCATGTAAAACCATGAACCCTATCAGCGATACCATTTAAAATTTCTTTAAAAATTTTTAAAATCCTGTTTTATAAAACTTCAGACAATGGATTCGACATCAAGCACTATTAATGTTTCTTTCTCTCTCTCTCTCTCCCCTGGAGTCTTTCAGCCATGTGACCAGCAATATAGAGGGATTAGCTCTAGCATGTAGAGAGGGAGGCTGGGAGACAGGTGTCAAAACGCTCCAGCAAGCAAAGCTAACGACCGCTAATCAGCTCTGTTGTTCTTTTGCAATCCACGTCCGATTCACAAGTTTCAATCCCGCATGAAACACAATTATGGAGGGTTTGAAGTTCAGTGTGCACTTACTCAACCGTCTCTTCGTGTAAATGTTAGCGCTTAGCAGAGTAAAAAAAAGTGGGGGAAGAAGCAAAGAGAAACATCTCAAGAAGCATAAAGAGGGTGAAGTAGGGTTTTTTCTGCACTATGGAGCTTCACGTCTGTGTACGCGTGTGTCAGAACACAGTGATGGGCTTAATCACACAGGACCAGGGCTCAGAAGTCCAGAACGAAGGACATAAAAGCCCTGCCTGCAGAAATCTCACAGCTCCATACCAGCTGGAGCAAGGAGCTACATTTATAAACTGGAACAAAAGTTCTTTGAAAATCCTGCTATTGAATGAAGCAGGCAAAGAAAACACACTTAGGCCTCATAACAGGCCCAGATCTCATAAATGGCCTCATAAATTCCATAGTTGGAAAAACAAAAATGACGTGCATGGCAATTAGCATATGTGTTTTTAGCAAGGCCTCTAAGCACTAAGGCACATTCCCAGAGACAGGGCTGATTCTAATGATGGTACCATGATAGGGGAGCATCTGGCTACAAGTAAACTTAGAAGAAAATCAAAATATATATAAACAAAATTAGTATTAAAATAGTTAACAAAACCCCTATGCTACAAAGCTGCTTCCATGCTTTCAAGATTCAATACTGTAATTAAAATCTTTATGACAGAACTCAATGTTTCTATACACTCTGCCAACTTGGGATACAAAACATACTTAAAGTTCAGAGTTTTTAGGACGTGGTAAAAAAAATAAAAAAAAAACAACCTTTGGACACAATCAGTTCTTTATTGTCACTCTTGGAGCAAATCTTTATATCTCCAAAAAAAAAAAAAGCAACTTTACGAGAAAAGTAACTCTCAGTGGAAGTTAATGTAACAAGATGATGATGACATTTTTTGTGCTATTTCAACTGGGCCATGATTCATGAACTTTTTACACAGTGTAAATGGTAGCAGGAACTAAGTAAAAAAAGTTCAATCGAGTTATATGGTTATGCTCCAACAGGTTCTACTCTGTTGTATCCTGCCGATAAACAAATCCAACAGATTAAGGTCATTCGACTTGAATAGCACATGCATTAGCATATGTAAAACATACAGCTCAAGAGTTTTATTGATATATATATGTGGCTTTATCAGCAGAAGGTATTAGCTAACATACTCATCTCATTGTTGAGTAAGGCCGTGTTTTAAATACTGGCTTCGTTATTTAGTTTGTCATTTGAAGAATTATTGAGTTACTGGACGAATTTTAATCTGGATTTAGAAATCACAGATCACAGATATTAATCCAGCTGTATCAATTTGAATAGTTTTCTATGGTAAACCCAATAAATGTTTTGCATTCAGATGATGACAAGCGTTTGTTTATTGCCATTTTGTATTGTACTAGAATCAGGCATGGTGATACTTCACTTATATCGATATCGGCATCAAGATCTCGATATTTTGAAAACCCTCCAACTGTCCTGAAAAGCGCTCCAAATGAAAAGGGACTGGGGAACAGAGTTTAAGCTGAAGTGAAGTGTGATCTGCAGAAGAATGGAGGGTGACGGAGAACAGCTGGCTGAAGTTAGGCCTGATGTCTGGCCCTCGTCTCCCAGCAGGAGTCAGTGCAGAACAGAGGGCTCAAGCAGCCTGACAGAGGCTGCCATTACACATACACACACATATACATGCTCACACTCACACATAGCCCTTTAACCAGGACATCAAAATGGCCACTTTTACATATGCGTCTAGCATTCCTCTATATACTCATAATGATGGTAATCTGTTCCCAGTACATGAAAGGAAGAATTAGAAACAGGTGTTCAGTGCTGGATATGTAAGCTTATTAAAAGGTTCACCAGCTGGAGTGCTAGTGTGCATGTGGGCTAATTTGGTCTGACATGCATTACATTTTTAATTTCTGAAATCTTTTTCATGTAATTACTTTCATAAATGTCAAATTCATTATGCCCTTACTCTTATCTTATCCACATTCATCTTTATTCATTTATATGAGTTAAACGGGACTTTGTAAGATGTAATTCAAAAAAAGGGAAAAAGTAGGAAAAAAAAAAAAAAGCACAGCTCCAGTTGAAAGAGGCCAGGAGCCCCTTCTCTCTTCTGCCGCCTTAGAGATGCGACTTGTGAATCACACTGGCTTCAGATTAATTGTAAGTGAGTTTAGACATCAGGCCAGTGCTGTTCCACACATCAACAACATTGAGCTGGAGCAACAGTGACAGCCACCAAGCAGCAAGCGGCCCTGTCTTTGTCTTTATGAGGGCCGCTGGGAAAGAGATAATAGTGGAACTACAATGAGTGGATAGGCTCCATATGGCTTGAAATCATAGTCTTCAAAAAAAACCCAAAAAAAACCAACAACAACAACAACAAAGTGAAAAGGACCATGAATAGAGACCACAATACAGAGTGCAGGGAAGCTTCAGTGCTTCTTGGCCAACTCCACGTCCTGAGTGCTCCTTAATGGGCAAAATCGAAAAGGCCGAGAGGATACTCCAGTGATGCCATTTTAAAGGGTTTGTGTGCATGCGCGTGTGATCTCCACTTGAGTCTCGTCTCCAAACTCTGACTATAGTGATTTCATAGGGGGAAAAAAAGAAAAACACTTAAAAAAAACATTTATCAAAGGGCGAGAGCAGCTCAAGGAGTGTTTGGAGGGCCATCACCCCGATGCTCCAGAGGATGATGAAAAACAGGGCTTTGCACTTCCTAATACAAATTCCACTGCAAATGTTGGCTGGGAGTCTCTTATTGAAAAACTGTTTGTCCTTTTGTCCTGTCGAAGTTTTTTAAACTGCTGTCAGCTCAATTGTTCTGCTATAGCACAATTATTATGCACCTGTCATCAGCAGCAAAGAGGAGGGTGGAAAACTACAATAATGAAATCTGAGCCTTCAGCCATTCTTTGCTCTGAAAAAAAAAAATCAAAAGATGGCTAAATATCTCTTGCACTATACAAATAAAAGCTTGAATGAGTGGGTTTGCTTTTAAGCATGTCTTACAAAGTTTTATGCTAAAACAAATTGTGTCATGTTTCACCGAATCATCCATATAATGACCACATTTCACATATGTTTTTATTGGCTGGTTCCTTACTTGAGTATTACTGTGCATAAAGCAGTAAAAAATATTTAAAATATATCTCAGAGAGCCTGGGGTTGTGAGGTATGGCCATTTTGCCTGCAAATGGTTAGAAGATTTGAATGATGAGCAACGCAGCTCGGATACTGCCAGACCGAATGGCACTTTAAGCTCTTGGTAGTGATCTCTCATGTTTGAATCATGGCTTAACCCAGAGCGGAGGAGAACTCTATGAATCCGTCCATATTTAACTGGTATTTAAGCATTTCCAGGCCACTAAACCTAAAAGCAGAGAGAGATAGGAGCCAGTTTAATCACTATAATTTGTGGTTAAAATGACACCGTAATAATCACATGATTTATGAGCTCATTCCGGTCTATTTTTATAGGTAATCAACCTTAAAAGTGTAGCAGGAGCGTTCGAATCCAGGGCCGATTAATGCCGTCCTCTCACAAATTATTCTTCAGTGTCATTTAGGCTTTTCTGTAATGATACCTTAAAAGTTCATTAGCATGAGAGGAGTTGGAAGTCAAGTAAAAGACTGTGTGTGAGTCAAGAGGGCACTTAATACTGGGTACCCCACTGATACTTTTAACACATCACGTCACTCAAGCTAACTTGTACACTGAAAGCAATGGTGTTATCTACGCCCTTCATGTTTCTACCCAGCAGGCCTTTAAAGGCATCTTTTTCATTCCTCCCGCAGGTGTAGGTTAAACTGCGTAATGTATTAGTAGTCCAAAATCAGTTGTCCTATCCTTTTTGTTGACAGCCCACATTATAGCATTCTCCTGCAGAAGATTTGGCTATTGCTTTGATCTCTGAGGCTCTTAAATCAACACCAGACAAAGTTCATCCAGAGGTCAGTCCAGTCATCTGATCGTCACAATCCCAAAGCAGCCATTTCATGACATTCATGCCTCACTGCAGTTCAGCTGTCATACAGGCTTCAAACATGCAGACAGACAAAACATACTTCTCACACAACCAAACAACATTACTAAAGAATACCTAAAGGAGTAGTTCAGCAAAAAATCGAATATACACACATTTACACTTAACCGCAGATGTAGTCACTCCGTAAAATGTGGCTAAAAAACTGTAAAACTCAATCTCTCAAATTACCCAAATTGTTTCCACAAAAATACATTACCTGGATATCTCCCAACCTTTCAAACCATATCCAGATTTTCATCAAGGTGGCACAGACCTTTGTGAAACAAAGGTATGATTTGCTGTGCGCTATGAAAATGAACCAAAAATTCACCACCAGAGGCAAAAAATGTCCAACAAAACCAGAGCTGGTATTTACAAAGCAGAGACCACCTTGACAAGTCTGTGCAACCTTCAAGAAGATCTGGACGCTGTTTGAGTGGATTGAGAGAAGTTTTGGTGATGTACTTTAATGGAAATGATTTGGGCTATCTGAGTGACTGTTGAATTTTCATATTTGTTTGCAAGACTACCCCTGTAGCTCCAGTGTTACAAGTCATTCTCAAGGGAGAGAGAAACAAGCAAAACGCGCTGGGAGTTTACTATGTAAGCAAGAGTTCAGCACTCCTGTTAAGGCAGTGGGATGCAGCACCATTTCGAACATGCAATGGCTATGAAGTTTGCTTAAGATAAAACACTGATATGTCTTCCTTTCCTATGTCACTATTCAATAATTTATGTTCCTTATGGACATGCCCACACAGCAAATATCTGATAAAAAAAATGCATGTGTGTAAGGGGCTATATTGTAACAACCTGTTACTGAATTAGCGTAATTTGCTCTGGTGTCTTTCAGGGCATTTAGAAACATCATACATGTTATAATTCAACTGCACTGGTCTTTATGGTCTAATAAAAAAAGACCTAATTAATAGTGCATATCAATCTGTTGGCTCTGTCACAACATATTCCTCTCTATTCGTTAATGCACAGGTCCTAGTCCTTCCTGGCAGCCTGTGTAGCCCAGTAATTACACTTCCTCCTTTGACAACCTGCATGATTGTTTTCCTAACAGTATATTACTTCGTTAGTACTTTCCAACGCGGGTTATTTTTAAACTGTCACTTTCGCCGGACTCATCCTGATTTGCACTCGTCTGTTTATCATAACAATCATTAATAACTGTCAGTCCGCAACATCAATATAACAAACTCATTCCTTCATTAGCATGGCCTAGCATTTGTCTGTTCGGAGAGGCTGGGTACTTTCTACCAACAGGCCCAGCCAATTACTCCGCTGAAATGGAATCGCATTAATCAAAACTTAACAAGGTGGCAAATTTAAAGATATCAGATTGCAGGAGACAGCAGAACTAATATGTCACTGTCAGAGGTGCTATGCAGGTATGCAGCAGCCGCACTAAATATATCTCCTCGCTCAGGCCACATGAATTTTGACGTTTCATACGATCTGACAACTATCAAAGTGAGAGGCCTGAGAGGGCTCAGTTAGAAGCTGCTTCTGATGACTTCTCCCCCACTCTGGCAAGGACAGTGGAAAAGAGAGACAGAGAGAGGGTGAGAGAGAGAAGGCAGGGAAAGGGGAGGGAAGAAAACGTTGAGCGCGTCTCAGGGAGAGCCAGCAGGCGGCAGTTCATCATGTCTGCCTTCACAGAGACGTTTTCTTTTACACTTTAAATGATGATACTCATCAATCACTGGCTGACAGCTGCATCAAGCCAGCTGCAAACATGCAAAGCCCAGCAGTCTGAAACATGCTGACGCCACCAATCGCTGCATGGAAAATAATCATTCAGCCCAGGCTGCACGCTGGATTTATTTTCTCTCATATTAGAGTCTCCTTCTTCCTCTAGCCACTGTAAAATAAATACCATCCATTTTACTGGGAACAATGCACAGAGCTCCAGCGGACTGCTACACCGAGCCGGCACGTGCAGAGTTAATGATTAGGCAGTAAGGAAAAAGTGGAAGTGACTAAACCTAATCAAGAAGGCCTGCAGGCCAATAGCGCTAACCTTATGAGCAGGGCCAGGGAGCTTAGCCTCAGCATCATTATATCGACTTGAGCGCTTGACTTTGGAAGGTCATTCGTAAGATACAACCAACAAATAAATGCATTGTGTTTTGCATTTTCAGTTTTACATACAGCTTGTTGAATGGCAAATGGATGACTTTATTAAGGGACGGGGAGGATGCTAAATAAAAAGCAGCAGAAAAACCTTAAAAAGAAAACAGAAATTAAATTACGCATTGAGAAAAAACAGCTTTGCCTAAAAAGAGTAACACTAATTAACAAACATGTCACAACACTTCACCTAATTGTTTACTAATATTTAAGGAGTGCTACACTCTTGAAAATAAAGGTGTCTAAATGGTTTTTGGCTTGGACGCACAGCTTTGGGAAAAACCTTTTATATGTGAATTTTCTGTAAACTTTAAAAAAATGTGTTTCACATCCATCCACAAAAACAGTTATTTAATGAACAACCCACTAAAAGAAAATAGTGTTTTTCTATAGCACTGGTGCTGAGAAAAAATAATGCTAAACATTTTTGCACCTTTATTTCAAAAAGTATCAGCCCACCTTTTGACCAAATTCTCTAGAATGTAATGAATGTAAAAGTCTTTTCATTCCAAACCTTATGAAAGCCTAAACCAAACAAGAAGGGGGAGATTTTGAAGGCTCAGATGCTTGCTAGCAAGGAATTTAGCTTTCAACTACAATGGCAGTCTACATAAGCCAAACCTCTGTAATGTGTTTAATTCCTCTAACAACCGTAACAGTATTCGGTAGCAGCGTATTCATGGCTCTTTGGCACCACAAAACAGCCGTAGCTTATAAAGAGCAATGAAGGCTATTAGCAGCAGAGGTTATTCATTCTACACCCACACTGACATACAAACACACCATCTCACACTCTCTCTGATGAATCCCACCATTCCTCTTTATGCCGTCTCCTCTTTTACGTTTTGCATGGCAGCGATTGCTCTTTTTTTTTTCTTTCTTGTTTTTCTTTTTTTTTCACTTTTTTTTTAAGGGGAGCTTATGGAGCAGATGGATGTGAATTCAAAGTTTCCTGATCTTTAGCAGAAGTTATGGAGGGTTATCTTTGGCTGTATATCTCTGGGCTGGCAGGCCTCCCCTGGCGATGAAGGATTAAGCACCGCAGCTGTCTCTCGCTCCGAATGATGCAGTGCAGCGCTCGCCGACACGACAGCATCACTTAATCTTAATGTCCGCTCCTCCAGCGCGGCCGCGCAGGACAAAGCCAATCAACATCACATGCCACGAGGATGGACCTACTGCTTGGCCCTGGAGTCTCTCACCCGCACCGACCGATTAATCAACTTCAGCCGGCCCAATCCCAGAGTTCACTTCTCTCACAGCACAGCTGAGCTCGCCACTGTGATGTATAGGATGGGGTGGGGTTAGTTTGGGGGGGTGGGCAATGTGCTCCACAACACTTATCAGATTGCACATTATGCATGGTTTTGTATGCTGAAAGAAAGAGAGAGAGTGTGAGGGAGGGAAAAGGGAGACGGGGGAGGTATCGAATGCTTACACCTTATTTCTGTCACAGACCACCTATTTGTTGTGTTTAAAGAGATATCTGGCCGACAACGGCTTAAAAAAAAAGGCTTAAGAAAGGCTTGGGGTTTGGAATAATGACTTGTGCTCACTTAGACAAATTACACCCATGGAGGTCCATTACAAGGATTTAAATTCAATATGATACAAGCGTATTAAAGGAGACAACATTTCCCCTGATCCCTGCACATTAACTTCTTACTCTAAAAGCATCTAGAAAGCAACAAGACAAAGTGCCAACATTCTTAATTGTGCAAGCAATTTAATGCTTTTTCTTGTCATCTGAGGACTAACGACAAAAGTACAAAAATTCAGAAATTTCCATAAAACAATAAATATAGGAAATATTAAATGTAAAAGTTAAAAATATGTCCCTGAGAAAATGTAAGCAAATATCTTCACATATCAGTGCATCCCACTGAGGATGTTTACATCACCACAGATGATATGAAGCTTGTTGGGATATACAGTATTACTTCCATAAGTTACCTTCAAATGAAGACACTACTATTACACTTTGACATTCTCCCATTTCAGGCAAGATTAAGGGCACTGAAGCGTCCTCTTTGCTAGAATGGTATGCAATATTAAAGATGCAAAAAAGCCTCCTGTGTCCCCTATGGAAGGTGTATCTGATTTAGTAGAACCAATTTAAAGCTGGAGAAATTCAGCACTGCCTTTGAAGATGCTACATAATGTCAGCAAACAAGCTATAAAGCAACGTAATGATAGTTCATATTTGGACATAAGTTACTCTGAGCATTTCACATCCCTAATGCTCTATTTTATCACTGCATCTACTTCGGCAACAATTTCCTTCTCTTTTGCAGGTTTAAGACACACACACACACATACACACACACACATACACACACACACCTCTGTATTTAACAAACTATTGGTATCAAATAAAAACCTTTGTATGTCCATTTTAGTCATTTTATTGATCATTTGCCAGCTGTCTTATACATTTTATGGCATAGAAAAACTTCAGAATAACCCTGTTGCTCATAGTAATGAATATGCCACAGTGAAATGTTGATACAAACATAACACACACACATATATATGTATGTATGTATGTATGTATGTTATGTTTGTATCAACATTTCACTGTTACCTATACACATATATAATGTGTATATATAATGTGTATAATCAATATAATCAATAAAGGATCAATAAAGTATTCTAATGATCCGTTATTTCCATTGATTTCAATTTCTATGAAAGCAATTAGGCGTGGACATGGACAGGTCAGAGATTGAGCTGGAATAATGCTGACAGCTTTGTTAAAGCTAGCCACATTATAGCTAGCCTTTTTACATGTAGTCAGGGGTTCATTTGGTCCTTGTGAACCAAATGAAATGGAGCTAATCCTTAGTACTGTAGTCTGATGGAAATGTTAATTGTTTCAGATACAGGGTTTGTATTCTTCACTATTCAGTGTAATAAACTGCACAGACAAATGACCTCCAAATGGTTATACATTCATGCACCGCACCACAAGATCACTCCTTCTTGCTGCTGCTCATGTTACTCTATAATTCTCACAGGCATTTAACTATGTGTTGAATCTTTCCTGCTGTTTCATGATTTTTTAACTTGCAAAATAAATTGGTTCATTGTGCCTCAAACTCTAATTAGCCTTGAACACTTGCTGTTATTTATCCTGTTTAATCCAATGTATCTCTGAAGCATTCAGTCACAGAAATATCTAGCTGATGTTTGAAGTAGCTAAATCATATGTTCATACAGTGCCCATGTTTTATGTAAATGGGTTTTTACAACATGTAACAAACTTATAAGAATAATTTATTGGCACATTTAACTGATTGTTTGCAAATGTACTTAAAACCACGCATTTACATCTAGTTAGCTAGAAACTAGCAATGTTTGTAGACGAATACTACTATTAATCAATTTGATCAATTCAGCAATTTTATCAATATTTCAGCTAGGAAGGCTAGGGCTTTTAGTAGTTGGCGAAGCAGGAATGCAATTCTCACTAACATAACAAATCTGATAGAAATTCCAAATATGATTGCATTGAACACTTTTATGTAAAGTGTTACACAGAGAAGAACCATTCAAGCTTTGTGGATAAAGTGGATCACTTCTTTTAAAAATAGGAGGTAACTGTGAGATGAGTGCTGTGTACAGAAAAAATCATTTTGCTAGCTTAATGGCTTCAGTGTCATTCTTTTTAATCACATTTTCATGATATCAGTGCCGTAATGTCACATAAATCGAAAAGTACTGTTCCAAATGTAGTGTAACTGAATTTAATTCAACAAGAAAATTGTGTTTCTTTTTCAGATAAAAGAGGTCATGTGAAATAACTGCTTATTTTGCAAGCTTGTGTTATCTAGCCATCATGATCTGATCACGCAAAAAACAAAAGACACCAACTGCTATTTAGTTTTTGTCTCAAATTTCCCATGCATATGATTAGAATTATTATAATGAAATATAAAAATAGCATTTTCCCATCAGCACTATGCTACAAATGGAGAGCTTTAAACTGTCCATGATGTGATAACTTTTTTTGGTTAAATGACATATTCTAAAAAATGCAGCTTTCTGTTTTTAATGTAGATTGTTTTGCCCCTAGAAGCATAAAGACTGAGCTGTATACCCCCTTAAGTCTGTGTTCCCTTACTTTAAACAGCAGAAATGCTCCTGCTTATGTATATTTAATCTAATTATACCTAGTGGATGATTATATAATATTCACATAACAGTTCAGTAACAGGTTGTTGCTGGTCATTTTCATGGCAACTATATAGCAGTGAGAACCTATTTAATATAGTCAAATCTGGCTTTCAGGGCCTACACTAAATAAGTACAGGCTTACTAAAATAAGAACACGCTCCATATTCATCAAGCTTCTCAGTGTATGAGTACTGATCCAGGATCTGTTCCTGTCAGTAACATAATTCATGATCAAAAAGGGAGGAATTTGATCCTAGATCCAAGCAGCTTTATGAAAAGATCCCAAATCGTGTCATATACACTTGTCTGTGGCATATTAAAAGCGTAAACAGATCCAAGATCAGTAGTCTTATGCTTTTTGGAGTTTGTTTGTTTATTTATTTTACTTTTTAAAATATGAGCCTCAGCCTTCAGCTTATGCCTGAACATCAATCAGTTTGAGCCAGGATCTCACCATCAACTTACATCTCACTATGTAACTCATGTGGGTGTGAATGACAGTGCAAGTACCAGGATTCTTAAAATATCTATCAAGAAGGCAGTTTACCATCACATTCCTAGACTCAGACTTTTGCTGAGGCTCATTAGCAAAGCTAGATACTGCTCAGCAATGCAAGTTAACGCATTTGACAGTGCACAAATCTGAGGTCACTCGGGGTAAACTTGGAAGGAAACACAGGAAATGAAGCCATGAATGAAAACTCGGCACCAAAAAGAGGCCAGTATAACAAGTTCGACTCTTTTAGACAGTCCAGAACACTTAATATCACCTCTTAAAAGAACCATATCATTTCCATAACCTCTGTCCCCCAAGTGGACTTGTTTCTACACAGCCATTTGGCTGATTGCTGTGTCATTGCAGGTCCAAATGTCTCAAACCATCTGTGGTGTACATGAAATATGCTCTGTTTCAGTCCAGTCCAGAGCTGAGTCCATATCATAAAAGAATCAACATAATTGGCAATTACTGCTACCTAATTTGGCAGTAAAACAGAGAGAGGCCAAAAGGACAGGGACGACAGAGAGAGGCAGAATATTAAGCCGTAGCAGCTGGCAGCACCCCCATTCACACATTCTCAGGCATATGGAGCCAGCACATTAAAAGAAGAGGGCTATGTTTTGCATACATATTTTGCCTCAAGAGGTAACCTTGAGCCAGTGGACGGCAGTACTAGGATGCTAAGTCACTTCCTCTGCCCTTAAGCCTAAGGTTCAGCTGATCCTACTTTTTCTACATTGACACAAATGCCGATATCTGAACGCAGGGTACCGGCCATTACTAGTGTTCCAATACTAGTGTTCAATGAAGACCTCATGTTTTGATTTATCAAAGTAGAGTGTTTTCCCTACCCTTAATTAGGCAGGGAAGCCCACCCAGTCAAGCTTACATGGTTTGGATGAGAAATTAGAACAGACCAGACATGCTAAGGTTTTCCTCCCATCATTTACAAAATTCTCAAATTATTTTGAGAACAGATGTAAAGAACCACTTAATTCAGATCCCAAGGTTACTTGGGATGTTTACAGATCGTTGTTTACAGATCTAAGCAAGTATTGTCATATAGTTCACTATATAAATCAGTATTGGACTTCTTGAAATTAAATGTATGGAGAATGTAAAGCTAAACCTTAAATATGATCATGCATGATAACACTGTGTGTTTGTTTAAGTGATTTCACTTGATGTATAACACCTGAACTGAAGACAAATCTAGGGAATTCACATATAAAGATAAATGTAAGTGAGAGTAATGTATCATAATGCACTGTTCTTTTTATGTATTGTTAAATTTTAAAATTACTAAGAAACTACAGAATATGGACAGCATGACCGATGTTCCGTTCAATAAGGTGCCAATACCAGTCGAGGTTATTAGATTGGTGGATCACTGCTTAAGCCCAATGGTGACACTTTGTAACTGGGCAAGCTGCTAAAGGTATGCGGACACAGTGAGATACTAGAACCATTGAACTATTCAATAAAATAATTCTTTATTACATTTACCTCATTTGTATACTGTAAACTGTGGTGGTTCCAACTCTAGTGGACTACAAATGACTCATCTGCACACTCCTCTGTGGCGATTCAACTATAATCATTGCTCCTTCCATCTACCACTTCAAACAGACAACATGGCTGTCCAGTAATGACCTGTTCATGTAGCAAGTCTTTCCTAGTGACTACTTCATTACAGAATGGGCCATTGCCATCATAATGCCAGCACCTGTCTGTGCCCAAACTAGCACACACATCATCACCAATCCACAGCGCAGGATAAAGGCCTGTCACATCCACAGCATTATTAATTAACAGCGCAGCTCAGTGAAATTCAATCATGCCGGTCCTCACATATCTCCTTAACAGGTTATGCAAATTCTACACGTCCAGCCTGTGACCGTGTATGAACCACCAGGCTGAGATTTCCCTTCACACTTATTACTGTAATAAGAGCTTTCAGAGCCTGATAGCATCAGAGGAGAGAGTGGCAGGAGAGAGAGAGAGGGAGAGAGAGAGAGAGAGAGAGAGAGAGAGAGAGACATAATGACTGTTTAATTAGAATTAGACGTATGGCTTAAGGAAAAGGAGAGAAGATGAGTGAGACAGCAGAGGATCGTGGAAAGAATAGAATGAATAGAGGGGTGAAGGAACACAATGAGATCATTCCACCTCTAGAGAATTAATATTAAAAGGGGTAATTCATCTTTTCATATCAATCACTGAATGATGCATAGGTAGCACACATGAATCATTATCCCTGTCTAATCATTCACTAAACATAAACTTATGATGGGAATACGATTTCAAGCAGCATTATACTCAAATCCCTTTGGTTTCTAATGGACCTACACACACAGAAGAGGATAATGTTTTTAACATCCAAGACCACTAATGGAGACTGTTTTGCATGATTGTGTTCCTGGCCCTGCTTTTTTCCAATGCAGAGCAGCCTGAAAGCCAATTAATCTTTGGTCATTTTAATTGTCAAAGTTGAGCACAAACATTATGGGCTGACTGAACGGTTTTATTATGGCACTATGAGAAAGGCCATGTTTTACTGCTGATATGGAGCAACATGACGCTAGCGCAATACATCATCGTAAATGTGCACTCACATGAAATCATATATGTAGACGCCTAATGGCTCCAAAATCTCCCTCTGAAACACATGCATTTTTCATGCTGCTATAAAAGCATTGTCAGAGACGCTATGTCGGGCTGCAGACACTAATTGATCTGGCCCTTTACACGTGTGAAACAACAGGAGCAATGCTACAAAACTGTCATCCTAGCATCTTTGCCTCTTAATGCAGCCATAAATCCACACACCATCTAGCAGTCAGATGTTTTCATTACCTCCATATCAGTTTTATGGAATTACTGACATCTACATGATCCAGTAATTGTGGGCCTCTATGAAGTTGCAGGAACAATTTTGCTCTCTATATTCGAGATCAATTCCCCGGTCCCCTGGGCTGGGCAGAGGGATGTGTTATTGGAAAAGCAGGGGCGCTGATAGATTGCAATAGTTATCTGGTGACGGAGACAAACAGCTTAATCCGGCCTAAATCAGCACGGCTTGCACAGATTGTTTCATACAAAGATGTAAATTGCGTTGTCAAAATCAGTCGTCTCAGCGCTGGTTGCCTAACATGAGCCACTTTGGGCTTGCAGAGACAAGTGCTGATCTTGCCTATATAAATCCACTGGGATGAGGATTCTACACTCCATAAAATAAAGCAAACCACTTCAAATCAGCCTTTACCTGTACACCTGCTGAATAAGGTATTTACCAGCTTTGCCCATTTATTAAAGAAAATATGGCAAATAAGGGTAGATTTAGAGTGAAAAACCCCAACAAGAACTGATACAAATTGTGTGATTCAACCTAAAGCAAAAGATTAATGCATACAAGTGGCAGTGCATGTTTTTTCCCCTGCTTTTGCAACAATTAGGCATAATAAAGTGGCCATGCAAAATGACTGGGCTGTAATGTTTGCTCCTGCATCTTTGTTCAGTCTCATTACTGTGCCTGGGAGGTAAATAAACTATCCACACCACTACCACCACCCTGCAAAGGGCCTCTCTCTTCTTCTCCCTCCGCAGCCCTGCACTAAATCAATACAGCTCAGCTTGTGTTTGAAAAAGCCCTATGTCTTGATAATAATGGTGTATTAAAGCCAGTAATAATTTCACTGAGTAAGCATGATGCATTAAGAGATGAGAGAGAGGACAGTGGGCAGACGCAGGGTGGTTAGTGGCAGTGCATGGGGCACTGGGACTGGGTCTGATGGTGCTTTAGTATATGTGTCAGTCTCAGTTTGGGAAGCAGAGAGAGAGGCACACAGGCAACAGCCTGCTATATATCTCTATTACATCTGATGGTCAGTCTGCTGGCCAGTTGTTTATTCTCATTAGCCAAGACAATGGGAACGATCTGGGACACACATCTATCCCTACTAAAGCCCTTGCATGTGTGTGTGTGTGTGTGTGTGTGTGTGTGTGTGTGTGTGTGTGTGTGTGTGTGTGTGTGTGTGTGTGTGTACACAC
>JBBJLS010000148.1:13711732-13737634 GCA_037577275.1 Bryconaethiops microstoma | reverse complement strand
TACAGTGTGTATATTACTGGCCAGGCCAAAGAGTTTTTTCTAGGCTTATAAGTGACATCACAGCCACCGGTGAGGACAGTTGTCTTACAAATCCTCCACTCTATTAAGTTTTTAGAGAGGACTTCCAAAAAGAAAGAGGGAGATAGGAGGGAGACAGAGAAACAGAGCGAGAAGAAGAAAGGTGGAGAGAGACAGAGAGAGAGAGAAATAAACTATCAGATAGTCGCACAATAATTAAGGAGGCTGAATGGTTCTCATTAAGGCATCTGAGGCCCAGCTGGTCAGAGATTCAGCAGGTCAGCTGTAGTTCAGCTGGAGGTCTTGTGATCAGGGGGCTTGGCTCAAGTTAGCAGGGGGAGGGATGACTGATGGCCAAGGGGTGAATGCCAAAGCCATAAATCCAACTGGGCCTGACCCACAGCCCCTATAAAGTTTATTTACATTTTCACATTGCGTCCACCTTTAAAACCTCTATGTTTAGTCGATTCAAAACAGCAATGCGTCTCGTACAGCGGTCATCGGGGGCCGGTAGTGGTTTTATCCACTTTATCCTCTTTCGACTTGTCTGTCCACATCTTCCACTGTAACGCAGATTCAAAGGACCTTTTATCAATTGTGTGTTTGTGCCAAAGGGATTCTATTAATACTTCTCCGCTGCCTCTGCAGTTCAGCAGCTGAACGCTCTAGCTCTGAGGCATTTAGAGGCCTTTAACACTTTATACATGAGTTAATGTAAGTTTCTCACACCAAACCAAAGTGGAAATCCCAGTGTTGCTGGTTTGTTATCTTAAAACTTTATTCAAATAAACGATTACATTAGTTGGCAGCATATTTTCTTATAGGATGTTTTACATTGCTCTACTTTCATCTGAAAACAATTTGCTTGCATTCTCCACACCGTTCACAAGGGCTGTCTGTTGGGTTGAAGCGCCACATTTAATCTGTGACATGTCCATAAATTATCAGAGGTAATGAGTGAGAGAAAATATCCATGAAAGTAAAAGGGGGAAAAAAAACAGCAGCTACCGCCAAGTGGACCTTTTTTTATTTATGGATTTGGGGGAGGGAAATAAATAAATGAAACCAACATCCCGCAGTTTGGTGTTCCAGCAGACTTTGCGCGGATCTTTTTGATGTTGGCGCCCGTAGTGAAACCTTGTTTGGACAGCCATGGGGTGGAGCTGGCAGGCTGCTTCTAACCCAGCCAGAGAACACAGGCTACTGCAGAGGGAGCACACAGGGGTCCTCTCGGGTCTGTGAGGGGAGATTCTATCACCTTGCCGAAGGAAAAGGAGGCTCAGTATTATTACACCCCATCAAGGATACTCTGGCTGACAATAAATCCCAGAGTGCTGTCTGGTGTAGACATGGAGTGCCGAGGAGGGACACAGAGGGAGGAACAGGGCCACAGCTCTGATAGTTGCACAACTTCACACACTCATTCAACAGCCACGGCCATTCTGTAGCCCCTACAACACAACCAGCACCAGGGCTTGCCGACCATTCTACATGAAAAAAATGAATGAAAACAAGCTACAGCAAAAAATCTGTTCTTCAAAAAAGAGTTTTAAAATAAAAGATCACAAGAAACGTACACCAAGGTATTCAATTTCCAAACCTGAAATGCAACCGCACATGCTTAACTGCACCCAAGCACTCATACAAGCACTCTTTATTCACAACTACTTATTTTTTGCCATAGAAATCAAGAGTGGGAGGAAAAAAGTATGTCTTGAGTATTTCTGGCAGTTATAAAATAAAACTATTATTTTGAGAGTGGCCTGTCAAAAATGGGAGCAGAGGCGAAATAAAAACTCGGCATAAAATAATCATTCAGCCGGGTTCTGTGGTAGGAAGGCTGCGTGGCCTTGTGTGAGAAAGCAGAGAACATGCCTAAGTTATTACTGCAGGAAGGCAATCTGTCAAAGCTGGGCTGTTTTGGCATGGCGAATACCACTGGTGAGATCAGAGAGTCGCATTCTGCTTGCAATTACTGCTAAAGGACCTTGGATGCAGGCAGCCTGCTATCAATTATTTCCTTGGCCTCAGACACTTGGAGCTGTCAAACTGGTACTGTCTTCTGTTTTGTAACAGTACAGCAAAGGCCCCTTTTGCGCCGGCCTCTGAGACATTTGAATAGTTTGTGTCATTAACCATGATATTATAGAATCGCACACTTGCCATTTATTCCTGCTCTCTGTCACTCTCTCTCATCCCTCCTTTTTATGAAAAGTGGCTCTCTCATAATGGATCTGGCGATAGACGTCTGACTTGTGTGTTTGTTGAGCACAAAGGAACCTATTTGCATCTATGGACTTCCGGTACACTCAGGGCACACAGCAAAGGCTGCGCAATATATAGTTTCATCATTATTGTCACATCAGCCTTCACTCTACTGCATAAATGTGCAATATGCAAATACAAATTCAACCAACCACTGATTGTTTACTGTGAGAATCTTGACAAAACACAGATATTTTTTTTACTGAAGGTTTCAAGGCACTCATTTGATCAAACAAGCATAAATCTTATCAAGCTCTTATTCAATCTTAATCAATAATGCATTCATAATTTATCAATAATTCACTACATCAAGCATTCACTAATGTGTTTTCCATGTATTGGCAAGCATATCGTAATTACAGTATGAAGCAATAGTTCTGACGGTAGTGTGCAGCCCCAATGGTAATACTGTACCAATACCTTAATTCTCCCAGTGAATGCATCTTTTACAATACTAGAGTAAAAATTAGCTTCAAACCATGAATAGGAATTAGACATTTTAAACCTATTCGGTTTTCCAAATTCATAGTGGGTGATATGCTGCTTTATCCAGTTTACCAATTGAAAGTTTTTCTACAAGTTTTTTCTGACTAAGCACAGATAAGGCTATATGCAAACAGTGTAAAATACACTATTTTAAATTTTTTTCACTGAATGGCTGAAGTCAGCAATGTTTGGGCCCAGGGAAATAAAAAATTCACCAGACCCTCGATCACTTTTTGCCATGTAGTCATTTGCAGTCTGAGGTAGTATGTGAGCAGGTTGTTTTTCAATGCAGCAAACATAAAAAAGTAATCTAAAAGGAATGAACATTCTCTTTCTATTTGCTATTAGCCTAACATGGACAACAGACCACTTACGGCACTTTCACTTTCACACTGATTGCGGTGCCCCAGCCCTCGGCAAGCTCCATCAGACGTCATAGCGATGTAGTCCTCGCTACAGGTAAAATCCAACAGGTTTTTACCTGTACAGATACAGGCTGCATGTCTGGGAACTAATAATCATGATATTTATCAAATTACAGGAGCGTCTGACAGTTATAGATAGAAGCATATGCGAATGTGAGGCCTATATGAGTCACATTACTTGAGAAATTCAGAAGTGAATCAACATTTATAATAATTATAAAGGACATCCTAAAATAACAAGCCACAAAAACATGCCTGTTTACCTAGAAAAACAGTGTAACTTAGGGATCTAAAATAGTTTTATCAGGGCAACGTGCTTTAACAGGTGCCTATTTAGGATTTGTCCCTCTGAGCAAAAACTGACCATGAGACTAGCACATATGCGCAAGCACGTGGCAAAGCTTCCCTTAGCTTAGTGCCAAATGATAATCATGCAGTCAATTATTGATCAGAGACAATCTAATGGCTCTGATGGAGATCTGCATATGCATGGGTGAGGCATTTATCTGAGCGAGTGCTGCTATGCAACCCCGCATCCTTCAGGGATAAAAGGGAACAAGGGGAAATTAATCATTTTTCCACAGCATGACAGCACTTTGGCCTGATGTGGATAACCCATCCCCGGGGGCAGACCTCTAGATCATCCAGGGCTGTTGCTTTGGCAAGAAATTTACCACTCCCCCCACCCCCTACCCTCTCGATCTCCTGCCAAGTCCTGGGACCTTATAGCTGAAAATTACATTCTTATGGTAAGCAAATGTGCAGTAAAGCAATACTGAAGTTGCATGAATCAGTCAGAGAGGAATGAAGGAAAAGGTCATTATTCAGGCCCTGGGGAGGAGGACGTGCCTTAAAGCTTCACACACTGTAAAAGTGACCCTGCACTCCATAATGGCTGGACTGTATGATTTTTTCTCAAGTTATAGGAACTTACTCTAGTAGATCCATGCCGATGCATTAATCACCTGTCAAGGGTGTATCAAAAGGTTACCGAAAGTACTGGCAGATCTTAAAATCAAGCCTGTAAAACTCTGTCTGATCTGTATATCTCTCTTCCAACAAACCCTTATTGTTTTATACATTGTATTGTTAAACATTGGAATTGACTTGCTGTAAAGAACTTCTTTCTCTACTGGATGTTAGCTTTTCTGAAGTATTGATTCTTCAGAAAGAGACCATGGAGATCGCTGGGAATGGCTTGGATGTGCAGTTAGTGTAGCCAAACAGGCAGTGCCAGATCATAATAGTTGTAAGGTTAACAGGAAAAGAAGACAAAGAGCATAAACAATGAGAGCACAACATCAACGGCATGCCCCTGAAAGCTGTGTTTAAATTCAGTGCAATCACTGCAGTTTAGTTTCTTCAACAGTAGAAGTTTGGCAATCTCCCTGCTGAAGTTTGCTAATGATTGACTACAGAGAAAAACCCTTAAGAATAAATCTACAGCGCTGACAGAATGATTGTTTAGAGTTGAAAAGACTGCCATTTATAGGGGGTAAACATTGAATAATCTCCCCTTTCAGCATCTCCATGGCAACATTAGCATTTATAAAGCAAAACCACATGGAATAAAATCAATCAAATTAAATTCCCTCTCTCGTTCCACCTGTACCAAGAACTTTTGCCTGCTTGTACCTCCACACCCCACACAAATTGATTCTCAGGATTTTGGTTTTTAATAGAAAATTAAAGTTTGATTTTAAGCCTGGGGTTCCTTTATCTCTCCAGCCCTCAATAGGTTTAGTCATGCACAGAGAAGGTGCTTAGAACTTCGCAAAGACTCTTCTGAGAAGAGCAGGGAAACGCAGTCTGTCAGAACCCTTTGTGTAGGGTTTACAGCTTAAACCCATTGCCCTATACATTTGGTGACCCCTTTTTCCAGAAACTGAAAAGTTTCTCTCAACATCAAACTCTGGATTATCTTTGATTTCCTCTCAGGTGAAAGGAGTTTAAAGTCCCCAGCTAGGGGATCTGACAGACAAAAGGGATGGGGAAATGTTTAGTCACCATATTTATGAGGGCCTGGTTACCACTTGTCAGAAGCACTTTCTCTCCACATGCTAATTAACAATATCCCCCACCCTCTTTATATGCCTTCCCATCCCCCAACACTCTCTCTGAAGGCTTAAGGCCTTACCTTGCTCCAGGACAAGGACTGACATATCAAGGCAAAATCCATTTGCATGCAAATTTACATCAAAAGGAAACCCACAGCTTACATTTGTCACCTCACCGTGGCAGATTTTGATCATGCTAAATAAATGGTGTTGATAAGTCAACCTAAAGTGTAATGGTTTCTCATTATCGGTTTAACAGTGCTTGCAAAGATCAAAAACAGCGTTCCAAGAAGGGTCTACTGGAATGACTTATACAATTTCCATACAGTCAATTCCACAATATGGAGTGATTTGAAGGAAAAGCTGATGGAAATATAGCATAACAGAGATTGGCCACTTGAAGACAGGCAGACATCAGCGTACATTTGGCAAATTGTTACACAGTGGGGTTTTTTTTATTGACAGCACAGGGCCATGGACCTGGCTGTAACTACATCCACATCTGTACTTTGGTACATCAAATGAAGGTCTTTCATTGGCCACAGACATTTTGGAAAATGGAAGCAGGATAAACTTTGCACGAAATGTTAACCATGCAAACTAGTAAAAGTATAAAAGCTAGTAAAAGTATTTCAATCACTAAAAACAAAAAAGCACCAGTCAAAAAGATCTGGCATTTGACTAAACAACTCATGCATCCAGGGAAAGGATGAAGTAAGATCAAGCAGTTTCCTGCCAAACATTTATCCTTCCATTTCTCTATTACAATTAAGAGCGTTTCTGCGAGCGTGCTGTAGATCCACTGAGATATATATGGCACTTTAATAAAATGTGGTGGCATTAAGTGTTGAAAAACTTGTGCTGTTTCCAAGGGAATGCCAGGCATGGTTCATATGCAGCAGATCACAGAACAGGGCCACCACAGCTCGCCTGCTCCCATCAATCAAGCTGCAAATGGCTCTTCTGACACTCCCACTATTCATTTTCCAGGGCGCCTTACGTGACCACCATCTTGAAAATAACAAGAGTGAAAAAATAGGGGTGGAAGGGAGGGCTCAAAATCATTGCCAAATGTTCTCTTTTAACAATGGGTTCCAAGCACATCATTCGACAAGAACGCTCAACATATCCCAGGTGGACTTAAGTAGCGAGCGGGTGAGTGAGCTATTTCAATACTGCTCATTTTAAATCTTTACCAGCCACTGTGGTCTTCTCTTTTGCCCCGATTTTTTATCCGGCACCCACCACTCCCCTCTCTATCTCCCCCACGCCCCCACTGGCCTGAATCAGATTTACAGCAACTGTCAAAGTCAGGGATGACAGATAAATTAATCTTCTCTTCATGAGTTTACATCCCAGGCATCTGCACTGCTGATCTGGCCCTAACAAGCACCAGGTCTCTACAAGCTGTCTTTTAAAGCTGATGTTTTCATGGCTGGAGATGAATTGCCCTGTCATGAGAATCTATTTATACAGCAGTTAGAGGGTGGGGCTCTGGATCCAGGACAGGATGATTTCATGGGCCGAGGTCCCCTTGACGCATCTGTTAAAATCTTCTTCTGTCAACCTTGTGTCTGCACCAGATCCAGTTCGCTGCTCTGGCATTTTTTCTCCTTTAACATACACAAAACTTTATTGTCTGAAGCTGTGTTATATTGCATTTGTCAACAAAAGGCAGAAGTGAGAGCAGTTTTCCTTGATTGTGGCCATTACTGAAATTGTGTTTCCTTGGTGTGCATGGTTAGGGAAATGCGGCTGCCCATCCATCATCAGGCCTCAGTCTGGGTTTTAACACCGACTACTATGTGAATCAACCACATTATTCGACTTAAACAAACCATGCAGGCCCCGAGCAGGAAGCATGTACTGAGCAAATGAGTCTTAATGGCAGAAGAAGTATACTGTGATTAGATGTAGACCACTTTTAATTTATCATTTGAACAAAGGGAGATAAGTAGATCCTTTACTTAGACTTTATTCATAATCACATTTTTATGTAATAATTGATTCAATATAGCCAACCACAGTTTAACACAAAATCTTGAACAGACATTTATTTGATTGACAATTAGCCTTAATGCCGGGTACAGGTTGTTTTCTTATGTCAATGACAGCAGAATAGGGTCTTGCCAAAGAGTAAATACAGCAGTTACCTTTAGAGTGAACTCTTTGTATGCTCAGCAATGTTCTATATAAAAAACAGAATTCATGCAAACTTTCAAAAAAAGACCTTTCCTTTATCCTCACTCTATTTAATTTACTGTAAAAATATGTGGATAGAGGTTGGGAAGCTGGTCGCCTAGTGGATAGGTTCGATTCCCAAGACTGCTAAGCTCCTCTGAGGTCCCCTTGAGTAAGGTACCATCCCCACACACTGCCCCCCGGGCGCTGTGTTCCTGGCTGCCTGCTGCTTCACTTGGTGAATGGGTTTAATGCAGAGGAAGAATTTCATGCGGTTCACAGTGGTGTGCTGTGGTGTGTTTACGAATTTTCAGAATTTTCACTTCATTTTCAATCATATGTGGTCTTAAAAGGTCCAAATTAATTATTTTGGGGGGATATCTAATATATATATAATGGAACAAAGTGTGCATTTAACAATATTTTATATTTTGGATCATTCATCATAAATTTTTGCTGCAATGTAAAAGGCAGCTGATATTTTGTAATCATCTTTAAAAACATTTTGGTTTCTGCTGCATCCCCCGAAATATTTAAAGTGTGTAAAAACACTTTTGGAACTGAAAGCAGCTCTGCTTTAAAATGCAGGTCGCTGCAGTTTTGTAACCCAGTTCAGAAACATGGCGGTACAGAACTGAGCTTAAAGTGGTGTTGAAATGACGACACTCTCACAGTCAAGCATTCCTGAATTCAGTCAGCCCTTAAACAGGAGATGAAACAGAATCCATGACTTTGCCATGGAGGTAGTTTGTGCTGTAATTCATCTTAAAATGGATTGCTCTGTCACCTCGACTAACACTTACTGAGAGCACCCATCAATACTTTTTGTCAAAAGCTGCACGCTAGGTAAGATGCACCATCAATCACTATTTACATAAAACGCAAAAAGCCTTTCTCGAGACGAGCCGGCAGGGAGGTTTAAAATGGAAAGCAGTGTTTTTCTGAGGACACAGGTCAGCATATGCTGGCTGAGAATTAATATTCCACGCACACACACACTTATGTAATAAAACATTTATTCTTTTTCTTTCAGCTATGTTTGAAATGGAGGGAAAAATGTGATGTATTCAAATTGTTACAATCAGTCTGCTAAAGCTAAATCAAATGCCTGTGAATTTTCTTTCCGAGATGAAAATGAGTGAGTTAGGGGTGAGTTAGCGTGGAGAGAACATTGCCCATCATTTAAAATATTGCATTTCTTCCAAGAAATTCTTAACATTGTTACTGATATAAATTGCTGTTCAAGTAAAATTAAACTGCATGATTTTTGACTTGGTACTACTGTTCTAATAAAAATCTTTAACTTGTTTTGAATCCTTTTTTAAATAAATGTTTAACACCGCAAATGGCCAAAACCACAAGGAAGTCCAAAAACAGAGTTTAAGAACAACTCCACTTCACACTGTAGACCATGAACAATGTATAATGATACACATTTACAGTGAAAACATTGCAGTAATCCACTGTATTCCTTAGAAGCAAACTGGTGCATTCTCTGAGATATAGGTCAACCTTCTTGTCAAAGAAGTTTGATTAGTCATTATTTGTAAGGCATATTGCAAAAGTGGCTGAAATTTGCAACCAGTGCAGCCTAAAAGTTGTTGTGATGGAGGTGGAGCTTCCAAAATTTCCTTACAGTTTTTGCTATTTAGCTTTTACTTCTCAGAGGTTTTTTTGTTTGTTTTTTGTTTATTTTTGTCTAATGTAATTTCATACCAGATGTGGTCCTGAATGCATTTGACATGTTTGATTATTCTACACATGATGGGGTTTCGTGTTAAACTAGCTCATCCCATAATGTTCCAATAAAACAGACTACTACCACTTTACAGTCTAAAAGAGTGGCATAAGTGCCTGTAACTGCTGTCCTCTGTGGTTCATGGTGTGTGTGATAAACAGTGCCATGCTGTTGTTAAAATTAGCATGACTGTTCTATAGTTAACAGTATACATGAATATTCAAGATATTTTAAAACAGACGCTAGACAGATGTTGTACTACATGTTGTAGAAAAGCTGTGGGCCCTCCGACAGCAGTGAGTGCTCATTAGAGCACGTAGAAGCACACCTTCATGCATCTAATTTACAAAGCTGTTCTATGAATCACTTAAAGGTTCTTTAAGGAACTAAGAGTAGTTCTTCTACGGCAATGCTGCAAAGAACCCTTTTCGGCTCCTTTATGTTTAAGTTTGTTTATAAAACAGTTTAGTCAGAAGAAAAAATAAACAACAGATAATATTTCTCATCTCTAAGGCTATTTATATTTATCTTATTTATTTGCTTGTCTTAAATAATCTTGATTTCTTTTAAAATATTTACAAATAGGTTGTTTACTAAGTTACAAGACAAATTCAATGTGTGTGTAACTTAACGGTTGAAATAAAATTATTCGTATTAAATTGGCATGAATCACGAGTTTCATTCCTTAATTTCTATGATATCTGTTTTGATGGATGTTTTGATGGGTGTCCAGGAAAGAACAGAGAAGGACTCAGTGTTCAGACTAAGCCACTCTGGTCCAGCTGTAGTGTGGAGAATGAAAGATGGCTCCCTTCGTCCTCACAGCTAGGACTGGCTCTACAGTGTTTAGACAAGTGCAGAAATGTTAAGAGAAATGAATGATATTACAGTACTCTGCAGGTTCTCAAACTCATTCAAGGTTTCCTTTAAATAAGCCTCATTTGATATGAAACACACACACACATGCTGGCCATTGCTTTTGGCAGAAAGCTTCAGATCCTTGTCACTCCAGAGATGAGCTTTAACACTATTTATTACCATTGAGTGATTTACTCTGTTTTTATACAGGCCCAGCATGCTCACATACACTAATCCCATGACATCACGCTCAGCACGCAAGCCACGATAGCTCACATAAGAAGGGCTGGGGTGAGAGAGAGAGAGAGAGAGAGAGGGAGAGAAAGAAAGAAAGAGAAAGAGGGAAATAGAAAGTTAGGATGAACACCTCTTTTTTCCCCCCCCGAGTATCATTTTAAGTACTTTGGGCAAATATTAAATAAGACCATTATCTAATAGCTCCACATTCATCTCTGCAGTCATTTTTAGGAGCCATATGCCATCTCATTTATTAAAGTAATATATAATACTTTCCATGATTAACTTCAACTCTTTCATTACAAAGAAGCATTCACTGAGTCACACTAACAAAATTCTTTTAAAATAGCAAGGCCCGAGTGTAGAAATGCCAGTCATATCCACCGAATTAACAGAAACGTACAGCTGAACGACAAAAAAATAAATAAATAAAAATCCACATCCACATACACACACCAAAAAGCACACGTACGTACGTACGTACGTACACACACACAAACAAACACACACACACACACACACACACACACGATCGCACACAGAATTCAATTTGGAAACCATCATCTACAGCAGAGAGGAGGACAGGAAAGTCATATTGCCATAATGCTCATATTATCAATCATCTTGACGTTTTATTGGCTTTATCACTGTACATGCCATTAAAATGATGTCTGCCTCAGATTGTCAGGGGGCAAACATTAAACAGGCCAGGATTAAAATGCACGTCTGAAATGAGTCTCCCTCTCCCTCCGAAATGACTTCGCAGTCAACAGCACGGCCTACTTTGGACTTAGAGAAATATACTGTCGAAAAAAAGGTGTTAAAGTCAACACTTTCGCTGACAAGCTGATAGCATCAAATTTACTGAGATGCAAAATCTCGCCTGCATTCATCGCCCGCTGCATTAGGAAATGACAGGGAATAAAGTGGAGAATTATGAACTATTGGATCCTCCTCATCGAAAGTCAATGGCAAAACTCTTAAGCGCTGGAATGATATGCTAATAATGTTGTTCTTCATAAGAAAACATTAATATTACCAGTTGAGCTATTAAAGTCATTTTCGGTGGTTCTAGGAGCCGTGAGGAAAGTAAATATCCATAATTCAACAGATCCTGGCAGTTAAAAGGTTGTAAATGGACGTTTAAATGCTAACGCTGTTGCCAAGCTGGCAAGTACACCATAAAACTGAATAATTCTGCCTCGCAACCCTTAATCAGAGGTACGCTAAGCAAACACAAGAATCCACAGCTGAGGGGAAAATACATTTACATACATATTCTTTTTGGAAGATTCATAACTCATATGCCAGATCAGCTTACGTGTCAAATTTCCATCATATGACTATTGACAGATATAGTACATCATAAATCTAAATAAGCACAGAAAAGAAAACCCTGCAGATGGCCAAAATCTCACATCTGTTTTTTGAAAATAAAGATAAATTCCAAAAGGCTGGAATGACTGATAAATGTATGCCCACCAGCCTGCCAATGCTCCAAACAACACTCCATCCTCCTGCAAGAGAGCAGCTCCAGGCCACTCATCAATACTACATCACAGAACAAAAGATGGCCAGTTCATGTTAATTGAGATCTGGTTAAAATATCCTTTTGTGAGAGAGTCCTTGACATACAGTCATGAAAAATGCAATTTTTGTCTGTCCCCCTCTGTGCTGAACAATGTTGTCCTTTTTTCTCTCTGACTGAAGCCTGGAGACACCCGTCACACTCACTCAATGGGCTCCGTTCACTAAATATTCACCCTCACAGCTTTCGACCATATTAAAATAATTATGATATCATCCCTCTTTTTGGCCTTTTACTGTGCAGTGAGAAGAGCTCATTTATGCCCTGAGTCAAATGTAGAGACAGAGACCCAGCTGAACAAACTCAAAGTCCTGTTTAATATCCAGATCTCCTACACACTCGGTTAAATATAAAATGATCTATGGGCCACATTGAATCAAACAGAGAGCTATGTCGGGTTGCATCACACCCTTAATTGCATTCATGAGGTTTTCCCCTTCGTTTTTTTGGGCATTTGTCACATTACTCTATTATTCACTGTGCTGGCTGAAAGATGGATTCACTGTGATGGAAATAATTCATCAATTTCTCGCATTCCGTTGTGAAGAAAGCACCAAATAATAATGTGAATGAACAAGGGCAGGCAATGATATTTGTCTTCATATCTAAAAACAAAAGAACTTTGTTTAGATCCACAGAAAGGCCTCACTGGCAAGCTAACAGTAAAGGGTTATGGTAGCCACGTGGTTTAAATACTTTTTAGCATGCAATGCTTTCTATTGGTATACTTTATTGAGTTTACTGTCCTTCACTTGCTCAGTTATTAAATTACTTCTCATGACAAGTGGTTAATAATGCAATTGTTGGGATTGTGTTGAAGTTATGAAGGAACTGACCCTAAAACCTCTGCTTGCCAAAAGTCCCCATCTAGATCTTTCTTTGCAATGGCGTACACAAGAGTAAAAATGTCCTGGGAAGATGCTGGTCCTAGATTACAGATACTGGAGGTGTTCCAAGATTGCATAGGCCAGTGGGGAGCATAAGTGGGAAAGGTGGGGGCACTTGTGCGGCGTGTCCTCTTTGGGGATTTAAGAGAATTCTGGCCCTCAGATGTGCTAGAGGGCTTCCCCTGAGATAATGAGAGGCCTCTCACTGGGCTGCTGAGAGAAACATCCACCGCATGCGTCCACAGGATAACAGCACCTCCACAGGAGCAGCAGCCAAAAAGCTTTCAGCATGGCAACAGAGGAGCATGAAGAAAAATAACACGTCGTACACACAAGACATGCCAGGTCCAGACCAGAGG
The DNA here is from genome assembly GCA_037577275.1 of Bryconaethiops microstoma. Lineage (NCBI taxonomy): Eukaryota > Metazoa > Chordata > Actinopteri > Characiformes > Alestidae > Bryconaethiops > Bryconaethiops microstoma. The sequence goes on along the minus strand of JBBJLS010000148.1, from coordinate 13,724,535 downwards.
GGAGGCGCTGAGCTTCATGTAATTCTCAGGGTGGGGGTCTGTCCACCTCAATCAGATAGTTTTGACTCCAACCTTCATGAAGGAAGTGATACAAAAATGAAAGCTCTCTGTACGGTCAAAGATCACCCACACATAAAATGCTCCAGTGCCTTTATATAAAGAAGCAAGACTTAAGAGCCATGTACCAAATCATTGTGACAAGGGAGCTTCATCATGGACGGCATACTAAAGGTGCCTCTATGCAGGTCTACTCCAAAGGCTTTTTGAGTGACAGGCTTAAGAAAGAACCTTTGAGCCCCCTAGTCTTCTACACTTTTTGATCTTAACCCCACTGCCTGGCCATGAAGAAGACTATGAAAGCTGCTTTGTGATTCAGCACATTTGGAATATGCATTATCATATGTCATTTTTATGAGCAACTGGGAATTATGCTCCTAAAACTTTATTGTTATTATTATTATTATTGTTGTTGTTGTTGTTGTTGTTATTATTATTAGGTGCAAATATAAGACGATGGCTAAACCCTAAGCCTTCTCCATACAGAGGTACTGAAATGACAGATGAGCTTCCATTCTGACTAGTCAGGTAATAATTCAGTAATTTTAGAGATGATATTTTCCACTCTACATATAATTTGATATCTTAAACAATAACCATATCCACTCAGTCTGTGGCAGGGGAGAAGTATGGGTTTGGGGGCAGTTTACTAAGCGCTTACAATGTACAAATGACCACAAAAAAGTAAGGGTTAAATGACAGTGTCTTATTGTCACTGTCTTATTGTCACTATTGTTTGTCACTGTCTTATTGTCACTGTCAATTCTTTAGAAGTTCTGCAAAAAATGGAAGAAAACATAAAACAAAAATATTTTTGTGACAATATATATGTACAGTTCAAATGAAACAGTTTAGCTTTTCCTAAAATCAGTATGCGAAGAACATCAGCATTAATTAACATTAGTGCTCTTCAAACATCGAACATGCAAATAAGGATCAAGTGCCAAACAAATCTGTTTACCAGCAAGTAATAATACAATAAATGAAAATAAAATCAGATGCAAAGCTAACACCCTGTTATTCAAACTTTTGCTCTTGCAGTTTATGATAGCTTATCACTCTTTACCAATAAGTACTGTTACATTTACTGATCTTAATTGAAAATCTATTTAGGCAACATTCTGCATTATTTTCCTCTGCTCAGCTCATATTTTGTGATCACTTGCCTGGTCCCTCATGAGAAAGCCGGCCACCCTTTCATAGCTTCTGTATATTCCTTTCATTTTTAGCACCTCCAGCTACCTCCCATTGGTTTTACAACTTCAAAACACACCTCATGAAAAAATCAGGAGTTATCTGACATGTGTCCCCCTACCCCGATGGCATGCCAACACCAAAGGCCAACATTGATTTTCTGTAAAGGAGGGCCGGATTAGCCCCCTTTAGGGCTCAGCTGCCTCAGCACGGCCTGAGGGGCTGCTATAAAACTAATAATTAATTTAAACTGCCTGCCTGGGCTATGGAAGGATCCACATTCACAACACACAGCCAACTGGTTGTGACTGTCTCTCCACAGAGGAGCAGTGCGTTATTTATATCTCTGGCACGTTGGACAGAGACGGTACATGTGTGGCGACGGTACGAAGTCTTGTGCAAAGATGGCCGACTCTGACTTGGAACGCATCGTGGAATTATTTCGGGGAAGCGTTTGCGATAAATCCTGAAGCTCTTTTCTTCTTGCATACTAAATAAAACTCTCTGTAGGATCCACACAACGTGGGCCAATAAAGTCCACATGTACTGCTCTCTCTGATTGACAGGCATGCTAAAAGCAAATTAAGGGTGAGGAGAGAGTGTAGAACACAAGCCCAACGAGCAGCCAGCTCAGCTCCTTCTAAAGACTGCCACTGCGCTTGAACCCAAACACAGGGTCAAAACACCTAATTCCTCCGCCCTGAGTGGGTAACAGGCTTTCAGCTCATAATGTCCTCAGCATGCTCTTATCAGGGTCCGAGCACAGTGACTCTATTCAAAGAAGGAGACACACTTTTCAAAGGATCAGACCACAGCCAGTAGGACATGTATTTTCTCATAAGTACATTTCTAGGAAGTGTGTTAGGAGAAGGAATCTCAAATTAGCGACAAGCAAATTAGCCACTCAGAAGTAAACCTATTACCAGAGGACATGTTTCGAGATACAGATTTAAAGCTCATATTTGCAGAGTAGTGAGGACTCGTCAGTCTATTACTGGAGAGGACAGCTAGAGAGAGTTGTATTCCATAGACGAGAGGCAGATGTGTGGCTCCGTCAGAGCTGTCTTGGTCTCTGTGAAAGACCGTGGAACATTTTAATGACATTAAGTCAACCATCAAAAGACGTCTTTGTGAAATTCTAAAAGGTCTAAAATGAGGCTTTTTACAAAACCAGACATCAGTATCGTTGGCCTCGTGACTTTACACCCCAAGTCATGCTACAAATTGTAACAGGGCTGAAATTCGAAGTTCTTTTGCTTCCTCTAGTCTTCCTAGCTAGCCATAAAAACTTGATACAACATTTAAGGAAAGCGTTTAGAAAGGTTCTGTCTACACAGATGAGTCTACAGTATGTGTCAAACTATGAATATGCACTTCTCTGTAAAGCCAGCACAAACAGGAACAGACACTCCATGTAGCTAGTCTGTGAAATTTCCTCCTTTACTTTAGCGCCAATGAGCCCTCCTACAGCAGGGGCCAGTAAAGGGATTTCACCTGAAAGCCTTTCATCTTATTGACACACAAACGCTCCTCAGATCAGACGAATGCAGCCCAGGCTGTCTGTCTGTGAAGAGCATGCTCATGAGGATATCCCAGTGCCTCTTCGTCCTCCTCCTCTTGCTCCTCCTCTAGTGCCAGGCGTTTTGAAGCCTTCCACTCTCCCTCCGTTACGAGATGAGCTCTGAAGACCCCTCTGGCCCAGACATGAAAAAACGACTGCTCTCTCAAACACAAAAGCAGTGTTAGTGCCGAGGGGGCAAAGCGCCTTAAACATCACCAAATGTCTGGACAATGAGACATGGAGCAGAGAGGTAAATAAGGCCCACTTACTGAAAACACACAATCCAGGCAAAAGACACAACAAAAACAGCCATCCATTTACAAGACCACTTATCGTAGACAGAAAAAAAAATGTATCAAAAACCATAAAGCTTAGGGGAACTGAAAGCTTACCACACACCAAGAACTGATGGAAGAGTAATAAGCTTCTGAGTGATACTGCAAATACTTCTGGAACCAAACTACTGCTACATTTGGGCTCGCTCCAAAGCTGACACTCAATAGCTGACACTCTATAGTGCATTGTATAGTGTGTCAGCTATGTTGTAGTGTTGTTCAATAAATCTTTCACTCGCTTCATGGTTGTTCCAGTCAGTTCACTATAAACTCTTTAAAAGAAAGATACCACAAAGCATTCTTTGAGTGTTGCTAGAGAAGAATCACTTTAACTCCCTAAAGAACCATTTTTTTGTGAATACGATATAAGTGAGAAGAGGCCTTTGGCTACAAAGAACATTCACATAATGTAAAGGGTCTAGTTTACTCGTTTAAAGGTTCTTCCAATAACCTTTACATTATGGGTAGGTTTGTTAAAGTATAAAAAGGTTCCTCACACTCAAATATCACATTTAAGAACCCTTCATTAAAAGGGTCTCTAGAGAACTAAAAACGGTTCTTCGATGGGATCACACAAAGAACTTTCTGACACTATTATTGTTGAGTGTATAGCAAACACTATGTAATGAACAGTGAATAGGTTAATGAGTGAACCATCCCACACACAGCTTATATGTAAACATTAGATTCGGGTTCAAGTACAGTATATGAAGACAGTGTTTTTAAGGACAGTAATAGCAGTTGTGTGCTGTGGCTGTGAAAAGCCAGTGAGTGACGCTGAAATGTGCAGGGGAAATGTGTTGCAGCTGTGTTCAAAATCTGCAGCAGCTGTTTAAACCCTCTACGGTCTTGTGCGCAGGGGGGGGGGGAATGCACTCCTCTCTGTGCCGGTGCACGTTTGCAAAGCAAGCAGTTTGGACAATACCGTCCAGTTCATCACTCTCCAGGTGGCATACCACTGCTTAACAGCAGTCAAAACACTGAGGCCTGACTTATTATTCTGGGCACCATCTATACTCCAAATGTTATAGCAAATATTTTTTAATAATGATGAGTGTTTGGAGGAGTAAATTCCTAATGACAGGGTTCATTGCATGTTTCATGGCAGCAGGATAAATTCACACAGCGTCAACATTTATCATATCGCCTGCTGAAGAAATTGTGCCCCCAAATTTCAAAACATGGGGAAGGAGCTACAATCATCCTCTCAAGTCTTGGCACGATAAGCCTGCGTATCTGTCTTCACTTTTCACAGCCGTCTCTCCAGGAGAGGCTGTGGGAGACAAAGTGTCATGAAGCAAGCACATACAGAGGGTAATACTGAGGGGAAACTCCTTTGTTCCATTTCCAAACTGCTAACCTTCCCCCGCCCCCTCCCTTTGGGAACTGTCCAGGGGAAGTTAAAGAATGGCAGACCCTCTTTGCTTCAAAAGTACTAATAAGTTCCATACTTCCCAGTTGCTTACATCATTAATCAGCATGATGACTTTGCATGATGGAGCACGTAAGCTGGAAGTGATCCACAGCCTAACACACATTTAGCTGCACATTTCCAACTCTATGCCCTGATGATACCAATGAACCAAAGTGCAAGTCATAGCTTTTATTTTAGCGCTCATTCAGAAATGAACTGCCGTGGCACAATTTAGCCATGCATCAGTACACTGCCAAGCACACTTTACTAAACGTGTCACCTATAAATTAAACATCTCATCTGTTTTCATTCATTTTCACACTGCTATGTCAACGTTTACGGATTACGCGCTTAGTATTTAAGAGATGTTTAAAAACGAAGCTAAGCGCTGAGTGCAAAAAAGTCACGTGACTGCTTTTGCTATCAGAAGAAGGCGGATGTCTAAATAGTTTGTTTCTAAACACGTCAAACAAAAGGGGATAGAATATAGTGCGTGTGTGCCATGCGGGGCTGATCAGGTCAGGCTGTAAAAATCCATCACTGGCTTTGTGCTCTGCTAAAGCGCTAAGGAAACATATTGTAGATTTTAAGAGCCATTTTATTCAGCCAGACTGTGTACTAAAACTAATTGGATTTCTGTCAATGGAAAAAATATATCCCTGGGAAGACTTTGAACTACATAAGGTTGACGGTACAATAACCCATGAGGGACCAGGCCCTTCCTCGATGCCAAATGCGAGGAGGGAATATTAAACCGGTGGTCAACATAAAATATTAAAATGGCATGGTATCGAATTTTTGAAAAATGATGTCAGACTCACTCATTAGGTCCACGGATGCAGTGAATTAAGCTATATTTAGTGGGTGATAATTGAAATCATAGCTGTAGTCATTACCACTGACATGTTTCTAAATAATACCCAATAAATTTCTCCCCCATTTCGAGGGGCTCTCTGACAGCTGGCAGGGCTGAGAAGCATAAAGCACAGAAACTATTACTCTCTCCCGTGTGTGACTGGCCTTCCTATTCTCTCTTCCTTAAAGCCAATAAAACGTCAGCTTTTATTCTACCCCTCCAAAGTGTTGGCTGCATGTCAGCTCTCCCCTCTAAAGCCCTGCCACAGAAAACTGAAGGCCTGTAAATCACTGTGTCACAGGCACACCATCAGTCTTGGGATATGCAATAAAAACGGGATGCAGTTATAAAGGGAATGGCATCCATGCCCGATATATATTTAATTTGAACAAAAAGAGAACATAAAGATGTTTGGTTCCATTCAACACCGACAGCGTAAGAAGTGCTGGGAGTACAGAGTACAGTAGCTTTGGACAGATATTTTAACTGATGGAAATGCTGACAGTGATTGAAAGATAATTCTTTTGCCATCGGGGGTCTTTTGTTGCATTGTAACAATAAAACCATGATTTATACCATACTGCTGGAAGAAACTATACCACTGAGATAGAGCTGGCAGGACAAGAACTACCTCTCTAGAGCACCATATAAAAATAAAGCATACATATACTCAGGACATTTTTGAATCTGACTACTCAGTGTTTTATGTTATGTATCAAAAGGAAAGTCAAGAGTTATTTGAGGGTACAGAATGTTAGTAATAATAGTCATTTACAGACTCTGAACCATTAGACAAATTACCTAAGTTGTCCTAACTTGAACCAGTAGCCATATTACTGATGGACAAAATGAAACATTTTACCACTGTTACATTTGCTGCATGTCTACTCGCCTCCTGCAGTGGTGTCACAAAGTCCCGAAAGAAGTCCTGATGAGGAAACGTCTCTTCTAATGATGTGTCTTGAAGGTTAGAAGAATGTTTAAGAAACTACAACTGCTTTGGGTGAATTTTGGGCTCAGAATGTTGATTACTTTTTCCAAATATCTGGCTAATGAAGGCAAATAGCTAACATCTAACGCCTAGAAAGCTATATCACATTTGTATTAACTAAGATACGATAAGATAAACCTTTATTAGTCCCACAATTGGGGACTAATAAAGTGCATCAGTGGATTATTTTGATACACTTGCATGACATATTAACATAAGTTTAGATAATATGGACAAACTAACAAGTAGGATGAAAAATTGTGAATAGTGTCAAACTGATGAGGCTGAGCAATGCAGTGCTACACTTAAGAATATTACATAACATGCTAAATACCACATAGTGCTCTTTAAGTCCTATTCTGTTGTTCACCAGACCTTTATGACCTAATGAGTCTATGATCACTAATGTAGGGTACAACAGTTTGGAAAGATATTTTTCAGATAATCCCAACAAAATAGCATTCAAACTCATTGCAAAAAAGTCCTAAATCATTCCAGCTTCCAAAGAGAATACATCAGAGCTCACAAAGACAAAGTGGCATCATAAGTACATGCAAACATAGACTGGTTAAAGTTACATTACACTACAGTAATTTGGTGTTTTGATACCTGTGTTTTCACTTCTGTCAACAAGACCAGTCCAGAAGGAGTCAGCTCCAAATGAAGAACACATTGCTGTGGTTTGGCTACAATATGTTTCATCAGATAAAAGTCATCTTAGCAAAACAGAGAGTGCATGACTTGAATGCAGGACGTTTTCAAAATTAATTTGGTGTGATTTGATTATCTTTCTCTCTTGTTGGCTGGACAGTCTGTTTTGGCACAGAAACCACAGAAACTGTACACATCAACATATTACTCTGCCTGGAGCTTATGAAGTACAGTCCTATTTATAACAAAAGCTACAATCCAGCAGAGATACAGGGTGTACTGAAGAAGTGGATAAGTCTGGTAATGCTAATGAATGGCTGGTCCGACCTTGGTCTTTTGGAAAAGAAGAATAAGGAGAAATGAAAAATGAAGAATGTGTTATAAAAGCGTATAAAAAGGATATCTAGTTTTTAGGACCACAGGCTGAAAAGAGAGAATAACTCTTTAAAGGTGTATGGGGGGGGGGGGATGGTCACTGGACTGCCCTCCAGGTTCTTCTAAAACTGTCCTTTATGTAGTGACTACAGGAAAATAGAATTTATCTCTTCAGTAAAACTATGAAAATGTCACAGGCCATTGCCTGTAGTCTTTTGCAAGTTCCGTCATTCTGTGGTCTCTAGGTAAACTTGTTTTTATTATTTGCTTGATTTCTTGCACCTTCTCATTAATTCATTTTATTTCTTTTAACATAACAGGGTCATATCTACAATGGGGTACAAAAAGAAGCACTAAAAACACAACCAAAACACATTCAAATTTCCATCAGTAAAACAGCAAGCGACAAACACGTCAAGAGCAATGCATCTAAAAGTACTCCTCTGTGTTATTATTGCCCCCCTGTCAGCCGATCTTTCCTTGAAGAAACTGCTGCGATACAAATTTATTCCGAGAAATTAAATGGGGTTTTATCATTGCATAGCTGATTTATAAGAACAGTGTTCCAAATGAAAATGCATATGTTTCATTCACACCAGTAGATGCTGTCTTATAAGCCAGTTAGGCTTAAAGAACATTGCATATTTCTTAATACATGGCATACAGTCGAGGCTGCTCCCAAATATTAGACCTAAATAAGCTTGATAGATCCGATATGGAAAATTTTCATTTCTGCACAAGCATCAATTTCCACTCCCTCTCTGAGCTAAGTGATTTGAAGACTTCATTCCGACAGTTTTTCCCCCCTCATACTCTTTAACTGACGTTTTATCTGCATACTGGCATCGTTGCAGATTGAACACACCCGCAAGACAATGACAGCCCCTTCTTCCATTGTCACTTCTCATTTTGGCACGGAGTGATGCCTCTTACTGGCTCATGCCAATAATAGCCCCATCAAATAGGAGACTCCACCTAGTTCTGATGTAGAGGGAGCACTTCATGTCACTGACTCTCATTTGTCAATTAACAGGAGCCTTCTGGTGTTGACATGCGGGGGCTTGAAAGATACAGTCTTACCCATGACGAATGAAGAGAGACAACTGAGTGAGGCATGGGCTGCAGAGTAATGTTATAATGTGCTTTAGAAATGCATATTAAATGATACTGCTGACAGTCCATACACAGTTTTATTCCATTTCTCACTGTATCCAGGCACCGCACTTCGGTTCTCTTTTCATCACACCACTTACATATTATTGTGACAGGCCAACAAAAATGAAAGCCCTTCAATTTGAAAAATGCAAGTTAGCATACTTGATTAGCCATTAAAATGCAAAAAAGCTTGTCAGGGTACATGTACACACAGATGGGTATTCATGAGTAATGTTTTATGTCACAGGAGGACAAGTAAAGCAGACTTCAATTTCAGATGAACTTCACATCAAAGGTGCAGTCACATGTTTTCACACATGGGTGGACAATATGATGACATTTATCGTTATTGTGATAAACACACTCAAAAATACTTAAGAGCGAGTGATGCACAATAAGCACATATATGTACTAATCTCCCATGTTATAGCACAACCTTAAAAACAAGAAAGTCTGTTGGTCAAGTCAATACATAAATAAACTACGGACTTAACAGCTAATCGCTTGAGAGAATTAGCTACACTTTTTACAATTGAGCAACACGCTTAAATGCACTAATCACTAGCTTACATCAGACTAAACCACTTACTGAAATGTCCAGCAGTCCAGCAATTTCCCTGTAAACTGTGTAATTATGGTTAATGTGCTCATAAAAGAAATAGAGGAAGGCTCACAGATTAGTTTCTCCTCATCCATTTTTGTCTAGTTTAACCATGTTTTGAAAAGCAGCTGGCTTCACTGCTGTATTTAAGGCGGAGCATCAGTGGGATGCAATGCAATGGGGCGTTTGTCAAAAAAAAAAAAAAACGGAGCTCTGCAAGTCGCGGCTGGTGTACAAGGCTTCATTGACTACACTAAGAGCATTATGATATTGTTTTTGTCACTTTCTTACATCTCTTGCTGTTAGGACAAGATGTTATTCATTATAGTTTTTTCAGCTAGATTATTACTTACAATAAACATTGTTATGGCTCTTGATATATTAAGTATCATGGTGTTATAATTTTGCCATATCATCTATCCTCTGATTTAGACGTGCACACTAAATTAATCAAAAGATTCCACAACCAGTCTTCACTTTTTCACAAAGGCAACCACAGAAAGAAAGCACTGTGGTGAGAATCTCCCAAGCACAGTTATCCTGCAGTCTGACCGCTGGTCATGGCTCATATTTGAGCAGGTAATCTAAGCCAGTTCTGATGACAGAGGGGCTGTCAAGCCTCCGTGACATAAAGTGACACTAGTGAAGGCAGATCACGGCTACCTCATACCTCAGCATGGCTGAGGTGCATCTAGTTTGCAGCTCATCTGGAGAGGACTAGACAAGACAATAAGATCTCCTTTGTCTTCAGCATCCAACATCCTCCAGTGTCGCACATGTCCACAAACAGACGGGACACTCTGACAACAGTTCATGGCTAGACTGCACGCATATGACAGGTTGCTCCTGAAACCCATCCTGGGATTACCTCTCAAGCCAATCATCTGCTACCTCTTCAGGCTCTGGCCTTGGACAGGTGCTGCTTTGCCATCACAGTGATTTAACGTTAACCCCCTGATAAACAGCAGCATGTGAACAGGCCTGATAAACTGAATGTGATTCCACATGCATGCTAACATACATGTTCCCTGACACCATTCTCCTCAAGAAGCAGTGAAGAACACACTCCCATCACCTCAAGCCCTTTCTCTGCTCATTTAATGACCGATTTCCATTTCAAGACCTCACACACAGAAGACCCTGTGTCCTCATTTAATGGGCTACTTTCTCTCAACACATTCACTGGAACCAAAGGAAAGTTGTACAACCTAGACATAGATCTAGTTTCCAAAAAAACATTGTAACAAGTCTTGGCCCTTGCAACGACAAAGAAACCTAACCACTTCTTTCTTATGTTTTTCTCATAATGGTGAATTCAGGCTAGAGAACAGGATGTCCATCTATTACATTTGTACTATGAGGCTTTTGTCTGGACTTCAAGGGGGGGGTTGCAGTCAGGGCATGCTTGTGCTCCACATTCCCTGATTCCAATCACATGCTTGCCATAATGCAAAAGTCACATTTTAATGCTAAACTAAACTCCATCCCCCAACCAGAAACCACTCAACATGAGTTTCAGTTAATACGGTAGTGTTGTAAATTTAACTAATATGGTAGAATTGTAAAACACCTCACTCTTATAAAGGTTCCAAGCAGGGTTCTTTGGAGTGATTCCTTAGAATAACCCAAATAATTTTTTCATAGATTGATTGTTTCTTAGCTGTTTTGTTTTGTTTGGGACATAAATGAAATGTGAGTGTAAAAAAAATATACCTACCTAATATACCTACGTTCTCAGAGGAACCTTGAATGTTTACATTAGGCAAAGAATCTTTACACCTTTAAAAGCTTATTCACACTCACACATCTCATTCATAAAAATGGTTCTTTGGGGAACTAAAAAGGTCTTTGGATGACATTGCTCAAAGAATCCCTTGTGGCACCTTTTGTCCAGAGTATATATTGCATGCTGTTCAAAAACACCCTTCACTCTATTCTCTCAAAAACTTTAATTTTGAGATAAAATGCTATCACATAACGTGAATTAAATGGGGAAATGAGAGCATAATGGTTGGCTATGTTCTCCTTCAAAAATTATGCAAAGAAGGCTACTTCTCTCTCCAGTTTCCTTATTTTGTCACTTGCACAGGTGTGATAATGATGACATGACAAAATGACTGCATACTGGTCAATGTGGTCAATAATACAAGCCTTCACTACATACAGAGCTTTTCCACAGCAGAAGACCGTACACTAGCTTACGGTACGTGTAAAATACTGCATCTTACTTCAAAGAGCCTACTAACAACCTCCTACGAGTGTTGTTAGAAGAAATGTTTACAAGTGAATCTCTATTAGCTACATGCAGAAATAACCTACTATGCAGACAAAAATTTGGAAATAGAAGAATATTCCAGCTTAATAAAGGTTTATCTTATCTTAATAGTGCCTTTAAATGAAGACATGAGGTTCCAGTACAAACAAATTTTAGTCAAGCATTTTCTCTCAAACTCATATTTCTTTGTTTTGACTCTTTTCACATCTTATATAAACCTCATCACTGGCTATTAATCTAGCTAATGAAGAGGACTACTGTGAGCACATACTGTGCTTGATACACAGTATACAAATTGCTTCAGTTTCATACTGAAAATTGCATGCCTCTTATACTCTCAGCATTTGAAAAAGTAAAGTCAGTTTTAAACACCCGTCGCTGGTAAGCCACTTCTGCAGGCTCATTAGGAACATTAATGCACTGATAAGCGCATATTTTTGCACGACACACTGCAGCAGCACAGGATTTAGCAATTATTAATCTGACAGTCCTGAGCGCAAGGCGAATCAATTAAACGAAAGAATCCACATTTTCAGCACAGATAACTGCCTCAAGACGACAATTTTCACATGACAAAGAGAGCCCCATTCAGAGTCCTTCAAGGCCTGACAGGTCAAGAAAAGAAATCTGAAACAAAAGCACCTTATAACCATCATCTCTTCTCTTTTAGTTGTCAGATCAACTTTGCTAGTCTTGCTGGTGAAATGGCACCCCCCCTCCCCAACTGCCACAAGGTGCTTCTTCATGTCCTGTCAAAGGAATCTTTTATTCTATTTGCTCAGCATTAACATGTCACATTTATTGATCAGACCTTTCATACAGCCACAGCATGCCTCTTCATGGTCCAGCCCCTTTGATGTCTTGATGACATTCCAAACCGCATAATGCACATAATGCGGATATTAAATTGCACTTAATGCAAAAATGTGTCTCCCTGCACAGCAGGCACACTGAGTCAGATGTTTCATATCATGTGACACTGCTGTCATTTAAGTAAATATTCTTAAATGTTCCTTTAGATAGTAAGATCTTTCATGCAGGAACCTTTTAACCACCATTTTTATCTATTTAGATCACTGATCTAATGTATTGTCTGTGTGTGTGTGTGTGTGTGTGTGTGTGTGTGTGTGTGTGTGTGTGTGTGTGTGTGTGTATGTGTGTGTGTGCGTCTGTGTGTGTATGTGTATATGATTATGCATGAAGGTATCTATGTATGTATGTAAATATACAATTCATGTCCATGTAATCTTGCAACATATCGCGGGATTATAGCTTTGACATCATCTTTGTTTGTTTAGTTTACCCTGATTCACTGTTTTAGGAAGAAACTACATATAT
>JBBJLS010000148.1:13692611-13706701 GCA_037577275.1 Bryconaethiops microstoma | reverse complement strand
ACATGCATATATACGTATCTGCTTGAATGTCTATATACAGCAAATATTTGCAGTTTCGTAAATATTGAGGATTAGAATTATAATTCATTTCTTGTTTAATAGTTTAACAGTTTAGTAAGTTGTTTAACAGTTTAACGAAAAAGTAATAAATGCAGTAAATTACTTTTCGTAATAAATGTTTTAATGCGAGATGTTCTGACAATTTGGGGCGCGTCTGAAGCCGAAAGAGAAGTAACACGGAGAGGTCACCGTCTTCCACAGGCTAAAGGGTTTTTTTTAAGACTAAGGCTAAAACACTTGCCCCTCTGACTGTCCACTCCAGGTTTTCTTGCTCTCCTCGATGACCTGTCAGGCGGATTAGTGCAGAAAGAGATTAATGGCGGAGGCGGGCTGCAATAATAATCGTTTTGTTTGATGTGACAACTTTGATAGGCGTTGATTTACTTCCAAACCGATAGGCTTTTAATTGAGCGCCTCCATCCAGCGCGAGATGAAAGGCAGGGCGCTGGGTAAAGCTGCAGCCTCGCTGCTGATTAGCCTCTTTACACTACTTAACCAAAAACCTCACACACCACCTCTCTTCTCTTTATTCGTTCTGCCCTCCACAATCTTTTTATTTTGTACAAACTACAACATTTTCGTGCAAATCTGCCTGGACTTTTTTCCACCCCTCTTAAACTTTCTTGCATTCCACGGTGTTGATAAAAAGAAATAACAGTCTCACATTCATACAATTCACATTCACACGGGCTCGTGTGTATAAACGGGAGGACTCCCGAGTGAAAAAGAGTCGATATGAAGAAAGTACAGCGATGCAGTGCGTCTGTGTGGAGTTTGGCCTTGCAGGCCTCGTGGTGAAATGTGCATGAAAGACTCAAACCCAGAGGCTCAGCAAAGTCCATTTATTCTACAAACATGGACACATATCACAAAAGTATAAACAACAAAACACATATCCGTATATTTACAAAAATACAAAATAAGCACATTATTTAAAAATACATGTTTAAATCATTTTAATATTTAGGGTCCTGTTACATTTCAGAATTTTGTTCCATATCATTCATTTTTCTGAATGACCTTAATGAGACATTCATAATTGTGTAGGACATTGTTGTTGTATTAATAATATGGTATTAATTATATATACGATATTATTAAGTTCTTTTAAAAAGTTACCATGTTCAAAATAGCATGCACACAAAAGCCTTAAAGGGTACCTTCCAGTGTAGTCCGACCTGGAGTGCGAATGAGCAGGATTTCCACATGTGGTCGACATCAGCACCTTCCCAAGGGAATAAAACGGCACAGTGGCCCTCATATGAAGCGCCTCTGTACCAAGGTGCTTCTTCCCCATGTGCCCTTTCCTTAGTCACCCGCGGCCTGTAATCAGCTACGAGAGCTGACATAAATCAACAGGAGGATTGACAGCCTCTGACAAATAGCTGATTGATCGCGGTGGAGCAGAATTGACAGCTGACGGAGGGGTGGGGATGGGAATGGGAGGGCGGTGTACATTATACTGAAAACACGAGGCCCTCGCATCCCTCTATCACTGCATTGGTCTGTTCCTGTCAACGCCTGCCTGATTGGGGGATTCAAACACCCAGGAGTTGATATTCTGGTTGCTTCACCAGCCTTGTTCCAGAATTGTGAAGGAGGGAGGGCACCGTTAGAAAACATGGTACCTGGGTCCCAAACAGACCACCCTATTATAAATATATATTTATGTACGAGACCATAAAAAGGGCTACAAGAAATTGTCTATGCAACCTTAAAAAGTATTATATACCCAAATGCTGTCAATGGGAAGAGTTGCTCCATTTACTGCGTAAAAACGCTTCTATGGAAGAGTGGATCTTCAGACAATTTTGAATCAGATCAGACAGAAACACACACATATAAACCTTTTTAATTAAACAGTCTGACTCAAGCTAGCCTGGGCAGTGAGGGTAGGTCTATAAACTCAGTCAGATCACAAAAACACCGCGGCGTGCGCGAGAAGCACTGCATTCAGCTCGGTCTCCTCCCCCGCGCGGGCAGAAAAAACAGGGGTGGGGGGGACACAGAGGCTCTGCTGCGCGAGAGGAGCACGTCACATCCCCTTGACCCTCCAATCACCTCGGGCTCCCATTTGATTGGAAGGCGGCAAAGGCTTTAATCTCGCACTAATTCAGCCGCTTTTGAAGTGAAAATTTCTCGCAGTTCCCGGCTTGGGAGGAGCAGCGCGCGGACGTGCGGCAGAGCAGCCAGAGAGCGCGCGCGACGCGTGTGGTGGGAGAGAGACGCAGCAGCTCCGGGGTCCTGAGGAGAGCTCGTACCTTTCCTCCAGCTAGCGGATTTTAACGCAGACTGACTTTCTTGCTTTCCTTTTATTCGCGTGTTCGCGCATTTTGCTTTCTTTTTCATTTGGTGTTTTTTGTTGTTTTTGTGAGAAGCGAAGCGAAACCCGCCGCTTTCATGAGTCCGAGGAGCGAGCGCGCGACTAGCGGGTCATGATCACATCGCCCTCCGCTACTGCTCTCCGAAACGGCGACTCGGCTCTAGCGTGGAACAGCAGCGGCTCTCGGAATACCAGCACCAAGCCTTTCCTCCACTCCGTCCCCCCTTCGGACCCTTTACGGCAAGCGCAGCGGCTACCCATCAAGGTGCTCAAAATGCTCACGGCACGCACGGGACACATTTTGCACCCGGAGTACTTACAGCCCCTACCCTCCACTCCGGTCAGCCCCATCGAGGTAAGAGCACCGTGTCAGATTTCCCCCTTCCTTTACCCTTACAGACCGCCTCGGTCCGACTGCTCGTGTCCCTATGAACACGGCGCTGCAGGGCTTGGAGAAAATAGGCCGTTCGGGAAAACAGTAAAAAGTGCTTGCATGGACTTCAAACGGCTCGAGGTGTGTGTTTGTGTGTTTAAGTGATCACCCCAGGTTGAATTTTGGACATGGCAAGCCATTTGCTGTCTCGACAAGGGCAATCGCACTTTTTTTCACAATAGGCTTTAGAAAAACAGACTGTCTTCATATAGACCCAGTTGTCGTGTGTGTGTGTGTGTGTGTGTGTGTGTGTGTGTTCTTGTATAATACATATTTGGATATTTAAGTGTGTGTTTTTGTCTGTCTGTTCTCGCAGCTAGATGCCAAGAAAAGTCCCCTGGCGCTGCTGGCGCAGACATGCTCTCAGATCGGCAAGCCGGACCCCCCGCCCTCCTCCAAGCTCTCCTCGGCGTCGTCCGGCGGATCCGCGGAGAAGGAGGCCAAATCCGGCCCGCTGAAGCTCAGCGACATCGGCGCGGAGGACAAGTCGAGCTTCAAGCCGTACTCGAAGCCGGCGGACAAGAAGGAATCTGCGGCGGGCGCGGACAAGACTGGTTTCCGCGTGCCGAGCGCCACCTGCCAGCCATTCACGCCCAGGACGGGCAGCCCGACCTCCAGCACGTCGGCCTCACCGATGCCCTCGGACGGCAAAGCAGACCGGGACGAGAAGAAGGAGGGTGACTGCACCAAGCCGTGCGCCACGGACGGAGCCGGGGGCACTGGTGTCAGCCACAGCCGGATAAGCGTGAGCTGCGCGGGGATTAATGTGGAGGTGAACCAACAGCAGGAGAGCAAGGCCGTCGCGGCTTCGGCTGTGTCCGAGCCGTCATCCACCCCATCCGCCTCTTCCGCCTCCTCCGTGCTGGGCTCTGGACTCGTGGCGCCTGTGTCCCCTTACAAACCGGGCCAGGCCGTGTTCCCTCTGCCGCCCGCAGGCATGTCGTACCCGGGCGGCCTGGCCGGCGCTTACGGCGGCTACCCGCAGCCCTTCCTCCCGCACGGCGGCAGCCTCGTGAACGCGCAGCTCGCCACGTCTCTGGGCTGCAGCAAGGCTGGCTCGAGCCCGCTGGCCGGCGCCTCGCCGCCCTCCATCATGTCCGCGAGTCTGTGCAGAGACCCGTACTGCCTGAGCTACCACTGCGCGAGCCACCTGGCGGGCGCGGCGGCGGCGGCCGGCGCCTCGTGCGCACACGACTCCGCCCTCAAGTCTGGATACCCGCTCGTATACCCCGCGCACCCCCTGCACACCGTGCACTCCACGCCGCCGTCGTTCGGAGGCCACGCCGCGCTCTACCCGTACGGCTTCGTGCTGCCCAACGACCCGCTGCCGCACGCCTGCAACTGGGTGTCGGCGAACGGGCCGTGCGACAAGCGCTTCTCGTCCTCCGAGGAGCTGCTGAGCCACCTTCGGACGCACACGGCGTTCACCGGGGCCGATAAGCTTATGTCCGGCTACCCGAGCTCATCGTCTCTCGCCAGCGCCGCCGCCGCCGCCGCGGCCATGGCCTGTCACATGCACATGCCGGCCTCAGGGCCTCCGGGCAGTCCTGGGACGCTCGCACTTAGGAGCCCTCACCACGCGCTCGGACTGAGCAGCCGCTATCATCCGTACTCTAAAAGCCCCCTGCCCACAGCCGGAGCCCCAGTGCCCGTGCCGGCCGCCACCGGGCCCTACTACTCCCCCTATGCACTCTACGGGCAGAGACTGACCACAGCATCAGCGCTTGGATACCAGTGAAACGGACTCTTTTTATCTCCCCTAACACCCCCCCTCCCAAAAAATTTATAGATTATAAAAGATTGAAATATAAAGACTTTTATAGCAGTGCGCCACTGAAGGACTGGATCCGTGGACTTCCTACCCTCTCCCGTATTTATTTCTGTCAGCTCAAAGCGGACAATAATGCAGAGGAAAAATATCAGAGCAACTCAAAAGTGCATTAAAGTCAGTAGGCGAAAGTGAGAGCCACGTTAGAGAACTAATAAAACTAGGGGCTCTGAGGTTTTCCACGTTGATTTGAAATTGCTATGATTGTATTGTACGTTCTTATTTAATGTCACATTGAAAAGGAAATAATTTACATGCATGTTTGTTTTTGTTGTTTTATTTTATTTTTGTTTAGTTTTTTGTTTTTGTTTAGTTTTTTGTTTTTGTTTTTTAAATCCCAAAATTGTCCGCATAATTTTAAATGGCCGTTATTTTTCAGGTGTATACCATGGAGAGAGAATTGGTATTTTTTTGTATGTATTCTGGGAAAATAAGAAACAATTCTGTTGCATCTTTGCGTCCTCAGTTTCCTTTACTAAAACGTAGCTGATGAGCTCTCTGAGCTGATTTAAACGTGGGTGTATTTTTAAATTTGAGGGTTGAAATTGAAGAAAAAAGCCAAGAGTTCCTGATAATGCTCTGTTAGAATAAACCACTCAGCAAAATGATTTAACATTAAACGTACAAATGTCCTGATATGGCAAAGAAAAATCAATGGGAAAAAAACTTTGCTAGTGTGTCTTAATTGATCAGTAAGTTAATAGCTTAGACTATTCTGACAAAAAACAAGTCGGTTTACACACTTATTCTAAATTAGGAAGTTTCACTAATATCTATTTTATATTCTTCTTTTGTGTTTAATTTTGTAATATAAAACCCGTCATATTCAAAGGGAGCTTTGAGTCTTTAGAAAAATGTATGTCTGGTGTAAATTTCATATTCGAATTATGGACAAAATAATTTGTACAAATTTATAAATGTTGTAATAAGATCTCGACATGAAATTACTCAGTAACTGAATTTATGGGAATATTCACGCGTTAAGTGACGTGTCCCAGCGCTTTAGCTGCGTTCTACTATTCTCAATTACAATCAATGAAATATGACATCAGCCGCTCTCACAGTTTTTATTAGTGTGAATTTTTTTTGGGGGGGCGGCTGTTGAGGGATCAGGGCAGTGGGGTCGCTGCAGTTTTAGCTGTGAAAGTTTGCGAGCGCCCAGACTGTCGGTCTGACGCGAAGATCATTGCTGTGCTTATGTAAAAAGTGTCTCCAATACAAAAGTAATATGTGTAGCTTTATTTTGCGTATTTTTGGACCGTCTTTTTGGTCATCTGACAGTAAGGTCCAATATTCTGGCCTTTATGAGGAAGTATTAGCTCTCCGAGTCCTCTGGCAACTGTTCAGCTGTTTCGCGAAGTCTTTAAAACGCAGCCAGTCTTATAATGGGGCACTGCTGAATGTTGAGATATGATTTATTTTATCTCAAGAGTTTGCCTTGAAAGAAAACTTCCCAACACATTATGGAAAAGGAGTTATTTTTTTAATCTGCACTTCAAATGATAAATATTTACACCTCAGTAAATTGGTGGATTTACTATTTCTCAACACTGAATCCCAACTTGGAGTAAACGCTGCACTGCCCGACTGAAAAAATGAGCTTTATTTATCGGGATGAAGAAATTTTACACAGTTGTCTTAAAATATGAATACATTTATACCTAAATTAGATTATAATGTCAGGCTGGGACATAACGGTTCACCAATAACATGAATTGAATTGAACTTTATAGGATAATAATCATCTGCATGGGCAATTTGATGTCTATTTAAAATTAGTTTTTTTGTTTTGTTTTGTTTTGTTTGTTTTTTTAAAAATCGACTCTTTCCAGGTCGAAGTATCACTGCTTTACTGGGCCTTGACGTTTTTGTCTTTAAACTGTGGCGAAATTAAAGCGGCCCGTTGCTGATTTCCTCCACTTCACCCTTTTTATTAATGGAGTTTTTTACTATTACATACCGTGTATTATTAAACTGTATTACACAAACTTCAGACTGTACTTCAGAAACCAGCTGAGTATATAAATCATGCTGTGTATGATAAAAATTTAACTTCACCAGCAGAATTAAAGACTTTATGCGGATTAACTATTTAAAATTTAACCCTATACACACCATCTTGAAAAAAATAAAGAAAACAGGCAGAACAACTAGAGTATGTTCCGGAGGCCCACACAAGCTTTAAACTGATGTAATGACGGTGAAAGAGAGCAATTTCCATTTTTCCCCACATCATGGTGGCTGTGTGGCGGTCCCCGATGGAAAGCCATTCATCATGTGCCCCTCCTCCCGGGCCTGTCATCAGAGCAGCTCGCAGGCACATGTGTGCATAAATTACCCTGCCGAGAATAAAGAGGAGCACAGAGTTACACGGCACAGTACCAGAGCACAACTTACACTGCTGATCAGCTCTTCATGGAGATTTTTTTTGGAGAAATAAAGAAAGGGGAGAGAAGGTCCACTCTGTTGTTGACATGTAGGGGGTACCACTGAGCCCTGGAAAAACCTCTGAGAAGGAATATTGCACAGGCTAGGCTTCTGAGGAGGATATGGCGGCCAGCGAAAAACTGGAGGTCATTGGATAGTATGGGAGCGCTGGGGATCAAGGTTTAGCACTCCGCATCAAATAGCAGCAGCGGCTCAAGGGCTGTTTTTAGTAGGGCCTTCGGAGAGGGAATCATTGTCCAAACCTGCCACTGGGTAAAAACACAAACAAGGCTTTATGACTCCACAGTGTAACACCTATCACGCCCATAAAATCCTAGCGCCCATTAATTTCCTTTGAGACAGTGTCATCTTAAGGTGAATGTTTTCCCATTATATGTGGCAACTGAGCCAGTCTCATGCCTGGAGTGGTAGAATAACTAATTGCGTTTTTAGAAGATGAATAGCTGGCTTATGAGCCACATTAAAGACATGTCTCTCAAGGCCTTGTCCTGGTGTGCTGAAATGCGAGGCCTCGCGGACCCGAACATGCTTTTGGTCTCGGCCTCGGCTGCCATGGCACTACTCTAAACCCTGACATCATAGCAGGCTTAACCCGAGGAGACACCTGGACCTGGACGACATCGCCACTGATTCACACTCCGCTCCCTCGTTTAATAGCACAGAATTACCACCAACACAGAAGTAATTACTAGGCGTGTGACAAAATACACAGACGTGCCATGGTCTGCTAAGCTCATGGTTAGAGCAACAGCTGTGTCAATATGTAAGCAGCACTAAAGTGCTGAACTCCCAGACATAAGTCAGAGAGCATTATGCTCCTCATTCAGGAAAGTAGCTTGATTTATGGGATTAAGATAATGACACCAAATCCTTTTACGCTGCAATAAGGAGGCCTCTCATCAGAGTCTCGCACTTGAGAACGATTATGAGAGAGATGGTTTTGAAGGTTCACCACTGTTCGACAGGTCAGTTGTGAAACTGAACTGAAATTTTCATACACTCTCATGAAAACAATAAATCTCCGGAGAGGCTACCTTTAAGAATTGTCCCCCTTCCATTCCACTACAAGGTATCCTGCTGAAAACATGGAGCATCTTAAGCAGTGATTCATGATGACATGGTATGTGGAAATGTCCACAGCTTTTGTGCTTGCAGTAATGAAGCCATAAACTAAATAGCATGAAATGAAGCAGGAGCCCCACGATTTAATCAGCTCGTAAACAGATCCACTGCATCAAGCAAATGACATTATTACCCATCCCAAGTAAATCTCGCTAATCTCGAAAGATAAAATCAACATCATCAATGGTCACGTGTCATATTCATCAATGCTCAACTATCTCCTTTTGACAGATTAATCCCAGCCCAGGCTCCCAGAGAGCGCAGTAATGGAGACCCAGGAAAACAATTCACTCATTGAACACGGCAGCTTGGGTTATCACTCAGCACTCAACACTCTCTCTCTCTCTCTCTCACTCTCTCTCTCTCTCGTTCTCGCTCTCTCTCTTTCTCTCTTTTTCTCTCTCTGCCTCTCCCTCATTGATTTACAAATTCAAAGTGCTCATCAAGGTGAGATGGACCCAAAGAAAAACGGCTCCTGCGACGGCTTGTCATTCAAAGGTTCTACTTTTCCAGGCACCTTTCTTGCTCTGTAAGTGCATAATTGAGGTCATTTACGGCAGCTCGCGGGGCTTTGCTATCATACCTCAATGCCTGTTTCATTTGCACTTTTTAGGTTTTGACAAAGAATATTTTATGGAAATGAGCCCTGTCTGAGAATACTTAATGGTCCTGTGCGTAAAGAGCTGGCTGATGGCTCTGATGGCTGGCAGTGCAAAATGTAAATAGCTGAGAAGATGTCAAAAATTGGCCCATACAACCGAGACCTCTTGCTTTCATTTGAAATGATCTCTGTCTGTATCTAAAGGGTAGTTGGCTGAATTTCTACCAGGTTATGTTAATTACCTGCGAGGCCCATATAAAGTCATGCAGACAGAACCAAGAATGCAATAAAAGTGTCACTCTGGCTGTATTCAACAAAGCTGCCATTATGACCTTAGTCATTTCCTCATCTTGTTGGACCGTGCTATGTGCAGCTGAGTGGGCTGTCACTGGTGGAAATCTCCACAAACTTTGTACACATTTGCAAAAAAGTTAACTTTTAAGGCTTTCACTTTCAGCAAATCAAATCACAACATAGGCGTGAGATGTGCATCTGCTTTAAAGACCAATGTGATGCACTGATTTTTCCCCCCTCTCTATTTCAGCCAAGCTTTTTTTGTCCTGAAAAAAGCAGCAGAGAGCTGTTGTACATAACTTTGTTCCAGTGAGGAGGTATTAGCTTCCAGAGCCCGCACATTGCACTTAAACCACACTGTCAATCTAGGCAACATTTTTTGAGCACACTTCTGATTATAATAAAATTACATGCCACGCTCTCAATGCTCGCAATGCGATGAAAGTTCATTTTCCCGAGCAGACGCTGAATAATATTAGCAGCCACATTTCCATTCAGAACAGATAGCATGACAGACCTAATGATGAACTGTCAACATGCCTCGCTGCTCATGCTAATATCAGAGATGTTGCGAGGAATTGTGTTTTTGATCTTCTTAGATCCATGCAGAATAAGAAATTAAACATATAACACTCAAGTGATTTGTGACAGCTTTATCTGGCAAGTTGATATCGGTTATTAGACTGTAACTAGCATCCATGCTGTTCCGGCAGTTCGCAGGCTCCTTGTATTCATGTGGCGTGCAAGTAAAACTTCTAAACGAATATCCAGCGGGACGGTGATGATGCTCAGATGTCTCTTACGTTGATCTGGACTGTCTGAAGAGGCTGACGGTGCTGAACTCTGGAGTCAAACTAATGGAGCTGACCAAGAGACAAATGGGTCTAGGCAGCACAGCCCCAGGAAATATGGGCCTCCCATTATTTTTATTGCTTTAATATATTTAACTGTTAACTGCAAAACAGGGGATCAAAATCACAGTCAATCCTGCGGCACTCTTGCCCCACAGACAAAGAAGTGATAGTAAAATGATCATTTTGCTCAAAACAAGGAGTTACCCGTGTGAGGGAGCATGCTTAATGCATAGTGTGACTTTATATTATCACCACTTTCTGCTAATGTAATAGTGAGAGTTTGTTGGGCAAAACAGGGAAGGAAATAGCAATGCTCTTTTCAGACCACATTGAAAAGCAGTCATAGTACTGCATAAAGGTTCTGGGTATTGCTCCAAGCACACAAATAAATGGCATAAAAACACTTTATACACTCAAAGTATATAAACATGAAGATGCACTTATGCCGTTAAATCTGTGCGTTGTGGGATTGCTGTTGTGACTAAATAAATGGTAGAAAATCTAGAAAACTAATTTTTCATTGTGAAAACTTAAATATCACAACATAAAGCATGTTCAACAACTCTGTAAGAGCATTTTACATATTGTGCAGTTTCTGATCTGAGTAGACTGGACTGCAATGACATAATAGTGTATAAATTCATCTGAGGCATCTGTCATTTAACATATTATTTAGCTTCACTCATAATATTTGTAACTGTCCCGTGAAGAAAGGGTTTATTAGGATGTGATTTGGAGTTTATATCATCCTCCCCCTACCTCTGTTCCCTCTTGTGTCCATCGTCCTAACACCACTCAGTTTATTTCTCTCAGCTGTCCAGGGGCCAACACCTGGGTCTCCTCTGAAAGCACTCTGGTCCTGACAGCCCGTGTGGAACTTCTCCCCTTGGCTCAGACACATCTGGTGGGAGATCACAGCTCCAGGAGCGTCTCTATACACACATCCATCATCAGCCCTCAGACGTCAACACACACACACGCACACAGAATAAAAGGAAAACTTTCTCTCACAGGGGAAGACTAATTGGCAGTCATGTAGGAACAGAAACTGCTGTTTATGAAAGTTAAACACAACAACCCCAAATCGGACAGTGATATGGTAATGTGCTAAACGAACGCTGTATACAGGTGGTGCTGGGAAATAACAAACTGTAGGCAACCTAGATTATGATATTACAAAAATTAAGTACTTGATTGTGAAAACACTCACACACACACACACACACACACACACACACACACACACACACACACACATAGATATATCTCTATATACAGTACAAGCACCTGTAATTTACATGTATTTAAAGTACATACTAGCTGTGTGACTCTAGATGATAGAGACAATGTGTGTTTTGGGGGAAAAAAAGTGAAAAGCAGAGGAGATATCAAAGCTGGATCTTCAGCTGGAACTTCAAAATTCCAAGATGGTGCTGTCATTATTTGTCTACTGAATGTGCAAAAACAACTGTATTTTAAAGCGTTATTCCAGCAATATTGAAAAACTGTGCATTGTAAGGAAACTTACCGACCTAGATTTTCTCCATAGCAGTGATGAGAACCAGGGGTCTACAAAACAAATTAAATATATCTATTTTCTTTACAAATTAAAATGACCTACATGTGTCTTCTGGGTTTTATATGTAACACTGATCATGGTAAAATAGTGGTTCCCAAATATTCTTTGGAAACTATTTTGCCATCCACTGCTCTGCCTGAACCCCTGCAATCCTACAGGAGTTCAACAAAATGTATTTAGGCCAAAATCATATTTTATTTCAAAAGAGTGTCTGGCAGTGTATTTGGAACCCTCTGTAACAGCATGCAGTAACTTTCTATGAGAGGGCTTTTGGGTGCCTTAAACTCTTCAGATGTCTGGTTCCTATCACCACTGTTGTGAATAACTGTTGTGACTTGGTAATTTTCTCTAGAATAGATCATTTCACGTCTTACCACTCTGAATGACTTGGTTCACAGTTTCCACATTTCATTATTCTGAATTTTTTAAACATTGGTGAAATACGTCTTTAAAGAGGCACAAGGGATTAATAGGTTAATCTGGGTTATAGTACACTTTTGTAGCAGTACAAAGGACTGCATTAGTGTTTACGTTTTTAGTCATGTATTCAGTCATTTCTGAAAGTCATCTACTCAGTATTGTATGTACAACAATCTAAAGATGTCCTGCACTAAAGCGCCCTGTTAGTTCAGTGAACGTTCCAGTAAGGTCGCAACGTTTGCGAGGAGGCACCTGAAAATAGTGCATGATATCTCCCCTCCATACATCATCCACATGTCATCTTCACAGGGGGAGGCACAGAACGCTCCACCTGCCGTCGTCTCCTTGACCCCAACAACCCCAGCAATTCCAGCATGGTAGACTAGTGGAACTTAGAGGATATGTGTGTACCATGACCTCCCACAGATAACTACTGGCTCTCAGAAGATTCCAGCAGTACTTCACAGCCTCCTCTGCAGTCTTATGCAGCTGTAGGCCATATGGTGCTGCTTCCCCATAACTTGCGCTGTCTGTATAGCAGCAGTGACAGATCACAAAAAGCACGGTTTGCTTGTGAAGAATATACAGTGTACAGTAAACGTCTTATGGCTGTCTATCAGAGCTCAGAATCTAGTTACATTCATCAGTGCAGGATTGCATGAGTATAACAGATGCAGGGCAGTTAAAGGGACGTGAATTATCTACAGCACCCCCTATAGGCGCGTCTGAGAAGAGCACAAACCTGGAATTAAAGCGCAAGCACATATAGATTTACAAAACGCGCGCTGTGATCCCAAGGATCATGAATCACTTTAATCTAGTTACACAGCAACGTGCGCACTTTTATGCAATTTCAAACCACGTCAATCTTACATCGGATGTCTGGAGTTGTTATTTTGCATTTTCACCGGCACAGAGTTGAAATATGTCCAAAGACAAGCTCCCGTTTTGACAAGCATCACATTTTCCCCTTTGGCAGGACTGGGGAAGATTGATGGGACGTCAGTCAAAGGCAGCACATGATGACAAGCTGTCGTGTCGAGGCGCTGACATGCCACGGGAAGAAATCAGAGGAAATTATAAAAGTAATACGTGAATACTTGTTGGAAGAGAGAGTAATATTGCTGCTCGCCTGCGTTTATTTTAATGTTTAATTTAATAGGGCTTCTCCTGTGTTTGTGTCAACGGTGCTCCGCCCTAGCTCTCCGTCTTCAGCCGCTTTGAACAAAAACATGTTTTTTCTTTCCCTTGAAGGTGCACATGGGGACCCTTTCAAGCTGCATTTTTCTCAATCAGCGAGGCGACAGGGGTGATGCATGCATGTCAGAAACCTCCACTGTACAGCACTCCGGAGAGACTCATTCATAATTAGATTCCGTGAATTACTCGTGGCAGAACTGTAAACTACAGAAGAGCTTCAGGAGGCCTCTGGATTTAGGGTGATACTTTCAACCTTGCTTGCTTCACCCCCTGTATATTACAGGTGAACCAGTCCGATACCCAATATTGGTATTGGTACGATACAGACCAAAATCACTGGATCGGATATCAGAAAAGCTTCAACTATAACATAAATGCTTAACCAAACTTGCCATAAAATTACACTATATGGACAAAAGTGTGGGGACGCCTGACCATTACACCAACAGGGACTTTAATGACATTGCATCAAAATACATAGCCTTTAATATGGAGTTTGTCCCTATTTGCAGCAATAACAGCTTCTTGGTGGAGTTTGTGTCCATTCATTCTGTAGAGCATTTATGAGGTCAGACACTGATGTTGAACGAGAAGGCCTGGCTCGCAATCTCTGCTCCAGTTCATCCCAAGGTTTTGGATGGGGTTGAGGTCAGGGCCCTGTGCGGCCAGTCAAATACTTCCACACTGAACTCATCCAACCATGTCTTTATGGCCCTTGCTGTACTGGGGCACAGTCATACTGGAATAGAAAAGGTTCTTCCCCGGAAAGCAAAATGCTTGGAAGCAAAATGCTTGGTATGCTGGAGCATTAAGATTGCCCTTCACGGGAAGTAAGGGACCGCCAGAATTCGGTAATTAACCCTTCTATTGTGTTCATTTATGCTTAACTATCTTCCAGAACATTAGTTGATTATAACTCCATGATAAT
>JBBJLS010000148.1:13673684-13690455 GCA_037577275.1 Bryconaethiops microstoma | reverse complement strand
AGGGTGTAGGACTTGTTGGCTGGGGAGTTTCTATGTGGTTGCAAAGGTATACAAGATGGTTGCTCAGGTGAAGGAAGTGATTGCTATGGAGATTTTGAGCGGCAGGCAAATCAGAACATTTCTTCAGGAATTTTGCATTTTTATTTGAATGAACTGTCAACAGGTGTGGTTCCCATGGAGTAAAAATTGAATTGGAGATAGGTTCCCGTGGAGGAAAGGGGGACATAAGGTGTGTGTGTGTGTGTGTGTGTGTGTGTCTATATGTGTGTGCTCTAAGGCACCAGCATGATGGAGTGTGGGAATGTTCTTAAACACTCTTTTATACACTAATCGTAGTCATACTAATTAATTTCTAATGAACGGTCATTTTTGACTGGGAACACCATGAGTATTCACAAGTTCAATAAAGCAC
This sequence comes from Bryconaethiops microstoma, assembly GCA_037577275.1. Taxonomy (NCBI): domain Eukaryota; kingdom Metazoa; phylum Chordata; class Actinopteri; order Characiformes; family Alestidae; genus Bryconaethiops; species Bryconaethiops microstoma. The sequence continues at coordinate 13,690,043 of JBBJLS010000148.1, read as the reverse complement.
ACAAAATGTAATAAAAATTCAGAAATATTTTTAATGCATTCCAGTGCCTTGTGTAAACAAAGTCATTGAACCTTACAACAAACCGATTTACTAGAGAGAACATTTGGAAATCATCAGATTTGACCGGAACACAATAGGAGTGTTAAGAGGTGTGTCTCAATGCATTTGTCCATATAGTGTAGCTGTGTAAGGACACTAGTAACACAGATGACTAGCAAGGCTGTCTCAAATAACTCCTTATGGCCTACATAGTGCACTATATAGGAATTCAAATGCAGCAAAGTGCACCCAGACAAATGTACTATTAACAGCTAAGTCGTTCAAGAGAGTGGAAAAGAGAGTATCGGCTTGGTATCGTTATCAAAAGATACCCAAGGTTCTGGTATCAGTATCAGCCTTTAAAAGCGGGATCGAGGCACCCCTAATATTTATATATTTATTTTCTCTCTAAATATACATGATGGATGGGACTCGCACTGTACTGTGCTATATACCACTAAATAATTTACTAGTATGTGCTTCCGCAGCGCCCCGAATGTTTGCTGTGAGTGTGCCGGGTGTTAAAGTGTCCTGCAGGCATAGCCAGGGTGGGGTGGTGGGGGTGATTAATAATCCGCTCCGAACCTCATAAACACGCCACATATCAGACTCTAACTACAAAGCCTCCTTGCAGTGGAAGGACGCATACACAGTTAAGGCAATCAGATAGCCTGTGTGTGATGTGACGTGCATTTGTACACACGTACATGCACACACAAAAGTGTTTTAATATTTGATGCATGATTTACCTTCAGTGTTCACAAGGGAACAGCCCGATAAAATATGAATAGGCCTGTTTTCAGCAAAGGATTGTTTTGTCAGTCTAAACGGCAGTTTAAAGGAAAATACGGTCATTCTGCAGTAGGAGTCCACTCTTTGGTTTGTAAACAGAGTGTTATTATATTATTCATTAGCAAGTAATTTATACTCTCTTTCATAGACGCTGTCAATCAAAAGCCATTGTTATATCATGTGCTGTATATTTGAGGGCTAATATTTAACCTCTCTGCCAGGGGCCGTGATATGAGGCATGGTTTTGCGATCACAGGTGAAGTGAATCACCAGGTGATCATGAATGCATTAGTCAACCAAACACGCACACAAACACCTGCTGACCTCCACTTCTACCCCAGTTTTTTTCTTACCATCTTCTTATATGCAGGTCACTTTCCTCAGCACAGATTATGAGGGGACACATGTCTGTGTACATGCAAATGTGCACTTAATAAACGGTGCCTGACCTCAACACAAGATGTACTGGATGTACATATGTTTTCTGCTCATGTATATAGATGATAACCAATTAAGTAATTTTAATTACATTGTACAAAATTACTGTTTATTTACTGATGTGTGATTATTTTCACTAAGTAAATCAATAAAATGTGATTGTCCCAGGGTGTCCAAATTTTATGTATGACTGCATATATTCACATATTGCAACATTTAAAAATGGTTTCATTGTGAATGGACCAACAAAAACTCAGATTTGCATGAACTTTGTAAGTCACAAGGCCGGGGCCATAGGCAGACATTATGGGGAAGAGAGACTCAAGAGTAAAACAGGGAAAGCTGAACATAAGATTGAATTTACAGCATATTTCAGACACTCTTATCAAGAAGAAAGTTTAATCATGTTTCAGAGGAACGCATATGTGGTTTTGAGTGTTTCCAGCTTCATTTTATTGCATTACCGCCTGAGCAGATTTGAATACAAACCCGCATACAAAGCTGTAACGTTCTGCCCTTTGCTGTTTAATTCCTAGGAATGAGCAAGTTACTATCATAGATTCTTTATCAGCTGAGTTTCCAACACTGTGATTATGTGAGCAGATTGAGGATCTACTACAAATCTAATACAGGTACATGTTACACAATTTATAGTGTATGAGTTATAGTGCTAGATCTTTATAGCAGTGTCTGAAATGTAACCAAGGCTGACTAATCAGGCAATATTCTAATACAGATACAAAATAGACCCCAGCACTGGTACAGCAGAGAAGAGAGACATGTTTGTGTACTTAAACAAATAATTTCTGTTTGTATTAACCGACATTAAAGATTTCTGCCTAGAAATAATCAGTATACCCTTCATCATATTGTAAATTAGTCATTTAAAGTGTTGTGTAAACACCTGTTTGTACTAACTGTGTTTTCACATAATTCAATTATAGACACTTTTACTTTAGTTCCCCTTTGGCAGGACTGTGTATTGAGTTTATTTTCATTTTTAATAACTGTTGCGAGGCTAAATGGCAGTTTTTCACAATGCAGCTGTGGCTCATTGTGGTTATTTTGTTCCTTGAATATTTTATTTCATCATTTTAGAATAAGTATGGCAGGCCTTTGACGTGTTTTTCTGTTTTGCTGCAAGTCAGTGTTAGCTAATTTAGGAAGTCTAATATTTAAGATAAGCAACTGCTGATTTAGTTTAGGCAATAAACCCACTGAATAGCTGGTGCTTTTTGGGCACTGGAGATTCTTTCTATGAGTTTATTTTTATATTTTAGTTAGAAAAAGTGCAGTATTCTAGCTTTCCTAAACACACTTTTTCTGGATTAAAGACATTAGCAGCTGACACTAACACAAATAAATGCTAACTAGCTGAGCTATTGGTATCACTGTTGTGATGTACCACAGCTTTCGAAGAGTGCCTCGATTGAAAGATACCTGGTTGCAGATACCTTCACCACAGCACCATAGGGCACTGACTTATAGGACAGCATGGGCAGCAAAGCATTAAGACAACCGGCTTCAGTTTCAGAATTCGTCCTGTACTGCACCAGAGCGGGGGCCTAAAAATGATGAAGCTCATGGAACCTTGAGATCATGGAGTCTCACTGAAACAGGCCTGGAAGAACGGCAGAGGCAAAGTAAAATATTATACAGGGCATTAGGAGGGCAGTCTCAGGACACAAGACCAGGGGCTCAAGCAGACTCTAGGGTTCATCTGTGCACAAGAGTACATGGTAGCTATGGTAAACATGCTAAATTGTACTGTACATAATATGCTTAACTGATGGATAGTTTGTGTTGTGAAAATACAATTAGTATTAAGACCAAGGTATCCTAGAAGATTTGCTGAGGTCACAGTCTGTTATACACTAACACTATGACCAGCATTTTCCATTTTTTAACTTATATGAAGACACTGTAAATTCATATTTGCAATGAGAAAGGAAACCTAAGATATGAATGATTATTTAGCACATGCTTAGCATTCCCAGAACTACAGGTGGTCATTTCACTTTCTGTCCAGAGGCATTGTTGACACACATGCTTAAAATACATGAAACTTAATTGTAACATGATTGTGTGAAAACTTTAGCATATGCCTCTATGTCTCTTGCTTTACATGTTTGCCTTTTTAAAAGTTAATATATATGTATATATATATATATATATGATTTATCTGTTCCTCTAGTCCTATACAGTTACCCATCTGGTGAAATGAAATTTTGCTGTGATAGCAATAATACAGAAAATGATTTATCGGGCTTATGGCACGGATGTCCTACATTCTTTTGCTCTGTACACAGCTCTGACATGGTTGGGCCATCCCAACAGCCCCAGCTGCTGACAACAGTTGTATGCTTTTGTCACTCTTACCAACAGTTGCTCTGCATCGAGTCGATTGATAAAAACCGTAGATGAAAGCGTATCTAATGTGACCATGATTTAATTTGAGTCAGCCTGGATTTTACTCATGACAACTCAGTTCATCCTGTTCTGGCCTCGCTCTGTTATTAATGCTACATGCTGGGCCTGCTCACCCAGACTACCCACTCTTTCTGTCATTAAATATGGCCTGGCTCCTGACAGCTCTACGCAAGTGCAAACTAATATCTTCCAACACGAAACATGCTTGGGTTCGCATTAATTTTCCTCATAGCAACATTACAATCAGGCTTTTCTCAAGCATAACGAGAGAACATGTTAAGCCAAGTCAAATACTTATGTAAATATGGGCCATAATACAAAATATATTTTTAAAAAAAGGAAAAAATATGCTTTTGGGTATGAGATACCAACTCCTTTCCACTAAACACAGTCTGCCTATCACATGGTCTGTGGTAGTTCTTGAGTCTAAATTTAAGCTTTCAAACCATGTGCTCTTTCATAGACGGCCGAGCCAATAAGGAGATCTTTTACTATAAAAGAGTGCCATTTACAAGCAGTCGTGCTGGGAAGAGACTGCAAACAGTGGGCTTGTTAATAGCTCCCATCCACAGGGCACCAGATGCTCCACTCTGAACACAACCAGTGCGAGCTTCTGAGAGAGATGTCACTTAATGTAATGTGATAGCTGCTAAGGCCGACTCCTTGTCTATCTATATTTAAAAACACCCTTCCGACTCAGTTAGATTTTTTGTTAACAGTGTCACACATCACTCAAAAAGGGCATTTGCTCCTAATTAAGAGGTAAAAATAACATGTTGATGAGGTGTCTTTGTTGTTCATAAAAGATCAGATAGGGTAAGCATGTTTATGCCAAAGACAAACAAATAAAGTTAATGCATATGGACTTTTAGCTACTTTACACATGAGATATAATTTACTCTAGCCATATCCTACAATTTTTGCCATTCATTTTTTTCTCCTATATGTGGGTTTATGTAACACAATGGTCAATTTTGAACATAACCATTTCCAACCTCTCTTTATCCTAATATCAGAATCAGAATCAGAAAACTTTATTGATCCCGGAGGAAATTGCTTATTACTGTGTCTTTAAGACAGATGTACGTAAACGACCTCTGCCACATTCAAACACCAGGCCAAAACACTCCTTTTAACGTCAAGGTAAAAGGGCGGCGCTAAACAATAAGCATACAGTATATATGTAAATGATTTGTTTTTGTGACATTGCAGTAATTATGAATTAAAAAACTAGACTGTTTTTAACTCAGTGAACGGAACAGAATAGAATGTTTTGGAATATATTGCAAACTTACTACAACAGTCTTTTATTTTTAAAAAAGAGTCAAATTTGGGGTTCTTCCCCATATGCAGTGGCCTAAAATGGGAACAAGAGCATCAGAACTGGACCATGGAATAGTGGTAGAAGGTGGCCTGGCCTTAAAGGCACAGTAACAACATATTAAATTCTAATGGAAAAAAAGGAGATTGGAAAACGGTTATGCAAAAATTATGATACACAAATAGTGTAAGTGGACCTCAGAGAAAAGTAAAATTTGAAATGGCCATTCGAAATGAGAAAAGCATCATACAAAAATATCTGTATAAATGTAATATGTAAATGGAGAATTTGAGAATTATTACTGGCCACATGCCTGCCCTGACCTTAGCCATTATGTCTCTCATCAGCCATGGCATCACTGGTGACAACAGGAAAAATAATCCTTTGTGGGTTTGTGTTTTTCAGCTGTTGTTTTTGTTTATTTTGTTTACTGAAACTACTCAGGCAAAAGAGTGGCATAAATCTGTTTCAGTTCACTCTACAATATATTCTATTGAATCTGTGATGTATAATAGTGTCACCTTAAAACTATTGAATTATGTATTATATCAAGAGAGAGTCCTAGTCATATAGCAAGTTACTATTGTTTTTTTTTTCTTCATGTAATATGTTTAGTCTGACTTTACCCATTTCAGTATTCCTGATGAGGTTATAAAAAAGCAATCTATTTACTCATTTGTCACCAGGTCACCTAACACACAGAAAAGAGACACACTTACAGTATATTTAGTCATTACATGCCTATAGCCAAAGGCTGTAATACATGTGTAATGATATGCAAACCATGGCAATGATACATGTCTTTCATGCATGCAACTAAATGCTATGCGCTAAGAAGCATGCACCTGCATTAATGCACTCAGTAAACCACTCACACAGAAACACACAGAAATATTATCGTTGCCTGTTTTAGTCTGTCTCTAGGCTTGCTTCCTTCACTGATACCTTTGAACAGCAGTTAACAATTCTGGGTCATTCAGACATCCTTAAAGCAAGTTTCAAATATCAGTCACTCATTTTGTCATAGAGAATTAAATAATGAAAATTAAATGCTGAAGAACTGATTGCTATTAGCCATTTCTAATAGCAATAAAGTGTCAAAACGCACCATTCAATCCCTAGTACATAAACTTCATATACATCAACAAAGCTGAAAAATAGTTTTGAATTAACTGTTTTCAGTCACAAAAACCAACACACACCAATCAGCGACAACATTTAAATCACTGACAGTTGAGGTGATTAACACTGATTATCTCGTTACAGTGGCACCTGTCATGGTTTGGGAAATTATTAGGCAGCAAGTGAACAGTCAGTTCTTCAAGTTAATGTGTTGGAAGCAGGAAAAATGGGTAAGTGTAAGGATCTGACTTACTTTGACAAGATCCAAACTGTAAAGGGTAGATGACTGGCTCAGAGCATCTCCAAAGTGCCTTTATGGGATGTTCCCCATATGCAGTGGCCTAAAGTGGGAACAGGAGCATCAGAACTGGACCATGAAACAATGGTAGAGGGTGGCCTGGCTATAAAGGCACAGTAACAACATTTTAAATTCTACTGGATAAAAGGAGATTGGAAAATGGTCACGCAAAAATGAATTATGATACACAAATATTATAAGTGGACCTCAGGGAAAAAGTAAAACACATGAATTATTTAGGATATGGGTCCTTTTAAAAGTCCATGGGTCTTTTAAAAAGAAAAACAGAAAGAGTGGAGGAATGTGTATAGTGTCGCAGGTGTCCTTAGCCCATCTTATTCACCTACAGAGCACAAATGTGACTCACAAGACCCCTGGCTGTCCATAGGCAAAACTGTTGTTCACCAAATGGATCAATCCAGGGGAGTGGCTCTTATGATGTAATAGCTCTCTGTTTCATAAAGAAGATTTATAGAAAATCAGATCCCAGGTTATGGGCTGTCAATGACAGCAGGAGAGAAATGCAGAATTTACTGTCTGCTTTTACGGCCAGATTTCTGAAATAATTGTTGCGGGACAAGACGGTAAGTTAGTGGTTATAAACCTGTCCTCCATATAAATTACCTAATCAAGAGATCCTGGCGGTTATATAAATTGAGCCAGTCATTCATCTTCAGCAGTCTGTATGTGCATATAAACCCACGACGACAGTCATATACTTCAGCGGAAAGGAGACCTGCATCACTGTTTACAGAGTTCGGGGGAGAAAATGGATGACTTCTTGCATGCTCAATCAACTGTGAAATGTACATTTAATCATCCTGAGAAAGCCCCTCGGTTTATTTGTGTTGCAGCAGGGATTTACATTTCCAAACATCCCCCATATTAATCATTACTTCATCACTTCCCCTGTGTGACAAGGCGAATAAACTCCTCAGTGTGTGAGGCCTGAATGTGTGCTTAATCACACCCAGCGAAAAAACATGCTGAACTTTTATTCACTTCACCCTTCACTCAGGCCAGCAGAAATGCTGCATTATGCAGCCACGGCGTGCACGCCCGCCATTCATTCATGACTTTTCTTAAAGCAGCCCTTTTTTTGTTGTTGTTGAAATATCCCGTCCAATTGGAAGTTGTTCATATGGGATGGAAATATTTGAACGCACGGAGGTCCGTGTTCTCGCCGGGGCTGCTGTCACCTGGACATTCCTTCCAGAAAGCGAATGATGAATGACACCTGAAACGCATGAAACAAGAGGCAAAAAAGGCACTGAGCTTTAGCTTTCACTGGAGGTGTCTGAGGGCCATATATCTACCCAGGAGCTCCTCGCCATGTTGTGAAAATAAGTCAAAAGCTCGTATTAAAACGACAAGGCGAAATTGAGCGATCCTTTCTGCGATGACACCTGTCCCAAACTGCCGTTGACACGTGCAGTTTCGCACCACAATGAGATCCTGAGTGATTTCTGCAGGGCGAGCCTGCTTTACATATTCCACTCGGCTCATTTTAATGATATGCAGAACATTTTGCCATCAACAATGAATCCTTCATAAGAGTGCGAAGTGTAACTTTGTCACCCGGGATGAGGAACATGTTACATTTGCCACTTTAAACAAGATTAATGGGTCACTCATCCTCATACATTTTTATGACTGCGCTATAAAGTGAATTTGATGTATCAGTAACAAGATAAATGATGGGTAGAAAGCTTTGGCAGCTCCAACTTTGAACAATCTTTCATGTGATGCCACTTTTTTTTCTTTTTTTTTTTACAACTACGTTGGAGTTTAGAAATACTCTGACATGCATACACCATTTGCCAGAAAGGCCTCACAGCCTAAAAGGTATTTGGTGGGTGTGTGTGTGTGTGTGTGTGTGTGAGAGAGAGAGAGAGAGAGAGTGAGTGTGTGTGCATTATGTCAGTACTTGAAACACACCTTAGCCTCAGACTGACATTACTTGTGTATTTTAGCACTGATTGGCAATCACGTTCTCAGCGTAACCACAGGAACATTCTTCGCCCCCACCCCTGCGCCTTCAGTCACTCACTAAATTGCCAAAGTCTACATTATGCACGAGCATGAAAAGCAGCTGAAAGTTTCTCTTTGCAGTTGCCAGGCCTGCTCATGAATTTCTGGAGAATGAAACATACATTTTGGCGGTGCATCTACAGCTGTAGAGGGGATTGGGAAACAGAGTCAGTGGCAGGAAATATTCCCTGTCATAGAATGATCAGGAATGGTAAATGGAGCTGTCAGAAGCTTCAGAGTGATAGAGCTGGGAAGCCTTGCCTCTCTCCCTTAATAGATTTACAACTTGCTCTGGAGGTAACTGTGGAAAAATTTTAGCCAACGGAATTTATTTGCAGCCGACAGGTAGACGGACACCTTCCCCCATCTTGAGTCCAGATTAAAAATGCGCACGTCAGGATTTTAAGGAAGGATTATTTTGGAAGCCTCTATCTCAACACCATCACCAGCAGACAGGCCTGGACATTCGGGTTTCACACAGCGAGGCTTGTCGCTGTTACCTAGGGGTGCTTGTTCGTGAGGTAAACAACAAATGGATCTCAAACCAAACTTATTTACTTGTTTATATCTATCTTTCCAACATGCAACAGCACAGTATCGCACAATGAGGAATGTCCCCGGATGCGGCTGGGTTACTGCACAGTGTCGCAGAGGCCTGGCCGGCTGCAAGACGTGACATTTCTTGCATTGAGCGCCACGCAGACAAACGCACCCAAACGTGTGCATGTGTGTAAGCTTTGTTTAAGGAGTGAAGTCATCCTTTGTGGAGTGCTGGTTTAGGGAAAGACCAACAGGGAGCTGAACAGTGGGCCCTTGTCTGTCATCCCCATGACAAGGCCTTTCATTTCCAGCCTAATGGCCAAGAAAGGCAACGCCAGGCTGCGCTCGAACCCTTCACGGAAAACAAAACTTTTGTTTCCAAATGTCTCGGACGGAGCCTCACCGCTCCAGGCTCCTATGATTAATGACTCACGGCCACATTGTGTGGAAGCCGCTAATTAACTGCAGACTGATTAAAGACATGTAAACTTTGCTGATAACCTGCATTTTCTCTCCTACTCCCTCTCTCTCTCTCTCTCTCTCTCCCCCCCTCTCTCACTCCCACTTGCTCCCTCTTTCTCTCTCTTGGCATGTGGAAGCTCTTACTGCCAAAGCGGTTAGAAACAGACCAAAGCTGAGTATGATGAATGTAGTCTCCAACAGGCATATACAGGCTCTAATTTAGAACTATTTAGTGTGTGACATATGGACATGTTGCTTTTGCTTTCACTCCCCTCTCATTCTTGGTTTACAATCTGTATTTTTCAAACATGTTTCTAAGGCAAATACAATGCATACGCGATGACAGTGGCAAAAAAGCATGGTGCTAAATACACCTGAAGCTATGCTGTACCTCCAGTTATTGGCAAAGCGTGACCATGCCTCATTCATGAGGTACAAATGTGGGATCTCAGTGAGATCCAAAGTCCTGTCTCCAAGAGTTTCAGCAAGGAGTTACCTTGCTAACTCAAACTGATGTGGCACACGCTGAAATACTGCCAGCATCATTCCACAAGCACCACTTATTTGAAGGCACTGCACTAAGATCTTCCAGGGTCTAATTTCTAATTCAGATCCCTTAGGCGTTATCAATATATCAGTTTCTTGTCAGGTCTATAAGTTAGGTTTATTAGTAAGGCAGACAGCTTACCAAACTTACAGGACAATTCTGCACAACATAGTGTTAGCAAATGAGCGTTATCAAATATTAGAAATAACTCTTCCTAACTAAGACAGCAACTCACATAATGAGGGAGAATACAGTACACATTTAGAAAGGGGGTTAAAAGCATAAGTGGTTCTTTACATAGTTAAATTGCTCTTCTTTATGATGATCACCATCTCATTTTTGGTTATTTAAAGAATCTTTTAAAAATAGTTCTATATAGCACAAAATGGGTTTCACTACAGTTCTTTCTGCAAATCTTTCTGTTACTGTATAGTGTATTTTCTACAGCTGAAGATTATGTGTGTGTGTGGGGTGGCGGGGGGGGGGGTTATAAGTGTATGAGTGCACTTCAAATGGGCAACTATACGGCAAACCACCTTTATGCAAGATGATATTGCTCATTTTCAAAAATTCTTTTACCATTTCTTTTGATTACAGTCCATTCTGTGAAAAAACACTAGTCCAAACTCACAAATATAACACTAATCTTGTTGAATGAAGACTGCTAAGAATGGTCTTCACTATTTATATATTTGTGTGGGTGCAGCAAGTGTGCCTTAGGGATTTAATCACATAACCTAATTTGGACCAAGTGAAGAATGGGCTGAGAAATTCATGTGTTTGTGAGGTGAAGACAGAGAGAGAGAGAGAGAGAGAGAGCGAGGTATAGGGTGACGAGTTTGCACCACTCCCAGAGGGCCAGCCAGTCTAGAGGGTCATGTGACCAGCCTGAGGAGCCTCCTCCTCCTCCTTTCTCTCCTATAATTAGGTTGGTTAACATACTGCCATGTATGCAGACATGTTGACTGGGAACTTAATCAAGTTACTATTGAGTTCTTCACGCCTCTTGCCCTTGGTGACGGTTTTAGTTGCAGAGTTATAGCTGTGACCTATAAGAGGAAATTAGCTGCGGACACAAGTTTGTTCTTTCCCCCTACTCCTGTATAAAAATATTTAGCAAACGGGTGACAATGATGAAAAATAGAAGGAAACAAAATGTTCTACATAAGTATAAAACATGAAAAATGCAGCAAGGGCATGCGGCGGTAGGGCATGTGTCCCGACGGTTGGCAGTCCATTAGGCATGAGAGACGTTTCACTTACCTAAGTCAAATATAACAGTCTAGTATTCATTAATACAAGGAGGGGCCTGCTGAATCAAACCTACCATCTGGTTAAAACGACAGAATAATCTACAACTCATGATTAGGTCTAAGGAGTGGAATTTCACTTTAATCTTTTTCAGGGCTCGAAATTTCCATCTGCACAGTACGGCACATCATTTTTCTTCAAGACAAATGTGCTGTTTTTCATGTTCCAAAATTAGATCAGAAGAGAACGATTAATCATGTCATGGCCTGGGAAAGGAAACAAAGATCTGATTTTTTCTCTCTCTCTCTCTCTCTCTCTCTCTCTCTCTCTCTCTCTCTCTTTCTCTCTCTCCCTCCCTCGCTCCCCTTCTCTCGCTCTGTTTCTTGTTCTCTCCCCAGCTTGAGCCTGTGGTGCATGTTCCTTCCATCTTTGCCCCTCTCTGTTGTCATGACTTCCCCTTTTTTCCCCCCTCAAGCTTCAAAGATAAGATACGTAGGCTGCAGTGATTAATATGAAATGACGACGTGTCTTCAATTAGCCCAGTCACTTCCCCCTTCTCTCCTGGCCTCTAGCAGCCAACAGCAGATGGTGACCTGTTTGTATGTGACACTATAACCAAATCTAAACTCGGGGAAGCAAGTCACCGGGGCTGCAAATTAGTGCGACCACACAACTGTCAGGTGCTGGCCTCCTCTGACAGTTGTAGCCCATTACAGGGACATTGATGTTTTCGCAGTGTGACAAAAAGGAATCCTTTTTTTCTGTACCAGAAGAGCTGTCTGTCAGCTGGCTCTCAAGTCATAACAAATCACTGGCACTCAGCTGAGGCAGAACACTCTGCGCGTCAGGGGGAAGATAAATGACCTGCAGGCCTTTGAAGTGCTTTGGCAGTTCAGATGGGTCCGCAGCGCTGACAGAGAAATATACACAACAGCGCAACCAATAATGAGAACATTAAACATTCCTGCCTCCTGACAGGCTGACAGGAAAGCCTGGTCTGACATCAATCATCTTCAGAGGCGTAACCTTGACAATTAGTCTCCTCTCTGATACCGGGCCTAACCCTGGCCAGTGCCTCTCCTCTCACACGTCCAATACAGTCTCGCTCCAAACCATGCACTGGACCGGATGTGATTTGCTCTTTTTTTCCCTTCTTTTTTACATTAGCACATCAACAGGAAAAAAACTGTCAACAAAGTGACAGTGTAGTGGGTGTTTGGCTAGGCATGCTCTTTACAGTACAATGGTTTGCTTGCTTTGGCAGAGGATAAGGCTATCATCATAGCCTTGAGTGTAATTAAAAATCTGATCTCCATAAGCTTTACATTTATCCTTATTTCCCCCCTCCTTATTTATCCAGCCAGTTTCCTTTTCTCTGCAGGAGGAGAAAAAAACGGTGTCTCCGAGCAATAAGCAACAAGGCAAATATAAAGTCATTAGTCTGAGAAAATATGTAGATGCTCGAGCTCCGAAATCAGAAGTGTACCCCGCATACATTTTAGATCTCTGAATATGGGCATTAATGATGCCCTTCAGGCATTTTGGAACCATATAAATATTTCCATTTGAGACGCCCTTCACATTTCGGTGCTAGTGACTCAAAGAGGGGGGGTAAAGCGAGAGAGAGCGGGCAAAGCTGCAAAACATAATGTGTCAAGGGCCCTAATAACTCTGCTTAACAAGACTGCATGCATTACAGACTCAACTAAATGACTCCTCTTAATTTGACATTAAATCACATGGTTTCAGTCTGACTAGATACTCAGGGAAAAAAACCACAATCATTTTTTATTGAGATGATGCTAGTACAACAAGTCACAACCTATAACAAGCATATTCATCCCTTAAATTTATAATCACAGCCATGATGCCGCCACCAAAAAGAGGGGGAAAGCGAAAGAGAGAAAGGAAAAGAGAGAGAGAGAGAGAAAGAAAATGAAAGCTTGAATATTAAGTTTCAGGAAGTTTGGCTCTGTGGACTGTGTTTGTAGAACATGTTTGTGAATTCTGCAAGTTCACGTCATAAATCATGCAAGAAGACGACCGTGGGCTCGGAAGTTACCGTTTGATGCAGCACGGAAATTATTAATTCATATACCACATCTGTGTAAAAGGCATAATAACTCCTGACACACAATAGTAGTTACATAGTAAAACATGGCAAACTGTCAATGAGAGGTGACAGCGGAGTGACTCTTTTTTTTTTCCTGACCGTGTGCTCTCCTTCTCTTTTTGTTCTGTGCTGGCATTAACTAACCCACAGTAAATCAGTGGAGACAAGCTGACCCCCGCTATGTGTCTCCTCTCAGGTTTCCAGCACTTGCGCAGTCTCTCGTTGAACGCTTCGTTACAGCATGAAAAATGAGTTATGTGGAATGAAGACATTTCCCCTTTGACTAGCACATTTGCAAAAAGGTATGTCAGGGATGCGAGGCGAGGGCTGTGGGCAACCTTTCAAGAGAGTATTTTTTACTTGCTTATTGGAGAAGCAATAAATATCAGGCCGACAGGCCCTTCTCACTGTTACAAAGCCTACCTGCAACTGAGCTGGATAATTAGCAGCCTTGAAGATGATATATGACTTTCATTACCCTTTGGGACTGGGGAGACTAAATGAGGACAGAGCTAATTGCCGTGCAAAGCAGTTTGGCATGAATGAAAAAAATGCAGGGGCCAGGCTCTCGCCAAAAAAGGGCCCTGTTGCCGCTCTGATCCCCAACTTGCTTTTTCGCCTGCAGGAGTTCACTTGGTGTCCATAAATCATAGCCTGCTTACAGCTCAAACTGCCCTGAGTCATCAACATGCAATAAGCTGAGTGACAGATTCCATCCCCACTACATTAGGGCCCCACTTCAAACATAGTTGTTTCTTTCCCTCTCTCTGCCTTTTTATCTTCCTGCTATACTCACTCAACCCCTCCGACTCCACCTTCTCTCTATATCCTGTTCCTCTCTTTCTCTCTCCCTCTATCTATCTGTTTCAATCCCTCGCTCCCTCCCTCTTTCACTTCTTCTCTGTGTATGTCTTGCACTTAACTGTAAATTAAACCCAGACGGCCCAGGCTAGATTACAATGTAAAACAAAAGCTGCCGATCACGTGACCGTCATAACTGCCAAGTGAGCAAGAGAGATGGTGGGAGGGGTGAGGAATAGGTGGGGGGTGAGAGGATAAAGGGTTGAAAAAAGAGGGAAAAAAATGGACCAGAGGTAAGAGGTGGGGGTCTGAGGAGAGCTTCCAGGGCTGTCTTTCTCATGAGTGCCAAGGGTAGTAGCTAAGGCTTTAAATGGTAAGGTTAAGTATGCCGGCATCCAGAGCAGGGACAAAGCGCTGCTCCCCTGCTGACATGTCAATTCAATTTAAGCAGCTCTCCGCTTGTCAGGGTGAAGAGGGGGAGGGCTAGCAGCTCACTGCTCGGAAGGCTTTTCTTCAGGCCCAAGATCTTCAGCAAAAATTCCTGGTAGGATTTCGACAAAACCACTTGACATTGGACTTCCTTCCCTCGGCTTACCAGCATCGTTTGATGTTTAGTCCACTTAAATAAAAGTGGAGACTTATCCACGAGTAGAATGAGACAACTGTGGCTGTGCTTTTGTGGCAGGAAAGGAGGGCAGGGAGGATAACCTGTTGCTGACGCATTTTGGTGTCTTATCATTCCAGCACTATGGTCTGATCAAAACAAATTCAGCTTCTCCAGGCTTGCTTGCGCATCAAGGTCCTTCTCAGCAGCAAATTATTCACCTTTGTGACAATGATAGAACTGCTCCCTTCTGCCGGCTGCCTCACTCCAGCCTTACTTCTCCTCTCTCATCTCACCTCCGAGCGGCCTGTCTCTCTAGAGTGTGACAGCATTAACTAGCGCTGGTTGTAAAGCCCACAGTCCCAGCAGAGTGGAGATTGCAGGTGTTTCTGGACAGGTATGGAGCTTCTCCTGCTGCTCAATGGGAGGCCTGCGTGGGTGAGAAGGACCTGAGGGAGACACAAGGAACAGTTAATTCACTTACACAAACATGAATATGGAGGCCCTGCTGCTGCTGGAGATCCACCACCAACCCTGCTGGATAAATCAAGCCAGTAAATGCATTTGAGATAGAACATTTCAAGGTTTCAAGTTTAGGTGTAAAAATGTACTAAAAAAAACAAACCTTCAAACCTTCAATACCAGAATGTAAACATGCATGGAAAATATATGATTAATCGCTGCCTTTTCCAAAAAAAGATTTTTTAGCATGTGCAGAGTGTTTGTCACACATACCATCATCTGACTTTACCCCGCAAAGAAAACCCATTTCCATCATTCAAGCGGCTGAAAGGAATCCAACCATGTATGGTGCCAAAAACGCATTAAGTTTTTGTGAGTTTCTCCTATCTCTGAGCCATTCTGTCAGCCATGAACTTAATTTAGTCCCATCCAAGCAACAATCCAAAGCCTGTTAACGCTCGCCCAGCATGGCAGCAAGTGCCTTTTAAAAGATCGCACCTATTACTAATGAAGCAATTGTTTCCTTTACAATGTGTCAGCTTATTGTGCTGTACAGGCTTCAAATAGACACAAAAGTCTTTTGTAGAGTCAGGGGAGGGTTTTTTGTGTTTGTTTGTTGCTTTTCTTTTTGTATTAAGCATTCCGAAATAAAAGCACAGCCAGCTCTGAGCAGGGAACGAAACCAGCCAAACATGAGAAATGTGTGTCAGGAGCAAAGAGCATCCAAAACAATTCCAACAAAGGAAGAAATCTGACAATACCAAAACAATACAGTGTTATAAAATAAGAAATGTGCATAACTATGCTCGGTTACACTTACAGTAGATATTGTGCCCATTCTTCAGTTATGAATGTAGGCATTACTTGAGGGATGTTTACTGCCTTCTAAAGCACAAGCTCTTGTATAAGCTTGCAAGATATATTAAATTACTATAATGGCACACACAAACACACACACACACACACACACACACACACACATTATATATCTATATCTATACTTGTATATATATATACTTGTATGTATACTTGTATATATATATATCTCAAATTTCCCACTTGTGGGACTAATAAAGGTTTATCTTATCTTATCTATCTATCTATCTAT
>JBBJLS010000148.1:13654404-13671331 GCA_037577275.1 Bryconaethiops microstoma | reverse complement strand
AGAGAGAGAAAAAGAGAGAGAGAGAGAGAGAGAGAGAGAGAGAGAGAGAGAGAGAGAGAGAGAGAGAGAGAGAGAGAAGGAATAAGCAATAAGCAAAGGTGGACCTTTGAGCAGAGCTCAGCATTACAGACTCCAGCACTACTACGTTTTTCTCAAGGTGAGAATTGTTTTTGTTCTCACAATTCACACGACATCTCTTCTCTCTCAGCTTTGAGGCCAAACATTAGCTGAGCAATGCCTCACAGTGCAGAATGAATGTGTGCAGTGTGTGTATGCGTGAGTACGTGTGGGCTGTGCTCAGGGAGACACTCTCCAAGGCTGCAGAGGTGTTTAAAAACCCATCTGGCACAGTGAAGAGAGAAAAGCTGGAGAACTTACTCTATTCCATTCTCTGTCTTCCTCCCTCCTTGCTGCTTCCTGCCATTGATCAGAGGAAACAGGAAGTGCAGTGGCTTTGCACTCAGCCAGATCCCTCTGGAATAATAATAAAACTCCATTTTCTCAGCTAATTTCTAATGCACTGATGACTCCCCAACTGCACGAAAGCCTGGACTCACAGCAGGCCCTGCTGCAGTCACCATGTAGCCCCTTCCAATGCACTTTGGAAATCACTAGAGCTCTTACAAAGGGTCAGAACAAGAATAAAATCAGCCGTATTCATGAAGATAGACATAATTACAAAAGGCTTACCGAAGAAAAACATACTGTGTGTTCAGTGCACCACTTACCTTGCTGATAATCATTTTGACAATATCGGGATCTATGTAATGGGTTCCGTATTGTAAGGAGAATGGTAATAAAATTTTAAATCGTTAAATTCATAGATCTGATTATGTAGTTAAGTATCAAGTGGATGTTCAAATGGAAACAACCATTTTTGGTGCCAGAATGTGCAACAATGAATCATGTAAATAAGCCCAAGTAAAATAATAAAGTAGATATTTGAAAATCACCACATGTGTACACACACTGAAGAAAACTGAGTGAAAGAACACTCCACAATGTGTTGTTCAGCGTTTCTCTCTTTTTTGCCAAAATCTGGGCCTGGTGTTGAAATGAAAGTGGTGGAGTTCAAAATCAAAGCTGACAGGCACCAATAAATCAAGCTAAATCACAAATCAATAACAAATACCAGCTAAATTATGACTAATGGTATAGCAGTCATAAACTAACACCAGCGCAACTCAGCAGGCCATTAATTTCATGGCAATGCAAAATAAACAGACACATTTCTTTCACGGCACTAATAAATTTCCCCGAAAAACTCAAAGAACAGTCCATCTGCTTCCAATAATTTTTAATTTCCCTTTCTGTCCCATTCCCATTAGGTATTCCACTGAGATATTTGTGAAATTCTTTCATTTACCTCCTCCCATCTGCATTCAATTACTATATTCCCAAACAGGGTGTGGATTTGTTTCTCCTCTGCACAGTGCAAACCACCCCCTACCCCTACCTCCACCCCCACACCTGTACCTTAAGCAAACTTCATGCTTGTTTTATTATCTGTGAGAGGCCATGAGTCATTCCCGCTCAATTGCATGCTGGTGCTGGAGCTAGACACGGATCTGGTTTTGATGTTTTTTGGCTTGGGCAGAAAACACCTGCACCTATTCTCTGGGCTGATCTATTAGCCTGGTAAATGGTGGAGCAGATGTTCTGAGATCAGCAGGGACTCCGGGCCTGTCTTTACGGCCGCTTCCCCTGTTAGCTCCCAGTCACTGAACCCAGATCAGAGAACAATTATAGCTTTGCAGAATTTTCCTTGTAAATCATATTTTCATAAACAGAGACCTAAGGGGGTAATCTGTACACTTTAAAACCCTGAGTCCATTCCCAGACTGATTCTGGCAGCCTGCGCTTGGCGGGATCTGCAGTCCCCAAGCAACATGATGTATCATAACCTTCGCAATTTTCTTAATTCTTTCAATGCATGTAGAGCAATAGCTTATATTAGCTGTGTATCGCTTTACCAATCTCAGACCATTCTGCCCGCACATGGGAGGCCCATATTATTTCAAGAGTGTGGCTGCCATAAAATTTCAACGATTAGTATCACAGGCTGCAATAAGACTTTCTTGAAGGTAGTGCTTTGCTCAATAGGCTACTTAGTAGCATCAGGGTGAATCGTAAATGCAATCACTTGAGCACTGGCGTAAGTAGTGCCTGAACACATGCGTGACGTTCCTCACATTCACCCATTCACCCAGCACATGTCCTTCACACCTCTCTCCATGCTCCTCCAGGCCCTCGGGTCATCCGCCATCAAAACAGCCTTGCTGGGTTTCAAAACGAACCCAGTGGCTGGCTTAATAATGCGATTTGACAAGCAGCGCTCCAGAGAAATTCTCAGCTGAGCACATTCAAAGGTTTTATTTATGCAATGCAGACACCTTCCGCAAGTGTGCTGCCACAGCAGAGTCCAGATCATTCACCTCTGCACTTTGCAGCGCAGGCTGCTCTTGAGAGTCTGAAGTTTGATAAACAGACGAGGTGAATTTCACTTCAGGCGAGGGAGTGATAATTTACATGTGTTCCCATGTCCACTATTAATAACTGACTGCTTTATTGCAGAGCCAGGCAGTCATGCAGTTCTTAAAGAGCGACAGGACATGTTGTCACTGCTGTTTTCATAAATCCTGCCAAAAGGAATGCGGCACTAAACAGAGGGGAAAACAGAGCTCTGTGTGCTATCAATAGCACCAGCATATGACCATGATTTCCTCTACCCCTCCTCTGGCCATGGGAAACAGCACCACCACAGGTTCACCTAGGCATTACCGCAGCCAAACACTCCTAGGCAGCCATTAGTGAAGAGAGACGTCAGCAGTGCTGAGTGTCTTGAGGCTCTTTAAACGCAACACACCGTTAAGCCTCATCTTCAGAAAAGAACATCATACAGTCCTTAGTGAGGCCCTAAAATAAGATGTCAATGCCACATCAAGTTTTACCATAAATGTCACTTTTGCTTTTTATAAGGGGAACTATTACATAAGCTGAAAAGGATCAAGGCTGAGAAGAGATGGTTGTCAAATGAAATAATGAAAGAGGGGTAATAAAGACAGGCATGGGTCTTTCTGAGAATTTACACTTCCTGGCGAAGTGGAGACAGGGTAAGGGACACGTAGAACCAGCTCCATCTGACAGCTTGATTGACCTCTGAAATCCAAGAAAGGCCATGCTGATTTGTTTTCAGATTTATAGACTAGTGAAGGGACTTCCAAACCTTTGAAAAAACCTACATTAACTATAAAAAATTGCTTGCCTGTTGACTGACTTGTTGCAAGTTGCTGGTCGGGGGAGGGGTTATTTCACCTCTGTCACAGCGCTGAGCCACGATAGATCGATTGTGATGGCCAGATCCTCACTCAATAATAATTAATCATATTGTACAGTAATGTGACACCCAATCTCCATTTGGCCCTCAGCTCTGCTTGATGTGAGAACATGAAGGCCCGACTTCTATATTTACTGCAAGCTGTCTCTTACCAAACAGTCATAACAACCACAGAACACTCTTAAAAATAAAGGTGCCAAAAAGGTTTCTTTGAGGTGGTGCCATGGAGTAACTATTTTTGATTCCCTGACGCTTCTTTCAGTGGATGCCTCTTTATAGAAATATTTTTTATATACCGTGTATGAGTGTAAAGAGCTTCATTGAATGTAAACATTATTCCTAGAACATCACATTTAAGCCAAGTACCATCTGATGACATTTAAGAGTATGGCAACATCCACAGCTTAGTAATGTTAAATACTTCACATTATATTCTCAAAAGGTAGTTCTTCAAGGGTTCTTTAGTTAAGAGATTAGTAAAAAAAAACATAAAATTGTGACAACTCAAAGAAAGGATGGATGTGAATGGTTTGTTGGTCTGCTTATTAAAGAACCTTTTTTAAATGGCTCTGTAAAGTGCCAAAATGCTTCCACTGCAGTTTTAAGTCATTGAACATCTTTTGGTATTGTGTAGAACCTATTTTGTAGTGGATATCTACAAGCTGTGTACTTTTCAAAGGGCATTGGTATACCATGACCATGACATACCTTCCTTAATATCATGAGTCTTTTCTTCAGCAAAAATTAACACTCCTGTGATGGCTCTCCAGCCTGGTGGGATAGAGTTATAACCGACAGTCTCCCTCTTCAAAAAACACTACACAATGAACTTGAGAGGAGGCCTGCCACAGGCACGGCTTGTCAACATCAGTCATTCTCAAATATTTACAGAGCGATTGTTAGCTTGCTCGCCAAGCCCCTGACAGAGATACCACTCAAATCTAGCCTATTCTTTTCTCTCTCTGCTGCACAGATTAAGAGACTTGGAGGGCTGTGTCACTCTCTTCCCCCTTCTAACGCCTCCCTAAACCCCCTCCTCGGAGCACCTTTGGCCATAGTGGGGGCGCTAATCCACGGCGCTGGCATTCCTGTCCGCTTTACAGGACACTTGTCAGCTTGTGGAGGTGCGGATGCTTGGCTGTCAGAGCTACTTCAAAATGGATGGATGGAAAGCTGAGACCGGTGAAGCTCACATATGATATCATTTTCATGTCTCTTCATGTTCCCCTAAAATTGGTCAGATTCTGCAACTAAGTGCTGGTCTATATGGGACTGAGCAGGCTGTGGTCTAGATGCAAGAAGGTGAAACTAAAGTTGATTCCAGGTCATTCCAAGCAGCAGTCTGAAAATCTCTCTTGGCTTTCTCCACTTATCTCCTCAAAGAAACATGTGTACTATTACCATAAATGTGTTTATGACTATATTATTATTCTTGATTAGAAAATCTGTAACCTGTAAAGTTTCTCCTCACCTTGCAAGTGGACTATCATTTCCTATGAATTCAGGGTCAGTGGAAATAATAGATTCGAAATGTTTGCTAAGACACGATTGCATTAGAAATATATGGCTAATGAAAATGATTGATGTTTTTAATACACACACTTCAGAGTACATGCCATTAATGGGCTATAAAGACTCATTGTTTGTGCATTCTCTATAGTCACATGTTTCTTTCCCTATTTATCACTTGTACATGGAAAGAGCCAGACGGCAGCTAAATGTTAATGCACTCCATGGCCGATGAAGACATACGAGCATGCAGTTTTGTTTTTCCTATTAGCCAAGCATCTGGAAGGATTGGATCGGCCAGGGTTCTATGAGTGAAACATAACCTCTCCATCACAGGTGAAATAATCCACAGGCCTTGGCCGCAGACGTAAAGAGACGTAAAGAGAGACGCAAAATACAAGCGTCTTCCTCCGTATTTTTATGCCTCTGTTTATTGGGGTTTATTTACCACACCTCCAAAGGTTAAACACACTAATCTCTTATCTAAAGTATCAGTCAAAAAAAGCACATGGTAAGCACCGATTGACGTGAGAGCAGAAAGACAAGAGTGCATGCCTTTCCCTAGATCTGGTTGCCCCTCTGCATGACTCAAGCTGCCAACATGACAGCTCCACCTGGCCAGAGCAGACAGCCAGCTGGCCTGGCCTATGATTTACGGCCTGCGTAAACTTACTCAGCGGGACCTCCAACACATTTGTGCATTCACTCACACGTAGAAGTGTTACATGATGCTAAGAGGCATTAATACCAGGGGCCCACTGAGACTGAGTAACAGCAATAAATGTTTAGAGCTGTACTTATCACTTTTCAAAAAAGGGGCTCCTCGTCCATGTAGATGATTCTAGAAATCAATGAAGCAGATTTATGTCGTATGCAGGAGATTACACCAACCTGGCATTCAGATCTGCATTGCATCCTCAGTGGCATCAGGCCATAAAACAGCAATGATATCATAAAACCAAATGCACACCCGATAGCAGGCTCCCATGCTTAGACCTCGGGAGTATTTTGATACCTTGTTTGATTTTCATTTTTTCAAGGCCAGTGTATTAATCTTTTGGCAGAGTGTAAAATTCTGCGTGAGGAAGGTGAGCTCTCTCTACTCTCACTCTGCCTTTTACAGTTACAAGGTCTTTCCCTTAAATATTAACAGTGTCAAAACCCACATATTACTCAGAGGTCTGCAGTCAACTGCTAAACCCAGTTTGTGGTGAGACTGTGTGTACACTTGTGGCAGTTGTGCTACCTCTCTCATGCACAGTAGTGCTACACATGCAAACTCTGAAAGGCCAAAATAAAGCTGTCTGCTTGACATATGATACCAATAAAGAGAATGACTGAATTTCTACAAAGGCCAATGTTGAGAGCCTAGCTGTGTCTAACACCGTTACTGTTGTTATAGAGGCTGGTTTGTTGCGTGGCCTGTTAGAACATAATGTTGCTGAATATGCTTTCCTTCAAATGCATATTTCTTGCATTTCTCAAGTTGATGGGGATGCTACTTCTTCTCTGGGATCTTTTCTTGAATACTACCAAAGGCAGCGCTACAACTATATGTCTTGTAAGTGGGCTCATTTTCATGTCAAAAAATAGAAGCAATTTACACTAAGACAGATCTTTGAAGGTTTCGCATATATAAGGGGTTACATGATGAGAAATGTACCCACATATCCTTAGGCAATTTCCATCCTGTAGGCTTTGGGGCTAGAAATGAGTAAATAAAACCAGCAGACCACTGAACTGCTTCAGAAGAGCTGATACATCAGAGACCCTCCATCTTCCCCAGCACTTTTATTTTTCCCATTATATCCCTGTTAATGAGTCGTTGTGAACAGGAGAGCAAATATATGGGGGCTATGCATCCTAACGGCCGATAAAAAAAAGAGATGGGCACTATCAGTTTGGATGCCTGTTAATTTGATTGCTCTGGATGGTCTGTGAGGTGAGAGATAAATAGGAGCCGGTTCTCGGCAATGTCATTTATTTTGTGTGGTAAAATGGAGTCTGGGGAAACTTCACCAGGTTGTTAGCATTCAGCCTGGAACTCCTTGGTAAGGATTTCTTTCCACTTTTTTCAACAGCAGCACTGCAGGGTGTACTATAGGTCCAGCTCTAATTAATTTCCATACTCATTCATATTACTCTTTTATGCAAGTGCTAGGTTTTCTAATTGCATTCATCACCAAACCCAGCTTAAGTTCTTTAAGTATATTTATTATCACGCTAACTGCTCCTAAATTATTAAACGTAATGATGTAAGCACCAAAAATATGTTGTCCTTTATTTTCTCCACAGAGAATCAATGTTATGCATTAGCAGTATAAATTAAGTAATACTTTACCTAGGCATGTTGCTGCCTTCAATACATTGCCTTAGTAAGATGTATTCTCGCAGCTGAGCGCTCCCCAGGCCACTTGGGGAAAGGATGATATAGTTCATTCTAATGAAAGAGCTCGCGACTGGTAATGGCTTAAATGATGCATTTGCACTAAAGAAAATGTGCTGGAGAGACCGGGCGCAGGCACGGATTATTCAACAGCTAACTAAGACGTGATGTCACTAGTCATATATAAACCTGACGTCTTGGCATTTATGATATTAAAAACGTAATCATGATCTGTAATGTTTACTCTAGTAATGTCTCTTATTGCTAAAGTCAATACTTATTAATGCTTTGTACATTAAACATGGTCTTTCCTTACCGACCATAAGCAAGTGATTTTAACACTGTATTTTAATTGGATCGCAATTAAACAGCACCACAATGTACTATCTGAAGATAAATATGGTACATTTCATGGGGATAGAGTTTAGATTCAAGTGTCTAATCTCATTCAATTTGCTTTATTCGAACATTTTCTTCTTAACAGTTGGTGGATAAATAGGACTCCTTCTTTTTCATCTTGATTTACATTTTCTGAACACCTTCCTAGAAACAGATAGGGTGGAGAAAATGGCTCCTCTGAGTGGCTGCATGCTTATAGTGATTGGTGGTCTCATCTGCTGAATCCATTGCATTAGTATCTGCTCCCCCGATCTCAAATGGCCTCCACTACACTCTCAGGCCAAAGAGCACTCACTTGGAGGGAAGATAAACTGAGATTACTCCTCTATCCCATTCCAAAAGTGCCATCTATCACAGGGTCCTCCATGTGACTTCAATTACATTAACGAGCTTAATGTTAGTGTTAAAACACAGTTAAGGACAGACCAGGGGCCATGGCTGAGTTAGGTGCCTGTGACTAATGACTCACCTATCTGAAAAACACGACAGAAAATTCCTTTTGGAGAGGCAGAAATTCGCAAAGAGCTCAGATCATGTTCTGTTCTTTTTTAATTCTTGTCTCATGATCTGTCCTCCACAATCACTAATTGCGTGATTCTTCTTGTCTACTTCAACTTATTCCAGACAGGTTATTTCAGCTTGTTATCGGGAAAGCATTTATCCACTTGGAATTATTACTTTGCAAGGCCCTCCCACAGCAATGTAAACAGCAGTGAATCTTTTAGAGTTATGGTAAAGCCTTTCCTCATTAGATGGGCAATCGACTGGGGTAGAGGAAGCCCCAATTCCAGCCTTTATTGAGTGTAAAGGAGAGCCAGACTGACATTTACATCTCCTGGTTCTTCATGACTGGCTGGCTAGGAAATCGGCCCATAGATCTACCTTTTGAAGAGGGTGCTAGAGCAAAAGACCAGGCCCAATTTACTGCTCTGACTAACGATTCCAGCCAGAGGTTCACATCTTTGACAGGAAGATTCCAAATGAAGTTTCAATATAACAGCACAATAATGTGCTCAATTTTTAAATATATATTTAATCTATAAAATGAATACAGATTTTGCCACAATCTACTCGCATACAAAAGAAATAAAGTGAATTCAGCATGTTTTGAAGTGTTAAAACAGAATTCTTTCGGCAAATATGACACAAAATAGATACGTTCCTGAAAAATAATTAGCATCAGGCAAAAAATATACTTGATTATGAGAGAAGATTCTTTTAACTTGCACTGGTCTTCTTTCTTGGAGAACTGCACCACCTCTGGAGTGCTCTTTGAATATAGTTTTTCAGTATTCTTTCCCTCTATAATCCTATTAAACAAAAATCTGGTCATTTCATATGCACCGATAGATCACTTTTATGATCTTTGCTGACACTGCTAGTGCTTTAGCTAGACTGCCTATAACCTGGACAAAGTGTCCCCTCACTACTACAGCCCTTAGTCCACCACTGTGGTTTGCATACATCTATGGCACTGCTCTTTTCATTTTCTACAGCAATTACACTTCGCTCTCTGCGACAGAAAAAGGCATCCCAATGCCTAACAATGTCACAGAGGAACTCTTGCCTCCAAACCGTGGTCCAATTAGGCCTGAAATATGATAACTGCTGCACTCATTATTGTGATCCAAACGGGGGGAGCAGACAGAGGAGCTGAAGGTTAGGCCTAGCTTTTAGGAGTGATGTGTGGTGCGAGGACTTGTGCTTACACAGCAGAAAAACAACACAATGACGAGGAGTAGCAACGTGGTCACAAGACAAAAAATAAATTTTCTTAGATGGATCTCTCTCTTGGGGACATATATTAAACTGCTCACAAATACTACAGAAAAAGATCAGTGTCTCACAGAGTGTGTAGGCACTGAAAAATCAATGCATGCCTCAGCTAAACCTATTTATTATTCCCTACCAGCACAGACACAGTAAATGATGAGGTATGTTTAACTTGTTAAATTTAACAATTACTTGAGTAAAACATAAACAAGCCTTTTCTGTTTCAACCAAAAAAGCATGGCGTTTATGGCTAGACTGTAAAAACAGCAGTACAAAAATCCAGTGTAATGATCTGCCTGAGATGTCATGAAGTGATGGCTGATCAATGCAAACCGCAGTAGTGAAACATCTACAGCAGTCAATAAGTATTGGCAAAGTGATGAAGTTTTCCTCAGTGCCTCAAAACTAGAGATAAATACCTTTTTCAAAAGCAACCAATCAAGTACCACAGCACCTGGAAAAGGTGACTGTTGGGGGTGACAGCTACTTTCCGTCCCACGTCTAACTGGCACGGAATCAAATGTAGTCAGTGGCACTTGGGCGGTTGGTTTGACATAAGAATTCAGGTCTGTCGACTCAAAGATCCAGCTAATAGACGGATTGATTTTCATGGCTCTTAAATACAACACGGAGTATATGAGCAGAGCCAAGGACGCTCCCTTGGACAAGTAATGACAATCGTCTTTCAGAAATAATGGCCTCTGCACTGCTTCTGAAAATTTTCCAGGTTGCCTCTAATAATGAATTCCTGGTCGATGACACATTGATAGATTCCCATCCATCTGACGGGGATATTGTAGCCACAATTTAATTGACAAGAAATGAATTCTGGAGGTTAGGAGGAAGCAGGCTAAATTCCATGTGATCAGCAAGGTTTCAAACAATCACCGGTGAAGTGAAGTCTGCCCCATATCTATAAGTCATTGTGTTTTATAGGCCATTAGGATCTCCAGAGAAAGGCTGCATGGAGAGCGTGGCTTTCTGTCGAAATTAAAATGTCAGGGAGAAAGAAGTAGGACAAAACAGGGAATCTGCAATTAATTACATGACCATAAAAATTCAATAATCAGGAGGCAATGTCGTTCTCTGGCACAGCGGTCTCCGTTCGCAGCAAACTGAGAGGGAATGCATTCGTCTCTGCAAATTAGATTCGTAATCTGAAAAGGGATTCATAGGGATACAGTACAACTCTACTTCTGCAGCATGGTCTTAGTGGATGCTTGCTGACAAAAGAACTGGACTGAGCGTTTTTTAATACAGCAATTACTGGCCACTGAGATGAATGCTCAGGGTGTGATGGGTAAGATCGATCTGCCTTTAACGAGTCAGTTGATTTCATAATTCTAACGGATGCTAAGGTTTATAAAATTCAAGCAGTTGTGTCACAGACATACCTGTGTCATCCCTCTGTAACATTTTAGTAGCTTCTGAGTAGGATTTATATTGTTATATTCATATGCATGCACACAAGCACATATTTATATAATATTTTTGTATTGTGTACAGATTTTTTTATACAGTTATGTTGTATAGCTTTTATTCTATTGGTTGTGCTGATTCTAATTTCTTCTTTTGTGCTATCCACTGTGCTACTGTAGCAAATCTCCCACCCGTGAGACTAATAAACTGTTATCGTATCTTGTCTTAGCCTATCTTCTCAGGTGCTCTAATGTAGCAGCCCGGGAGCACCTTGCTTCTTGGGGTTAAGCTCACTAGCAGCACAGCCTTCAGTTAATTAATTAATTAACGATACTTTAAGACATTTTCACAATAAGTATAATGTATAATTAATTCTTACATTCAGTTCTTCTGGGTAAGTTAGTAAGCTATGGAACAAAACATCAACCAAACTATTCTTTTTTGTTGATCAACAAAACTATTCTTAAAAATACATAAACAATATGTATGAGTAGCGCTACTGTATCGGAGCAAGAAGGTCCTGGGTTCGATTCCTGGCTGGGACAGTTAAGGGTTCCTTCAGTGTAGAGTCTGCATGTTCTCCCCATGTTTGCATGGCTTTCCACTGGTTTCCTCCCTCAGTCCAAAGACGTGTATGTCAAATGAATTCGAGGTGCTAAATTGCATATAGGTGTGTTTGTGTGTGTGCATGGACGTGTTTGTCTATGTGTCTGCCCTGTGATGGACCTGTGACCTGTCCAGGGTGTTTGCCTTTTGCCTTATAACTGCTCCA
The DNA here is from genome assembly GCA_037577275.1 of Bryconaethiops microstoma. Taxonomy (NCBI): domain Eukaryota; kingdom Metazoa; phylum Chordata; class Actinopteri; order Characiformes; family Alestidae; genus Bryconaethiops; species Bryconaethiops microstoma. The sequence goes on along the minus strand of JBBJLS010000148.1, from coordinate 13,659,736 downwards.
GCACCCCTGCGACCCCGATAAAGGATAAGCGGCTCAGATAATAAATATATAAATTAATGATTTAAATAATGTAATTGTATCTGCTAGTTCCTGATGTGGAACCCAGTGATTCACTACCAAGCCCGTTTACATTTGAACATTAAAATGACATTAATAATACAATAATTATAACTATTAACAACACTCAGCGTATTCTTTCACATTTGGCACTATTCCCCATGTCATAGTCTGTAGTATATGTTCACTGTGAGGGGAAAAAAGCTTGGCTAATTACTTCGAATGATTTTCAAAAAAATAAGCACCCTGAGGACATCAATAGGAATCCAATAGTGTAAGTGTCGTTAATGTAAAAGAAGATACAGTGTTATGTGGCTTTCATTGACTTTCACATCAGTCGGTCTGGACAGAGCTCTACTTGCTATGCATCTGTCAGTGCAGTAGTTAGAGGGGCGAAAGTTCATCAGAGAGATATCGGAAAGAAGGGGCTCTATTGACCGAGGGAGATTTCTTACTAGAGGAAACACTTTTACAAACAGGGTGGCATCACACTGTGCAATCACACAGGTTACTGAATTCCAATACACATCGAAACATTAAGCCTCTAACCTGACAGAGGTATTTTGTAATTCTGTATTTAAAAGATTCAGTGTGTTGAGTAAAATAAGTAGTGCAGTGCAGACCATAAACTATGCAGAGCATAAGAAAATGATGAATTACAGTTTTTCTTTATTGGAGTTGAAGTAAAGGATGAAGTGATACTTCAAATAAAATACATTTTCCGCTTATACAAAACGTAAACCCACAGACCCAGGAAATGTCTGAAGATTGCGTCTTTAGTTTTACAGTGGAGTTAAGGTTAAGGTTAATGTAGCTAACAAATAACGAAAGTTTTCACTTCATCAATTAGCAACAAGCAAACTATACAAACTACACCTCAAAGTGCACTAAGTTGTGTCTCAAATCTCAAATAGGTTTGCTTTTGTGGTTTCAGTTACACTTAAATCCAAGATCTCCCTACAGATACTTCAGCAGTTACCAAACTATCTGTTTGAACTGTTGTCAAAAACAGGGTTAGGATTAGGGTTAGGATTAGGGTTTGGGATCAGTTTTAGATTTTGGTGTACAGTTAAGGTACAGGTTAGGTCAAACATACCTTTGATTTGAGCGCATTTAAATATATATTGAGTGAACTGTTACTATACTTTTTCTTTGAGACTGAACGAGGTATAAAACTGTGCAGTGGTTAAAAATATGTATGCATACAAAATGTATCTGTATGTTTGTGTTTTTAGTATTATGAACATAAGACTTGTAAAGGTTTGGACAAGACTCAGACTCACTAATCTGTATTATGTGATGAGTGATCAGCTCCTGATCAACATTATAGCTTTCTTAAATGAAAAAACAACAACAACAAGGATTGTTCTGACTTTTAATTTATAGAGTTAAATCTAATTTAACTCTTTTAACTGTTAAAACATTTCCGTTTTTATGTATTCAGCTACATTTACATGTAGATAATTATTGACTCATATGAGTGTTTTGTACTCAGTTACTTTTAAGAGTAAGTTTTTGATACAGTACTTTCAATTCAGTTTGTCTGTTTTATCCACCTCTGTACATGCTCATGTCACCAAATTCCACAGATGAAATATACTTATGATCAGTCATTTTTTCCCACGCTTTCCTCATTCCTCATCATTCTGCACTCACAAAAATATTACATATATTTATACAATTGCAAAAGACGAGTTAGTTCTATCAAAACTCTGGAGTAAACCCCCTAATGCGCCAAACATTTTCTTTTTGAGACAGCTAATGTTACAGCTGTCTCTGAATGATTCATTCTAATTTTTCCAGCCATATGAGGGCCTGATTTTCTGGCATTCAAACTGCAATCCACATGTTGAGAGAACAGGAGCAAACCACATGTATAGTTCTTGTTAGATCTCCAGTACCTTAAGTAATGATGAAAAAATACTGACCAAGAAACAATAGATCAGCCATTTATCTGTTCGTTTTTGATCCTCTGATGTGGGGGCCATATGTTTAAAAAGCATACCTCTCTCTGTGGCTCACATAGTACTGATGTAAAAATAGAACAGGACAGCAACATAATACTGCCATATTTTTTAAAGATAATATTGATACACTGAGGTCCAGTGATGTGTTAATGTTTTATTAGTGTATTATTGATATTTTAGCTGGACATTAAGTCCATACATAATCTAATAGGAAGTCAAAATGCATTGTTTTTGTACTGTATCACAATTTGTCATATCATGGGCTTCAAATTCTAAGGTTTTATCAGTTAACTTTCTCAATGTGCACATTGTTAAAATACAGACTCTTGCTTTTCATTTTTACTAAGTAAAAAGGTACTTCTTCGCACTAAGTTGGTGTTAAAAGTAGTGAAAGGCAATAGTAGCGAAGGCAAATCATTGCTACTGCTAACTGACCAACTTATTAGAAATATTGCCTTTTATACCAGCTTTCAGAGAAAACTTTCAAAAAATATGCATTTACAAGATCAACTCAGAATGGATGTCTGCAGTAACACTCTTGCCTGTGAACCTGATGCCCAAAGAGTTGCGAGTTCAAACTCCCCCCTTTCTACTATTGTGTCGTTGAGCAAGACACTTAACCCTCAGTTGCTCCAGGGGGACTGTCCCTGTAACTAATGATTGTAAGTCACTCTGGATATTGGCCTCTGCCAAATGCCACTTTACTATTACTATTTTTGTCATATACATGCACTAAACAGAGCACAAGTAATTTCCTTATGGTACTGACTACACATGACTGCTCATACTGATGTAAAATGATGGACATTTCTATAAAATATTTTTAAGTAATCTGAAGTTGTTGTTTTTTTAAATAATTCTGATGTTTTTAAATAATGTTTTCATGTTTTTTTTATAGATTTTTATAGAACACCCTGGAGGGTAAGACTGACAAATAGACAAACATGTTCACACACACTTACACCCAGGGGCAATCTCCAATACCGCTGATGTGCATGTCTTTATACTGTGGGAGGAAACTGGAGCACCCGGTGGAGAATGTACAAACTCCCTCAGCCAACCCCACCAGGAATCAAACTTTTTTGCTGTGAAATGACACACTATGCCATTATGATGCTCTCTTTGTTAAAATCTGCAAGAGGACTGCCCTACATGTATGTTTTGAAAGTGAAATATTTGGTCCTTAATATTTCAAACCTGCACTTAAAGCTGACTTAAAACGATCACAAATCTTTAAAAGTCAGAGGTAGAATCCTATTATATTGTATGATGAGACCTTTAGGGGCTCCCACCTCTTGTAAATATTTAAATAAGGTTCTTTACTTTAACCTCACAGTGACAGTCATAGTTTCATATTGCAGGAATGCAAAACCACAATACAAAACAAACTAAAATGGTACCAATATCCACTAGCATACTAGCATGATGGTACTTTGATCTACCCTTGCTGACATGCACTGAGAAGCAAACAGCGCTGTGCCATGTAGGACTCAGAGTAGGGTCATCTGCAGTCCCTCTCTAAGCTACACACCACAGGGATATGAGCAGTAGTAACTGATGGTAATCTCTCAGTGTTTGGTCTTTTGATTGCAAGTGTGTCATTTTCACTCCATGGGGAATCTCTGCGGTTTGTGCTCTGTTTACATCTCTGCTCTTCAGCTCAGGATCTGATTGGAGCTGACACTGGTAAAGCAGAGAATGCCCTCCCGAGACAGCCCAATACACTCTGCATACAGGCCAGGAGATTCAATTCAACGCAAAGCATTCCTTATACCCTCACCATAAATACCCGACATGTAATAGATCAAAAGCCCCTTCAGTGTCAAACGTGTATGTATGTGCGTAAAAGAAAGGGAGGGGAAAAAAAAATGTGTGCCGGCATCAAGTAGAGTGCCTGCACAGTGAATTATACACAGTAATCTGCACAAATTATTAGTGGCTAACTGCCCCTAATGAATCCAGTCAGATCAAAATGGATTACAGTCCCAATGAGAGCATCCATTTCACCCCATAGTGCAGCGTGGCAGTCCTGAGCTTACGTATGGAAATGAAACCAGGGAGAAAGACTACGCCTACCTCCAGCATTCAGTCAAGCCATTTTAGAACTTCTGGATTTCACTTCAGCATTTGATCCAAGGAGCATAAAGAAACAGATGTCTATACAGTAATGAGGACAAATTGCACGTAAGGAACAATAACTTGTCACTGAACTGCCTGATCATATTCAAAACAGTTTGCCCATTTTTCAATTAACCACCAGGGTACTTAATTAGTAGGCTAGCATCTTCTTATTGCTGTCAGTTCTGTCTATGCTGCCGCGAACCCCACAGCCAGACCGCTCTCTCTCTCAGTTTGTCATAGTTTATAATGTGAGCGTCTGCTTTGCCTTTTCATTATTGAGCACGTTCTGACACACTAATAAGTTGAATCTACACTTCTTGTCTCATCAGGTAAGAGATAGCACGGTTTGTACATGAGTCTGGGAATTTATTACTTCATCCTTCTTATAAAACTGCACCCATAGCTAAATTGAATTTAATATTTCATTTCATTTATTGCCCAAGAGCAACGAAATGAGATATTGGAATTTTTCTATTGATTTTTGGCTCCATTCAAGAGAAACAGCAGTTCCTTAGCTTTTTCAGCTTCATTCCAGATCTAATTATAGGGAATATACACAGAAAATGCACTACATTTGCTTTAGTGGCTTCCCATCATATTGCATCCTCAAATATATGACTATAGTTGATATTTTGCAGACTCTGATTTAAAATGTGCATCAATTCACTATTCAATTGTATCCTGTAATTTGGATCAAAGCCTTTAAGCTCACTGTCAGTGGGGAAGTTGAGACACACACACGCACACACACACACACACACAGACACACACACACACACACACACACTGGCTGAAGATTCAGAACTTCATGTACGACCGGGAAGCCTTTTAATTTGGGGAATGCTGCAGGGCCATATTTCACCCCATCCTGTTGTCTTGCATTATCTTGGTAAACATCCCAGGTACTAATTTGATATATTGTGAAGCAGGCTGTTCTCCATCCAGCTCAGCCCACGTGATTGATGAATGACTGGAAGATGAAATAGCGACTCAGATTTATGGCCTGCCAGCACATCGAATATGTATGATTATCAGTGGCGCGCTGAAAGCTACTGCTTTTGAGTGATAGGCCGGGGGAGAGTGGTCTAGCAAATGAGTCGCTCTGCGTGTGTGTGTGTGTGTGTGTGTGTGTGTGTGTGTGTGTGTGTGTGTGTGTGTGTGTGTGTGTGTGTGGGGAGGGGGCGCAT
>JBBJLS010000148.1:13629479-13648066 GCA_037577275.1 Bryconaethiops microstoma | reverse complement strand
GATGTGCTATCTGTCACTGTTAAAATAAACCTACCATTAAAATGATACTGTTCTGAGACTTTCCATTTCTTTGTCATCGGACAAACTTACAAAATCAGCCAGGGGTCAAATAATTGTTTCATCCACTGTATATATATATATATATATATTTACTGAAAGTAGGGCAATGTTCAATGACTAAACAATTTAATGTTCTCTAAAAACTTTTTCACTGTTTTGGTCAACATTTGAATTAAGATGAATTGATGACTTAATGTTAATCTTAATTGTTCTTTTTGTTATTATTTTCTTTTTTTTGTTCTTATATTTATCTTATTTACGTAATTAAGATATGACAAAGAGAACTTTGAAGTGTGCTGTACATATATATATATATATATATAAATATATACACATACATATAAAATATATATATACATATAAAAAATTATATATACATATATAATATATATAATGTCATTGTTTTTTTGCATAATTTAAAATCTCTAGCTAATAAATTATCCAATAAAAAGGGTTGGAAATTACTGAAAAAATCTTGTTTTATTAACTAGCGTTAAAAGTCAGGATTGTTCTTAGTTATTACATTTACCATTTTGTACCAGTTTACGGCTGAAATCATGGTTTGTACTATTATTATTTACAGTTTAAATTACGTGAAGCCAGCTCCTGATTCTTTTAAAGTACAAAAGGCTCTATGTAAATATATATATATATAGACAGAGTTACACTGGGCTGAGTTGTCTACCTGTTATGAAAAAAGGAGACCAGGCATCAGTGTTCTCAGCTAGTATATACGGTCTTTTGATACTTCCTCACACCAATGTTAGACAATCTTACAGGGGCTCCCTTGCTCTCAAAGAAGAAAAGTAGAGTGTTTAAGCGGTGTGCGATGAACAGGAAGAGTGGGGCACCTCTATTTACATGATGTAACAGTGGCAGGCCTTGAGAGCATGGTTTGAGTGCAGAATGATGTACGAGCTCACAGACCCACCAAATCCTCCTGGCTCCACTGCCCATATTTCCTGCCGCAGTCAGCCTCCAATTATAAATCAACTGTCTCTCAATTCCATAAGTGATTCATTATTATTTGTCGACAATAATTTATAGTAGTGGTTTCCGATGCTTTTTATTTCGTGGAAGTAATTTATGAGGGGGAAAAAAACAATATAGCTGTATTTTCTCCCTCCGTGGCAGAGTGGTAAGCAATCTAAAGGATAAATTCAATAGGCAGTGAAGGCTCATTGATTAAAATGGTTGATGTTTTCAGGAGCAACCACACGAGGCCATCACTACAATCTTACGTGTGCAGGTAAAGTCCGAGACAGAAAAGTTCGTGTAGCCAAAACAAAGTAAATATGCCTAGACCATATCTAAAGGACTCATCTTCAGAAGAGGTTAAAAAGGTCTCACTCAAAAACATTCAAAGTATTAGGAAGCAGTTATCTGACAGTGAGTGGCGGTAATGTGACATCTATACTGAAAGCTTTAAGCCTGTCAGTGACAATGAATGGCACTTCACATATTGTACTTGCCTGTATGTTATCAACCATTTGTGTGCATGTGCGTATCCATGGCCTTGGAGCGGGTGGTCTGGGTAGCTTTGTGGCCTGTGTCCACATTCATCATGCAGATGCCGTGGATCTCCGCAGCTATTTTTGGAGTGCCGTGATGACAACGTCAACTGGAATACTCTTCCCACTTCACAGCGAAAGGTCATGGGAAATTAAAGGGCTGTATGAACGTGTAAGAAAGCCCATGTCCTCAGACATTAGCCTACGAGCCACAGCCCTTTGCCTACGACTAAAGACGGCCTGCCCATGGAGGTCATTAGTCATATAGCTCAAACACTTAACTACTTCAGTCCTGTAGCTAGAAGAAAATAGGCTGGGGGGCCTATAGGCATCTTAACAGTTGAGTAAGTGGAGCACCTGCACCACTGCTTTTCTTAAAAAGACAGCAGAGAGCAACATTTAGATTTATACACCAACCCCCTCCCATATTATTAATTCCAAAAACTGACTTCAGCTTAAATAACTGCATGAACCTGAGCTGAACAGATTCAAGTTTAATCAACTTTGTATAAAATAAAAATAACTGGGGATGAGAGCAGTTGCTTTACTGTTTTAATGTGAGATTCACCTCCTTGCTAGGTAAGCACTAAGCATGCAATCCAGTAAAGTAGATTTGTGCGGCAGAGATTGTTTTAGACATTAATAACTGCAGTATTATTCATGTAATTGTAGTAATCAGCAGCATCAGTTTTTTTTCCTGTAATGGATAATGCATTACAGTTTAAAGTCTTGCATTAATTACATTCTACTTTGTAAGATTTACAGTGCTATTGTTCCACGTATGTCTCCAAGAAAGCTATTAATTACACATGCTGCATTAAAAAAGTAAGTGTACGGCTTTTCTCTGTCTGTCCTTGTAAATTGTGCGTGCATGTGCTACGTGCAGCAGTTGACTGCACCTTTTATTGTAAAGGTAAACAGTAAGCTAATCCTGTCATTACAATGCTAACAGTTAAAGGTTCTCCAGCTGAATAAAAGAAAGCTTCAACCTCAGCTTAAGAGGATAGACGCGATTTTCACTCAGAAACAGCTCTGTAGGATTTTACAGTTTATTCATTATTTAAGATTGTATTCCAAAATTGTTTTTGATCTGTTTCTACTTAGTTTCTGGGGGGTTTTCAAACAGCATCAGCTGGTGATCATTTTAATCAGCATAACTGGCTTTGTGTTCAAAGTAAAGGCAAGGAAAGAGAAATTGCTTTTAAATGATGTTCATAAATTGCAATTTCTTTCAAATAAACAATAAGGTACTACTAAGGCACTAGTGGGTTTACTTTTTTTGTTACAGATGTGCAGATGCTTTATAGAAAAACACAGAAGTATTGAGTAGTGATAATACTTTCAGAGGAAAGTAATCATTACAGTTATCCCATTACAGTTGGAGAGAATTAATCAGTAATTCATTGAAACTTAGAAGTTAGCTTGCTAGATGTACAAGCTAGCAGTTCGTTTTAGGCAGTTTTAGAATTGTTTATGAGTCATCATAAGTCATCACAAACTTGCAGTTTTCAGCGACGAGTAGTCCAGTTCAATTTAGTGCGGCAAGCATTGACATACCCACTCCACCCCCACCGCACCCCACCCCCCAGCCCCCACCCCCCACACACAGAGAAATCAGGAGCCTATGCTGGAGGCCAAAGTCGCATTTCATCCCTAGAGCGCACAAGGGCCTGTTCCTTCATTCTTCTCTCTTAGTAATATAATTTAAACACACCCTGGGTGAATTAATTAATTACAAAAGCTGGCTGGGTATCAAAGGTAAATATGATTTAATTATATCCCCAGCATCTTGGTTAAGAAGCAAACTGTCAGGCAGCTGAGCGTGGGGGTTGTGTAGCTGCTGCCGGCGGCAGCCTGGCTCAGTCGAGCAGCAGAAACAGGAATTAGCAGGTACACGGAGACGCTCGGTTAGCAGACTCTCCCTGCTGAAAGCGGGCCTGTGATTGGCAAGTCTCTGACAGTTCCAAAGACCAGAACGACAAGCCTCTCTCTCCCTCTCCTCTGCATCCCCCTCTCTGTTCACTAGCCAAGGAAGCGTACAGACCCCTCCACTTCATGGCCTGAAGACAAGAAGTTCAAACAACACAACGCAAATGGAATAAACAAGCAGTCCTAACGTCAGACCTATCCGTGCTTTATGGGTACATAAGAGTTTATGACTGTCCCCTATCACTCGGCATGTCACTGTTCTAATTCTGATTGAGGTCAGCACTGCGAGACTGCCACATTTTATTCCCTTAATGAGAGCCTGTGCTCCATTTAATAGCATCAGCACCTGTTTCTCTGTAACGAGGCACGAGTTACAACAATTTACTTCCGCTCTTTTCTTTTCAGGATATATGACAGAATGACATTTGATTTGAATGAATAATTTTTTCCTTTTTTTTTCCCCCAAGTCTTTAACCGACTGCTACCTGTAAATTCTAAGGTCTTCTTGGTGTATTAGCAGTGAAGGGTCAACAATGCTGTGTAAAAAAGGTACTCAAAACTATTAGTTTGGTCAAAGGCCAATTGGAGATGTTGGAGATGCATTCTCAGTTCTCAGGGCAAAATGCAACATTCTCAGTTTTGTTCTAATATCTTTCCACAAACCCTAAATTAGATATTGTTACAAGAACATAAAAACTTTTTTTTGCAATACTTTGTAATATAAGCATTTTTGTTTGTTTCCACAGTCAACCAGCACCAATATGTCATGTAGCTATGTACAAAATAACATCATCAGCCGTCTAGGTCTGTGATTTAAACACATAGCTGAGAGATCTGGGGATTGAAGGGTGGGCCTGTATATGGATTCTTTCAGTTTAAGAAGTTCAAAGAAACCCATATCTTTACTATAAATGACTATAGGATGTCAACATAAGACTATATAAGACTAATTTTACTACAGGACGACCTGCCATTTCACTAGGAACACCTACCTTGTATCGAAAGTCACTGGTTATTTTATCAGCTCCATTTACCAAATAATGCACGGTAGATTGTAGTTTCCAACTACATCATGTAGTTCCCTCGTTTCTTTGATCATTTGTTAGCTCCCTATACCTTGTTCGTCAATGACCAGAACCCCCAAAGGACCACCAGAGGGTGGTATTATTTTAGTGGTGCATCCTTCTCAGCACAGCAGTGACAGTAACATGGAAGTGGCATGTTAGAGTGCGAGTGTGTGTGTGTGTGTGTGTGTGTGTGTGTGTGTTCCCTGCACAAAGTGGACTAAGCACAGTTCTCAAGCACTGTTTCCATTTACTGTCTTGGACACATCAAACCAGTTGGTTCATCTTACAGATGTAAAGATTCATCAGTCGATAAGTTCTGTATATGCTTGGTTTGTGGACACTAAGGTGTTTAAAAACTGCGGAAGCATTGCTATGGGTGATTGTCCACATGCACTCTAACATGCCACTTCCATGCCAGTGTCACTGATTTGCTGAGCATGATCCAACACTTTAATAATACCTTAATACCTCACTGTTGGTCCTGTGGGGTCCTGACCATTGATGAACAGGGTTAAAGGGGCTAACAAATAATGCAGAGAAACTGATGGATTACAATCTGTAATTGTAAACTATCAATTGCACCCACATGATAAGTGAACAACGAGTGTACCTAATGAAGAAGGCTTGCTGATGTAGATCAAACAAGAAGATAACCTGGGGAAGACTGTAAATGAGTATCCCTAAAAACAACACCATTTCTCTCAGTAATGATGTTCTTGGTGATGCAAATTTGAAGCAAAACAGACAGACTAGGCTTTGTCTCATTTAATTAGTTTAAAAAATGGCTTCAATGTGGCTTCATTTAAAAACGGACTTAATGTGAACTATACATCTAGAGTTTATGACAATAGAAACTCTGACTTCAATAGATAACAGCCTTCACATTAATTGGAAACAAAGATGGAGGCTTTATCACACAGAGACCTCACACAGGCTTTAAGGGAAAAAACAAGCTAAATGGAACATAGCGAAACTGTACATTTGACAAATTGAACAGTGGGGTCTGTCTTCTTTTGTCTTCTTTTAACTATGTTGAATTGAGAGAAGCAAACAGCTTCTACACTCTGTAAACCTGAATCAAATCCAGAGTTCAATAATTATAACATACTGGACCCCTCTGGGGGTGAAAAAAATCAATAGCCTAAGGACAAAGAACCTATAGCCATCACTTAATTCTCTTATCACACAGATTTAGTGCAGGAGGAGGATGTTAAATAACTGTAAATCTTTATCTATGACTTTGAGGGTGCTTTATGGCAGTTCTAACAGCAGTTCTGAGACAGAATGTCTATACCTTCTGCAAGACACACAATTTATAGCTTTATTACCCTTTGTCTTAAAGAGCACAGAGACATAGCGGGGAGGAAGGAGATAGCAGCCACTGCTGGAGATGGAGGGAGGGAGGGGAAAAAGAATCGGATGCCATCATGGCAAGAGACATATCTCTGTGACAGGTTTATAGGCAAGGAGCCCGCTTCTATTTTGGGCCCCCCTCTCATCCTCTTTACCCACCACCCCCCATCCTACCCCACATGAAATGAGGAAGATTCAATTTTCTGATTTATCTCCAGAGCGATCAGATTTACCTTAGCATTCACACACGCGCTAACTCACCCCATGCCGGAGCCAGAGGTCACAGAGAGGACTTCGACAGGAGGAGACTCTGTTGTTGTTGTTTTTTTTTTTTTACATACTGGGGAGTCATGAGTTCCTGAGGCCAGCAGATGCTTCCTCATATTTTCTAGCCCTACTGACAACTGGCTTATTGTTTGGCTTGATAAGGGTACAGTGTTCCCGGTAATAGGAATTAGGGTGAGGCGTAAGTCAGCGAGACGCTGGTGAGACTGAATCAATAGATAATAGCAGATTCTCATGAATGCTAAAGGGGCTATTACGATCAGAGCCATTAAAAGAGCTAGCCCTGTTTGTCTTCGCCAAGTAGGCCAACTCCAGACGCGCCGGAGGAGAGCGCAAATTTATTTGCGACTGTGTGATTACACTGACAGTTGAAGAGGGAGCCCATAACATGCCATTCATATGGCATGGCAAGGCTTGAATGAATTGTACCATTCAGCTAAACATAAACACACACACAGTCATTTGACAGTGGTTGTAATTAGAGGAACGGAGTGAGGCCCAGATGAATGCATTTCTCTCAGGCAGCTTGAGTTATGGTCCCCAGCTGTCCAGATAAAGTTAGGCCTACAGCCAGAATGTTCTAGAAAGATGAGTACACAGGAAGAGCAAGAGATTACCGTGTCATAATACCAAACTCCCCCAAACGAAGGTGACAGTGTGAAGTGTGGAGGAGAATGCAGACAGCGATCAGAGTTTAGCCAGTACAGAAACTTACTCCAACACAGCCTGATCACAGACTTTACAAACTCACAGTGAAACTCGTGGCTGGGGAACACAGACGGAGGGTGCTGTAGCTTCAGTTGAAGTAATGCGGTTTGCCTGAGTAATGCACATCTCTCTGCAGTGCTGTTTGGATGCTGGAAAGCCCAAAAAGTAGAAAGAAGAACAACAAAGAACAATATATATGTATACACACACACACACACACACACACACACACACACACACATACATACACATACACACACATACATATAGTCTTACACTCTGCTAGTGTTTGCTAGCAATCTTAGGCTCCATAGCTCCAGCACCAAACTAAAGAAGCAAAATTAGGACTCCAAAATGTCTTGTGGTAGATGGAAAACTGTGTTTAGATTCAGTGTCATGCCAGACCATTCATTTTAGTTGCCTTAACAGCTTGGAATCCATTGTTTTTAAGATGTCAAACAATAGTAATGAATTTGCATGCTGAAGTGAAAAGTTACAGGCTCTTTGAGAATTTGTGCATAGTAAAGGTGAAGCAAATAATATAGCTGTTTCACAGAATACAGATTACTACACTGCTTTACGTCGAATGTTCACTGCCCAAAAGCACCATCATGCTTATTGGACTGAGTCTATTTTTGTGCATGTGCCCTAATGGCTCTTAATGCTATGGTAAACTATAAGACTCATAAATATAACAACATATATATATTAAATATAACTAAACTATAGTTAACTACACCAGACAGGATAACAGTAGTCCTTAGAACAGAAGACGTCTCCAAGAGGGCCTTGCTCTTGCTGGTGAGGCTCCAATCGCCTGAGTGGCTAGTTTGAATGGATGGAAAGGAAAAGACAGCTTAGTCACGCTGCCCTCCCTATAGCGCTGGAATATATTAGCTGCCATCTTAAGGGTGTTTGAAATAATTACTTACTGGGGCCATGTGACACTTTCAATAAATTAAAACACCCCCTCCTCCCCCCTTAAGTTTTAAAGGCAATTGCATATTGTGGCCATCACTAAATGTCTGCTCTCTCCCGGAGAAGAGATAATTTGCTGTAACAATGTGTTACTGCACTTCAGTAACTAGACCCAACAGCCTCATACAGCTCAGCAAGCAATGTGCCAATAAAGAAAACTACAGAAATAAATTAGTTTATTAACGGCGGCACATGTATCTTCACAATTAATAAATTCCAGCCCATCAAGCGGTAATCTAATTATGAATTATGTATATGTCTGCCATGAATCATTTATGCACATTATTAGCTAAATTAGAAAATAGAATTTGGGCATATCACAATGATTTAAATTAATGTTTTCTCAATTCTGCACAGTCTCATTTCAAAAAGAGTTACTGACCTAACACAAACGGATCCTGAGCCGCGTTGCTAATGGCGATAAAAACAAATCTAATCATGATTTAATAATTGACAAATAAAGTAATGAGAGTGCTTGTTTTTTTTTTAGGGATACTGACGCTGCGTAATAAAATGTAATCCCTTAAGCTGCTGCAAGTCCAGAGGAGATTGTTGCAGCTTCAGCAAACATGCATAAAACCTCTCCATACAGCACTGCAGTGGCTGAATTAACTACATAATGAAGGAAGATGAGGAACAAAGTGATATTGTCAATTAAATGTGCGTTATCAACTCACTTGTGCATTCCTGTTTTGACCTATTCAAGGCAAATATAAAAAAAATAAATAAAAGGAAAACAACTCTGCATAGTGTGGTTCTATTAGGGCCATTTAGACCTGATTCTCAGGGGCAACAGCCCAACTACTTTTCATCATTTTCATCATTTCATCAACACACGTGCTGCACATTTCATGCAGAAAGCATGAAATATGTTTAAACTGCATATTAAAAATATGTTTTACTATCAATAGCCACTTGCTTTAACATGCTCCACTATACTGAAGCTGTTCTGTCATCAGTTCTAAACTCATGCATACTAATACATTAAAAAGACATCATTCATTTGTTCTTAACATGCTGCATTCTAAAATTATTCTTCTGACAAAAATATATATTCATACCATCACTGCCAGAACAAAACGCTGTACAGCTCTGGAAAAAATAAGAGACCACTGCTAAAATGTAGCTTTGGGTTCATTTTTAAGAACTGCTGACAATATTTCTCCTAATTTCCAAATAAAAATATTGTTCTTTAAAGCATTTTAAAATAAATGACAATACATCAAAATAAGAGAAATGATGCAGCGTTTACAGAACTTGAATAGTTTTGTTTTTTGTTTTTTTTTTTAATTAAAAAATATTTTTTTTTAATGGCAATAATTATATTTGACGCAGTTCTTGTAGTGTTAGGAGAGTGTTGATTACTGCAGTGGTTGTCTATACTCCTAAAATCTCTCTAATTGGCCAGGGACCACTGACTTTTATTTCTCCTTTATACAAAAGAATTAATCATACTGCAGGATTCCTATATGAATGTCTAAATTCAAACAATTACCATAATTTACTACAGAATAGAATACAAGCAATATAAATTAATGGAAGACAGTATTGCAGCAACATAAAGAGTTGACCTGGTGGATAGGATACTTGAGGTCATGGGTTCAAATCCTACCTCCAGCACACCACCACTGGGTTCCTGAGCAAGACCCTTAACCCCAAGTTGCTCCAGGGAGACTGTCCCCTTTAGTTAGGGAATGGAATTTGCTTTGGATAAAAGTGTCTGATAAATGTAAATGTAATTTCAATTCTTGTAAGTATTATATAACACTACAGATATAAAGTTTCTTAGTATCACTACAAAACAGAGGCTAAGCCATTGGACCCTAGGCCGACCCAGACTGATGACAGACCTTTCCAGTCAAATGGGGAAAGAATATTTATTAAGTTGTATTTTTAAAATAATGAAATATGATTTGTTTTCAGTGAGAACTATCATTGTTTCATGGCCAATTAAAATCACTGCGTTCTCCACCAAGCTGAGCCTCATTTTCTCAGCCCTGCCATCTCTGCTAAACAACCATTGCTGTTTGAATTAAAGCTGCAGCTATGATCAAAAGATGTATCTGAAGGAAATTATAATGTGAGATTACATCCCTGAAAAGAGTACTGTAGGTGATTTTCTACACACTCAAAACCAAAAACAACATTTAAAAAATACTGGTCCGAAAACGTTATACTTACTATTCTAGTCATTAAGGATAATACATTTTCAAGCTCCTCATGGCAATATGCTTTAGTTTAGGATTATTAAGTTACTTTTGTTGTCATTAATTGTCTCTCGTCTCTGGTTTGAGCTTAGTTATGTCATCATTGGGCAAAAGTGTGCCTGTGGCAGGCAGTTTGCATGGTTTGCATGATATGCATTGTTTTTCATTTAATTACTGAATATTAAGCTCTAGTGATGCCGCTATGCTCCCATTTTAAAGGTAGGGTGCCGTGGGGCCTGTAACATGGCCTTAAAAGTTTGTAGTGGAGAAAAAGCAGAAAAGGAATGCAGAACAAACAATAAGCATTACAGTCTGACTCCTTTTCTTCTTCCTATTTATTGGTTCAAATTTTACAGGGTCCACAGCACACTAGACACAAGGTGAGGTCAAAACAGATGCTGAGTATAAAAAGCCAGGAAATTTAAGGGATTAACTGGTAATGAAAGTTACATGGTCATTTTTGTCATATATCCAAAAAATAAAAAGGACATTTTAAATTATAACCAAAAAAGCATTATGATGTTTTGATATATACTTTATGATTATTTCCATGATGCATCTTTCCATTGGCCTACCTGCCTCTGCTCTGCTCTACCACACCCACTGCCCCATTTACAATACAGCACGACATAAAGTGCAACAACAAAACAGCACACCAACCTGGCTGCTGTTTGCACAACATCCAAACAGGGACCCAGCACTAAAGTAGGCCATCCATCTTCCCGATGTAAACGCCAATCTGCACTTCCAAGTACAGTACATATGCTTTTGTGTGTTCTGATTGGCTGCTCTGCACCCAGGGGCTCTTTTAATTGCAAGATCTTCTTTGTAGGTGGGAGGCTAGCTGATAACTCCTCAATAATCAAGTAAAAGTGTTGACCCAGAGGGCTGCAAGAGAGAGAGAGGTGTCACATGGCAGTGGGAGGCAAGGCGCACTGGTTCAATACACACTCACACACACATACACACACTGCTCCTCTTCCTCAGGGAGGCCTGACAATTACTCCCTCATGAGGATTCATGGAGTCACCCTTTTCTCATTAACTATATTAAGAGGCCATCGCTCTGGCTGCTAAAGAGAGAAATGGGATATTTCCCCAGCGCCCCCCTTTCTCCGCCGTGCACCGCAGCAAGCCTGGCCTGGCCTTAGAGCTAGACATGGCAAGCAGGGGGAAATGTAAAGCAGTCAGTCGAGTTACAGTACCAATCCTGACTTCAAAGGCTAGTAAGCAGTGAGATTGGCAGCGCTGAAAGAGCTGGACAGGGAAGTGCTATATCTGAAGCCTCAGCTGCTAGCACTAAGTCTTATATGAGAAGTGCATGTGAGCAGGAAGGTGACTGACATGCTGAATGCAAAAGGATCCAGAGCTTCAGCTGAGCGATCTGGAAACCCTTAGTATTAACAGAGCATCTTAGTCTTTATAGAGCATCAGTATAAGTCCAGCCAAACTGATTCTGTTTGAAATATTAGTGTTTTTGGAGAGTGGCATGTCATTTCGGAGGACATGGTGCAAAGTAATGAGAAGTGGGGTGTTTGGCCCTCTTAAATGTGCAAGACAACATATTTCACAAGTCTAACCTGGGTTCTCTCATCCACTGCATGTGGGCTGACAGAGAAGGGTTTCTGTACAAACAGGCCTAGGGCTATGGATGCATGGCCCATTTTTTAAGCTTTAATTAATTTGTTGAGGGAAAGCAGCGCATGTTACGTTTCTGAAGATATTAAATCAGATGTAAATGCTCTAGAAGAGGAGAAAGGGGGGCATGGGGGAATGGGGGGAAACACACTTTGGCTGATGAAACCTCATAATAAGCGGCGAAATTCAAAGCCTTGCATTAGGAGATGTAAGGGTATATTAATGAAGAGTAAACTGTGTGTGTTTGTGAATGAATGTGTGTGTGTGTGTGTGTGTGTGTGTGTGTGTGTGTGTGTGTGTGTGTGTGTGTGTGTGTGCATGCCAGAATTCCTTGTCACATGTCACAAAAATCTGTGTCAACATGATCTTCCACAAGCGAGATTACTTCAAAGAGACGGAATATACAACAACAATGGCCAGCATAATATTCAGCCTGAAAATCTCGAGGGCCCCAAAGAAATGGGCCAGCAAACCGTTGGCTACATCTAATATGTATATACATACAAACATGTACTTTCCATACTTATTAGATGCAATTTACATTTTCAAAAAGTCCCATACTATATGGGTTGCAGCATTTTGAACGGAAAGTACATGTTTTGCAGTATCAGTCAGTGCTGACAGCTTCATGATTGACATATTTGTTCTTTCTCTGGGCCTGTCACCTTCTAGCAGAGCACTGAAACGTAAAAAGACAGCGCTCAATCAAAGCACTGTTCAAAAACAAGCACAAACCCATTCTGTCAGAGTAAACAAAAATAGTCAAATGAATCAGTACACCTGAATGAGTAATGTACAGAAAATAATTACCCAAAAAAAGAGCCTAGGATATATACAATCTCCTCCAAACCATGGCCAAAAACTGCTTCAGGCAAGACAAACGCAAGAGAAGAGGTGGGAAAATCTCAGGCAAATGTAGAAACCAAGAAAAGGTATTTCAGAGTACAATTTAATAAACTTTACATCCTCCCCTGAGGTAAGACGTACAAACTCTTGTCTATGTGTCTGAGTCCTCTATGATTACCATTCTGGCTCCATCATGACCAAAAAACGTATCCACTAATGACAGCCTCACCCCGCCCTTCAACCAGGGACGTGTGCATATGTGTGTGTGTGTGTGTGTGTGCTTTCGACAGCACTGAGGAGAACAGGGAGCTGCCGTGGAGACAGACAGGAAGCCTGCCAAGCAGCAGCTGTCAGACGGCTCTTTCTGATGCCATCATCTCATCAGCGGGGCTGCCAGTCTCACAGAGAGACAGCTATCAAAGATCCCACTCAGCACTGACGAGAGCTAACATGGGGATGGGAAGAAATCCACACAGCCCCCATTTACACCACCAAACAAGCCTACTTCTCTAAAAAAGCCCCTAAACTGATAAACTTTTGGAAAGATGATATTGATCCACCTGTCTGCGTACAACCCACAACTTCCCTGCATTAACACTCTGCTTCTGCTTTGCACAGTACTACTTGTCACAGAAGCACACCAAATATGATAGCACAAACCCTACAAATACGACAACTCTAAAGCCATAATATAGTCTTTATCATTACATCAATCAAGATGAATTGCCAATAAAGGTGCACCCTTTAAATTATGCATTTTCTTGCTCTGTCAGCAGATATGAGAGACCTGCCAGCCAGGGGATTCCTTTCAAGCCGGGGGCGGAGTGCTCTCTTTGCCAAGAACTTGCTTTTGTTTTTGCTTGCCCTTACTTGACTATCAAGCAAACATATGGCTCTCCATATGCGAAGAAGTCAGGGGTGCACTCGTCCTCCCAACGGGTCTGAGCATCGGAGGCCGCCTTTAGAACTACAGTCAGCAAGGAGCATGCTATCCCCTCCCATGCCTGCTTTATCGAATTTGTCACGCGTAAACATTGATGCTATTTGTTTTCCGCCCGCATATGATGCATGCAGGCACGCTTGTAATTTTCATTTCATAACATCTCTCTCAGCAAGACAACTAGTCCACAGAGCACATTTAAGATACTTTTTGCAGAGCGTGCATCATAAAACACAATGAATACTAAATTGGGCTAAACAAATCTGTATCATAATAACCTGCAGGTAACATAACACCAACTAAAGATGGAATATTTGCCATTATAGATGGCTTAAAGCCCAGAGGGAGCCTCTGGTAGTAATATAGTCTTATAAACGGACTACAAGTACGGCTGGTTTTATTCCTTCTCTCTGGGCTGCTAAGTGCTTAAATAATATATTGCTTTCATAAGAGCATGCACGCTGTATTTGCTTTTTGGAAATATGCCTCAATCCTTTGGGCAGTGTGATTAAGAATAAAATACTGTGTGCATTACTTCCAAATAAATTCCAGTAGTGACATAGGCAAGGGGAGGGGAAAGAAAAAAAAAGGGTTAGCGGTGGAGTTTTTTGCGGGAGCTGAGGACCCAGGCTTGACAAAAAGGGCGAGTGGTTGAGGCATCCATTACTAGCAGAGCGTCCCCCTGGCATGCTAGCTAATATATTACCTTTGGATTACTGTAATATCTGTGTGATGTATGTGTGCTGAGCAAAGCACAGGGCCCTGGGCGGGGCGACCGAAGGCCTGAGCAGATGTGAGAAGCCCAGCCCTCCTGGAAGAGTGTAGCTGTTCCTCCTCTGGCTAGATTGACCACCCCTCCTCCCCCCAGCACCAGCACTGAGTATAGTTAGTGCACGACGGGGCATTCAGGACCTTCTCTGGAGCTCCAGGGACCCACTAGAGCCTGCAGGCCGCAAGGCTGATAAGTCAGGCAGCCGTTTGTGAGCCCAAATAAAGGCAGTAAAGTTGACTGGTGAGAACGCAGCTCGGCCCACGGTTGGCAGACTGCTCCTCAGAGGAGAAAACGCTGCGATTCTACCCTCAAATGCACACGCACAACATCCTTACGGCCCAGCGGATCCATCAACTTTATTCGCCCCCCACCCCCTCGCCATCTGACATGCACATACAAATATTTATTTTTTCTTGATTTTTTCCCCCACCTTCTTGCCTTCTTCTGAGCACAAAAAAGAAATCACACCTCTCCCTCTTCCCAGCTCATGCCAAAATAATCAATGGCTTTCCCGAGCGGGCCGGCGGAGCTGACGAGCAGAGGGGGATACAGACATGGCTCCAGGGCTCGGCTACAGATAATAAGTGAGGAACAGTCCTTGGGTATGTTTTACAGCTATCAAGACTCATCATATTTGACATGCATTGTGGTGTTTACAGAGTCCCAGTAAAACCTCCAGCTATATACTTAACAGGGTGCAGTGCACAAACACAAGTTCTGAAAGCATTTGGGCAAGAGAGAGAGAGTGAGAGAAAAAAAAAATTCAACCGTGCTCTTATGCGTGTCCCATTTCTTATTCACGGCGCTATTCTCAGTGTTAACACCTGTCAGCTGACTGACTTCTTGTTCCCCACGGCTTATGAAAAAATCATGGCTATGGGGTTCAGAGTCAACAGTCCCATCAATATAAATTCACATGGTCTTCATGGAACATTAGGCGGATTCCTGTTTCCCTACAAAGACCCGCTCCTCTCCGCCGCCGCTCATATGCACAGCAAAACGGGTTGGGGGTGGCAGGGGGGGAGGTAAAAAGACTAAAATGGTTCCTTTAAAGAATATTTTTCACTCATGTGAATAACACAGCTGTGAATAGGCCATGAAACATTTATTTCAGAGTATAGCCTTTTTCGAAGCGCAGCATTATTTGTAGAACAAATTAAATGTATTAATCCAAAAATAAATCATGACACACCACAAGCCATTGAACAGATTCTGCTGTGGTTTAAATTTTCTCTTTTATTAATTTTTTTTTTTTTAAGAAAAAAAAGAAAATTCTCAGGGCAAGAAGCAAACAAGAACTAGGAAATAAATTCTCTACTCAAGTACAGTATTTAAGGTAGCTGCAATGAGCTGCCTTCTTCCTTTTTTTGCATCCAAGTCATTCAAAATTAGGCCCCATCAGTGAACCAATCTCTCCAAAGTGGAAACTTGTCACAGAACCTCATTTGTAACATGACAAGGACCTGCGGTCAGGCTTGCAGCCGGACTCACGTGAGCGGTCAGTAGCACGTCAGCTCACGGATGTAATGGCATTCCTGCTTTGTTTGAGATAATTCAACAAGGCTGTCCAGACCTCCAGACAGGGATAAAAAAAGGGCTGAGGGATATGAGGAGACATCGCTCCACTGAACTCCTGTCTGAGAGCGCCCTTAAACAAAGGACTGGCGGACGGATTTGCGTTACATATGGCTGACTGGCTGTTAGGGGCACTTCTCAAACGCATTGAAAGTTAATTATCTACACTATTTCTCTCCGGCTTCAATGTGCTAATACAAGCTGCTCTTGACCTTATGCTAGTGTGTGTGGAGCAGATGAAAGTATGGCATTTCTTCATGATTGGATTAACTTCAGATGTGGCAAGTGTCTGGGAGTATTACAGCACAGGCATTGTGATCTGCCCTGCTCTCCTTCTCTCTCTCTCTCTCTTCTTTCTCCCTCTCTCTCTCCTCCCCCCAAAAGTCTCACCCCCAGCCCAGGGCACCTCGGACTCTTGACACACACACACACACACACACACACACAGAGAGAGAGAGAGAGAGAGAGAGAGAGAGAGCCTGCAGAGCTCGCTCTTGCTCTGTAAGCTTCAGCACACACAGGCTTGATAATCGACTCAATTAAGTAGGTCCAATTGCCATAGCAAATTGATCCAAGTTATAACATTATCATTAGCACTTAAAGTATGGCAATTATAGGACATTCACAGGCAGAGGCAAGAAGAATGGGGAGGGAAAATGAAGTGACTTTGCA
The DNA here is from genome assembly GCA_037577275.1 of Bryconaethiops microstoma. NCBI lineage: Eukaryota > Metazoa > Chordata > Actinopteri > Characiformes > Alestidae > Bryconaethiops > Bryconaethiops microstoma. Next base: position 13,631,526 of record JBBJLS010000148.1, on the reverse strand, counting down.
CAAAAGGACATCCATTTCAGACGCACTGGGTGGTGTAAATAGCCCTGGTGTCAGCAGTATGGAGATAAAAGAACTGAAACATCCCATCACGTGCGTCAGCTTTCTGTGCTAGCACCACACAATTCCTCAGCAGACAAATGAGTGCAAGAGAATTTCTCCATTTTCAAGCAGTCACCTTAGCCAATGTCTGTGAACTCAACTCCAAGATCTACGACTGAGTGTCAAATCCACACTACATGACTTCAGTTCCCAAAGACAGAAAACTAGCAACAAAGGCACACAAATGTAAAACTAACAATCTAGACCAAAGCATTTGCATATTACAAAGTCTGAATGCATGGATGAAAATACTGCAATATAACACTATCTGTGTATGCTGAAGTATTAGCAAGCTACACATTTTGCCTCAGTGTGTAAGATGTATTATTAGCATGCTGGTAACCAGTAAAGCTGTATGACAAAGTATTAACCATCAACAAAGTCTGATAGACTGGACAAAAGTAGAAAAATGTGACACTAACTACGAAGGCCAAAGAGTTGGCATATTACAAATGGGGAGAATGTAACGTTAGTATTATCATGATATAAAGTTTTTTGCAGTGGGTTACTAAGGTTGACTGCACTAAAAAAGAGAAATGTAACACTGTATGTTTAGGTTAAACTATTAGCATTTACCAAACTGAAAATGGAGAAATGCAATGCTAACTATGGATGCCAGAGTACTATCATGTTACACAGTCTGATTTTCATGAAAAAAGCCAAATGTAACATAATTTGTGTATTCTCAAGTACTACAATATAACAAAGTCTGGTTAACTGTTTGAAAATTAGGAAATGTTTGTATAAGTTACAAAATCCAGTGACTGAATAAAGTTTGTAGGACTATTAGCATGTTACAAACCAGACTGACTAGTTTAAATATTGTGAGTGATAGGTATAAGCATGTAATAAAGTCCGGTGAACTGGTTAAAAGTGTACCGCTAGCTATGTATTGAAGTATTAGAATAGTACAAGTTTGACAGGATTAAACAAATTATAAAAGTGTTTATTGTTATGTAGGCTGAAATATTAGCATGTCTAGTTAACTTCTTGAAAATATAATTCTAACTATATATTCAGAAGCATCTACATGTTACAAAGTTTAGTTGGTTGGATGAAAAATGCCAAATGTAACACATTTACATTTTACGGCATTTAGCAGACGCTTTTATCCAAAGCAACTTATATTCCATTGCCTAACTACAGGGGACAGTCTCCCTGGAGCAACTGGGGGTTAAGGGTCTTGCTCAGGAACCAGTGGTGGTGTGCTGAAGATAGGATTCGAACCCATGAAATCTTGATCCAGAGACAATTATCCTACCCACTAGGCCACCACCATCCATCTGTATATATTAGTATTAGCATATTACATGGTCTGATTGACTGTTTGAAATGGAGGAACGTAATCCTAACTATGTGTGATGAAGTAATAATATGTTATAGAGTTTGGATGAGTAGATAACTGGTTGATGCAATGCTAACTACAAAGTAATAAGTTCCTGATGAAAAAAGTACCACAAAACAAGTATTTAAGACTATTGCCATGTTAAATAGTCTGACTGACTGTTTTAAACAGGAAAACTGTAATACTACCTATAAGAAAAATACATGTAACAACAATGTTTGACTGGGTGGTTAAAATGAAGAAATGTAGCATTAACTATGTGAACAATAATATCATGCCACAGACACTGAATGAGCAACTATTATTCAGTATTGGCTCCCCAGAGCTTCAGAGAAATTAGGATTTCCCTGTTTAAACCCTGCTTAAATCATGTCTTCAAAACCAACATTTCCTCCAGTGCACTTTTGACTCCCCCAGCCCCGAACCAGAAAAATAAAAAAATATCTTTTTGAAAACAACAGAGACCATCCTCGACAATGTTCGGTAGTCAGTGGGGAGAGGTTTGCAGATGTGTGTGTGTGTGTGTTTGTGTGTGTGTGTGTGTGTGTGTGTGTGTGTGTGTGTGTGTGTGTGTGTGTGTGTAAAGCTATGACTGACAGGGAC
>JBBJLS010000148.1:13601459-13612467 GCA_037577275.1 Bryconaethiops microstoma | reverse complement strand
ATATATATATATATATTATATGTGTGTGTGTGTACAAATGTGCAATTTTGTACAAAGGATATTTTAATCTACAATTGCAAATAAACTGTACAAATGTTAACTGGTTCAGACATTTCTTTTCTTTTTTAGCTTTGCAAACAGAAGAATAATGATTGAGGATGAACTTAACAAACTGGAATGCCATTTCACTTGGGACATAAAGAAAGAGGATGCTGATCTCAATTTCCTGGAGGTCAAATTCACAGAAAGTCTGCCTTTCCAAACTCAGCATGGAGGGAACGTCTATAATTTTTTGGCCTACATCAAATACCTGCAGGGCTTCAAAGACAAGTCACTGGGTTATTTGGAAAAGGCGAAAGAAAAATCCAGTTGTGTTGTTACATATGGAAATCTGGCCTGGTTGCATCATCACATGTCTAATGATGAGATGGCCAACGTTTACTTAGAGAAACTGGCTGAAATTCCTGGAGCTTCCCCTAGTCCAGCAGAGGCCGAGTTGCTCCGTGAGGTCCGGAGTGAAAAGGCATGGTCCCTCCTGTGGTTCTCCAAAAAGTACTTCAGCAGGGCCAAAGAGATCTTTCAAGAGGCCCTGGAGAAAGAACCAGAGGACAGGGAGTGGAACACTGGCTATGCTTTCACCCTGTTCCTTCTGGAGGGCTTGGAGATCAGGGAGGACAAACGCGTGCCTTTCGAAGAGTCCTCTGCAGTGTCCCAGCTGAAGAAAACCATGAGACTGGACCGAGACAATGCCATGATCCCTGTCTACCTAGGGCTGAAGTGCAACAAGAACAAGAGGAATGCTGAGGCATGGGAGTACATGAGGAAAGCTCTACGCATGGCTCCATATGACTTGAATGTAGTCATACATGTTGCTAAGTTCATGAAAAAACAGGAGTGTTATGACATGGCTCTGGGTGTGCTGCAGAAAATGCAGAAGAAAGCACCAGACTCCTCAATTCTGCATCATGAAATTGCCAACAACTACCGCTGGAAAGCCAAGCAGTTAGAAGATATACACAACCCTGAGCTATTGCGCCTGTGCATCCACCATTTAGAGGAGGGCGAACGCCTTAATCCAGATTTCATCTATCCACAGATAGAATTAGCAGTTAGGTACTCTGAAATTAAGGAATATGCTAAAGCAAGGCAGAAGTTTGAAGAGTTGTTTGCCCGCCCAGACCTGAAGCCAGCTGACCTCCAGGCATGGCATCGAATGTTTGGAGACTTTAACATGTACCGTCTTGGCTCGGAGGCAACCGCAGTCAAGCATTATAAAGAAGGCATGGCACTGCAGAACATATCTACTGAATGGAGGAACTGCAGAAACAAACTCTACAGAGTTCTCCGAAATAACCGAAAAGATGTGTACCAGATTCGAGACTTCATGAATTCTTTTAAGAAAGAAAATGGTGGGGCTACAGAGGAGTAGCCTGGATCTCCCCACGTTGATTAGATGTAACTGAAGTTTAAATCACTACCAACTGTTACTTATATCCATAACTTTGCTTAGCCAATAATCAGAGTTGCACATGTCTAGGTGTTTCGCCTCCAATAGTTTGAATGACAAAAAGCCTTGCATCTTTGATACAATAAGTAATACATAGAAATATTACTAGTTTACGGCAATAAAGTCTTATGGCAATACACTGTAAATTTTGGTGGCTTTTCTGCTCTGTCGCATTCATTCTATCCTCATGAAGGGCTTGTTCACCTGTTAAAATGGGTAAAGCAATGTTAAAGTACTTTTGTTCTAGGACTAGGGATTTTGTTCTATAACCAGGACACCTGACCTGTGGTATATCACTAAAATAGATCCCATTATATATTTTAAAACTATGTAGTCATGTATAAAATATTATCTATCCTCTGAAAAAAACATATTTTAAACAATGCTGACATATTCTAAAATAAATATATTTCAATACAAAATCCTGTAGAGTTTTTGTGGACCTAATTTTTCAGAATTGATGCTGTGAGCTGGTGGTGTTAAAACTGGGTTTGGATCTAATTCTCATTCTGTCCAGCATGAGCATGTGCAGATCTGCCCGGTTCCTTTCTGCTGCACAAACACATAGACAACACAGTTTCAAGAATGCTGCATGGAATGGAATGCAATCTACTGGGATATGAACACAGCAAAAAAGTCACACAGGTCACATAGTGTGCGTCAGTATAGGGCTAGGTTACCTTCCTCCTCACAAAACCGATCAATAAATAGCCTTTATTGTAGATGAATGTAGGTTCTGCAATTTATGGTGGCAATGAACCAACACAGTATTTCACATAATGCAGTTTTTTTTGACAAAATCAGCTGATAATTAATAACAGAGACTGTAATAATGTTGCTATAGTATGAGCTATTTTTAAAATATTGCACATGTGCTGCTAATGCTTTGGTGCTTTTGTCAGGCAATAACAAGCCTGCCTTTAAAAGTACCTTATACTTAATGCCTCCAAAAAGTGAATGATGGGTATGACAGCTTAAGAATTTATATTGTAAAATGTTAATGCTAACCTCAGTTTTTGATAACAAAAACTGAAAATACATTTTAAAATACATTTCTTTATAAAACACTCACACTAAAAGACACTGTAAGAAAGGGGGGGGGGTCATCAGCTTCTCTTTAGATCAGAGACACACATATCTGACTTATAGTTTGGTATCCAGCACAGTTTAGTAAAACACTTGCCCAAACTCACCTGGTTCAACTCATGACCAGGTTTAGTGGGTGTGTTTAAGAAGGGACACCCAAACATACCCATAGAGGTGCACAACTCTGAGCCCTCCAGGTGCACCCTGCTTTAGTCAAGTCATGTAGGTTTACTGTCATTTCAACCATATCCACACAGTACACAATGCAATGAAACAAGTTTTCTCCAAGACCACTGTGGAACACAAGAACAGAGACAGAACAACAAAAGACTACAAGTGCGGACAGGACCAAAGAGAGTGCAAGAAGAACACAAAACACTGGAAAAGAAAACATTAAGTGCAATTTACAATGGCTACTGTACTAGTCTGAATGAGTAGAGTATCATGACAGATACTGTACTCTAGCAGTTACTTGTGCAAAAATGCAGATGTCGGCAGCAATAAATATGATTGTGCAAATATGCCAGCAGCAGGACAGAGAATGAGCCGTTTAATAAATACAGGGGTATTTTACAGAGGTAATTAAGTCTGAGTGGCCTAGGGGTTAGGGAGTTGCCCCTTCGATCAGAAGAATTTCATTTTGTTTACACGGAAAATATGGCAGAAAAAATGTGTGCATGCACAAACATCTTAGATGCAGCAATATGTGGGGAAAAAAACAAAGAAATGTAGACAAGCCTTTAAAAGAAACCCAGTGACACTAGTGGTCTTACGCACTGTTCTGATCTGTCCCACTGTACCCGAGAGCATCCGAGAGGAGCTGTGGTGGGGGGTTGTTGTGACGTCATGCACTCGGAGCAGCTGATGCTGTGCTTTTGCAGACAGGTTCATTCTGCAAAGCCAGCATCCAGCTCGGGATATAAAAGCCTGTAGGGCAGAAGAGACCCTCAGCAGCTTCACCATGGAGCGTTTGCTGAAGTCACCTGCCGGGAGGCGGGAAGAGCAGCGCTACCCGCTGCAGACGCGTCCGTCCCGGGCTAGCGCAGTTGGCCTTACCGCTGGACTGGGGACGACCACCCGGAGCCGAGCTACCGGAGCCCTGAGAGGAGAATACGTCGCTCCGAAACCCAGCGACCTCTTCAACTTTCCCTACCAGCTCTCGGCCGAAATAATGCCTCTGGGAAGGACGAACGAGAAGGAGTTACTCCAGGGCCTCAACGACCGCTTCGCAGCTTTTATTGAGAAAGTCCGTCACCTGGAGAGCCAGAATACGGCTCTGGAGAAGGAGATAGAGGCTGTCAGGCTCAGAACCAAGTCCTCCGCATCTCTGTCCAGGGAGTACGAGCCTGAGATGAAGGAGCTGAGAGAGCAGGTGCGCGAAATGACCGTGCAGAAGCAGCAGGTCGAGCTGAGCCTCCAGAGTCTGCAGGACGAGCTGGGCACGCTGAGGGACAGGTGCGAGCAGGAGTCGCGCCAGAGAGCCGAAGTGGAGGACAGCGTGCGCGTCCTGAAGAAGTTCATTGGTGATGCGCAACTGGCCAAGCAGGAGATGGACAGGAAGGCCAAGGCTCTGGAGGACGAGATCGGTTTCCTCAAAAAGAACCACGAAGCCGAGGTGGCTGAGATCACGGCCCACATCCAGGAGAGCCAGGTGAGGCAAGAAGTAAGCGGCTTCGGCAGAGGAGACCTCACGGCGGCGCTCCGGGACATCCGGCTGCAGCTTGAAGGTCACGCCGCAGTATGTGACATCCAGCCCGCGGACGAGCGTTTCCGAGTCCAGGTGGCCCAGCTCACCCGAGCCGCAGAGACCAACAGAGAGGCCCTCCTGGCCACCAAGGCCGAGATCAGCGACTACAGGCGCCAGCTGCAGTCAAAAAGCGTGGAGCTCGACTCCGTGAAGGGAATGAGAGAGGCGCTGGAGAGGCAGCTCTTCGACCTGGAGCAGAGACACAAGGCTGAACTTCACCACTATCAGGTCAGTTTACACGTTCACTGCCGGGAGAATGGTGGTCTGGACTGATGCACGTATAAATGGCACACAAATCTGCAGCCCCCTGCTGCAGGACTTTCAAAAATCATAGAAATCTGATAAGCAAACTAATTATTACAGAAATAATCTTAATGCATGTGGAGTGTAATCATTCCTACACTAAGAACAGTTTTGAAAATTCGTTCAGGAGCTGTTTGGTAGAGGTCAACAGTTTTCTAAAATTAGCTTACACACTGTCTTAATAGATTCTCCCTTATTCACAGGATACCATCAGAGAGTTGGAAAATGAGCTGAGAAACACCAAGTATGACATGGGCAGCCATGTGCAGGAGTACCAGGATCTTCTCAATGTCAAAATGGCTTTGGACATGGAAATCTATTCTTACAGGTAAAGGTCACAGTCGAATGTCATCTGGAGTCTCACTAATTTTCACACAACATTTAAAAGGCTTTTAAAATGATACATGCATTTCTTTAAAATCTGTAAGCTTGTGTATCTACCATGTTGATGCTTTTTCCCAACAGAAAACTGTTGGAGGGCGAAGAATCGAGGTACTCCATTCTCTCTGATGCACATGTTTCAGTACCTTATGTTTATAGGCAGTCGCCCACCTATACTCTCCCTTGTGTCAAAAGGCAGGGGGGTGCGCCTCGGAAAGCAGAGCCACAGTACAAGTTTGTGGAGGAGATCATTACAGAGACCACCAGGGAGGACGTAGAGATATCAGACACGGGCTCTGAGGATGGCAGTGGGGCAGGAGAGGGCGATAAAGCAGAGAAGGTGTGCAGCGAAGAAGAGGAAGCAGGTAAGGCAACACAAAGTGATGTTCACACAGAGGAAGAAGACGCCCAGACGCCTGCCTCAGAGGACGACAAGGAGAGGCCCAGAGCAGAGGAAGAGGAAAACAAAGAAGAGCAATCACAAAAAGAAGACAAATCAGCCAAAATCTCTCTAGATATTTCTGAAGCTTCCAGTGAAATTGACAAGGGCGCTAAATTGCAGCAAAGTGAAGCACCTGCACCAGAACTCACTGACGTGAAATCTGAGGATAAAGATGAAACCAAAGTTGCTGATACAGTCTCTGAAAGCCAGGAGGCTGAGACAGAAACCAAACCAGACAAAGCACAAGAAGATATCACCAGTGACAAGAAAGTGCCTCTTGATATCGAAGGGCAGAAACAACAGGCAGATAAAGAGACAGACAAAGACAGTGAAAACCAGCCACAGCCACCCGAGGAAAAAGCTACTCCTGAGCCTGTGACAGAGCCAGAAGCAGAGTTGAAGCATCCTGACTTGCCCCCACTGAAAGACCCTGAGACCCAAGCTAAGGCCACAGAGGAAGTCTCTCAAAAAAATGAAGACACAAAGGTGACAGATAAGAAGGAGCCCACAGACAAGCCACAAAATGCCACTGCTGCAAAACCACCAGAGAAAGACATGGAAACAAGGGAGGTGAAATCTGTGGAGGTGGACGCGTCCACTGCTGGGCCACAGCCAGTTCCTGAAAAAGCTGAGGCAAGACATGAGGCTCCTCCAAAAGAAGACAGCAAAGCAGAATCAAAGGCCAGAGTAGAAACCTCGAAAGAGGATGTACGTGAAACTCCAAAGCCAGAGAGTAAAAAGGAGACAGATGTAGAGGATGTACAAAAAGATCTAGAAGCAACAAAACAGGCTGAGGGAGTAAAGCAAGAAGCACCACAAAAGAATGAAGAAAAGGAAACAACATCTGACCCCCAAGCAGAGACAAAGGTGGACAGCAAACCAGCTGCTGATGCAGAGACTGGGAAAGCAGAAAAGGTAGAAAGTGCCAAGTCTAGAGAGGCAGAAAAAACACAAGATGATGTTTCCAAATCAGCTTCAAATGAAACAGACATTGAGACAGCAGACAGGAAAGAGAGCGGAACAAAGGCCGTGATAGACGGCGCAAAAATAGATGAAGAGAAAACTGTCGAGTCAAAAGAAGGAAAAAAGGTGCCTGATCAAATGCAGTCAAAAGAGGAGCAGCCGAAAGCTGTGGCAGTGGAGACAAAATCTGAAAAGCAATCCGAGAACAATGCTACTAAAGAACATGTAGTAGAGAGTGTTAAAACAGAGGAAAAGGAACCTGCTAAATCCACTGAAAACGAGGCAGAAGCCATTCAGAAGGATGAACCCCCAAAGCCCGCTGAAAAGGAAACAAAAACTGAGGCACAAGCTGAGAAAAAAGAAACAGCCGAGAGCAAACCCGAGGCTTCAAAGGACACGAAAGAGGCGGACGTAATCAAGACCGGAGGACAAGAAACAGACACTAGAACCTCCAAAGACGTAGAAGTTGAACCAAGTGTTCCAAAGACTTCAGCAGAAAAAGAGCAAAGCAAAGACCAGACAAAAACAGTCAAAGACACACAGGAAGCCAAGGACACAAAAACTGAAAAAACAGACACGACAGGCGCCGGTGCATTACAAACCATCCCAACAGTAGACAGCATAAAAACTACGAGTCCTGAAAAAGACTCTGCACCCCCAAAACCTGATCAAAGCACGGAACCTGCTCCAAAAATACCATCAAAGAAAGAGCAAGACAAAGAACAGAAAGCTGCCATCACTGATGCAAATAAAGATACAAAGCAGAAAACAGACAAAGATATGCCAAAAGTCGCCGAGAATGGAGTATCTGTATAAGAACTGTAGGCTTGTCTGTGTAGAGAAGCAGACTGCAATTGAACAGTTGAATAATAAAGAGTGAATGTTGGATCCGTGCTTTAAAACTGCATGACTAGAGGTTTCAGCTGAACGAAAAAAACAAACAACTGCAGTGATCAAATGCAAGATAAGAGCTTTGACTGTGGCTGCTGCTAGTGCTGTATGCATGAAATCTGCTGCTGAATGTAAAAAAAATATATCATAGAACATAGAATGTATAAGATCAAATGAAATATTTTGCTATACTGCTAGCACTGAATAGAAAAAAATGTATATTAATGCAATTTATTGCCAAAATAAATATTATTTCAGCATATGAATCTGTTGTAGTGTGATTCCCTTTCTGCCTCTTCTCTCAAGTTCTGTGTGGGTATAAGTGAAGTTTTTTATTTAGTATTCATGCAGTGTCTGCAGAATAACAATAGATTGAAGTTAAAGTTATTTGCAAAATAATATTTCTTTAAGGGGTGGCGACATTGTTTCTGGGAGGGGGGATGTCATTAGTCCAAATAGGTAAAAAAAAAAAAAAAAAAACTATTGCCCTTGTTTCAACTGATCAGTAGTCAAAGGGATCCATATGCTACACAGCTGTATGGAGAGAGGCCATGTTCTAAAGCAGGGGTGTCAAACTCCAGTCCTGGAGGGACGTGGTCCAGCACGTTTTGGTGATGGATCACCTCACAAGTTAGAGGTCAGGTTTAGTGAATGTGTTTGAGGAGGAGAACCATCAAACTGTGCAGGACACCGACCCTCCAGGACCGGAGCTTGACACCCCTGTTCTGAAGAAAGAAATCAGGGCATGCAGAGGAAAGGGAGCTCCATTCAGCTACTCGAACAGATCGAGTACTGTTTGCTACAAATTGTTTTTCAGGACCTTTTCAGGAAAGATCTAACTGGCATGGCAGACAGGGATTGTAGGCCACAGTTTTGTGTTCTGACAAATATACATTATATGGACAAATGTATTGGGACGCCTGACCATTACACCAACAGGGACGTTAATTACTTTAATGCATTCAAATACATAGACTTTAATATGGAGTTGGCCCATCCCCTTTTGTTCTTGTAAGGCTTTCCACAAGATTTTGGAGTGTTTCACTGGGAATTTGTGCCCATGCATTCTGTACAGCAGGGGTCAACCTTTTTGATACTGAGAGCTACTTCACGGATACTGAGCCATGTGAAAAAAATGATTTTGAAAAGCTATAGTAAAGTAAAGTGACCATTCTGTCATACGTGAACACACCACGGCACACAGTGTGAACAGCACGAAATTCTCCCTCTGCATTTAAGCCATTCACCAAGTGAAGCAGCGGGCAGTCAGGAACAGAGCGCCCGGGGAGCAGTGGTACCACTAGCAGTCTTGGGATATAATCGTCTTGCTGTAAGGGTTCCAGCACCCATGCATTCAGTGCATTATTTAATGTTCTGCCCCAAATTGCCCTCCCACCAGAAATTTGTCCACGTTTCTAGTACAGGCATGCTGCTGTCCTGTTACATTACAGATAACTTAAGTGAGCACGGCTTGGCCATGATTGTTCAGGATTAATATTAAATTGCATTGTTTGCCAAACAAATACCACTTTATAAGATCTGGCCAAATCAGATTTAATTAGCTAATAAAATCCAAACTTGACTAAGTAACTATAAAACTTCTGATTTTGTTTCTACTGCCCTCTACTGCCTCACTGTGACCATTGAAAGAAATTCTCAAATACTGTTTATTTGAAGGTGTCAATCACTGCATAACCTGAATAAACTACAAGCTCTGAGTAATTTTTATTGAAGATATTTTTTAAAAGCCTGAAAAATATCAGCAAATGGTAGAAGATGTTCTCGTTTGTTCATTTTTTTGTTTGTTTTTTAGAAGTCATCGTCCCCCTCCTCCTCCTCCTCCACCTCCACCTCAGACACACTTGGGGAGATGGACACTCACACACGGGGCAGCGGTGTTTGAAAGAAGTCCAGCTTTACACCGAGTAACCCACAAAGCTCTGCCACAGACCTCTTGGAAAACTTTTTTCTCCTGCCGGTTAGGACCTCAGGGATTTCCCGCTCAGTCTCAGAAAGGTTCTGGACCAGCATCTTCATTCTGGGAGCAGTCCTTAACATGCTCCTGAGTGTCCTGCTTTTCATCTTCATCTTTGTGCCCAAGTTTCCACAGTCCTGGGGAGATAGACACACATTTACGGGGCAGCTGAGTCTCAGGTTCAGGTGTGCCGCAGTGATGTCTTGCACAAGCACAGGTGTGGATAATGATAGGATTCCTTTCACAACCTTACTATGCAGAGTCTTGCTGATCCTGTGCCTGTACATGACTCTCCTGTGAAACTCGTGTTACTGTGGTTTGGGTGCAGCCGGGTGAGTTGGATTAATGCCTGAAATCTGAAGACATTCTGCTGCAGCCTCATGCTGTGGGACTCTTAGGATCACGCGTGAGGCACAGAGCTGCTGCATGGCTTCATCAGTTGGTGATAGTGGTGTGTAGTCTACTAATAGATTCATTTTATTTGGTGACATTTACTTTATTTATAAAAATTTTGTTTTACTGCTCAACTTACAGCTGACCGGTACCATATACTGGACACAATTATCGGGACACACCTGTTTTTTGGGGTTTAGGCTGGCTGAGTGAAAGGTAAGAGGAGAATATACACTATATGGACAAAAGTATTGGGTCACCTGACCATTACACCAAAGGGGAATTTAATGACATTGCATTCAAATTCATGGCTTTTAATATGGAGTTGGTCCCCCTTTGCAGCTATAACAGCTTCCACTCTTCTTGGAAGACTTTCCTCAAGATTTTGGAGTTTCTGTGGTCTCAAAAGACCAAAATGTCTGTGTGCAGTGTGCAAACCGAGCTAAAGTTTCTATTTCTAGTGTCTTCTGAGTGTAGTGTGAACCAGAAATCAGATTCAGCTTCGTGTGGATTAAAAACACCTTCCTGTGCGTTTATCTATTAAACCCAACAAAATCTCTTTCTATCTGATCCTTAAAGCCCACAAATGAAACTTTATACTGAGTTGCTAAAAGCAAACAGATCCTCAGACATCACAAACGTAGCTCTTTAAAACTAAAGACTCGAAATTAAACACCTTACAGAACTGAACTAAAAACAAATTTCACAAAAACTCTAAGAATTAACCCTAAATTGTGCTGAAATTCAGGAGCCTGAAACACAACACTTTCCAGAAACACTTTCTGATAAAATAAAGACCATCTGCACATTAGAAGCTCTTTATAGTGAGTAAAAATTGACAACACACATGTATTCATGGAGAAAAAAAATAAATAACAAAAAGAGAAACTCGCCATTTCTACTATTAACAACACTCTTTAACTACAAATTCCTGCATTCTGTGACACGCGCATAACAAATAATTTTGAAAAGTGGGGGGAGGAGACGTCACCCCTCTTGTAATGGTTCCAGCGCCAATGCATACATACAATATAGTAACAAAAAAGTTACAGGATTATTCACTGCCACCAATTTACCAGCAGTACTAAGCCAGTGGTTCATACTGAGAGGCTGCCATTCATTGTTTCCCATTCAGCTCTCTCAACAACACACCTCTGATGTCACTGTTCATGAACAGAGTTCAGTCACAAATCGTAAACCATTGCAGGCAAAACAAGGTGGTAAGCACATTCACTTTAACTGAACCACCATGCATATAAGTTTAACATTATTTAACCACTTCAAACAAGCTGGGAAGAAAGTAACATTCATATATATATA
>JBBJLS010000148.1:13573938-13593295 GCA_037577275.1 Bryconaethiops microstoma | reverse complement strand
CTGAGCAGAGGTGTGTGTGTGTGTGTGAGAGGAAGGGATGGTTGATGTTCATGTGTGCCCATGTGTATGATGTAGCTCTTTGCGGTAACACAGTAAAAAAAAAAAAGTGGCTCTTGGTCTCTGACTGGTTGGCCACCCCTGATATAGAACAAGCTGGAAAGTTGTTATCTCAAGATGATAGGTTTGCTGGGTAAACTTTAATTTAAGGATTTCTTCTTGACTAAGAGATTATGTTTGTATGTAGAAGACCAAGGCTCAAGGTCTATCCTTGTAAGCAGATCTTATTTAAGCCAATGGACTGAACGCTAGAGTTCATAACCATCACCATAATCTTTACTTACAATAAAATAATTCTGAAGAATGAAAAGAAGAGGAAGAAGAAGAAGAAGAAGAAACAGTCAGGGCCACATGCTTTTGCATGTCTCGAAAGCCCAGGATTTGAAATAAAATGCCCTTGATGGATCTCACTGTCTCATTCAGGTGTCTTAACATTCTGGGCAAAGCTCCAGCCATGCTGTCTCAGCGGTGCTGCAAACAGGATGCAACAAGGCAGAGAAACAATTAGATTTGCATTGATTAATGGTGGATGAATGCTGGTGCGAACGGGCATGCTTTAGATGTTGCGGAGGGGTTGCAGCAGTTTAAATAAATGAAGCAAATGATACCCTGGGAAAGGTAGTTTTGGATGGGCCCTGGCTGCTTATCTGATTTGAGAGTGATTCATCTTTATAATAGGGTTCTCACACCTCAGAAAGATAAACATCTGTAAAATACAGAGTACTTAAAAGTATTTCATGCTTTGAATGTTGTTTTCAATACAATTATTTTCGTACGGTCATTTCAAGGCCCTTTTATTATCCTGGTGTCCCCTCTGTTAACGCTGACAACACCTAGCAAACGCATGACCATGTCTTCAGCAGAAACCTTGAAATGCCCTGCAGCCCTGCATTTTTCAGGAGTGCTGTCCATAGCTTTAAGAGCAGGGCTGCAGTGGTGTGTGTCCAGCTCAGTGATCAGATTTATCACATCATGTAAAATAAATGAGGTGTTCAGCAGGCCCAATAAGCACAGAAAAGCTTCCCTAGGACACTGAGATCAGCACTTCAGCTCATGTGCAAGGAGGCTTTATTCGGAAGATGTGCTAGTTAAATTAGCCACAAATGAGCTTCAGATGTAAACGACTATTGTGTCGAACATGGAGTCCTTTTCATCAGTTTCCAGTTCAAAATATGCAATACGCCATGAAAATGATTCACACGTTCTACCAAGTGGATGTGTGAACATTTGTCTCCAAAATTTCAGTGTGTACTTACTTACCTTGAAACCTTACGGTAAAACCCTTTAGCGCCACTGCTGTACATCCATGCATCTCTTCCGTATTCATTAAACTTACCAGACCTCGACAATTCATTAGGAATTCGGATACAGGTTTTGGAGAAACCCACGTAGACACCGAACTTTTGGATTAAGGTTTTATTTTATTGCTCCATTCCATCTTCCCTTAAAAACACGACACAACATAGTCACTTACATCTCAATTAAGAAACTTAAAGTAAACCTCCTATAAGTGTGATAATACTGAGAGAAAATTATAAAGATACATAAAATACAAAACTATACAGGTAAGTTACAGTTGTTTTTTTCAGTTTCACAAAACCATATTTAGCTACTGAGAAAGCCACGACAATGTGAAATGCTCATTCAATTCCAACTGCTTCCTCTCTATTTTGACACAGTGTTCATGAAAGGATGACATTAGTGGCCGAGAGGAGTTTAAAGATTCCAGGAAATCATGGTGACAGTCGGATCTTTTAGGCAGTTTTGTGTCGGGCAACCACCGATGATATAACAGGAGCACAGAGTCTGGCAAAAACAAGCATCATATTTGCAAGAATGTATAGGTTTACTTCATTTTATTTGGTTGTTTTTCATTCTATATACTTTCGAATATGGGAAATCAAACAAATCAAAATACATCAATAGTTCATTAAAAACTTTTTTTTTTTTTTACAAAAATTACATACAATATTCAAAGAAAATTCACAGAGAGAAAAATGGAATAAGATGGAGGGGCAGAAAACAGTCGAGTTGACTATGTTCAAGTCGATTCAGTAGTAATGCACTGCAGTTTTATGCAAGAAAAAACTTTCTAAGCAGATCTGAATCGTCTGGGTGGACGTTAATAAAGACCAAACAATCTGATGACCAACAGAACTCGCCTACAAGCAACCTGGAGCATGGTACTGAAGTGAAGAGACAAATGAGATCATTACTGCACTTTAAAACAGATCAAAGCTGAAAAAAAACAGGGCGCAGTGCACCAATTGAAGGTTATTCCCCACAAGGCCAAGTTTGCAGCAGTGTCACAATGTAGAAAGTCTACACATCATAGTTTGTCCAAAAAATGTATCACAGTTTGAATTTGATTATATTGATGCTCAGGGGTTCCACGCTGTTGTAAAGATCAAGGAGCCAGCTCCTATTCATCTGTAATATTGTCAAAAATCCACTGGTACACTGGATGTTGATTTTGAACTAAACATAAAAAGACATCAGGCTGCGTTCACATAAAACTGAGCTAATTAGGTTATGCACGCTGTATAAAGGGCATTCCTGCATTCATCTTGTAGCAAAGCTCAACACAGTCGATAGTAAGGTCCCATGTGCCCAACGGTCCTCCCATACAGGAAGAGTTTATTTGGCTGTGCAAAATTAAACCTGTGAACATGTAGTGTTATTTGCATTAAATGAGAAAGTATTCTTTAGGAAATTATGCTGGGTCACTCCAACTAAAAACTTTGCAAAATTTGTAGCTAAAACAGGGAGAGGCCTGTAATCGTATCTGATTCCTTATGGTCAAATTGCACAGAGCAGTTATGATGGACTGAAGTCTCTTTCACAAAGGTATGACCTACCGAGTGTCACTAGATGGCAGGAGCATACTTTCAAGTTCTGATTTCAAGTCAACCCGCACTGTTTCACTTTGCAAAAATCAACACATTTTATTACCCAGATAAATCCAAAGTTGTGTCAAAATCATCTGCTGGATGTGGTCAAACTAAAACTGCTATTTCCTCAGTGTTGTGTGATGTAAAAATGCTATTATGTCACACAACACTTCCTTAACAGTATGACCCTTGCGAGTAGAGCTGTAAACTACTGTCTTGGGAAATTTCTGACATTGTGCAAACAAGCAAAAGTTTGCGGTGATTTGCAAAAGAGATCAAATTACATAATTCCTGAAGAAAGCTTTGACAGCAAAATCACAATCTTTTTTTTTTCTTTTTTTCCCCCCATCATCATTAACTGCAGGAACAGGGAAAAAAGGAGAATGAAAAATGAAAAAGAATGACTAAATAAGGGAAGGGGAAAACCGAAAGCTGGCATTTACGTGGGTTATGTCAAGCCATTATGCCACGTGCGTAAGCATTTCCTAATTATAATATGAATCAGACCAGTCTTGTATGAATAAGAAATACGTGGAACATCTAAGTGAAACCTTTCAATAATAAATGCCTGATTAGGATTGTACAAATCTCACTGTTAAGGAAGGGGATCAGATTTAAGACTGACAAACATTTCATTCAGGCATAGAAAACATGAATCAGTCAGGAAGGTTGAGTGGTGCTACATGGAATGTCCCCCCTACAGAAAAATGTCCTCTGCTTGGTAAAGAGTGGGTTTTAAACAGTAGTCTACATTCTGGAGCCCTCGGAGGGTACGTTCATGGACTGATTTACTAAAGTCTTTAGCCTGTGCAAAGTTTATAGCAGGTACAAAAACAGTCCCATAGCTAATGACTGGTCAGTGTATTCCTCAGGAGCCAATCACAAGTTACAGCATGTTCATGTATTTGCCAGTGCTAAGACTTGTGACGTGCAAACGGCTTTAGTGAATCTAGCCCTTTGTTAAATGGAGATTCAATTCAATTTGCTTTGATTCAGTATTATACACAAAATAACTTACAGATGAAATAAAACAGGAAAAAAAAAACACAACGAAAGCTAATCAACCCATTTATCCGACACTGACAGAAGTCAGAAAATATGCAATGACTATAATTCTAAAAGACGACCATTTCCCTCATGGGTCCTCCAAATTCCATTTTTTCCACCTGAAGGTTGCTTGGGAATACAAATGTCATATAAAATGTGAGAAAAGCTTTCAAAATTTCAAGCTTGTTCTTTTTTCCATATCTTTTCATACTTAATGTATAAAGAGAAATGTATGGATATTAAAACAGGGGAGCCTTAGAACAGGGAACTAAAAAAGTGCTTCAATGCATTGTTAAGGACTCCATTTGAACTGGCGCAGAGACATATACTCACACACGGCGAGCGCAGGGGCGCGCACACACAGCTCGACTGGCGGTTTTCACATCTCATACGACAGCAGTACAATGGCAGTAGTTGGTTCTGGCGCACACCGATTCATAATGGTCAGCCAACAACTTACAGGAACAGAACAGACAAACAAAGAGAAAGTAACACCTAAACGATAGAAGTCCTGTCTCAGTCACTCTGCCCAGTGCTGTGTGGCGCCACCTGTGGCCCAAAGGAGGCAAATCATCATCTGGTCCCATTGAAGGGGAGGGCGCTGTGCACAGGCTGGGTCACACGTGCAGTACCTCCATGCTGTAATCCTCTGTCTCTGTGTACTGAGAAGAGTTTGTATCCGACTGCGCTGGCCCGAGAGCCTCTTTATTGTCCAGGTTTGGCTCCATAAGTGCAGGTTTCTCGAAAATCAACTTTTTACAGGTCTCTGGGCGGTTTTGCACATATATGACTCTGTTGTAGGCCTTGAGTCTCTTCCACAGCTGAATGTAGACTTTGCATTGTACATACATGAACACCAGTCCGCCAGTAAAGCCAATGGCCACCACAACAAGCTTGGTCCAAAAAGGCCATTCAAGTATCCCTACAGAAAACAGGAACAGACTCTCATTACGAATCAAGTCACAGGATCATTAAACCCAGAGTGAAATTCACCTTCATGGTAGAGTTCCTGTGATGAGGAACTGACAAACATAATTATCATTTTAACTATTAGGGCCTGTTTCCCAGATCCTCACATCTGGGAAACCTGCTCTATAAACATGAATCAGCCTTGGTTTACGGGGGAAAAACAGCAGTACACGGTCATGAATGAACATATATTCATTCCAGAATCAATCGTATGAGGGAACCACGTTTTCAGCACCAGAGAATGACAATTGCTTAAAACAATCAGTCATTCCTGAATGTATACGATATAATTCTGGAATGCTATGCATTCTCTAAATGTATGCCAAGCGCACTGCTCTAGCTACAGGGCGGACACAGGAGAAATATTGTTACTGGAATCACGCACAAAATTGCTCATTGAGGACACCCAATGAAGAGTCCTGCTTAATAGACCTCCAACTTCATCCTAGTTTGTAACGTGAATTAAGACAACAATTATTAACGACACTTGATGCCTAGGCATCGCTAAACAAGCCTATTCGAGAGAAACTTGCAGCCAATTTGAGTTACTGCATTTTTTCAAGATAAAGTCATGCTGACTAGCACTGACCATCCTAAACCCATTACACTGTCCTCTCATGGATTTCCCATCTTTTAAGAAGCATTTTATTTAGGGAGATATGAATTACGAGGAGAAACAGAAGTCATTCCAAAGAACTGCAGCGGCAGTGTAAGTTTTATAGTGCGCCTTTCACACAGCGCATTAGACTAGAGAATCTCATTTTTCATTGTACAGTATATCTTAATGTCAAAAACAGAAAGATAGGGAGTGGGTCGCAATGTGGTAAATCACTATTTTCTACTGCCAGCTCACACACAAGGCCTGAACATTGAACAAAATACTGTACTGCTTTTGGAGGCTCCGTAAGTTAGGCCAGGGTGCAGCTTTAGGGCTCCTGACATGGTGAGCAAGAATAGAGTAGAGAGAGAGAAAGAGAGAGAGAGGAGTTAGTGCTGTAGGCATGGCACCTTCTCTCTGGGGAAATCTGTACAAGCTGAAAAGAACAGACCTGGCAGGAGTCTAATCACACATGCACACCTTTGCTGATCAAGGATTTTCCCAGGTGGACTGAGACACTTGTTCTGCACGAAACCAATTTTGAACTTACTTCTTTTTAGCAGATAAGGAGAGGAACAGAGTGTGTGTTTTCCTCTAGCCTTTACTTTGAAATATGCAATATTGGGATAGAGCTGGGGTTTGTGGGGAAGAATTCAGCAAATGCTGATTTGAGCCGTGACTGAATAAGGTATCTGTTTTGGGGACTATTATGTATGATGACTATTCTAAAAAATTATTAAAAATATATAAAAGGAAATTTTGAGCGATTTTCAACAATAATTACGTGATAGATCATGAGATCAGCTTGAATGTTTGCCAAAATGTAATGGAATTACAAAGTAGAGGAAGGTTAGTTTAAACTGTAGTCAATGTGATTAAGAAGAAAGTGTACTTAGCTCCTTTAAAATGTCATGTGGATTTTTATCACTTGAATGGGCAACCTATTAAGCATGGTTACAATGGTCACTTTTTAATATTTTTTTTTAAAAGAAAGGTAAGAAATTGCAACAGCAATTATATGCAATTGTAATTGTAGTAAGGTCCTATTTTGGTCGTAGCCTTTGTCTGAGGTAAATTCCCTCATAGCAACTGTTGATAGGTTGGACAAACTTTACCGAATGCTGACAAAAGTGAAAAATTGTGGCATTGTTTTTGTCAAAAAAGCCACATTATTTAGACTGCTACAGAGGACATTATGTTGAGTTTCCAATTTATAGAGGTGAACAGTCTACAGAGTTGAACTATGCTGATCTATCTAATCAAAACTATTAAGGTTGGAAATAATGAGCCACCACAATAACAATCTATGCCAACAGAGTGACCTTCCACAGGAAACTGAAATGAATAATTACTCTAAATTTAACTCTAAGTTTCTCATTTGGTTCAACATGATTTTTGTCAGCATTGTTCAACTTTATAACAGTTGCTCCAAACAAACACATTTGTTCTGAAGAGCACATTTAGGTCTACTGGAGTCTCACTTGATCTCTCTTCAAACACATTCATAACCTACAACCTTTTAAAGTTTTAAAGTCATAATTTAAATCCGTCACATCTGAACATCAAGGTTTCATCTTGGCAGGACATGTTAATGCACAAGATAAAGTGAGAATTAAGAAGCTGGTCTGCTATAAAGTACTAAAATGCTTGAAAGTGTCTTTGCCCACCAGCATGAGGCAGGCACACAACATACAGAAATTAATCAGAGTGTAAGAACTTCTCCCTGGAAGCGATTAGCAGTAAAAGCTCTAAATGGTGGGTGAAACTAACATGTGGAGCTGAAGGGAAAGCAGAAACGAGGGAAGAATCAGACATTTGACCAGAGAGAAGCAGGGGATCAGACATTTGAGGAGAGAAGAGGAGAAAAGATTAGACATTTGGAGAAGTGAAGAAAGAACCAGAGTCAGATGTCAGAGGAAAGGCAAATCAGATGTTAAAGTAGAAAGTGTTTTACCTGGTATTCTCCCGGCTGCATGGTTAAAGAGAGTTTATTACTATTTCACTACAGGTAGGAGTAGGAAGTTTGAGCACGTGGGGAGGCACTGTACTTTTTCCAATTACATCTGTAAATAGCTGCAGAGGTGACTTACATAAACTGTGTACGTAATACAAGGTGATGACTATTAAATAAAGAACATTCTTCAGGTAGGTGAAGGTGAGAAACACTCATTTAACTTAAAGAATGAGGCAGCTGTAGGTACTCTGGCTGAGCGAGGAACATCTGTAACACTCCACACTTTGCTCCATTGAGTAAGACCAATGTACTTTAGTGGGGATACAACAGATCTACAGTGAAACCTGCATGAAAGGCAGCAGAACAATGTTTTTTGGGAGGATGTTCTAGGGAGAGGGCTAAGGGTCAGGGATTTCCCAGGGCTGGCTAAGGATGGGGAAGAAGACTGACCTTGTTTGATCTCTTCTGCAGTGCGGTCGATCAGGACGTACAGTGACCAGACTACGCATGTGATGGCAATAACGTGGAAGGTGACAGAACACATGATCTTCCTTCTTTCGCTGGCTGTCATCTGTAGCTTCTCCCACTACAGAGTGGAGAGAGAGAGAGCGAGCGAGAGAGAGCGAGAGAGAGAACATTAGCACAAATCTGGTGTCTTTAACTCATTAAACTGAAAGGACCCCGTGCATCAGCATATACTATTATTGTGACATGCCTTTGCAAAACTGCTGTCACAGAAATCTCTATCACAAAGTTCTCTAACCAATGAACAAATGTGCGCTAATATCTTTCAAACATAATGTAGGCCAATCCTTTCTCAGGAATGTATATTCAAAATAATATATTTGAACCTATATTGCCCTAACCAGAACACATTTCGAACACACAATACACTTTGAGAATTTTTTTAAATCACAAAAACAAGTGTGTCACAATGTGATGATCTTGCCGGCATTGTTCAGACTTAGTGGGCCCATAATTACTCTCATAATATACATACATATACAAACACACATATATAATTATTCATTATTGGTTAATGAATAATAAATATAAATGACCCAGAGCAGTGTACAATGACCCCTATTTTGTTGTGATAAACAGGGATTAGAGCAGAACCTATGCAGTCCGTCTTACAAGCAGCACTGTGTTGCACTACGGAATACAAAGACATAGAGCATCCAGCTTAAAGACCTGATTTCATCTGGTCTTTCTACCCTTAAGATGACTATAAATATTTGATGCGAATTTCGTTGTACGATTTTGGAGCAGCAGCTTCATGTCATGTTTTTCAGTAAATCTAAGTCCTAGAAATAAAAACTCACCCAAAGAGCAAACACAGCCAGTTCTGCTGACGAAACTCATTCAAAACTCTTAATCAATAAATCCTATTATTAAAATAGGAACTCAGCATCAACACAATCATCCTTTTAGGCTTCAAACAGAAAGCTAAAAAAGTGAGATTCATTTTTCGATCTCACTAAAGGCAGAACATTTACTTACATTCATAAATGATTAAGTATAGCTCAGCGATGTTCCTAAAAATCTCTGCTCTAAGCAGCTGGTGTTCAGAGAAGCTACTGCTGAGAATCAAGGCCACCCAGAGCTCTATAATTCTGCTCTTCTACAAAGCCGCTGAAGATATATACACATACATGGTTTGGTGGGGCGGCTTGTCTCGCACATATCTATATATGCAAGGAACCTCAGAAATGTTTAAATATTCACTAGAAGAATGCTAGCTTGAAATATGCTTCTGTATGTGGTACACTAGCAAGAGCCGCTCACTAAAAGTAGGACATGTGCAAGCTGCCTTTTCCCCTCCCATTACAT
Source organism: Bryconaethiops microstoma (assembly GCA_037577275.1). NCBI lineage: Eukaryota > Metazoa > Chordata > Actinopteri > Characiformes > Alestidae > Bryconaethiops > Bryconaethiops microstoma. Next base: position 13,583,946 of record JBBJLS010000148.1, on the reverse strand, counting down.
GCTCAGTACAGGGAGATGGATCAGTCAGGGAGCATAATAATGTGGCATAATGGAAAAGAATGCAGTCACTGTTGCTATTGTGCTCATACTGTTATCCTGCGTAACTGCCTGGCACCTGGCCATGACATGTTCTACAGCAGCCTGTTAGAGCTGAAAGCCCATGGCAGTACATGAGCCACCCAGAGACTCACCATTTGATGCTCAGTATGAGACACACAACTCAGGAAATTTAATTGAAAGAGGAACTGGTGGGCAATAAAGACCAATAATGGTACTGCCTGGAATTGCATTTTGTTGCCTCCACTAATAAACACACAGCTTTTAATCATTATAGCCTACTGAGAATGAAGCAGTGTTTAGCCTTGCCTGGCTGTGTGAGGTGGTGTTCCATGAAAAAAGATAGATCATTTAACCACATCTACTGGGCTGAGATCAGTCTGATCAAGGCACGCACTTAAGAGTCTTAATTAGCAGTAACCGCAATACATGATTAGTCTTGACTTTTCATTTTATCCGGCACACCTGCCATATAGGTATACAATTCCTTTCTCTAGTTCATCTGTTATACGTTGCTATGCACATTTACTCAGTCACACTCTACCTAAGGCAAGTCCAGCACTATGCAGATTAATGTTCGCTCTCATCTAACATCTTGCTGATTAGCTGTTGAGTTGAATCAGGTTTGCTTAATGAGGTGGAATATTGAAGTCTGCAGTGCTGTGGCCTGTGTGCAGGTTTCAGAGAGAGTAGTTCTGGTCTTGCAACATCCCACTACACTGTCACATTCTGATCCCATGCTTTATTTGATGTTTGTACAGTTGTTTTATTGTGTTATTGGTCTGAGCAGCTTCACAGCTCTCAGTAAAGGTCATAGTAATATACTCCTGAACATGGCTCATCATGAGAATTTACTTTTCCTTTCTTTAACATAAGAATCTTTTAATTTCTCAAATGTTTTTTTCTTTTCTTTATTAATTATTGTGAAATATACAGGATAAAAGGTGCAAGATCCCATATCTGATATTACATTTTTGTATTTAGAGCAGTAGCCATTGTTGGGGTTGATCAGTCTACTAACCAGTCTATTAAGTTTAACCAGTCTTTTAAGTTTAGGCGTAAGTTTTTTGTCAATGTCTGTCACTCCATTGTGTGTGTGTGTGTGTGTGTGTGAATCCACAGTGTTCTAATATTTATTTATGTATCCACTATGTACATATATACATACATACATACATAACATATGCTCACTGTGTACATACATACTTATCTAAGTTTACACATAGTTTACACAAACACACACACGTATACATTTTTACAACACATGCACATATTTTTATTTTATCCTATTTTTATATTCCTAGATTGTATAGTGCACATTTGTATTTTTATTCTACTTTATTCTATTCTATTGTTTCTCATTTTTGCTGCTCTTTGTTTCTGTCCACTTTCTGCCATTACAATGCAAATTTCACACTTTTGGGACTAATAAAGGTTTATCTTAAGTTGTGAGTCAGCTAAGACTCTGGGGTCTGTGTTGAGTTGCAAGTCAATTGAACGTGACTCTGTGTCAAGTCAGGTGTCCAACAAGCCAGTCAGGTATAGATGAGTCTGATGTTGAGTCACGGGTCAGTTAAGGGCATGTCTGAGTTGAGTCACAAGTCTGTTATAGGCTAAAAAGACAATGTCTTATGAGTGAGTCAGTTAAAGAGGAGTTTGAGTTGAGGGTCATCTAAGGGCAAGTCTGAGTTAAGTCATGTGTCCGTTAAGGGTGAGAAAGAAAAGAGGTGTTAAAGATGAGTTGAATCACAAGTCAGTTGAAGATGAGTCAGAGTCAAGTAGGGCAAGTTTATGTCAGTTAAGGGCAAGTTTGAATCAAGTCACAAGTCAGTAAAGGTAGGTCGCTATTGGCATGTCCTCTCAGAGTCCCGAGTCAAGTCAATATGTGTATACCAGCACAAATTGTTTAGTTAAATACCTCACATTACATTCACAAAGCTTTTGTTGAATGTGTAAGGATAAAACCTCTTTGATTTTTTTTTTTGTACACCACAAATAACTAGCAGTGAAAATGTCATTTTACCAAAAATAGCACATCACTGATTAAACAGTAGAATCACAGTAGAATCAATGCCACCACCCATGTTAGCAAAATTAACACACCAAACATGTCTCAGCTGACCGGGCTAAAGTGAGGAAGTAAAATGCACGTGAGTTTGTGTTTGTGTGACGTTGGCGAGGTGCAGCGGACCTCTACGCTGAATGAATCTGGACAGCTGGTGATGAAGTTTCATAAATCAGCTGAGGAGCAGCCAGGTTTGATAAATGACCTGGACTCTCCTCTATCCTTTCTCTTACACAAACACACACCAGTGACAAGCCGATGCCTCTCTACTGCTGCTACTCTTCCAGATCTATGGGCTGGTTAAAGATCATTTGAACTTCTCATTACTCTTCTCTCAACGACACTGTGGATTTTGTGTATTCGGGTATATGTCTGTTACGTCAGTCTGTATTTCTTACTCTTTGGCTTTTTTCAAGCCACAACATTTTGTTTGATCAGCGAAGATCTTTATGTATGTGAGTGTAGTGACACTTATCTGAGTACTAAAATCAGGAGCTCAGAGCGTCAGAGCTTCAATCCGGATTGTTGGGTGAGTTCTAACACTGTTTGCTGATAGGCCTGGGTGGTATGACCCTATACCGTAATATGTTATAGCAATTCAACAATATTCAATATTTTTCAATATCAATCACCCCCATTTCCCTGTCAACATCCCTGGGTGGGCATGGATTGATAGACTGAAACTTTCCATGTTCAGAAATACAGACTACTGTAAGCCTGTAAAATGATGCTTGGGCTAGCCCAAGTACTTCGGTATTTGAGATCTTGATCCAGACTCTTGTCTGAAATATGTAGTCAAATGTACAGACCTTGTTCTGAAGTTTGATGACTTCACCAGCACTTTCCCCTCACACAATATCACACATGCTCACCATCAGAGCCTGCATAGGAACAATCTTTCATTCTGTGCAAATGGATATATTTGAGAGAGATAAGAGACAACTTGCTTTCTCTACACTGTGGCTGTGAAAAATGACTGGTACAGGAACACACTCAGGAGCAGAAAGAACCAGCTGCGAGATACTAAGGGCTTCCATTTGTTTCCTGAATGTTTTTTTTTTATTATTATTTTTTCAGGTTTTCAGTTTTGCTATCGCTCTTCTGCACAGAGAACAGAGTGTCTGGAAAGGTGGGGAGAGGAATGATTCTTATTCTCGGGGGAACTGAGGACTGAACATTATTTTAGTTTTACGAGGTCAGGAGAGTCCACTGTAAAGTTCAAGGGAAGGATATATTCCATGTGAGTGAAAGGCTTTAAATGACTCTCATTAAGTGTCATCTAATGGAATAAGTGCTGGAATCATACCAGCAAGCAGGTGGCACAAAGTCAAGGCCTCGGTTTTCTCCATTGTTTTGTGTATTTATCTCATTTTGGTATACATACAACTTCTATTGCATAATTATTAAAATGTAAGTATATGATTATAAGATTTAATGATGAGATTTCATCATCAATTACACTATGTGTTGTTGGCTTCATGTCTTTCTTCTCATCTGAACATATCCAGAATTCACTACTTTGTTGTACTTTATCTCATTCCATTCAGCACAAACTCAGTAGTACTACTTACATTTAAATTTACATTTATGGCATTTAGCAGATGCTTTTATCCAAAGTGACTTCCATTCCCTAACTACAGGGGACAGTCTCCCCGAAAACAACTTGGGGTTAATAGTCTTGCTCAGGAACCCAGTAGTGGTTTGCTGAAGGTAGGATTCGAACCCATGACCTCTTGGTCCAAAGGCAAGCATCCTACCGTCTAGGCCACCATCCTAACCACTAGGACACCACTTATTTACACAAATATAAGATATTAAAGATGAAAATGTTTAATGGAAGAATGATCAAAAACCTCATGGAATTTTGCTGTCTACATTACATTTGTAACATCTAGTTTCACTTCATACCCACAAAATTTCCAATGGCAAATATGAATGCACAGGTGAGATCTTTTTGGTGTGGGTTTCCTCACTTTCAGTGATGAAAGATCTGAGTGATGACAGTGCCCTCTTGTGGAGAATTTGTATCCTGAGCACTGCATCTTCATTACAACTCACTGATGTGTTGACAAATTAGTTTAGCCAGTTTGCAGAGAACATGAAGTGTGACTGACTGAGTTGGCATGAAAGCTTATTCATGTCGCTACAAAGAACTGAATTAGGGTACTAACTTTTAAGTAAGATATTAAATATAAAATTAGATTATGAAAATAAACAAAACATGTTTGCATGAAATTTGCAACATTTACTTAAAATTTCTTCTTGGCATAGATGAATGCATTGTTGAACTCCGGGTGGTGTGGATCTACTCCCTTTCACTGATTGCAACCTCAGTGCTAATAGCGCCCCTTGTGGAGAATCCAACCCAAGCTTTATAAAAACCAGATGTGCTCACATTTGTTTCACTTGAGCGACTAATTTCGCTAATTTTATTGCCATGCAATCCTGGTATTACTAAGAACTGAATTAGGGTCCCAGTGATGAAAGCCCCAAGTTAACTTGCCAGGTAACTTTGTCACAGTCCCTAAAATTCAGACTTTTATATATGCATCTATTGCAAGTGACCTCCAAGACCCTCATTTATGTGCTCACCTTTCCAGGTGCCCTTTTCTTCAGGCTGAGGACCCTCATTATGCAAACAAGCCGTCAGCTATTGCTGTAGCCAGGTAGCAGTATAGCCAAACCCCTGATTTTATTTGTAGATGGAGCATTAGTAGGTGAACTCTGTCTGGCTGGACCTCATATGCATTTGCACCAAGTTGACGTCTGAACCCCAGGCAAGCTCCAGAGTATCTGCTTTCATTCTCAGATGTGTTCCTCTTTGTGATGTGCATACATCGGAGGATCTCTGGATAAGATGTGACCATGGGCTTTTAGCCTCTCGCTAAAAGGGCCATGAATCCAGTGACCTCCGACAAATTACTTGGTATCACTTTGGTCTCATCCCCATTCTCTGTGCTTCCATGTCTCCTCAAAAAGTTCCGTAATTAGAAAGCCATTAAGGGCATCTCTTGAGTCAAGGAATAACAGAAAAGACGTGTATCCACATAGAATTCCTTTCAGTGATTCCTGAAGTGCTCCATGTGTCTCCATGGGAGGTGGAAGCTCTAATGGCCTTAGGCCTACAGCTTTTCTTTTAACTCATGTCTATTTCTATTGTGTGTTTGTTCCTTTCTTCCTGGATGCGCTAGTAATGATGGCTGTCTACCTCAGGGTGAAGGAAAAACAGATCCAGCGGAGAAGTGTGGAAAGTTACGGCAGACTCTTAATACACTGAGGAACGAGGTGTTGTGGAATGTGGTCTGCTTTCTGCTTAATTGGGTGGTCTCGCATCCTGTGGGAGGAGTTATTGATTGGAAAAAGGCCATAGAGCCTGAGAGGAGGTCCAATTATCAACTCCCGCCATTCTGCACCATTAGCAGGCAAACCAGAGGGGATGGGGTGGTCTTTTGGGTCAGGCTCAGTGCATCTATTCCATTTATTCATGTATTCTTTTGATAAAAAGCTTCAAAAATGTTTTTATCTGAAATAAACCCTTTAACCCTACTAAAATCTGGCCGATTTTCAAATTTTCTCTCTAGAAAATGCAGTAAATTTAATTGGTTTTGTTCTAAAGTTCCATGACTTTGTTTACCCAAGGCACTGGAATGCATAAAAAAATTATTTGAGAATTTTTATTATATTTTATGTGTTTTATTGAACTTATGAACACTCATTGTGTTCCCTGTCAAAAATGACCAGTTATTAGAAATTAGTTAGTAAGACTACGATTAGTGTATAAAATAGAGTTTAAGAACATTCTCACACCCCACCATGCTGGAGCCTTTGATCACACATGCATGCAAATTTCCTGAAGAAATTTTGAGATGGGCCTGCCATCTAGAATCTCAATTGCATCCGCTTTCTTCACCTGAGCAACCATCTTGTATACCTTTGCAACCACATAGAAACTCCCCAGCCAACAAGTCCTGCACCCTAGGACCTACCTTCAAACTACATAGCAACCACCTCCTACACCACAGCAAGCACCCAGCAACACTCTAGCAACCACTTTGTATACCATAGCAAAAATCCAGAAACTCTTTAGCCACCACTTCCTACAAATAGAATCTGCCTAGAAACTACTTAGCAACCAAATCCTAAACCACAGCAGGCATCTAGCAACACCCTAGCAACCACTTTGTATATCATAGTAACCACCTAAAAACTCCCTAGCAACCACCTCATCTATTGTAGCAACTACCTAGAAACTACTTAGCAACCACATTGTATCCGATAGCAACCATCTAGAAACTTCGTAACTACAACCTCCTTCACATAGCAACTCCCTAAAAACTGTTTAGTAACCACCTCCTAAACCATAGCAACCGCCTAAAAACTACTTAGCAACCCACTCTGATGCCATAGCAACCACCTTTTATACCTTAGCAACCACAAAAAACTTTGTCTTTTTTCTTTACTAAATAAATCATACTGGTCACTTTTGACCGGGAACATGACAGATGTTATTTTGTGCAACTTTTAAAGAAAATTTAAATGGTTTAAAAAATAGTAAAAAAATTGTTGATTGTTAAACATTGAAATGAGGTACTCTGTGATAAACAGTACAAAATGTTTCACCTCAGTATGCTTTACAATCAAAATAATCTGTCGATAATCATTTTTTCTTAAAAAGAAAAAAACAAGTTGTATTTGGTTTACGAGGCCTACAAGCGATAAATAGCAAATGGAAATTCAAAACCTGTGATATTCACATACATTTGAGTTAGTAGAGAGTTCCAACACAACATTGGGTAGTAATATATATATTATCATGGATTTATAATCAACTAACATGTTCCCAGTCAAAAGGAACACAAAGAGTGTTAAGCCGAAATGAACACAATAGGAGGGTTAAATAACTCCTCTAACACGTTGGCACACCAGTCTCTTTTCTTTCTTCTCCAGCCCAGATCCTTTCAATTCAGAGTCCCCCTCTCAACTGACTGGAGAGTCTTTAATCCTGCCCTAATACCGTTCAGATGTCGTTTATTAGTAGAGAAGCCCAACAACAGTTTCCTCCTCCACCATATATAAATATTTCTAAAGCCTTATTCCAACAAACATCTGTTGTCATAACACTTTCCCCAGAATGAAATTGACTAAAGCAGCCTTTATAACTGGTACTTTTGGGAATAAACCTCTTTAAATGTTAATGTAGAAAGCTACCTATCAATCTTACTGGAAAAGGTTCTCATCAGTCTTTTTTTGCTGGAGAGATTTATAGTAGATGTTGACAATGTGATTTGAAACAAACTTGGTATCCTCGGTCAATACTAAAAAATCTCTCCTCGCCGTTCTTGGATGTTGGTTTACCAGAAACCCCTACTTTAAGGGTGCATCTTGTAGGTTTACAGTTACATAATATAGCCTGCAGCACATTTTATAAGCCCACCAAACCTGTCCATCAGTAGAGGGAGATCACCATATTATTAAGCGGTAGTGCATCGTGGGCATAGCAGTGACACCAGCATGTCTGAGTGTAGCATGTGTGCATTGCACTGGTGCCAGTGTATCAGACACAGAAGATTATTTTCACTGACTGGTTAAGAGTGGTCAGCCACCCAAAACTATACAGTCTACTGTAACCTGAAGTGGTTTGAGGATGACCGATACAAGTTGTACATGGGAGAAGAGCCTCTACCTATAAATGTACAAGATGCAGCAGCAAGGTATGGGTTTCTAATAAAGTGGCCAGTAAGTGCACACCGTGTTTAGAAATATTCTAGTGCTACACACAAACTACTATGCTGAGATCCACTGCTTAAATATCTGGTAAATAAATAATACCTGATTCAAGTGATGGATGGGGTAGAGGAGAATTAAAAAATTCTGCAGCAATCTGCTAATCGATGCAGATATGTGATGGGTACCTAGAAAACTGGCAACCCAGTGGTTGATATAGATCAGTGTTGCATCATACATTCTCTGGGAAGTCACTATTTGAACAGTTCTATCAGTGTATGTGGTATTGAGTGTTGTGTGGGATGGGAAACTAACTGTTTGTATGAACCAGACAGTGGCGTAAGGATAACCATTGACAGACAGCTTGTTTCAGGGCCATAGAGAGGAAGAGAACCAGTCATACATATTAAACTAGAGCAGCAAGAATAATGCATGCGAGGGCCTAGAATATGAAGCCAGGTGGGGCTGCTATGCTGGTCGCCTATTGCAGTGAGATTCAGAAGTCCACCAGAAATTAATGGGCTTCCCACCCTCTCCTCATTTTCAGGACAGTGGAGAAGCTGTGAAACACTCTGATCTGATTTATCGGGGAACTGAGCTAGAGAGCTTCACCATTGTGGTTGCTTTTGGACTATTAGCACTTTAGGCTTAAACTTTTACTGAGGAATCCTGTTTCAAGAAATAATCTTGCACTTTCTCTACAAAAAGGGCCTTGTAATGCTGTGATTTTGTTTAGGCCATGTATTTGGCAGTCTTTGACTGTACAACGTAATGGTAAATGGTAAATGGGCTTATAAAAAGCCTCAGAAAAATCATGCCTAGAATGCCCAGACATTTCCCTTTCCACCAGTATCTGATCGTACATAAACATCATAAACTGTTTGTGTCATTTACTTATACCATCCCTTTCCCTGCCTACTCTGTGCTTTCTGTTTTTTTTTTCAAGCCTTTAGGGGATTTTGGTCATCAAGCAACAGCAAGATGTGGGCCGCAATTCCAAGCCAAAATGCATTTAAGTTCTGCGTCTCCTTTTATCCTCAGCCCCCAGGTTAATTCAATAAACCTTGTCAAATCCATTTCGTTTCAGCTGTGGTCCAGCCTCGTGGACTGAGACTTCAGGCTGGGGTTAAATGATGCTGCTTGCAGCAACAGCTCCCATTAATACTGATGGTGACCAGTGGGAAAAAACAGACATGGCCTTGGTCACGTAGAAATTGTTTCTGTTTCATACAATTTGCAATGAGTTTCTCAACCAGTGAATTAGCAAAGATCAAATTATGTAACCTTGAGGATCCTAGTACAGAAGAAGTTGGAATGATGGAACTCAACTGAGTTAACTGAGCATATTAAGAGTACAAGATAGGTAGCGTGTTGTGGGAAGAAATTTCATAAATTTAGTTTTGATTATACCTGCTTAGCATTCAAATAGCTCAAGATTATGGCAAACTTGCATGAAGTGACATCACAGCATGCTGCAAGCTACAGCCTAAATTCCGTGACTGTCATTATTTGTAACTTTAGCGCAATGCTGCTTGCCTTTAACGCATGCTCCTCTCACACTTAAATTTTCCATGGCTGTGGGAGGTCAACCACCCCGTCTGTCTCACACTCTCACAGAGATAAATTCTCAAGACCTGCAGAGGCTCTCTTTGTCTGATGATTTTTTATGGCGCTCTTGCATGCACTGATATTACTCTGCCCAGTCTTGTGGTTCGCTCACCGCATGGACGTCCATCATAAAAGCTTTAGCCTCACCTGCTCCTGGGACAATAACTCTGCCTTACCCATGGGGGCTCTTTCCAACAGGCTCAGATAAATACCTCACAAGCGTCAAGGTGTGTGGCCTCTGAGTAATGCCTATGATCTCCCTGGGCACATTATTCTTGTGGTGAACTAAGATCAAAGGGGTTAGAGGGAATATTAGGACAGTGTCCCTCAGTGATAGGAGCAAGGAATTCATGGGACTTCCTGCAGAAGCAAAGTTCGGGGACCTGTTCTGATTCTCCAAAAAGCATTGTTACGGCAGAAAGTGGACAGAAAAAAGTTAAGAGCAGCAAAACAATAGGTTAAAAGCTATATAACAAAACAAGATAAACTTTACAACTAATACAAAAAATATAAATATAGACATTTGCATGTGTATGAAAATATGTGTATATATA
>JBBJLS010000148.1:13550406-13570375 GCA_037577275.1 Bryconaethiops microstoma | reverse complement strand
AGAGAGAGAGAGAGAGAGAGAGAGAGAGAGAGAGAGAGAGAGAGAGAGATAGAGAGATTTTATTGTCGCATGCCCATAAAAAGTGAAGGTCTGTGAAGCTAAATGTAGAGAGTAGTTAGACCTACAGTTCTTAAGTATTTTTTAAGGCCCTGTTTATGGATGGTAAGTGCCACGGCTCCACTCTCACCTCCCACTTATTCTCCCGCCACCCACCAGAATCGTACTCACTTTGCTAGTTTCTCCATAACCTTCTACTCTGACCTTCTCATGCAAGAGCCAAGATGCTGTTCTATGACATTAGAGATGACTTGTTAAATGGACGCAGGATGGATGTGAATTGCGAATAGCCGGTGCCTACATTACATATTTGGCATATATATGTTTATCTAACATTTCTAAACCGATACTTTTTTGATGTGGCCAAAGCAGATTTAATAAACTACTATGAACTTCAGAAACATGGTCACCAGTTTGAGGACTTATTTAGACTCAGATGCGACAGCAATGAGACACTCAGAACAGCCAATTCAGAGATTTGGAGCAACAGGTACCAATTTCAGGCATTAGGAGACATTGTAAATTGCACAGGAAATGACAGGAGGAAAATAAAGAGAGTGAAATGCCTGTCCTGACAGGAATACTCAGGGGATCGCAATCAGCTCCTCCAAGCTTTTAGTAGTCAGGATCTTTCCATGCGTTGTGCATGTGAGAGCAATGGTGCATCAGCGACTGTTTGTCAGCTGGTTGGATGCGGCTGTTAACAGTGGACTGAATAGAAAAGCATAATTGGACATCTTTATGTTATTCATGCTGCTGCTTATAAATTGGCTGCAGGACGATAAGGTTCTGCCTCTCCTTCAGAGGCCTTACACTGAGTGCATGTAAACAGTCAAATAAAGATGCTGTACGCAATGCTGCGAAGCTAACTGAAGAAAAACAGTAAAGCCAATTTTGAAAAGAAGACAAACAGAGGCCTGCGTGCTGCAGTGTCGGTTGAGCCTGTTTAATCTCTGCGTGAAAAATATTGACTGGAGTCTGGTGCACTGCCAAAATAAGGCTACAAAGCCCATATAAATTATGAAAAAGTTAACACATTTTTATACACACATACACCACTATTGTTTTCATGCTAAATCGATGATGTTTTTTTGTAGGAATCACAAAAGTTAATTCAGTAATCCTGCCCTAGCCTTTGTAAGATCTGTTACTGCTGATTTTTTTTTTAATCTCCTTTTTGTTTTTCAGCGCCTCATTGTGACCTTTTTTCCAGTCAAATAATTTGATCTTCCTCAATTTACACTCCATCCTTCATTTGGCAGGATAAATTTTTTAAATCAAATTATTGTTTGTTTATAACTTGATTGCTTTTGACATTGGTGACCTTAATTTACACCAATTTATTTTCCCCTTGCCCATCTTATCCTCTGAATTATGTTACATGGTATTATATATGCACACACACATGCACGCACACACACACACACACACACATACATATATATAAAATGAACATACTTTCAAAACCACTGAGGTCTGACCTCTGTCTCATTTGAGATACAGTAGTTACAGCCATGTTACTGCAAAACACTACAGCAATGTATTCCAACCCTGGCCCTGATTAAACTAATCACATCATTAACAACCCTTCACTGAGTTATAGGCTTGGACAGATATAAGAATTCTTAGGCAGGAAAGAACCCAGATTTATGTCCAAATTGAACTGTTTAAAACGCAATTTGGCTCCATGTACCTTCATCACAATCACTGCCTTCTAAGACAGCATAGGCAGCAAGGCATCGAGACAGCTGGCCTTAGTTTAGGACAGTCATAGCACGTGTGTTAAACACTCCAAAATGGGCAGGGCAATATGCCACCAGGACCAGGGGTGGGAAACACTGCACTACAGGAAGCAGTATGGCTATCATTTCACTGCAAGAAGAAACTATTGCAGATATAGAACTTGGAACTGTCAGCAGCAAAGGAGGAGGGAACTGAGGAAGGCCATGAATTACTCAAAACATCTTCAAAAGGCTAATCAATTACAGAAAAAATGATTGGCTGCAGCTCTATCATGAGATAAGAGTAGTGGCGTTTCAGTAGCAGGGCGACTCTGTCCTACAGCCAGGCACGCATTACACCAAGCAGGTGACCCTGACATCTATTAGCACATGTAAAAGCTTTATCTGCTAAGAGGCTCATTGCTGCACAGAAGTGCACTAAATCTGCACTAAGAGGAAGAGATCTATGCCAGAGTGAAAGTGGCTGCCAGGCCTGATCCCAGCATGAACCTGCTGCTCACGGCTCAACTAGAACGTATGCCCTGCAGCGCCTGTAAACACTGAGGCCAGTGACCATTTGGCTGAGGGGCCGTTGGTACGGAGTGAATGAAAAACCTGTGAGGACCATTTCTTGGCTCAAAGCAAATTATAGAGCGCTTGTGAGCCATGAGAACCCAGAAGCAATGGGACTTCAGTAATAATTGCAGCTCCATGACTAGCTTTAATGCAGCTTTAGACAACTTTGTATTTCAGTTCAACCATTATCTTATAAAAGGTGCATTAGGTACAACTAGAATTATGCTGGTTAAAAAGTGTATACAACATTCTTTTATTCCTTGGTCCCACCTCCAATCGCACTGTAGCTTACAGGGGTCTAGTCAAGTCATATAGACCCCTGTAGGCTGTAGGAGAACAGATTTTATAGCTTTTCTAAATTTAAAATTGGACTTACTTTTATACCTAATTTCTACTTGCACTTACTTTATTCATTCGTTTTAGAAATTTCCAGATTTGGGTGTAATTTAAACTGGCACTTATTATAATGTTTGCACAGTTATAAAAGGAGTGGTTCAGGACAGATTTTCACTGCGTGTTGTACTTGTATAACTGTGCATGTGACAAATGAATCTTGAAGAATCTTGAATCTTGTTAAAACGTTTTAATCTCCTCTGCAGCTTATTTTAGCAAAGCAGTGAGCCAGTGAGGCCCCAATCATGATTTGTACTAAAGCATTGCTTGGTCTGGCCAGACAAGTCATAAAATTCTATCAGTGAATTGAAAGGCACTGCATGTTTAGTCTTTTAGTATTAAGCGTAGCTTTATCTGACCAACTAAAATCATAAAATATCTTGGCAAAGATGATGAAAGTGATAGTATTAATGTTGCTAACTCATTCCCGCTCCCCCCTGTTAAGGAACACTGATTACTTGCTTACCCTGAGGGTTTATTGACTAACACTATTTTATTTCTGATTCAATCACATTCCTAACTTGATCATTTTCTTCCCGTCTTGGTCAAAACTGAATACGGACACATTCCACGAGACAGACACTACCCCAAAGTCTTCTACACATGAAGGTCTTCTCTTACATTACGTCTTTCCATTTACGTCAAAGACACACAGTCCACATGAGATTAGCGTAAAGATTGTACAAAACCAGTTTCTAAGGCAATTCTTTACAAGATGGCGAGATATACATCTCACATCTCAGTTTAACCATAAAAAGCAGATCCAGTGCCTGACTCTGGCTGATCGCCTCTGCGAGGGAATATTGTAGTGTTAATCTCAGTCATCTTTTTGCATAACATACCTACTGAAGAAGCTAACATAACAGCTTACTAAGTACCGATACCCTCATTTAACTAATATTACATATGACCCATCAAAACGCATTGCCTTACAGGGTCTCATGTATTCACTTTTCTTTTTCTTTGCCAAGAAATTTTCTGAAGAACAGGTTAGGTTTTTGCCCACAGCAGGAGTTGGAGACATTATATAACATTTGTTTCTCATGATGTTCTGTATTTAAGCTCTTTTTCTGCAAGACAGTACACATATTGACTACCGCACTTTCACCATACACTGCCCATAGACAGCACATCTGAGACATCCGAGATGCCAAAATGAACAATAAGACCGGAACACAGTAACAGAAAATGTAAAATATGCTACTCAAAGAATATATATATAAATATATATAAATCCAAATAAACATACAAGAGGGTTTTTTTTTTATTCTCAGCTTCCTAATAGTACAGAATGTTCTATCCATCAGTCTCTTGTGCCAGACACAGCTAATAAACACTCCATTTGAAGTGTCCCAGCAATCCTCACGGTCCAGGATGAGCACGAGCTGCGGGAGATTGCAGATGCAGACCCCCTGGAAAGCTCAGCTGTTCTTCTCACACACACACATACACACACAAGCAAACAAATAAACACTGCGTAATAGATTTCCATACCTTTGAAATGTTGCTGGACCTGCTGGCAGAATGACCCAGTGGCTTCTCATTCTGTAGAGAAGAAGAAAGGAAAGACACCATGTTACCACAGAAATGATTCAAAAGAGACAATCTTCTACGCACACAGGCTGTTTGAGGAATGACAACTCTGAAAGCGTCTTAATAATAACAATTTTCTGAAGAGTCTGAGGCATCTCTTTCACAGCCTGTCCAACACCCTGTAGAATATTAAACTCCATGCTGTCAGCTTGGATGAATTAGAGGAGTGTGGGAAAAACGACAAAACATACTTTCACGCAGACACTAGAAACTGCAAATGATTATAATGTAGACTGATGAAACGACTCCTTTTAAAACAGACGTATTGCTTGAGTCACCGATGTTTGCCAACTGCTTGATTCTCCCATAGAGCATAAAGGATAGCTGCAACTAGCCAGGAACCACAGGCAGAAACAATGCTATCGGGCCAAAGTATCCAACGACAGCAAGCGAAAAGACCTCCAGAGCATTTAGCATGTTTCTCCTGTCCTGCCTCAGTGCCACTGTGGAGTTACGCAGAGAACGATAACCTTTTCAGCCAAGGATCTTCCATTTTAGCCAGATTCCAGTTATAATCGACTTATCAATCAAGGTGATGGGAGGACAGGTTCGGGGATTAGTCCGACAACAGTGAGGCTCGAAGATTTAATTACCACTTTTTCAGCGGAATACATTTCAATAAAGGAGCTGGTGAGTGTAAAATGTAGTATGCCTAATATTAGACATGCAAAGGAAAAATGATGAAATGTGTTACATTTGCAGTGTGAAAGTCACAATAATGAACATGTGACAGAAAAAAAATAAATAAATGGATGAATAAAAAATAAGAAATAGGCTGCACACCCACAGTACATGCTGTTGTGCTCATTTGCAGAGTGCCACAGTTACAATTATAAATTCTTGATCTTGTTCCACCTGGTGTACCATTACATCAAATGTGATAATTACAGTTTTTCACAGTTAGCATACTGCAGGGGCAAAAGATGGGTTTTGATTTACATACAATCCTGACTAACGCAAAAGCTGGCTGAGAACATTTTTTATTTTTTATAAATTTATTACATAAATGAGCAATAGACAGAATATCAGCGCGATCATTGCTTTTTAAAGTCTCACCATAAGATACGTAAGAGTGTCTATTTTTGCCAGGCAAGAGAATGTGTGACAAAACTCAGTCAGGTGCTGTTTGTTTTTTACACACATTTATATATGATGTTATTCTTCTCCAGTCACCTATTCTGAAGCCTCTGCTCCCTCTACCACACACAACCAAGTGGCCATCCATCATCCAAACCTACAGTGTCCTGAATGTGACTGTGTGTCCCCCTAGCCTGTGTCACCAAACCAGAGATTCAGAGAGAACCCATCACACACACAGACAATTCTTAGTTAGCCAACTGATTAACTAACACCATTAGAATAAAACACAAACTCTTCTTTCACCTAAAAAACTGTTTTTGGTGGGGCTAGTTTGCCTTACAATTAAAAAAGATGTCTGAGGCCAAAACTTTCTTAAAACTATTGTAAATCATCTTTTCTGGCATCAGGGAATGTACGAGTTATCATTGCATGTATTAATTTTCAGTGTTTTTAAGACACAATCACTTCAGACGTCTGGTTCCTATAACCACCTAGGTGGATATCTCTGTCTCTGTACTTTTTTTGGTGGAATAGGGCAGTTTCTCAAACCACTCTGAGTAATTGTTTTTAGAAAAATGGTGAAATTCCCCTTTAACCACCTTCAAATCTCTTTATAGGTCACCAAACACCTGGTTCAACTAGTCCATACTCGCATTAGACTTCAACTTGAGGACTACAATAAAATCTGATAGGTGCCATTTTTCTTTTACTGTATATCTAATGTAGCCTTTTATTTTATTATTTTCTGTTGCATTTTTCTGTTTTATACTCTGACACGTACACCACAATAGCTATGTAGACCCGAGCCATGGTCACTAATTTTACATTGTAGCCTGGCACCCAACGTATATATTGCCACAGACACACACGCACAGTTTTGATTCATATGAGAAAACATTTGCAAGAGAGACTGCGTGTTGATTCTAGTGTGAATGAATGTAAGTGTGTATAAGAGTACTTGTCCTGTCCTCAAAACTGAAATGAACTGCAGAGGTTTGAGCGAAGTGTTGCTGGCTGTCGAGAAAGAGACTGTGTGTCTAGTGCAGCACAGCAACAGAAGGACATGTTCTTTATCTTTAATTACATTGCCTCACTCACAGCCCCTGCCCCTAGACGTTACCATGGAGATGGCAGTGATGGAGGACTGTGTGTTATATCCCCACTGGTCTCTCTGTTTGGAATGAAGGAAAATTTCAGACACACAGGATCCGAAAAGATCCACATCTCTCATCCACACACACACACACTTCTGTAATTCTCTCACTATATACTGCCCTTCCTAGGTGTGAGTGTGTGTACCTCTACACTTGCAGATCTGTGTATCTCTACACTTGTCTGTCTGCCTCTTTTCTGATGTGTCACCATGCCATGTGCTTTCACCTGATCGAACACTGCACCACTGCGGACACACCGTTCACACACCCCTCCTGCTGCATGCGTATGATCGTGTATACAGGGACCTGTGGCCTCAACATATGCCTCTGGGTCATCTCTGCAAAGGCTGTTTCATGCTACAGGCAAAAGGAACTTGCAGCAGTCTTGAAAAAGTGTCTCGCTAAATTGAGGTGATTAAGCTCTGCTGCATTCTCCCCAGAGAGGAGGCTCAAACGGGGGATAGATGAATTAATGATGCAGGGGAGAAAATGCTCCTGAGGAATGGCTGCCTTTTGAAATAATGGCTTCAGCTACAGCAAAAGCAGCCAAGTGAGAGTCTGCCATTTACCGCACAAGATATTCAGTGTTGATTTTTTTCCTGTGATAATTGCTTTTTTAAAAGTCTTTAATTCCTCTCCCTTTCGCTCATTTGTTTCGACATGCTGTTTGAGCACGATTGTGTGTATGGGTTTGTATAAGGGCTATATCAGCAGTGTTGTAGATACACAGAGCGGGTTGCTTTTAGGCACCGCTGGGGAGAGCTAAGGACTTGAGCAGGGAGATAAGAGGAGGCCAGAGTGTCTGTTCCAGCCTGTCAGAACAGCACACCTCAGCGGAGAGCAGATCCACTGTCTCCATGCATTCACAGCATCCTGAAGCCATGACGGCTTTCTTTTTATCTGACCTTCAAAGCAGCTGATAGTGTTCCGAGAGAAGAAACTTTACGACAGTTCCTCTTGGCCCTTCTGCCAGTTAGATGAAGCCTTTATGTCATCTCAGCTTCTGAATCGTACTGATTTAAAGGGCCCGTCTCATCGAAACAAAATTGTCTTTGATTTTCATAATCAGAGTTTGATGCACTTTTAAAACATTGTTAATATTTCAAAACACTGTTAAATTTATCACTCTCCTAAATATACGGCTGAAAGAATAAAAAGTTTTACACCAAAATGTCAAATAGAAAGCCTTTTGGAATCATTATAGCTGTTATTAATAACTGGATTTATTGCATGATTTATTTATAACTCAAAGTAACTGTAGCCTACATTATTAACCGTGTTCTTTTAGGTCTAAAGTGAGAAATAGCAACGGAGCTGGTGAACTGCCTGTAGATGAGTTAGACCAAACAAAAGCAACCAAAGATACCTATAATCATGCACAGCAACTACACTCACAAGCAACTAAGTGGCAGTCTGGAACAAAATGTCCAGACTTCATTCCAGAAAACTGAATATTCTGGTCATCTTGGGCAAAATAACAGGTCTGTGGGCAACTGGTAAAAACATTAAATGCAAATTTTAGCCTTTAGGTTAAGCTCAAGTGAACTGTGTGAAACCTCTGCAGGGAAATACTTAAGTGAAAAGATCTAAAATAAAATAAAAAAAATAATAATAATAATTGTAAACAGAGTTATAGATCCCAAGTTTAAATTACTCAACATTTACATCTTAAAACTAATCCCTTAAACATTTAACTTAAAATATGATATTTTATGCACATGGCCACAAGGCACAATAAGCACAGATATTATTTACATAATCAGTCTTACAGACATTGTAACAAAACCAGTCTACCTAATACTAAGTGGTAAGGATGGGTTGGACAGTAGTGTAAAAAGAAATTAAGCTTTTGGTACACAAAACTACTACATTATAAATGGCCTTCGAGGAGAAACAAATGCATATACACAAAATACAGCTCTGAGAAAAAATAAGAGACCACTGGAATTTATTTTTAAATCAGAATCTCTAGGAGTATGAGAACCATTCCATACCAGTGTCTGTTAAATTCCTACACAAGCACCTCATTCGGCTTTAGGAGGTACTGATTAGCGATCACCTGAATCAAATTTGTTAATGAGGAAACGTATATATATATAAAAAATTTTTTAAAAAAAACCCACTGCTGTTACCAACACTCTCCTCTTGTAATGTGACCAACTGGATGGTAAAGCACTACTAGAAGTTCGTCAAATGTAATTATTGCCTTTTTGTTTAAGAACTTCAATAACACAAATAATTCTTTGAATTACTGAAGTTCTGTAAACACGGCATCATTTCTGCTATTTTGATGTGTTGTCATTTCCTTTAAAATTATGCTTTAAAGAACAATATTTTGATTTGGAAATTAGGAAAAACATTGTCAGCAGTTTTTAAAAACTAAGGCTAAGCTGTTCAGTTCAATACTTGCACCTATAAAAGATGAAACCTGAGAAACTGAACATTTTTTTCTTGGCGTTGTACAACACAAAGCCTTCTTATTATATTAAGCACTCTATTCTCCAAGAGGGTTTTTGTAATATTGCCGGCTGTAAGAGGCATTATGACTGCATCTCAGGAACATATATGGCAGCATGCAGATCACTAAATATTAATAGGGAGGTCCACCACTCGCTGCTCCAAACTGGAGGGCAAAACAGGTTAAGGCTAATAGGCCTCTGCCTCCACTGATCGGGCTCGATCTGTGAGCGGGCAGAAATAGAATAACGAGCAGAGCTCCAAGGTTGCCGTGAGAGCACTGCCAACATAATGAGGCAGCAAATGCATGGGCAGTCCTCGAGAATAATGGGAGAGGGATGATTAGAGAAGAGCAGAAGAGAGTGGAGAGTAGAGAATATGGGAGACAGATGAGAGTGCCACGCACAAATGCTCCTCCTGCTCAAATTAAAGCATCTGTGTCTGCTGCATGCCACAACCAGACAGGAGTCGACAGACGAGGGCTGACGTTCTGGATGGTTCACACAATCAGTTTCCAAATGCTGTGCACAGAGAACATGTCACAAGTCTTATTCCATCTTGTATGCGGTCTCTTCATGTCTGTACATGATACTGGGCTAAAATCAGTTAGCAATTCTTATCAAGTTTAGGTTAGCAGGAAATACGTGTTTTGAACCATTTCAAAAGAACAGTTCTTAGAAGAACCATCCACTGAGAGACTCCAATACCTGATCCACAAGTACCAACACAGGGAACTGATAACAATAATAGCTCCTTGTAGTCCAACTCCTCAATGGCTATTAGAAGTGTTCTGCATCACAAATAAAACACAAATTATCGGTTGGATAACTTCACATTTAAAATGGATTCAGAGCTAGAAGTTGCTGTGCTTTTTGGCATTGTTTATCCTTAAATGCTTAATTAAATGTGTGGCCGCCTTCAGCAGCTCTTATACATTTTTTTTTATTATTCCTTTTTGCGGTTTTAATGTTTCTTTAAAAATCTCAAACTCTCCCAAACCCAATTACTTTTTAAAATTCAAAAGGTCTCAATTGCAAACAAATTTCAAGTCATATACATATATATATATATATATATATATATATATAATATTAAAACCTACTGTAACTAATATGCTGCAGCCCTAGGATGACCTGCTGCAGATGACCTATTTTTCAGTGGCAGCTCTATCACTTTTGCTTTTGAGTCCAGTAGAAAAACCCTCATCAGTTTCTGCAGTTTCTTCTGAGATGGCCAAGTTGTTACATTACATTCTTCAAATATCTGGCAGCATTTGTTCCATAACTCACATTTTTCTGCAGTGCTGAGATGTGTGTCAACTGATAATGGGGTGATAAACCAGCTGGCAACCGCTTTCTAAACATACTGCTTTTCTACGGACGTATCCGAATGATTACCTACCATGCTTTTCTCTTCTACTCTTTCAGAAAAAAAATCCTAATCATGCACGTTCTTAAAAGTAAAAAAAAAGAAAAAAAAAAAAGGAAAAAACAAATAATGTTACAACAAATAATGTTCCATGCTTCAGAAACTACATAAAATAAAAATGCTGGAAATCCTTGTTTTTTTCAATCCTTCATTGCCATTAAAATACTGTTGTAAAAGATTTTGCTAAGAGCATTTTAACTAACTTAATGCTCGTCTCAGGCATGAAGTAATCCCACACCGCCGACATGCTGCTCGTCTCAGTTAAGCTCCACCCGCTGGCAAACATGGAAGCATCTCAAAGTGGGGTGCATGCAGGATTTTGTTTCATGGTATTGGTATTCGCTGCTGCTGATACCAATACTGTGTTTAAGGGCCGATACTAGCAGGGATGGGGATACAACATTCTATCAGTGCAACACAACGCTTTGCTCCAAAACCCTATTTGGCACTTTTATTTTTAGGAATGGATAATGCAGGAAATCCTGGAAATACCAGGATGTGTTTAATGTGCAGTGCTGCAATTAGTAATAACTTGTATTAGCATCAGTACATTCTGAAACCCAGCCATTAGCACTGCTCATCTGGCTTGAACCAGAGCTGTGACGCTTTCTCACAGACACACGGGCAGATGGGCAGAATCTGATGGCTCCATTTTTGGGTCACTGCATCCTGAGCCGCTGTTGTGCAAGTTTGTTTACAGACTCAGACAATTAAGTTCCGTGGCCACGGGAGACATTCTACCATTCGGCGGAATAATTAAATACCCATGAAAGCCATCCAGACACAGTCAATCCAGTGACTCAAACTCAATACCGTTCTGAGGCATAGTGGACAAAAAAGGTTTTTGATTTGCTGTGAAAATGTGCAGCACTCCTTGAAGTTAGCCTGAGGCAATCTGTTGGAGCTTTAAAGTTGGACTTGAATCAGGGGCCAAGATCTGCTGAAGATCCTCACTGTGCCAGGTTGGGCGCACCAGTGTTGCAGAGGTACAATTTTCCCTGCTGAAAAGAAAAAAAAAAAAAAAAAAGGGAAAGATCCACAACGCTTTGTCAAGGACACCACAACCAAAAGGACAAAAGGAGCGAGGACAACACTGACAACACTTCACGTATGAACACACTGTACCATTTTAGCCAGGTGAGGTTCTCTCAAAGCGTAATTGTTCCACCTTTAAGGCTCTCTCTCTGCCACTCTTTTATGTGTTGCGTCTCAGAGGAGATGGCGAGTTCATCGATGCCTCGCTCAGAAGATTAAATTATGCCGCCTGGAGAGATGGGGTTGTTATCAGCACTGAGTGAGTGGAGATCACTGACACACCACCATCTGCACTGCCTCAGCCTGCTGCTCGCTCTCCTGCCATCTCTCACTGCCTCCATCTCTCACTGCCTCTCACTAACCAACTGGCAAGGTATGGATAAATCCCTAGATACACCAGTGCCTCAGAGTCACTCTCTTCATTTCCAATAGTTTGTCTCTCATGATCTGTACGTATTACTAACACCTTTCTCCTGTAAATCAAAGTCTGTTCAAAAGTCAGCAAGGAGGAGGGGTGTTTTGATTTAAAATCCATATTAGCATGAAAAATCTGATCAGCTAAAAATGGAGAGAACACCAGAAAAACTCTGTTGTCTTTAGCTTTGCTATGTACTTTAGTTTTGTTGAAATGTTTTCTGACACTGTATGACATACTGTTTGCTAGAGACCACTTAACAGTCAGAGGAAAATGCTTGACGATTTTGTCATACAGTCTGTCTGGTGCTAATTGATAAAGAATAAGCTTGTTAGCAGTAATAGACAGTAAATTTGGTGAAAAACAAAAGAAGCAAACACATCCTGTCTGATACACTATATCTGGAATGTGGGGCAAAACTGTAAATAAGATGTTTTGCAAACTTAATTTTTTTTTTTGCATTACTTAAATTTGCTGATGCGTCATGCCAGAATAGCTAAGAAATAAAAGAGATGTTCAGATGCCTCCAACATAAAAAACCTGAAAGAAGGTAATTGCGGTTCAGCTATTGTGCCATTGCCTGGACGCCCATTCTCAGCAATAATAGCTAGATGGCTGTTATTTCAAATGAAACAGTGGTATCAAATGGTGCTTTCAGAGCACAGGGAACGCAAAAGCTTCCAATCAGCTAAATTCAGACCTATTGACTGCGTCTTCGCAGGGTTATTGTTTAGAACAGTCTGACTGCCTCATAACCCTGTCTGCTACAAATGCTGCTAATATGACAGGAAAAATAATACTTTCAAATCAAAGAGCAATTACAATTTTACAGAAGTCAACAGCATAACAATGCTGAAAGAATGCATCATGTCGACAAATTTAAACTAACAGCACGTTTCTTTGCAAGCTAAAGACGCTTTCTACAGCTCCAAGAAAGCCGCTAGCAGAGTAGCTGATGTTCTCTGAATGAATAACCCGAACCACACTCAGACAAGAAATGATCAAAAGCCCAGCAGCCTTTTCACAAGATGATAAATTCTCTTTAGTACGCCACTCAGCTTTCAAACACAGAAAGGCGCCAATGTGCCTGTAACAGCAGATGCATGTTCCCAACCCGGTCTTATCCTTCATCAAGCGCAGCACTTTGTATAAATAAAACTCAATATACTGTGGGCAGATGTATTTTACATGC
This sequence comes from Bryconaethiops microstoma, assembly GCA_037577275.1. Lineage (NCBI taxonomy): Eukaryota > Metazoa > Chordata > Actinopteri > Characiformes > Alestidae > Bryconaethiops > Bryconaethiops microstoma. Next base: position 13,557,274 of record JBBJLS010000148.1, on the reverse strand, counting down.
AGTATATTGTGAAAGGAACAGTAGCTCAGGGAAACTAATCCACTCAGAGACTGGACACCAAATCACTGGACACTAATACGACAAGAGATCAAGTGAGTTGTTCCCTTAACCACCCTTCCTTTCCTCACAGACAGATGCTTCAATTAAGTTATGGTATCTACTTATTAGAGAGGCAGACAGAGAGAGATAGGGAGAAAGAGAGCAAGAGGGAGGCAGAGGAAGAGAGACAGAGATGGAGAGAAAGTCCAAGGAGTTTAAGTTTCTGACATCTATTTTAATGTAGCTGCTTGTTCCTCTCCAGCAGCTTTCCTGGCAGTTGCGTAATCATCGCTGACATCTTTATTGGTCCCAAATGTTGTAAGACACAGCTCAGATTCTGTGTGGTAATGAAGACAGCAAAGAAGACAAGCTAAAGTTCTATCAGCTAAGAGAAAATGACTTATGAACAGAGGTGATGACATGTCTTTTGAATACAGAGCTGACAGATTTCACATGAAGGAACAGTGGTGTCACCGTCAGGCTGGCAAGGACAGGCTAATCTCTTCACAACTTGTCTGTAGATCAGATACAGAAGGAAATATAATTTAACACAATTTAAAACATGTCTACTGCCACACACTATTTGTGAGAAGTCAGGCCTCACTTCTGCTTAACTGTACTTTAGAGTAATGGTTCTCAACTGTGGGTTGAGTGTGCTCTCCATTAAGAAGTCTAACTTTTAGCCTATTTATTTTCTTTTTTTTTAATACATTTACAGAACTTTTTCACTGTGCACTTTTATTCTGAAAGGCACTTGTTTCCCCACTAAGAACCTGAGGCCGGTCATTTGTAGCCTTACACTAAATGGCTGGTATTCGCTATGGGAATGTTACTTGTGTTTCCTGTGGTCAGGAAAAACAGGTAACCTTACTTGAACCCAACTACATAATACTGACATAACTATGCCATAAATGTGCTAGGATGGACAGTAGTGTCTGATGTACAGTGTAACATCAAACAATAAAGCATCTGGCACTGGCAACGTTACGCAGCAGGATTCAAGCAAAGTGCTGCCCAAAAAAGTTCCAAACTTGATATTTTTTGCCTTAGGGACATTTTCTCCTGAATATCACTGGCTCCCAAATGAACCAACTTGGGCCCCAAGACAAGATCGGTTAAGAATTAGAGTGCAGTGTGCAAACGCTTGATGTAAAAGCATTAAATTGAAGTGGTGACCAGAGGCAATTACTCTATAAACATCGAAAGCTGCGAATGGGAGAAGGTCAAGTGTGGTGGTTTGGTACTGATCTATATTAAGTAAAAGCACACTGTGGTGGAGTGTGCAGCAGGCTCGGCCCAGACCCAATCAGTCACAGCTACGCTAACCTTTCAGCACTCCACGCTAGCCCCAATCATACCCACAGCCTTCATACACGGTCTCCGAATAAAGCCACAGAGGGTGACTCATTGTGCCCAGGTCACGTCACTGCACTACTATGAACCACAACCAGCAGAAACCTTCATAAATGCCATTCATACCACTGTTCCCTTGAACCACTTAAGGCTGGCACAGTTAATCTAGCACTTTACGGTCAGTCAGACATGGCTGCATTTCACAGTTCTGGTTGCCTTCTTTGAAGAATTCTGTTCTGTGGCTGACTGTTAAAATGCAAGGAGGATGCACAACATGTCGACCTCATTTTTGATGCAAAAACATGAAAATGAGAATATTTAAGTGTGGCAGTGTGAGCAGGTGCTTGTTTTCAAGCACAATCTGTGACAGACTCCAAGGCAGTCAGAGCAGATGCAATCCAACTGCCGATGTATCAAGTATCAATTTTTTTTTTTTATTCACAGAGTACACTGAAATAGACTTATTTTTTAAATGCTAGACCAAGATGATGAAACAGTGCTGTGCGTTATACAAATACCCTTAGAGGAGTTCTACATATCACTTGCCTTTCTATTAAATGGAAGTATTTTTGGCAAATTTAGGTGACAAGATGGTTTTCATATCAGCAATGTTAAAATGTGTTCCGTTTATAATTCTATATATCTATAATAAAGTGGGCAAGCAGGTTGTTGTCATCCCTGGAACATTACGCTTCCTAGCTGGTGCCCCAACCAGTAACCACACATCCCCAAAATATAAGTGCTGGCTATACAACTGTGTTAAGTTCAACTAGGGGAAATTTGAGCAAAGCAAAACTAACCACTACTGTTTTTTCATTGCTGTGTGCTCTTATTCAATCAAATCAGTTGTTTAAAAGGCTAATTTATTTATACTTGGTCTGAGCAGATTAAGCTAAACCCCAGTTTAGGCCACCTTTCAGGACATTCTAAAGACTAACATTCTAAGAAGAGTAATTCCTGTATATTTGAGCTGATATTATTAGTGAGGAAGCTAAATGACCTAACCATTATTATCTGACTCGCCTCATCTCTGGAGACAAAAGACATGGGAGTGAAAAAGAAAAAAACGGATGATCTGATGATCAAAGCCTAATGCATTTTAGAGACTTAAAATTTCTAAGATCCTGCCTCAGAGGCATCGACAATACAATATCTTTTTCTATACGCCAAAGGCAAATAATGGTTTCAGAAACTCGCCGACACCTACACAAATGTCAGGAACCATACAATCACGCTTCCTTTACCACTACGATTATGAACCAGCACAGAGGTAATATGATCAGCATGTGTTGTGGGAAAAGGCTGAACGAGAGCAGGAGCCATGGTCACCCTGCGACTGTGAGATACTCCGGCTTCCTGGAACGCACGCACTCATCTCACAGGATATCGGCCCACGTCCAGCAGTCAAATTTTAGTTGTCCTCGAATTTCAGAGGAACCCAGGCAGAGGTTAATTCATACTGCAGTGATGTCAGTGACACTACTGTGATTCAAAACAAATGTTGTATCCGGCAGAGCAAATCCCATCCAAGGAAGCCTGTGGATAAAAGGTCAGAGTGCGGTGTGAACAGGATGGTTACTAACACACAGCTAACCGCAGGCCTGCTGAGCATGCCACAACACACTCGCGACTGAGGACCACAAAATAACTTCTCTTTCAACAGCAGGAGGAAAAACTGTCTTTACCAATATCTGCATCTAGCGCGCACACACACACAAAGTCAGAGCAGTGTGAGAGATCAGGAAGCAGTGGCTAGCAGCAGGCTCCTAAGGGCCGTGAGCTCTGCTGGTCACGTGCAGTCATTGGTCCGGCTACGTATTCTCAGTCCTGCAGGGCTGCTGAGTGAAACCCTAATCAGCCCCTAAAAGGATCAGGCTCAGGTAATATGAGTGTTGTGATGCACGGACTTGGGGAATTCCATGTGATTGTGTAAAGAGATAGCTTTGCTTTATCTATGTACTGTATGCACTAATTATAAAATATATATATATATATATGTGTATATGTGTGTGTGTGTGTGTGTGTGTGTGTGTGTGTGTGTGTGTGTGTGTGTGTGTGTGCGCGCGCGTGCATGTCTCGAACTCTCCAGACGCCTGTTTTCTATCACCATCACTGACATATCAAACATATGACATCAAACCATTCTGGATGAGCTTTAAAAATTAAAAACAGTCCTTTTTTCCAACACGTCTGGGAAATGTGAAATGTGCAGGCTTGTGTGAGCTTCATGGTATAAAAACTGCTGCGCTGCACATGCGCCCCCTGATGGTCAGAGTGGACAGATGCTCCACTGTAAGGAGCGCTCCGACCGGGCTCAAATGTGATTCTTGAACAGGCGGAATTCCGGTCAGTCAAGAGGAGGAAATGTTTTTTTCGACTTATTTTGCTTTATTTTGTCCTGCTGTCAACCAAATTCTCCCTGTGGTAAAAACGCACGAAGTGGAATGTGTGGCGCGTGGGCGCAATGAGAGTCATATTTGTGTTTAGTGGGCGGTGCTGAATGCAATTATGGTCAGGCCCGTTCCGGCCAATTAAGTCCACTATAAACAGAACAAGGTGCGCGGAGAAAGCGCTCCTCCGCTCTTCCGCTCCTGCTCGGGTCTTCGTCCTGGGGGCGCGAATGTTGCGTAAAACCCGTAAGCAAGGAGTGGCGCGGGCGCGTTTAAATAGTCTTGACGTTTTACGGAGCAGAACTTCGGCTCCTGTCCCTCGCACCTTTACGTCCGCGAATATGCGTACTAGCGCTCCCCGGCTGAAGCTGCGCCCGCTCTTCGCGCTGTGGCTCGCTGCGCTGCAGGGATGCGCCCCGGCAGAGGCTGCTCCCAACGCCTCACCTCTCCACAGCTCCGGCTGGGGCAACCCGAGGAGACTCATCCACCTTCAGACCAGCACTGACCTGAACAACTTTTACCTGGAGATCAGCCTCACCGGGCACGTGCGCAAAACTACACACCGAGGCTCGTACAGTGAGTACTGATCTGATTATATTATATTATATAATAAGAACTTGCTTTACTTTTTACGCCGCAGGTGTGTGTTACAGAGCCGTTTACAGCTTTCAGTCCTGCTGTCTTTGCTCTGAACAGGTGTTTTTCTGCTGAAAGCCGAGAGCAGAGACCGCCTGGCGATATTCGGGGTGAAAAGTAACCGCTTCTTGTGTATGGACGCAGAGGGAAATCTCTTCACTTCGGTGAGAACTTATCGTGTCTTTAGTGACTTTTTTCTGTTATCACATTATCACAAACTGCAGTCATTAAATATTTATAAATATGAATTTCGAACGCTTCAATATACGCCTCCAGAAAAAAGCGGTTCTTCAAAGTCCTTTAATAAAAAGGCAACGTGAAAAGTGACAAATAAAAGAACCGATAGAATGTTGGTACTTTGGGCGGGTTAATGGTTGTTTCTCTGTGGAAAAAAACGGTTGAATATCGTTCTGCATATATTTATATATTTATGTATATTTTTTTAAAGTTATATGGCATCAAAAGCGTCCTGCTATTGCTAAAAGACATACAACCTTTTTCGGTGTTAAAAGGCGTTTCTCTCTCTTTTCTCCCTCTTTCTTCGTTTAATTTTACCTTCTTTCTTTTCCTTCTTTTTCTCTGCCTCTCGTTTTCTCAAATATCTCACATTCCTTCTATCTTTCTAATTTCTGTATTTCTCATCTCTTGCTCTCTCTCTTCTCCCCCTCTCTCCCCCTCTCATCGCTCTCTTTCTTTTTTCTCTCTCTCTCTCTCCCTCTATCTCTTTCTCTCTTCTCTGCTCTTCTCTCTCTGTCTTTCTCTCTTCTTTCTCTCTCTCTCTTCTCTCTCTCTGACCTTCTCTTCTCTCTTTCTTCTCTCACTCTTACCTTCACTTCTCTCTCTCTCTCTCTCTTTCCTCTCTTTTGTCTCTCTCTTTTCACCCTCTCTATCTCCTCCCCTCTCTCTCTCTTTCTCTCCCTCTATCTCTTTCTCTCTTCTCTGCTCTCTCTGTCTTTCTCTCTTCTTTCTCTTCTCTCTCTCTTCTCTCTCTCTTTCTTCTCTCACTCTTACCTTCACTTCTCTCTCTCTCTCTCTCTCTCTCTCTCTTTTTTTCCTCTTTTTTGTCTCTGTCTTTTCACTCTATCTCTTTTCTCTCTTCTCTGCTCTTCTCTCTCTGTCTTTCTCTCTCTCTCTGACCTTCTCTTCTCTCTCTTCTCTCACTCTTACCTTCTCTTCTCTCTCTCTCTCTCTCTCTCTCTCTCTCTCTCTCTCTCCTCTCTTTTGTCTCTCTCTCTTCACTCTCTCTACCTCCCCTCTCTCTCTTTCTCGTTCTCCTTGTCTAACAGACGTTCTGCAGCAGGGACGACTGTCTTTTTCACCACAAACTCTTGGAGAACCACCGGGACGTGTATTACTCCACTAAGACGGGCCTGGTGTTGAACCTGGACGGGGTGAAGCAGAGGTTCATTGCGGGTCTGGTTCTGCCTCGCTCTTCGCTCTTCCTGTCTGAGCAGAACTCGGTTCCTCTGGAGCGCCTGAAGCACCGCGAGCGGCGGAACCGGCAGGTGGACCCCTCGGACCCCCTGAGGGCGCTGGGGCCAGAGGAGGAGTCGGACTCCCATGCGGTGCCGGATGAGGAGGCGGATCAGGAGCTCGAGTGGCTGGAGGACCGCAACACCTCCGCGGAGACCCTGCGCTCCCCCTCCGACGACGATCCCTGGGACGCATTCCACGCCAGGAGTCCCGGCAGCCCCCGTGCGTCAGGAGTGGTCGGCTGAGGGCGCGATCGCACCACCGGGGCGGAAAGGTGTGAACATCCAACCGATACACCTCCTTCACCCACAAGCAAAAAGACGCGCAGCACTCTGACGATTTTCACGTGAAAGAAAAGACGCGCTAAATTAAAAGCTTCCGCAGCCAAACCGGCGCGGAACATCCGAGACGCTCGCTGAACACAGAGAGAGTGTAAACAAGTCCAAGTCAGGGTTTTTAACCACTTTGAACCATTTTAACTGGCCAAATTTGAGCAAATGTCTCTCTTTTCAGGTAACTTTTATATCTGCCGTCCTCTCGTAAAACCCAGTCAAGTATTTATTTCCTACCACCCGATCAGATGGTGCAGGACATCACCTGAGCGCAGGAACCGTATGCTGACACAAATGTTTATTTATTGTATGTCATTTATTTGTGTTTATTTATAGTATTTATATGGACGCTTTCTTTATATAGCCTACGTAAATGTGAAAATGGTAGGCTTTGCTCCTTTTGCTTTATATCCAAAAACCAATAAACAGGATTTTTCTGACTGTCTTGCGCCCTGTGTCATTTTTCTCCAACCACACGGTCCGAATAAAAAAATGAAAACATTATCGTTGTCTGCTAGCCTTTATTCAGACTAACCTCAATGTCAGGATCAGCATAATCCTCAGATCTCCAGCTACAAACTGGTTCTCTCAACTTTCTCCTCTCAGAAAAGGAACACGAAAATGTGTGTGTGTATGTGTGTGTGT
>JBBJLS010000148.1:13509598-13524587 GCA_037577275.1 Bryconaethiops microstoma | reverse complement strand
GAGAGAGAGAGAGAGAGAGAGAGAGAGAGAGAGAGAGAGAGAGAGAGAGAGAGAGAGAGAGAGAGAGAGAGATATGGGTGCAGCACACCTACAGAGTGATGGACAACTTGGAAGAGTCATACTGACAACAATATTGGTATTTTTCACAGCTCACTTCTGGAGAATGTCTGGTCCAATAAAAAGACATTGTTTCTTCCTGAGCATCACACGGTCTGACCACCTTCTTGACTCTCTGCTGCGACATATCAGCATCCATATACCCAAACACATCAACACACAAACATTTGTTCTTGGGCTGCATAAAATTGTGTTTCCATTAGCAAGTACAGATGACTGGAGAGGTAATCATGTAAAAAGCTAAAAAAAAAAAAAAAGCTACCCGTTTCCACCTCTTATCCCATTAAAAATTCTTCTTTTAAAGCAGTAGAAGAAAGGATTTCAGCTAATTAACACAAAATGAAAGGACGATTGCAAGGCCCATGTAATAAAATTTTAATGCAACAACGTGCATTTAAAGTAATTTCCCAGTCTGGCTCTACTGCCTGGAGGCTTGAAGCATCTTGTCCTCCACTCCAAATTTAATCATATTTTTCAACACTTTAGATCTAAAGTGGCCATGTCACATCTATGGGGAGCTTCAGGGAAGCTTCTGTCTGGTCATCGGGCTCCTTGTAAATATAATCCGCAAAGGCTTATGTTTAGAAGCAGATCTGGCACCGAGCAAAACTGTGCAAAAGCAATTAAGGCCGTTGACCTTGAACGCTGCATTTGACCTGTTGACACAATATTAAACAATACACAAGTAAAAATAGCCTGATGGTAGCCGATGGGTGTACAATTCAAGTCCTGGAGCATGCTAGCAGCATAACCACAAGCAGGTTGGTGCCCCAAACACATCCAATTTAATGCATCCAATTTAATTGTAAAATGAAGGAGCCTGGGAGTTGAAATGAGGAAAATGTTGAACTCCAAGACTAGACATGGCCTTATTAAACCAATTTAATAATTAAATCAGTATTTTTTTTTTCCATGTTCAAAAAGAAAGCAGGCACAAGGCCAAAGTATAAATTGCTGTCAAAAGCATTTAATAATTACTGTATTTAACAATTTGTGAATTACCATGTCTATGAACAGTATTAGTTTTGCTCTCTTGAACTCCCAGCATCAATGGGATTCATACTGATCTCCTGACAATGGAGGAAAACCATAAACAGCTATGCTACACAGAAGCTCTCTCCAAATCTCTCTTTAAAGACAAATGCAGTCAGTCAGTGTTTTAGAACTACTGACCATTTCCACAATATGCTGATTGCTGAGTAGTGGATAGTGGTGTTATCCAAACTGGGTTCAACCACATTTGGCCCATCTGTTATACGGTTAAATTGTTAGTCGATCAGGACAGGAACATGTGCCAAAAGCATTTATCTAAAGTCAAAGCTTAAGATGGCATAATATAACAGCGCCACCTTGATCTGTATTCTTCATTTCCTTCTTGCTACAAATGATCAAAAGTTAAAATCCTGAGAGTCTCCTGCATATACTAAGTTCAATCAAGCCTGTCTTAGTCAATATTATGGTATTCACCACATGCAGCAGAAGTGGTGGCAGTGTTCTGAGAAGGACAGTAATGGAGGGCCTGAGGCTTGGTTTAAACCCTGAGGGAGCCCTGCAGCTGTGTACACGAGCCAGTCCATGTCCCAAAGCCTCTGGCTCAGAGCTGATCAGCCTGTGCCAATCCCCCTGAGGGCTACCTCAAAACCGAGAGGAGTCACTCACAATCTGCTCAAGCTCCAACAGAAGAGGACCGGCAAAGATGACAGTCATCCTAGTCTGCTGAATCAGCTGAAGAAGGAGCCAAAACTTAAAATGTAACTGTGGGCTTTGTGGATTAAAAAAAGGCTTTCATGATCAAAAGATGACCACAGCAAAGCAAAAATGCACATAAGAAAAAAGATTGACTTAAAGCACAGGCAGAAAGTAGTTTCATGGTGCACCAGCATATGGATAATAAAGAACACTTTTAAACATTTGTAAAAAAGCAAGCATATTTTTTCTTGCCAAATCAAGACTTTGGGATAGGCAGTCAGGGCACCTGCACAACTTCAAACATTTATGGCCTTGCACAACACAGACTTGGTTTGGTTATATAGGGCAGAAACCTCAACCTAAAACTACAATAAGCGAGTAGTCTAAAAATATGGTCTGCAGGTGCTTCCCACCCACAAAAATCTGTTTACACCCTTGATCGCACGAAAATATAGCTTTCAGATGCATCTGTTTATGCATCCTCTGAGCCCTGGTGATAGCAATGCTAATGTCAAACAGTGTGTTGCCGTGGCTCGACTGGTACGTCAGAAATCAAATGGCACCTTCCACTCCCTATAAGAGATCTGAGCGGTGACAAAGCTTAAAAGTGCCCAAAGGAAGATAACACTGGCATTAAAACCCTGTCGCTGTACAGCAAACATCCTCCCTCAAGCAGCCTAATGGCTTCACTGACATTATTTTACAGAGCTGCCTGGCTGGCGGGCTTTATTTCCACAGCACCTCCGTTCAAGAACCCAAAAGCAAGGTGAAAATCTGGAGAGGTCATATTCAGTCAGTGTAGAGATCCTAAATTCCAGCCTTCTGCCCCACAGACTTCCACCCCCACCATATCCGTAAATAAAGGGACTTACAGAACTCCTGATTTTATGCACATGTATCCAGAGCTAACAGAGATGTTTGAGAGACTCAAGTGACTCACAACATCAATCACCCAGTACTTCTGTTTCATTCTGTCACTCTCTATCAGCCTTATGAGCCAGACACTGGATGGAAAGTTATTATAGCCAGGGCCACTGCTCTGGCTAAAACCTACAAAATATAAAACACCATCAATACACACACAGTATGGAGGAGCACAGAGAACACAATTTTCTACCACACTGGTTCATTTAAGTGTGTGATGTGTATGCGTGTGGAGATGTTGTTTGGACACGTGGGGCTGTCTAATCTGTTCTCTTTCGGACTAACATCAAAAAGAAAAGTCTTCTTCAAAGCAGTGTGTGTGTGTATGCTCTTGAGGTCAGCTTTTGATCAGTTTGGACTTTTCTGGAGCAACACTACTATCTCCTAGGAATCCTCTAGAGCCCCATTCAGCGCGTTGGACCAAACCAGGCATCACATGACCCAGTCTACACCAAAATCTTTGAATCATGTCTTAAATCAAGGCAGCCAAGCGATTAATTAATTTATTATCTGAGCTGCTTATCCCAACCAGGGTCGCAGGGAGTGATTGGAGCCTTTCCCAGAACTCAGAGCAAAAAACACCCTGGACAGGTCACCAGTCCACTGCAGGGCAGACACACAAACACACGGTCTCATCTAGGGGCAATTTAGTATCTTCAATTCACCTTCATCTTCAATTCAATTCATCAGTTCACCAGAGCTCCTGGTGGAAATGTAAACACACAGGAAGAAACATCAAGCCATGCTATAAATCATGCCCTTAAAAGTCCTCTTCATCTCCCCGCCTCTGTCACACATCCACACAATAATCTGTGCAACAGCCTGTTGCTATTTTGTTGTGTAATTTCTTATGAGGTTCAAATAACTTGTTATATGTATCACTATGTGCATTATTTTGCTATGATGTGCAATAGTCTACCATGTGCAATATCGTGCAATGATCTTATCGCTAAACATTTTGTAAATGGGTGGGGGTTTTTTTTTAGGGCTGGGCACGTTAACGCGTCATCACGTTAAGGTATTATTTACTTAACACTTCATTTTATCGTGCCTTAATGCAGGATTTTCTTTTAAATCCTTTATTTTGAAAGTTCGTTGCTCTTTTGTGCTCGTGAGTGCGCGGCACGCAATGTTCTACGTCTCGGCTGGTTTTCGCGGGGGGTCAGACGTTCCATTACTTTTGTCCATATTATTGGACAAAAGTAATGGGTTGCCCAACCATTACACCAACAGAGACTTTAATGACACTGCATTCAGATACATAGACTTTAATATGGACTCGGCCCCCTTTGTAGCTGCTATAATGGTTCCTCCCCGCCCTGCTCTGGACTCTGAGGATAACTTGTTTTTCGATAACAAACTAGATAAAACATGAATGCCCTGGAGTGGCAAATAGCTTCGGTTGTATATTTGATTTCATTAATGTTTAAATTAAGATTTACAAGAAAAATTTGAACTGCAGCTGTGTAACTGTGTTAAAGGGAACACTGCTGTTAAAAAGCTCCTTATTTGTTTAAAGTGTTTGCAAACCAAATGATATTGCACTTTTGTTCATATAGCAGTACTTTTAAAATAAAAGTGCGCAATACACTACTTTTGAATTAATTATTGAGTTTTTAATCGCGATTAATTGCATGATTTTCTGCCATTAATCATGATTAAAATTTTAATCGTTGCCCAGCAAGTTATAAGCTAATAAGTGATCTGTAACATGCCGTAGAAGTACATAAGTGTTTGGTTTGCATATCTCATTTGCATTAGGAATCCTTGTTTTCCCATGAGATACGCGTTGAAAGAGCAACAGGGAGAGGAGGGGGAATCCTGTATTAGCATGCTGGCTATGGTTGGATTGTCATGTTATGTTGTATTATGAACAGCTATGCTAAGATAACATGTCGTCTTCTCTTGCTATGGAGGTTTCTATTCTTTGTTATCTCTGTCTTGCTCTCTTGCTCTTTGGGGACGCCTGTACACATCCCTCAGGTCGAACAACTTTGTCTAGACGCACCAGGGGCAAATGCTTCTGTATTTTTGGCTAAGTTAGGTTTGGCCTAGGATGTTTTGTTCCTTTCTTTCCTTAGGCACTGTCTATGGTCCACCTTTGCCAGGGTGACTAACACAAACTGTGCAACATCAGATTAACTATCATCAATAACTTTATATCTGCAAGGTGGACCAGCAGTTTAGATGTATCTAAGGAAGTGGACAGTAAGTGGACACAGTGTTTCAAAACCTCAACTACTGTGTGATCCACTTGTACCAGCGCTTGTACCGTCCCACTACCTTGTCAGTGTCACTGCTGTGCTAAGAAAAATCCACTACACAAATAATACCCTCTCACAGGTGGTCACACAACTGAAAGTATTATTTTCACTATTTTCTACTGTCCATTTTAGCCCAAATCCATGTTTGCGCAAAATATTAAGGTAGTGCCTTCCCATTCCATATACTTTCCGTACACTCTTCGTTTGATAACAAAATGTTGACTGAACTACGCCTGCAGGCAGTTATAAAGTGTTATTTTCCTGCCCAGAAATGGCATCATGAGTAGGGCTCTCATCCAGCACTATTCAATCACACTCCACTTTGAGCATCTCTCATTGTAGCCATGGGGAATCTTTAACCTCTGCTCCAATCTCCATCATGCACACGCCACCACTTAAGGTGCTGAGAGCAGTCTCCAAACAGAACACACTGAAAATAACTCCCAGTTTGTTTACTATATTCTATCACCAGCATCGGATCTTACATTATTTTTGTGCAACAGGAAGTTCAGGAGTTCAGAACTATTGTTTTTATTGATCAGTTTGCTGTCGAGTTTCTGGTGATAAATATGGAACAGGGAGTTGGAATCCATGATGACAATCACATAAGAAAAGTGTTTATAAAATCTCAAACTCTATTTTATTCAGCTTGGTGCTAAATGTATACACATTTGTTTTATAACTGCAGTAATGAGCTCTATGAAAGGCCTAAGCATTACTGTAATTGCAGTAAGAACTTGTGAAAGTCTATACAATGTGGTTATTATGGCTTTTGACCATATATGAGTCATACATGACTGAATCAAAAGAAAAGCCAACATGGAAGACTAACCCAGAATTGGTTTACTAGCAGTAAGTCTATGAAATAGCAGGATATTTTTTTAATTACATAAGGCATTTTCTCTTGGCAGCCTCTGCTCCTTTGTGCTGAAAATTTGGCACACATAGTCCAACAAGAGCAGAAGAAATGGATAACTTCTGCTAAACAAAATATTTTGAATTAAAATTCACAGAACATTAAATAAAAAATTTAAAGAAAAATCCTTAAAAAATATCTGGTTTGGGGGCTAGTTTTTATGTGTAGCCTTGAGTTTGCCTAATATATTTTTTATACAATGTGGTGTTTTTTTGTTTTTTTTTCCCAATTACCTTTCAATTTAAATATAAATAATTCCACCTGCCAGCCAGAACTTGAAACTGGGAGTGTGGAGGCTAGCCCAGGCTTTCTCTGAGGCATGAAAAGCAGCACCACATCTTTTTGAGCAGCTGTTAACATGGCATGGACAGCTCAGCATGCTTGGAGGAGAATGCCAACTACTGATTCTGGATAGCGTCATGCTCAGTGGTGGTGGGGGGGAGACAAGGAGGCCCATCCTGGGCTTCATCTGAATAGAATAAAACTTCCTTTCCTATCCCCTATCCTTGATTTTGACTGATCTGGTAGCTAAGCAGATCCAAATGCTAGTCAGCTCTACTAATATACCATGCAAAATTACTGCAAGCAGATAAAACAGAAGCTTCATTTTACTATTCGACTGCAGGCCTACAGAGAGCGCAATGCAAATTATTCCCTCCATGGATGACTGCAGCATCACAGAGGAGTAAACTGACTATTTTCTAATGACAGTGCTAAAGCTTAGAGAGTTGTGCCAGAGCTAAAGCTTAGCTGTCACTCGTGAGTCCATAGATTTGTTTTTCCTTGAAATCCCCCAAACGATTACCATATTTCCTACATGTTGCCACACATACGGTCTATGTTTCTATGTGCATTGTTTTTGTTGTGTGCGCATTTGTTGTGTGTGTATGTGAGCATACAGTATGTGTGAATATGTATGTTCATGTTTTCACATGGAAAGGCCTGTCACATATACCTCCCTATAGCTTTAGTTAACTACCATGTAAGCCAGGTGACTGCCATATGGTAGCTTATCCAGAGATTTGTTGTTTGTTGCTGAAAGCAGGAAACAGTAATGCATTCACCAAGTACAGTGCATGTAGAGAGACTCTTTGAGCCATAGGGTTATTTATACTCTGGTGGAAAATCTTTATGTTGAACCAGAACAACCTTGCAATATGTAACAGTTCAATATGATATGCTGTATAGCTAGAAAAAAAGTCAGACTGGTAGAGATATACAGACTTACAAAATGGGGCAGAAGTCTACTGGTGGGTACAAACTGTGCGGTTTTGAGCTGTCCCACATGAAAGATGACCAACATGAAATAATCGATGTCTTTGATCGTGGCTCCAAAGTGGTGGTCCTATATCGGTGAGAGAGTTTCAAAGATGACTGTTGCCATGGACCAAAGATAGTTTGGGAGGAATTTCTGACAGTATCAGAGATTTAGGATGACCAACTCACAATGTGACTGCTGGCATGACCTACATCCACTAACCAACCAATAGGAACGCAGCATCAAATGATGCACTGATGCAACAGATGATGCATGATGATGATTTATTCTTGTATTGTGGTTTACATCATAGACTACAATTCAATTAGGGTTACCATCATACAATTTACTTGCATCTCGATGTAGTACCCCGGCCTAGTAGATCCATGTCTGCTGTAGTTTGCAGTCCGTAGGCCAGCTGAGGTGAGTAAGCTAGTTTGTTAGCATCCACCTTACTGTATTTTGTTACTCTATTATCACAAAACATGAAGAATAAAACACTCACTTATAAGCGAACTGAAATCCCTGATGTGAGCGATTACATATGTTATTGATGTAAAGGCATTATTTTTTAACTACATTTGACGGTAACAAGAGACAGAGCAGTGCCTGCAGCAACTTTTAAAATGATTTAAGATTGAGTAATAATGGAGTTTATGGGGAATACTGTCTATATATGCTGTCAAGATTCATAAATACAATAACAGTGTCCTTAAACTGTGCCGTGCTGTGTAAAACATATTGATGGAATGCATTCAAATTTTTTTCCCCAGATGCTCGATTTCAAAATATCATAACATGGTTTTGTCTGGGACTTTTGTCTGCCCTGTTGACCATTCTGTGCTTTGTCAGACCATGTGCTTCTGTTTATGTTTAGCATCGCCATGTGCTTCTGTTTGTTCCAATGTGCTCCTTGCACCATCCTCACCTGATCATTATTATTACCTTAATTACCTCCTGTGTTTCTCCAATAGTCTGTCTCTGTTGTTTTTTGTTCTGGGTTTGTGCATGATCTTTGTCAGATTGTGACTCTGTGTTCTGTGCCTGTCTTTGTGTTTATGATCTGCTTCACTAGGTTTTTCTATGTTGTTTCACTTTTTGCTTGACCTGTCTTTGCCTGGCATTTCGGATTTGTTGCACTATGGATTTCTGTCTTTGACCTTGTTTTGACCTGATTTTTGTGACTGCCACCTGATTGGGATTTTCCCATGATTAACTTCACTTTCTTCCTTAACTTGCATTGACTTTCATTGAGTCTGCGATTGGGTCTTGAGCTGAAATCCCAAACAGGCTTCTGATATTTTAAACATAGCAAAAGTAAGATGTATTTGAGGGTACAGATGTTTGTGAGGGAACAGAGGTATCGTCTTCAATTTAAGGTACAACATTTTTTGAAAACTTTTGTTTATTTGTATTTATTTATGGCCCCATGGTGCAGTGGGTAACTCTGTTGCCTCACAGGTGTCTTGTGTGTGTGGAGTTTGCATGTTCTCCTCGTGGTCGAGCAGGTTTCCCACCCAGGGTGAGTCCTTTCCTTAGGCCCACTGGGCCCGGGATAGGCTCCAGGTACCTACAACCCTAGTGAGGATTAAGAGGTTAAGGATTAAGGAGTATAGAAAGTGAGTCAGTGGTAGTGAGTGAGTGTATTTATTTGCAGCATACATTGTCAAAACCTACTCCCCCAAAATAAATGATAAAATAAAATAAATTTAATGCAACACTACTGTTCTACAGTTGCTCTCTGCTCTCAGAGCACATACTGTATGTCTATTCAGATTTTTTCTTTTTGCTACGCAGAGAGCTCACAGTTGGCTGCAGAGTATCATTTTCTATGAAATGGAATCAGGAGCATGACTCTCATCCAACCCAGTTTGATCACACTCCAAGTTCAAGTTCCTGTGTGTGTGGGCAGACGGGAATTTAACCTTGCACTCCAATGAAATCTCTAAGTAGTCTTGATATTCTTTATGATGTTTGAGTGCCAACAACCCATGGGCTTCATATTCAACCAACCAGTGTGTATGCATGTGGGAGCAAGAAAGGTTTTCCAAAAAACAGTTTTGGACACGCTTGGAGCACCACCTTTGCTGACCCTCCCTCCCACAGCACCCAATAAGAACCAACAAAAACCGAAGAATTTACACTTAAAAGGCATATGTGAAAACCGTAGTTTATCATGCTTTAGCATGAAGATACTTAAGCATTCCCATGAAAAAAGCAAACACTCTTCTGTTGTTGGTAATTAGATGCATGCTTCTTGTGGAGAAAGACACGGCTGGAAGCAAGGAGGCATGTAGAGAGCTGAAGCAGTTTGACATTTCAGGCCGAGCAGGGTGAAGTCAGTACAAGAAGTGCTGCAAGCAAACATGCTTTGATTGGTGTTGGATTTCTCTCCCTCAGGCCTGTAAACAGAACCCTGACTATAAAAAAACTGTTTAATTAGAAGACACTGTCAATTCACACAATTACATTTCCTATTTTATGAATAAAATGTAAAATAGCAATGCGGTCACAAACTTTTTGCATCAAGCTGTAAAACATCCCCAGATTCCTAATATGACATAATGAACTCAAACAGGCCTCAAAGGCTGTTAAAATTCTTTATAGTGCTCATTAAAAAACTACCTTCCAGAGGGTGGGATACTGTATATCAGGCAGAGAGTGAACAAACAGTCAGTTGATGTGTTGGAAGGGTCAAGGATTCCCAAGGCACACCGATGCACAAGGGGAGTGACAGCTTGTCTGTCTGGTCTGATCTCACAATAGAGCTGCTGTAGCACAAACTGCTGAAAACGGTAATGCTGGCTGTGATAGAAATGTGTCAGAACATGTATGGGACTTGCAGTGTATGGGACTGCATAAACAGCTGGTCAGAGTACCCATGCTAGCCCTATCCACCTTGCAACATACAGAACTTAACTGATATGTTATATTCACCAAATAAACAGAAATTATGCATTAAAATCTCTTTAGAGGATGTGTACTTATTTTCAGTTAACAATAATTTGACCATAGGTGTCCAAAATACAGCATTCGACTGAACTTTAATTAAACAAAGACAGGCTATCTGTGATGTTCTGCATATCTTTTATTAATTGTTTCTCTGTTTTTAGTTTCAAATAACATAACATACACTGGCCAGAGCTATCACCACATCTGAATGCGAAAAACTGTGGTATTTTTATATAACCATGAATTAAACCCACTTTACATTTGTTTATTTATTTATTTATTTATGTGGTATTTACAATTTATTTGTTCATCAGAATGTAATTTATCACTCTGTATTTTTATTCTATCATGAGTTCAGTCAGCTGTATAACAGCTCCGGATTGCGGCCCCTTACTGTAATTCTGATTAATTACAGCTTTGCAGTAATGTGTTATTTTCCTACAAATTTGAAAATCCGTCCTGTCACTCTCCACTCAAGCAAACCTGCCTCCTTCTGACAGAGTGAATGGAGACTGATTATTCAGAGGTCAAAATGTGTCCACATTTCAGCTTCAAGAACTGCCCCCTCAAATCTTAATTCATTTAATGGTTATTACATATTAGCAGTATAACTTGGTGACAAGTGAGGCCTGACCTGATTTAATGAAGGTACAGGAGCGGCCACGAATGTGGTGCAAACACACATTTCCACTAGCAGCATCGAAAGAAATGACTAACTTTTTTATTGAATGTGTTTTATAACAGCTGAAATATATTTTGGACGAATGCAATATCAGTGTGATAACAAATCCTGCTGGAAAGCTGAAAGGTGTTTTAAAACTCAAGCACTGCCCGCAGAACTGTGAAAAAAAAGGAAAAGACTGTTGGTGTACTGTCTGAGAAAAAAAATTATTTTGCTTGGAGCAAAAACAATAAGGTTCCACTGCATGCTCAAACTACTAATATTAACGCAGTCGGCTCGAGACTGTTGCCTGAAATTCAATCAAGCGCTGCACAGTCCTGTTCCAGTTACTATGTTTTTTTTCCAGTTACTTTGAGGTGACCTGCATGCACTCATCGGGTCTCATGAGATCTGGTTAGCACAGCCACCGCATGGCATTTCACTGACATGTTAAGGTCGCATTTCTGACCAATTTCAGCTATTTTGGTAACTGCCAGACCTGTCCATGATGTTCTTTTTGCCCTGTGAGTGTTGGGAAAATCTCAAGTGACCCTTGCAACCCTGGTTGGGATCTGCATGCGCGCAAACAACAACCCTCCACCCCCCCAGGCGCTTTCCACGCACGCACCAACGCCCCCTCCCCAAGAAGTACACCGATGCATCTCCCCCTCATTAAAAATGCTTCCGGCGATCCTGAATGGACGGGTGGATGGACAGTTAGATGGACGCCAAAAAGCAGTTTCCACTCTTTTGAAGCTGGTTTTGTTCTTCTTGGCCACACTTCTGTAGAACTAGCTGGAAAGAAAGACCAAAATAACAGACGTTTTAGAAGCTTGGTGCTCAGATGTGCCAATTTGAGATTTACTTTCCTGAATCCAACAAAACAGGAATTTTGGCTGAATATTGGACCGTCCAGAAAGTAAGAGCCCCAGGATATACAGGGCAGTACAGTGCTATGGTGTTTATTTAACCAACAGTATGGATTGCCTGTTCAGTTTATGGAAAACAAAACATTCATTTCTCTATTTTTCCCCAAAGCCAATAGGATTCAATTGCTGAACATGCGAAAGTATAATAAATAAAATATTTAGTATAAAAGAACATGTAGTTTGTGCTGTCTAATCAATCCAGTCCATTTGTAATTGGTCAACATGGAAAAAAGGGGCTTAATGGGTATTAGAGCGCTGGAAAAATAAACACAGATCACTAACTATGCCGCACTTAAATATAGATAAGGTTTTTGCTCTTTTTATCCACTTGTCTATAATAAATCTGTCAGTGTTTGTTTATACCAATGAATGATTTATATAACAACCACTTCCTGAATTTTGATATGCGAGAGGCTTATTCTTGCTTTCTCTTGCTCTCTATTTGTCAGGGAGCATTACCGACTAGGAGCCAGCGAGCTCTAGCAGTGCAGTGGAATGGAGAGGGAGTGGATGAGATCCTAAAGTGACCATGACAGATCGTTGAATGAAAATCAAGGTTTTTTTCCTCCACAAAAGGAGGAAATCAGCTCTTTCAAGCCGGCGGTGGTCTGATAAACACAGCAATGCAGGGTCTTTTAGTATCCATTCTTCCATGTCAGTTCTCTCTGGTAGAGGATCCAAGTGTCATCTTCCTCTTACCAACAAGAAGTATATATAATTACTAGAGGTGTGCTGATCTGAAACTCAGTATCAGTACGATACAGGCCAAAATCACTGGATTGGATACTGGAAAAAGCTTGAAATATCAAATTAATGCATAACTTTACTGAGGAACACACTGTAAAGAGAGACACACAGGAGAGAACACAGTAACACAGATGAACAGCAAGGATTCAGGTATCAGATGTTTAACCAACAGTATGGATTGCCTTGCAACTCAGCCATGTGTACTGAATTCCGTAATTAACAAACTGTTTCTCCGTGGACCACGGTGCAACATACAGCAACATGCAACATTCAACAGAGTGCAGGTTACAACAAACAGAGGACAACAGACAGATAATAAATAGACAGCAAATGTGGATCTAGACAAATTTATTATTAACAGTTTACTTGTTAAAACAAAGGAAAAAGACATTTGCGGTCATGTTATTGGTATCAGACAGAAAAAGGTGGTATAATGTCACCCCTAATAATTACATTAATAGTGCGCTTAAAGTGTACAAAATATTTAAAAGGACATTCTTAAACAGATATTCTAGGTCACAATATCAGTGTCAGACATTAAAAAGTGGTATTATGCTATCTAATAATTACATGAACGGTGCAACTAAAGAATACAAAAAATATTTTAAAGTACATTTTATGACACTTTTTAATTTATATTTTAATATGCTGTAAGGAAACACCTTTGAATACACACTGGAGCAAAAGTATATATAATTATCATTTAACATTCAGCATATTCACTAAAAAGCATATTTTAAGTTCAAGCTTTGCTGTATTTTAGTGTGCTTTAAGGAAAGACACTTTATTAAATGGCTTTCTTAAGGTACTAATGAATTCCTAAACAAAACTATATTTTATTCTCATATCAGCCAAAGGGAGTGTAGAAGAATTTCTCAGCAGAACAGAAGTTACTGCAGTTTAGGCCAGATAAGCACACTTTGGGCTCCTGAGAGGTAAAACTGTCAGAGTGTTGACTCTATCATCAGAAGATCATGAGTTCAATCACCAGCTATGCCTATCTGTGGCTGACTATGTGCCAGCATCATCCTCTCAGCCTGGTAGCCTAGTATGTGAGAGCAGGGGCGAACTGGCAATATGCACTTTCTAGAAAAGTCCAGAACGGCCGTCAGCCTGTATGTTTCTGCCTAGATATACCAACCACGAACGAGACACAGACCTGTGCGCACCAACACCCCCCCACACACACCGCCGGAACCACGGATGAGACACAGACCTCTGCACTATCCTCAATACACCCCCGGAACCACGACCGAGTTGGTGAAGAAAGTCCATGGCAGTTTTTTTGTCCCAGTCCGCCCCTGTGTGAGAGGAGGACCTAACTAAAGCGTGGGAACTGGCTACCACTCAGTTTGAGATTTTAAACTACATTTATATCATAGGTGCAGTATAACTTTTTAAGTTGCAAAAAAGTATATTATAAATGTTTAAGCTCTGGAGTATATTTTAATGTATTCCAGATGTAATAAGAGAGATGACATAGTCAAATGCATTAAGTGCAGCACACATTGTTTGAAAAAGCACAACTAAATTTAACGGAGACATATTTATATATTTATTCGGTATATGTAGTCACAGTTGAATTTAAATACACTTAAGTTGTTCCAAAACCATGCTTAACATGTGTTACTGTCTAAAAAGAGCATTTTTACATTAAGCTGTCTTTTCATTCGTGTCTAGGTCTGTTTCTCTCTAAGCACTTTGTGTATGTTCTTTTTCTCTCTCTATGTACTTTGATCATATGTCTCTTTCTCTCTCTGGTTGTACTTTGCCTCCGCTGGCGTTTGATCATACTACCACTGATGGCAGAGAGGGAATGACAGAAGGTGGCAGGTGAGACAGAAGGTGCTAACGGGGTCAGTTGTAACACTCACAATTTCTCCAATTAGGAGCAAATCATTTCACACATGGTCAGTTTCGTCCTTATTCCACATGTAAAGAACTGGAGCCCTGTGTCAGATACAGCAGATTTTAGAGGGGGGGAAACTAATTTTGAGGTAAGAAAGGGAATTTTGTTGTTACTTCATTTGTTTATGTGATGGCATTGCTTCATGTTTACTGTGTATCTTTGTAGATATTTTTCAAGATGTTAGTGCTAATGTTTCGGCTGTTATCTGTAAGATAAGTTAATTCATAGTTCCAAGACTCTGGGTTACTTTTAACAGTAAGACTCTGGGTTAGTTGTAACATCAATGAAACATGTTACAACCCCAAGCAATCTTTTAGTTGTGTTCATGTGTTTGCTTTGAATTTCAGTATGGCTAGACCCATGAACCCTGCACTCCAGAAGTGCCATGCATCTATCACCACTGTGAATATGGTATAACTACCACCTTCTGCATGCACACACTCACACGCGCGAACGCGCCCACACGCATTCAATTATTAAAGCTTGTGCCCATTTTGTTCAATTCGATTATGGTCAAGCACTATAACTGACAGTAACAAACATGCTTGCACAAACACACACACACACACACACACACACACACACACACACACACACACACACACACACACACACACACACAC
>JBBJLS010000148.1:13497151-13509498 GCA_037577275.1 Bryconaethiops microstoma | reverse complement strand
GTAACAGGACACACACCTTCCAAAAAGTTCAACTTTTGTCTCGTCAGTCCACAGAGTATTTTCCCAAAAGTCTTGGGTATCATCAAGATGTTTTCTGGCAAAATTGAGATGAGCCTTAATGTTGTTTTTGCTCAGCAGTGGTTTTCATCTTGGCACTCTGTCATGCAGGCCATTTTTGCCCAGTCTCTTTCCTATGGTGGAGTCATGAACACTGACCTTAACTGAGGCAAGTGAGGCCTTTCGTTGTGGGGTCTTTCGTGACCTCTCAGATGAGTTGTTGCTGCACTCTTGGGGTCATTTTGGTTGGCCAGCCACTCCTGGGAAAGTTCAGCACAGTTCCATGTTTTCGCCATTTGTGGATAATGGCTCTCAATGTGGTTCGCTGGAATCCCAAAGCTTTATCATTTTTTCCAGACTGATAGATCTTAATTACTTTCATTCTCATTTGTTCCTGAATTTATTTGGATTTCGGCATGATGTTGTCTTTGACCAATATGGGGAAAAAAAATGAGAAATCAGGAAGAGGGCAAACACTTTTTTCACACCACTATATGTCTATAGTCTTACCATTCGAAGATCACTAGTTATGTCAATTTTACTCATATACTGCTGATCTCTTCTACATGCAATAAAGTACTCCTTACTACCATCAGTGTCATTAGAATTTGCTGTATAGTTTTTATACCCCAGCATTTGCGTATAAAGCATAGTGTATTTCATATTGAGGTTTTTTTCTACAGCTATTTCAATGGATTCATTTAGACTTCATATTTTATATAGTGCTTTTCTCTGTGCCTCTTTGCATGAGCAATTTCCTCTGGGATCAATACAGTTTTCTGAAGCATTATTCCCAATGAGTCATTTTATAAACTACAACTGTCCAGATCCTGTTGCATGCTATGAGGCAGTCAACAAGCAACAAAAGAAATGGCAAAACACTCTCCCACGCACGTGACATTTGGACCACTTGTTCTGTGAGAAGATCTGGGAGCACCCTGAGCGTGAAAAGCAGCTGACACTGAATCTAAAGCAGTGAGAAAAGGGATTTTTTTTTTTCCACAGACACACAGAGGAGGAGTTGTCTGCAATAGGCAGATGGGTTGCACCCTCCAAGTGTGTGCCTGCCATCACTTTTAACTCTGCATACTGGGAGGGGGACATTTTAATTCCCTCCAGTCAAGCCCTTTGCGATCAGCCAGCAACAGGTGGAACAGTAAAGACAGTGAAACACACATGGGGTTATAACAAATTAGCAATTTCCTCAAATAATTTAAAGATTTCTTTATATAGTTAGTTAAGGGGAAAATAGTATGTAAATAATAGTATGGTAAAAATGAGTGTAACCTAATGTTACTGCTTAAGACTGCTGTGGAATATTTTAGCCCAATTAAAAAGAGCCTTTCTGAAGTTCAGTAAGCTGCTTTCTGGGTGGTTCCCTGTCCCGGTGTCATTCAGGCTGCTGCTCTTTTGGTGTTTTCCTGGCCTTCTATCTTTTCCCATTTCTCCATCATTCAGTGTGCTGCCTGCATCATTAACCTAAGACAAAAATGTGCACTTTTTGCACTCTGTTGGGGGCTTGGTGTTCGCGACAGCCAGTTGCTAGAAGTGAGGAAGAAACATATGATTATAGCACAGAAAAAACACTTCTTATAAAGTGTTACAGATTTCAGATTGGTTAACCTTTTAAACTTTCCACACTTTTTTACACATCCCAGACACTTCAAATTTTCCTTAGAAGGATGACTTTGAAATGGACAACACTGAGCATACATTCAGGCCTGGCTGAGGAAGAGAGCATTATTGAAAAACCTTTATGAGGAAACAGCAGACGCCCATCAATATGCATTTCACTCTCACATGACATATTCCTGATGAGGCGAGTCCTTTGAAACTTTCAGTGCAATAACAGTTAAGCGAAGCATGAGCAACGTGAATGCTAAAGAATCAAAGGTTTAATCTAAATATGGCATGCTTGTCTGTTGCTGGAGGCTTTGATAGATCGTGGCCATTATGTTCCTGCACAGGACCCAAGCTTGGAACAATAACTGTTTGATTACTCCGTTCCAATGACTAAAACTCATTTTCAGTCTCTAATGTATAAACTCCACTCGTACTGTAAGAGCCATAAACCCACAAAGGGCAAACAAAAATGAAAATCTGTATCAACTGAGCCTGGTAAAACTAAGACCCATTTCCACGAGATATTACCCAGACAACATGAGAGACCACTAGAAAGCATCTGGCTGACTACCTGCAGCACTTCAGGATGAAGCTCTATTGTACGTGAATAAACAGTAGGGTTTGGGCAACACACTGTCTGAGCATGTCTTTTGTCTAGGGCCATTCGGGAAGGAGTGTGCAGAGCCCTGTCATGGCCCACAGCAAGGCTGAGTGCTCAAGCTCAAACTGAAACAAGCTAACGTCATGGCAATTGGCATATTCCTCCAAGAACACAGCTGTCAGTGAGGCATGGTCAAGTCAGCTGGCCTTGGCAACTGAACAAGGAAAAATGTCAGTGAATAACTTTGCTAAACCAGGATATATGGTACCAGACAAAAGTTTTGGGAAACAAATTTTTTTATTTTTTTTAAAAAAAACTGTTTTTAATAATTTTCCACATTTTAGAGTAATGAGGAAACTGAAATTTTTCAACAACAAAAAAAAAAAGTTCATATCCATGGCTTGTATCTAAGCCCTCCTTTGCTTAGATGCAAACACAGTTCTAATTCTTGTTAACAAATTATTTCAAACTGCTTATCCTGGATCTCTGTGAACCCAAGAACAGTGCTACCAAAAAGTAGCCAATCAAAGTGTCAAATGCACTGTGACGTATTGCATGATTTGCCCCATGGATTTCTTTGGAAGCTCAGCAATGTCAAAGCTGTGCTTTCTTGCAGTCTGCAATCAGTTGACAGAGCAGGTAGGTTACACAATCTTTTTTTTTCTCCATTAGAAGGCAGTATTGATCTGATTTCCACAACTGTAAGAATGCTAATTTCTGCTAGCCCCTTTGTGTGATTTTCTGTATTGGTGAGCTCCAGGATAACAATAGCTGCAACAACTGTACAAAGAACATTCGGATATAACTGCTTGTGATCAACATTCAAGTAAGATATTGCCATTTTCTACAACTTTCAGTTCATGCTGTGGTTAGAAAGTACAATTCTGCAGCCATGCTTGTTCGGAAATAGCTGTTATATGTGGCCAGAGGTTTACTTGACAAATCTGGCTCATTGTTTCCTCACTGTATTTCTCTAAAGCGTAACGCTACGATGTATGTGATACTAATAGTGAGTGCTACTGTGATGGTTGAGGCTTTCCATTCAATAGTGTGACTGTATTTACATCAAAATGTTTTCAATATTGTGAAAAACACTCATTCAGTCAAGTATGTCTTAAAATAACTGGAGCTGTCTGAGAAACATTTATCGGCACTTTAGATTCTGCTTTTCAGAACTTTAGGTACTGTTTATTTAAAGCTGTGCACAGCGGAAGCAGAATTCTCTGAAAAGGTCCATGAGCACTGATTGACATGCCTGTATTTAAGCATTAACTTTCTGGTACTTAAGTCCGTTCAGGCAAAAAATGGCCCATCTCTCTTCCCTCGATTTCCTGCTCATCTTGTGATAGGCTCTGGAAGTCCAGGGCCAAACACTGACAGCATACTTATTAGTGTCATCATCCAATCACCTTCATCAAACACTCTGCAACTCTGGAAAATAAGGTGTACCAGAAGGTTTTTGGCCTTTGAGCTCAAACGAGCACTGGTGGCGTTATAAACCAGTGACTCAGCAAAACAAGACTTCAATCCTCAAACAAAGAAAATCCACAGAAATGCCGCATATCAGGCCACAGTGCAGTCAGATGATAAGGCTGCTGGTGAGCAGCTCAAACCACGATTCTGCTGAACATCTGGCTTCATACAGGCCTGACACGGTCTTATCTGTCATTATGCTGCTGCGATGAGCCCGGCCCAGCAGGCAGCACAACAGGCCTACAGCCGTAATGATTCTACCGATCACCACACAGCTTCTCCTAGGCTCTAATCCCCATCTTAACCCACATTCCCCAGCTTTGGGCTGGGGGAAGCTTTCGTTTCAAGGCAGCTTTGAACAACAAAATAAGACTATGTTGACATTACAAGCATTACTCCCTGCAGAACTGAATCTGAAAGTAGTTTTTGTGGTTGGTGTGACCTCCAGGACCATCTAATATATTCCTATCAGAGGAGAGAAAAAAAAAAAAAAAAAAAAAAAAAGGATATTGTGAGGAACTAATAAGAATGAACACCAATTAAAAAAACAGTGGCTCCACACACATCTGCATTACAAGAAACATTATAGCTCTAATCCCTTAAAGCAGTGACATATGTACATTTGATCATCAAAAAAAAATGCCCATTAAGGTCATACTCACATCAAATCTAGGGCCATATATGAAAGTTGTTCAAAACTGATTCCAAAAAATGAAATGTGTGCTTACTACCAGATCTGTGTTGCATTTAATGTATTAATTTTTCTTTTTTTTTTAAAAAGTACTTCACTGCTTGTACACACTGTAGTCTGAAAGTGGCAGACAGGATGACCCTTATAAGAGGAATGGTAACTTTCCAATTACATTGTGTTTCGCTCAGTCATCCTGCTCGACTTCTCTTACTGGAAACTGGCTTAAACCACCCCCTGTTCCACTTCCTCTGGCTATGTACTTCCTGTATTGCAGGCAAAATCCGAAACTGTGGGGTTACACCAGAGAATTAATGAAACTAGGAGATCCTTCAAAGACCTATGGTTTCACAAACACCAGAACAAAGAGTAAAAAAAAAAAGCAATAAACACAAGGAGGTGTTTACACAGCAAGAGATTAGATTCGGAGTGTGCTAACAGCTGAACCCTCGCGAACACAGTGGAGAAAGCAGACATGGTCAAGACTCACCTGTTTGTCTCGGTCTTTGTCCTTGACCTTCCCACTGCTGCCAGATCCCCTGGAGGACGTGACATCCCGGGGGATGACAGAGATCTGATGTAGTGGCATGTTCATCCCAGCGGGCCAGAGGAGCTCACACACACGCAAACAGAAACCAGTCCACCACCACCAGCATGATGGAGAGAACCATTAATCCAAACCTAGAAGAGATGGTGAGATGTTAATTTGTTTGTCAATATTCTTAAACTTCACAAGCCAAACATTTTTTTTTTAAATTTTTAATTTTTATATATATATATATATATATGTTCATATATATAGAGAGAGTAGTGTAGGTAGTGTAGATCGCCAGTGTTTGATATTTAACGAGCTATTAAGTGATGAAACTCATATTAAATGCACTCATATTAAGTCAATGAGTGCATTTAATCCAATGCTTAACAAGTGTTTTATTAAATGTGACACTGTAAGCATCTCCCTCAATAGCTTGTTACTGATCAGTGCAAAATGCACAAATACTGCACTCAGGGACCCTCAGAAAGAACCAAAAAAACAAATATGTGGTTAGAATAATCGTACTTGTTATATTTAAATGCATTTTCATTGCAATCATTCAAGCTCTCAATGGAAAATGTAAAAAAAATCAGGTTCTTTTGTTTGTTTTATATATGCAGATGCAACCATGCAGGCTCTTTGGGGGCTGGACAGAAGACCACACATGTAAGATTAAATATAGTGAGAATATTAAACTGTTTCTAGTCTTGAAAATATAACGAGTGAATCAAACCGTGAGACCTGAATCATCTTTTGAACTGTCGACTGTATTGTTACACTAATAATTAAGTCATATTCTTCCACATTAAGGTCAGTATGAGATTCAGTAACTGTTCTAGTGAAGCTACTGGTTGGTTTAAGCCACTGCAGAGAAGCTGGACCTGCCAGTTGGGTCTGAGGCCACTAGGATATGATTAGGTTTGTGTGTGTGTGTGTGTGTATGTGTCTGTGTGTGTGTGTGTGTGTGTGTGTGTGTGTGTGTGTGTGTGTGTGTGGTTGTTTGATGGATGCTCTGAAAATACAGAGTGCAGCAGAGGCAGAGGAGTGCATCGGATAAAGCAGCATCATGAGGGAGAGGGGGGTCTGTGTGTGTGTGTGTGTGTGTGTGTGTGTGTGTGTATGTGTGTGTGCTGTGATAAATAACCCTGGCACACACAAAGCTGTGTGCTCTCATCGACCAGCAAGTATTCCTTCAAAAAGATTGAGATGTGCTGCCCTCTAGTGGTTTTATAGAGCACGACACACAGGGTCTGCTCCCTATGCACGGATTAAACCTAGTCTTTAAACATGTCTTAAATATTTGATGTTTAAATTCGTTATAAATTCCATTAACAAAGTGTGTGATCTCCCAGCAGGGCCAGACAGTGACTGCACATTTCCAATCAAATGTATCTGATGAATAAAGACCCATTTTGTGTGTGAAGTTCACATTTCTGTGCTTTAGGTTCTACAGCCTTGAGGCTGTAATGTTGTTTAGAAGCAGTGTAAGTTTATTTATAGCACTTCATCACACACAGTATTATTTACAGAGATAAAACAAGCTTTAATTTTAAAAATGTAATATAAACATTCAAGTAAATCAGTATAGAATTATTCAAAGTCAGGGATTTAACGCCCAACTAATGCTTAACTAGAGCTTAAGACCCAACTAGAGTTTAACTAGAGCTTAACACCCGACTAGAGTTTAACTAGAGCTTAACGCCTGACAAGAGTTTAACTAGAGCTTAACACCTGAGTAGAGTTTAACTAAAGCCTAACGCCCGACTAGAGTTTAACTAGAGCTTAACGCCCGACTAGAGTTTAACTAGAGCTTAACACCTGAGTAGAGTTTAACTAAAGCTTAACGCCCGACTAGAGTTTAACTAGAGCTTAACACCCGACTAGAGTTTAACTAAAGCTTAACGCCCGACTAGAGTTTAACTAAAGCTCAACGCCCGACTAGAGTTTAACTAGAGCTTAACGCCCGACTAGAGTTGAACTAAATCTCAACGCCCGACTAGAGTTTAACTAGAGCTTAACACCCGACTAGAGTTTAACTACAGCTCAACGCCCGACTAGAGTTTAACTAGAGCTTAACGCCCGACTAGAATTTAACTAGAGCTTAACGCCCAACTTGAGTTTAACGCCCTACTAGAATTACCTAGATCTTAACGCCCAACCAAAGTTTAACTACAGCTTACGGTCTAACTGAAGCTTTACTACAGTTTAACGACTGATTAAGGCTTAACAAGAACGTAATGCCAAACTAAAGCTAAATTGGAACTTAATACCTGACTAAAGCTTATCAGAACTTAACATGCAACTAAATCTTAACTAAAGCTTAACACCCGACTAGAGTTTGACAGAAGTTTAAAACCCAACTGGAGTTACCTAGAGTTTCACATCAACTAAAGTTTAACTAGAGCTTAATTCCAGGCTAGATATTAATTGGGCTTAACGCCTGACTAGAGATTAACCAGAGCTTCACACCTGAATTTCACACTAGAGCTTTAAGACACTGAGTGAATGTGAGGCAGGTCCTGGTTGAAGAGTCTTATTGTGCTGATTAAAGTTCCTCTTTAGTCCCTCGGTTCTGACCATGAGGCTGTGGAACAGTTTGATCAGGCAGAACAGAGAGCTGAGGGGTGGGAAGAGTCCCGGATGGTCCGGATCTGCTCTGGTCCTACAGAGTCTGATGTAGATGTTCTACAGGGCTGAACAGATCCAGTGCAGTGTTCTGCTGCTCTGATCACTCATAGTTACAGCAGGTTCTAGCAGAGCTGCTCAATCCCTGTTTGACTCAATGGACCTGCCCAAGAAAAAACTCAACTTGTGCAGCTTGGCCAGCAGGTGGCAGTAAAGTACTGAAAATTAGATTTTCCCGAACAAATTCTTCTTAGTGTTGCTCTGAAAAAAAGTTGCAAATGCATCAAAATATAAGGAAAATGAAAGATCTACTCTATTTGAATCTTGTTCCGCTTTATAGATGCAACATTAACTAAACATGAATTAAGACCAAACACTGCAGTTATGAAATATTTGGGAGATTCTGTGCACTGCAATATTTATAGTGTTAGGAGGTTATGGCTAGAGTTAGAGTCATGGTTAGTCAAGTGAAGTCAAGTCATGTTCATGAGCTCTAACCTCATAATCCTAACCCTAATCCTAATCCTAATCCTAACCCTAAACCTAATCCTAATCCTAACCCTAATCCTAATCCTAATCCTAATCCTAACCCTAAACCTAATCCTAATCCTAATCCTAACCCTAATCCTAACCCTAAACCTAATCCTAAACCTAATCCTAACCCTAATCCTAATCCTAACCCTAACCCCTTACCCTAACCTTAATCCTAACCTTAACCCTAATCCTAACCCTAACCCTAATCCTAATCCTAACCCTAATCCTAATCCTAACCCTAACCCCTTACCCTAACCTTGATCTATCCTCCAAGATTCTAGTCTTAAATTTTCACAGTATGTACATGGTTTGAATAATTTCAGTTTGGTCTGTTTGGGATATTAATGCCCTTTTTTGGAATTTTGAGCACTTATATTTTAAAGCACTTATTTTCTAGAACCCTGGTAAGGTTAGGCCCGCGTTAGGCCCGCATCTGGCCCTAACCCTGATTTCAGACCCATCCCTTAATCTCACCCTCAGCCCCAATCCTGACCTTAACCTTTATCCTATCCCTGATCTTAACTTTTTACTGAAAAAATCATTTCAGCCTCAACCTCCAGCCTTTGTCTGAACCGAGTCCATCCCGGGTTCAGGATGACTGCCACTGTCGATTGATCTTAAACTTTTTTCTTTTTTTTTTTCTCGTTTTTATTTTCTCATTATAATGATCATTTTTAACCACTTCTAAAACAGGTTAATTGGGTGATGCCAGTGCGGTATAAACTTAAGAAAGACTAAAAAAAAAAAAAAACCTCTTAACTCCTACCCTAACCATAACCTTAAGCCAAACTCTCCTAAATCTAAGACCAACAGTCCTAAATCTAACCCTAATCCTCCAACATTAATCCTCCTAACCCCAACACGAACTCTTTTAACTTGTTCCTGGCCTGGAAGTCTGTGATTCATTAACTGGCTATGAATTTAGCATGATATGAGGCACACTGCTCTTTGTCCAACTTGATCATATCCTGACCGAGGGATATTTTGATTAGTGCTGTTTATTAATGTACACAACTAGTCAAAACTAGGTGTACATCCTGTTCACACTGTACTGTTACATCTATTTTATACACTACTTCACAGCGGCGGATGACATCAGAGTGACC
Source organism: Bryconaethiops microstoma (assembly GCA_037577275.1). Lineage (NCBI taxonomy): Eukaryota > Metazoa > Chordata > Actinopteri > Characiformes > Alestidae > Bryconaethiops > Bryconaethiops microstoma. The sequence goes on along the minus strand of JBBJLS010000148.1, from coordinate 13,500,256 downwards.
TTGAGTCTTGCATGTGGCTGAAATTACGAGAAACACCTACTTGAGCTGGCAGGTCTTGCTGTGTAAAGGTGGCAAATAAACTCAGGCGAATGTGGGTCGCCTTTATTTGCTGTGGTGCGGAGACTCCTAGAGAGGTCAGGTGATGTTAAGAAGGGTGTATACACATCACAATTTCAATTTTAATACACAAACTATCGCATAACTTACAGGAACATCCAATCATTTAAACACACTATAGTACAACAATACAGCAAAGCGAAGAGGAAAAAACTACCAGACGCTCCTCAGTGATGGAGGACTGAGGTCCAGCGTCTGCCCCTACAGGTGGATTCGTTTGAGTCACGGTGTCTTCTTACTGTACCAACCCAGGCCCAAACTGGGTTCAAGCCTTGTGCTATTTGACTGTTTTTCTTTGTCTGTTTTCTGATATAGCTCAGCCTCAACAATTACATTGGGTCAAGTTTCAAATAAATCCTTTACATTTCCTTCTTGTGTCAGATTTTGCAGTACAGACTTTGCAGGGCTCTTCAAATTCAGTAAGGATGAAGTGTAATTCACACCAGAGGTAGTGTTGGCAGATACGCTCTTTGTCCACCCGTGATTTTAAAACATGTTTTCATTACTGATCAGACCCCTCTGTTCAGTTGTCTTGTACCTTTCTTGGGTAAACTGAATGGTGACATCTTAGTTTCAAGGTGTTCTGCCAGCAGTGGTGGTTACTGTGCCACCAGGGTCCTGCCTCATTATTCATCACTTCGTTGTTCATTTACATTACATTTACGGCATTTAGATGACGCTCTTATCCAGAGCGACGTACATCAGTGCTTAAGTCGTCTACATCTGTATCTTAAACCTGTAAAGCTAAACTCAAGTCCACATCCATTGTTCAACCAAGTTACTACATGCTCACTAGACCTAGACTCCCGACAAGCGACACCTAAGCAATACCTGTCAAAGAAAGTTGTTTTTTTTGTTTTGTTTTTTTTTTAGTAGGAGAAAGCAAAATGAAACACGTTTATTATGTTCATTGATAAAGCTGTACAAAGTGATGTGAATCCGACCGTATCCGTGGTCGGTGTGATTTTTTTCTCTTCCAGTTTCTTAGTCTGTGAGAAAGACGCGTGTCTGGTGAAGGTAGGTAGACGTCATCAGATTGATTAAATGAAGACAGTAACAACAAATGTCTGATGTAGGACCTTCTCCAGGACGTTTTCGCAATGAGCTTTGGTTTCCTCCCACCTTCTGCACTGCAGCCTTGTAGTGTCTCTTTAGTTCTCTGGGTTGCGCCATAGACGTTGTGGTCCTAAATGAACGTTGTTTGGTTTCACTGTGTGCTGTGCCAATAGACGAAATGACAATAAACCTACTTGCCAACCTGATCCGTGCAAAGTGTTTCTCCCAATTTCACTTCATGAGCACTAGCACTTAGTTCTGCCCTTCCTGCACTTGTCTTGTGGCGTTTTTGTTTTTTTGTGGTGTTTTTGTTGTTCCATTTCACTTTGTACCTCCAGCACCAGCACTTTGCCTTCTGTTTACTGCCGATACAGCACATTCACGTCCTCTTATATGATTTGATAAGCTATAATTATGCTCACTCAGTGTGGGTCAAAACTGCCTCATGTGCAATATTATGCTTATGGATGCGATATTAGTAATTCTGACAGGTTTACATTCCACTCACACTACTGTCCTATTGTCTGTTTATTCAGTTGTTTCTGTTATTCCTTGCTCTTTGCTCAATGCTGTAACTGCCTCCTGTCGAATAATAATCAGGCTTATTGTGCAAAACTAGTCAAAACTATGATTTACATCCTGTTCACATTGCATTACTGCACATTGTTGTGGTCTCTATCTATTGTGTTGTTTGTTTGATTGCATTGTATTGTCTCATCACACCATGCATGCGTTCACAGCGGCTGAAGACATCAGAGTAACCTTGAGCCTTGCATGTGGTTGAAATTACGATAAACACCTGCTTGAGCTGGAAGGTCTTGCTGTGTAAAGACAGCAAAACAAACTCAGAAATAAACCAATGTGTGAATATGGGTCACCTTTATTTGCTGTATGTAAATGATTTCTTCTCCCATAGAGTGTCAACAGGGTTGTCCCGAGACTCCTAGAGAGGTCAGGTAGTGTTGAAAAGTGGGTACACAGATCAGAATTTTAATACACAAACTATAGCATAACCTACAGGAACATCCAATTATCAAGTTTGTAGAATTATTTAAACACAGTATAGCACAACAATACAGCAAAAACAATACAGTCACAGTGCAGCAGTGATTGACTGTTTTGAAATATGTATGTATATATAGATTTTGACTAATTTAGTTTTTTTGTGCAGGTGAGTCCATGTTATGAGAAATGCCTTAACTGATTTGAGAACTGACTCTCAGTAAACTCTGCTGGACCACACTGGAACCGTCTGAAAAGGTACCGGTGAGGTACATGGGGCATAGATTAATGATGAGAATGGGGTAAAACCTCAGAGAGCGCAGACTTAGCATATTGATCAGGAAATAGTACCTGGGCAGCTGAAACCTTGGGTTAGGAAACATTAAAAAAATATGATTGGTGATGATGATGATGATGATGATGATGATGATGATGATTATTATTATTATTGTTGTTGTTATGCACAGTTCTGAAAATGGTAGAGAGGTAGAAAAGCAGAGGATCGAGGATAAAACAGTGGAGTCATTCTGTGAACCTGTTTCTGTACTAGTCTGAATACATTCTGGAACATTGATGCCTCTCATTGGCTGCAGCTGTGTTATCATATCTACTATTTATTACACCAGAAAAGATAAGGACAAACATATAAAACACTGAACCCTCCCAAGTACAGAAATGCAACCTTAGGTTTTCTACACTGTATTATTTTTTGTACAATCAAACTCATCTTTTCCACGCTGGCTTTCTTCTGGCCGAAATGAGCTGAAATTCTAAATCCAATCCAACATTATCCGACAACATATCAAGGGCAGGTCAGTCTGATTGGTCATAATCGCTTTTTAAATTTATTTGGTTATTTGTTCTGGAGTGACTGAGAGTCCTTGTGCTGTGATCATCATCACCGCTCTCCTCTCTGCAGTCTCTGGTCTG
>JBBJLS010000148.1:13473711-13497051 GCA_037577275.1 Bryconaethiops microstoma | reverse complement strand
CTGCTCTCTACCAAAAACTCCTGAAGGAGAATGTCTGGCCATCTGTTTGTGACCTCAAGCTGAAACGAACTTGGGTTGTGCAGCAGGACAATGATCCAAAACACATCAGCAAGTCCACCTCTGACTGGCTGAAGAAAAACAAAATGAAGACTTGAGTGGCCTAGTCAAAGTCCTGATCTGAATCCTATTGAGATGCAATGCTAAGACCTTAAAAAGGCTGTTCATGCTTGAAAACCTTCCAATGTGGCTGAACTACAACAATTATGCAAAGATGAGTGGGCCAAAATTCCTCCACAGTGTTGTAAAAGACTCATTGCAAGTTAACGCAAACGCTTGATTGCAGTTTTTGCTGCTAAGGGTGGCCCAACCAGTTATTTGTCGCACAGGGCCAAGCAGGTTTGGATTTTTTTTTCTTCCTTAATAATAAAATCCATCACTTAAAAACCACATTGTGTTTACTTGCGTTGTCTTTGACTAATATTTAAATTTGTTTGATGATCTGACACAATTAAGTGTGAAAAACATGGAATAAAAATGAGGAATCAGGAAGCGGGCAAACACTTTTTTCACACCAATGTATGCAGCCCTAAACACATCTCACTGAAAGCTGGACTGACTGAACAGGTGTAACATTTATTAATATGTCACATGGGTGTTGGGGCTTTTCTCTAAAAACAGTATAGTTCTCCTTTTGGTTTATCTAATATTGGGATTTGTCTAAAAGTAAGGACATCCTAAGAGGGATTAATAATAAACATCTGTTATGTAAGACATAAGTGTTGGACCATAACTTCAAATTTGCTTTCCAAAAGCAGATAAGAGAAAACATTAAAATCCAAACCAACCAGGACAGCAATCACAGTTTAGTGTTGGGGACACCTTTACAGTGTCATTTGGTGGTGAAGTCAATGTCACGTTAAAAGAATCAAAACTATTAGAGAACGCTAGTATAGGTGATTCATGAGAGCATACATACCCTCCAACCTCTGAATCTTGGCTTTGACAGAGACGATCGTCTCAAACGGAGACACCCGCAGCTGGAAGCAGGTTCCGGTCAGAGTCTCTATGAACAGTTCCATAGTCTCATAGAAGGGCAGCTTGTAGTGGACGACCCCAAAGTTATCATCATTGAAAAACGGTGGCTCCCTCTTGTCAGCCATGTTCGCATGGAGAGGCCGGCACTCAGGAAGACAATGAGATTCAACCTGCCCAAGGAGGAGGAGTGAGGTCTGTGGACTCACCACTGTCCTCGTGGCCACTCATCATGCACAGAGCTCTGCGCTGTGGAAAATACAGGAGGACACACTGCATAGGATTAGCAAAACACATGATAGAACATGAACAAAACTGCTCCCAAAACAACTATTTGCATAAAGTTGTAGATAAGCAGTACCATCTAGAATACATAAAAATCTACATGACTGTTTCAAAGATTTGCAAGCAACTTAAAGCAAACTAACATACTAGCACAACACATTCTGTTCCATTTCAAAAAGAATAATGTAACAAATGGCAGTAATTTGACTGTAAATTATGAGGCAAGTGGCATATTACAAGAAAAAGAACGCATGGCCTACTCTTTAAAAAAAGGCAGCAAGAGCACATAAGCAATTAAACTAGTCGTGCAAACTTGTGATTAAGACTCATCTCAATTAAAGCGAGACACACTCACGTAACCTTCATTAAACTTTCAACAACACTTGCCACTATGTAACGCACTCAATTGGAGTGTTACATAATGCAAAGTGGAGGCTTAAGCACGTGCAGAATAGAAAATGAGTAGATGCATGGTAAAACTATAATCACTGAGAGGGCTTTGCTGCAAATAGCTACTTTAGGATACATTTTCTGGTTGTCCACATATTTGACTTGGCAAAGTTTTACACCGGATGCCCTTCCTGACTTAACCCTCCCCATTTACTAAGAAATACACCAGCCTGTACACCCTCAGTGGCTGAATTGATGGACAGGGTAAGAAATGAGTTTATTAGAGGGACAGCTTGAGTTGGACCTTTTGGAGGAAAAGTCATGGAGACAAGATTGTGTTTGTTTGGACATGTGTTGAGGAGAGACTGAATATGTTGGGAGAAGGATGCTGAGGATGGAGCTACCAGGAAAGAGGAGAAAAGAAGGTCTGGTAGGTGGTTTATGAATGTGATGAGGGAGGCCATGCAGGCAGTATGGGTGAGAGAGGAAGATTCAGAGGATAGAAGGAAATGGAGACGGGTGATCTGCTGTGAAGACTCCTAATCGGGAGCAGCCGAAAGTAAAAGAAGGAGGATAAGGATTTAAAAAAAACTTAAAAGATAAATATCTCTATAGTCTCTAACGTGAACGTTTTTGAACAGGTGAGGAATTGCCTATCTGCATGCAAACAGTTTTGTTGATTAGTTTAAATCAAGCCTATCAACATAAATCACCATACAGTTCAGGCATTTACATTTAAGACAGATGTTGCACTAAAAAGCCACTTTTCAAAAGGGCTAAATTAACTTACAATTCAATCCTTTATTTGCCAAACCACCACTGAATGTAGTGGAAGCTTCATTCAACGACAAATCAATGCACCATGGTTTGACTTTGAAACAACTTTGAGGGAATCTAGTGAACGCACGCTACAGGAGGCTGAGCCAGTAGAGCAGCTGCTACTCAGTGAAACAAAAATCAGAGTACATCAGTGAGAACTCATCGGCTTTAAGCAAAGAGTCAGTGCCGTCTTACAATTCCAGCATCACCCCCGGATGAGATCCAGTGATGAAGTGAGCCAGGAGAAAAAAGCAGTCACTGCCAAAAGAACGAGCAGTATTTAGAGAAGGACGCCCAGTTGCTAAATAAATATGATCTGCAACCTATGGGGATTCCGTCAGCTGGCGTAAGTAAATCGTAAATTAAGTAAAGTTGTTAGTGAAAGGAAAAAAACAACGAGGGCTCCAGCTAACCCCCGTATCTCCCTAAAGTGTTCTGCAGAGTAACGATAGCATACCAAAGCTAACCGAGTGCAACTTACAGCGGGTCATGCTAAGATAGCGTTTTTTCAACTACCTAGTCCACTATTTACTCTTATTTTAGATCCAAGAGACGTAAAACATCCGATTGATCATTTATTTATAGTTTCTAAATACCATTGTTATCCTCGGGGCCTCTTCTCCATGAGACGGTCCGCTTTCGTTCCTCCCGGAGACCCTAAGCAATAGAATCTATTGTCATACTCAATGATTGACAGGAGAGAGAGCCAATCAGCTCAACGTTTGTTAGTTGAAAAGACACTCTGACCCAATAGAGATGCGGGGCCACCTCCTGTCGGAGTGAATTTCTGGCGTCTCCCGGATGTTCACCCTGGTTTCTAACAACAGTTCACACGCCATCTGTACACGTGACCGCCTACCTTAAACAGGGCCAAGCCCGTTCTTGCACTACATGGACAAAAGTATTGGGACAGACCTGTTTTTCAGGGTATGGGCCAGCCCCCTTACTTCCAGTGAAGGGCAATCTTTATGCTTCAGCTTACCAAGACACTTGCTTAAAGCTGTTACAGCTGCAAAGGACCAACTTCAGTGAAACACATCTGAATGCAATGTCACTAAAGTCACTGTTGGCGAAGTGGTCAGGAGTCCCAATACTTTTGTGTATCTCCTCTCAAAAATGTTACACATCCTGCCACTGAAAATTGGTTATTTACTGGTCATTAATTGGGGCTTTTTTTTGCATTTATCATTTAAAACTGCTTTACACCTTAAATTTTCGTCCACTTGCGACATCAGCAATTTCTATTATCAGAAGACTTTATTTATCTTTTAGGACACTAGTCTAACTTAATGATGAATTATATTCACCCTGAAGGAAACTTGCACATAAGTTAAAGTGCCATAGCTTTTAGACAGACTCTGCATTCTAAATACTGTAGGACTTGTTACTTCTTTGCATCGTTTATCATGTTTCCACTGCTGGAGACTCATCAGGAAATGGAGTGAATTGTTGTAAAATTAATTTTAATGTGTTGCTGTCTTCTGAAATACATTCCTTTGGGGTTTTTTAATTGAAGTCTCCCTAATTGTTGCGGGAAGTTCCCAAAAAAACCCTGTGTAAAGTAATGCCAGCTGTTTCTGTGGCAATACACATCTCCAGAAAGGCTTATTTCAAAACCATTTAAAAGGGGTGATATGGTCCCACTTATAAAGCAAAGTCAGCAAGATATTGTTTATACACAGGTGATGATACATCACAGGTACTTGCCATCTACCACCTTCACAAGTTACTATCTGTACATGACGGACTACAATTCCTTGCGTCCCACAATTCATATTGAATTCACAGCTGCTACCACTGCATTAAAAAATAAGAAACAAAATGGTCACACTGTGAACCAGCGAACTGTTTCCTTGTAAAAGACATCACCAGTACAGTTTCATTAGTTGATGCCTTAATTATCTATAAGAAAGAATGTTATCCATTACAGTGGTGCAGTCGGCTCCTGAGGATTGTGAAAAGCAAATAATTATTATAGTCATTATAAATTTCATAAAATATATTTTCTTTAGTTTACAAAAGCCATTTCACATGCAACACAAAAAAACTTATAAAAACATCATCAAAAGACAATGAGCACTAACCGTAAGACAATCGTTAGAAGTCATATGGCACAAACTGATGCAAAACAATGCAAATTAAACCTTACAGTTGTCCATGTCAGAGGAATGTATCCATTCACAAACATATGAATCTGATTTTATAAGACTCACAATTAATCATTTCATATTTAAAGTGCTATGCTGAAAATCAAATAATAAAAAAAAACATTCTAAATAGCACTTTGTGGCAGCTATATAATTTACTGGTAAGGAACAAGTTTCTAGATGCCATTAGAAGTTACTTGTTTTTTTCCTTCATCTATTTTTCATAAGGATATTTATTTCAGAATTTATAAATTATCTATGGACAGTGTTAATACAATATGTTCTAGACTCTGTGAATATGATAAACATCTCTACACAATTATACAAGCTGAGAATTCCAGAGATTTAGTTTCCACCAAGCACATTAAGGGGATCATCAAAAATATCATGACCCGATTCTTCTGCTGAACTGGGTTCCTGGGGAGGCTTCTTAGACTTAGAAGATGGAGTTACTGCTGCTTTTGTGATTCCAGATGAAAAAATATCATCTGTAAAGAGCAAAAATGGCAATGATCATCGACTGGGTCCGGCTGTGCACATACAAACTTTACAGCATTAGTACTTACTGTAGTAAAAACTCACCCATGTCATCATCAAATATTGATTTAGTTTCAATTTTCTTCTTCACTTTCTTCCCTTTGGGTTTCGTTGTGGGAGTCAAATCAGCAAAAATGTCAACATCATCATCAAACAAGCTTGCATCCATGGATGCTTCTTTAGGTTTCTTAAGGGCTTTAGAAGGTGTTTCCTTTTCATCCTGCAAAGACATTTTAAAAATAGCAAGTGATGGAGTCCACACCCCAAAACAAAAACTTTATACTTATACAACCTTGTAATCACACCAAATCTTTTTCAGGCCTCGGAATTATATGCCTAGTATTAAACCATCTAGAAACAGGATTACCTGGAAAATGTCTGATTTGGTTGAATCACTCAACACCTTAGAGTCCTGTCGCTTCTCTGCTCTGAAGATATCATCGTTGTCGTCATCAAGGAAAGGCACAACCTTTGACTTTTTGACTGGCTTCGGCTTGACTGTGGCAAAAAGGTCTTCCTCGTGGTCATCAAAGATGGACAGAGTTGGGTCTTTCTTTGATGCTAGACCAGCATCTTTCTTCATGGTTCCATCAGGAACTATCTCAGAGGGCTTTGTTTTGGGTTGAGGTGAGGGTAGGTGTTTAGGAACTGATACAGAGGCAAAGAGATCATCTGAGGCAAATAGGTCCTCCTTAGCAGCAGCAGCAGTAGCAGCAGCAGCAGGAGGCACCTTCGGCCTGACAGACTCATCAGCGTGTCTGTGTGAAGTCGCTATAGTGGTGGTAGTTACAGGCAGGGTGAGGGCAGAGGGTCTGGCTGAAACAGGGTTGAACGGGGAAGTCATCCCACCTCCAGAAGCAGCTTGTGGGGTAGTGTTCTCTTCCTGGATGTCCCCACGTGCTTCCTCAGATCGCTGGGCTGCCATGTGCCTCGCTGCTCTTGTTTGGGGCCGTCGTCGTGTTGCACCTTTAGTACGATCCTGCACAAAAAAAAAAAAAAAAAAAAAATTGCCTGGTTTCTTGCAGCTCTTACATCGATTTTGTGTTTGTGTTTTTGTTTTTTTTGTGTCTGTTCGCTTGAGTTCAATTCTAGAGCTGTAACACTCTGATCCTTTTTAGGATTCGGCTCCCACTGAGTCACTTACTAAACTGATCCGGGTGTGAGTCACTTGAGTCAGTATTGCCAAATCGACGGCTGTGAGTCAACTGAATTATTTGAATCATCTTTTAAATGAAAGTAAAATGCCTTGTGATGAGAATGAATCACTTTCAAATAAAACAAGACAAGACAAGGCGATTCATCTGTATTTGACCGATTCACTCATTACTGTCGTTCAGGGAGCGCTATACCACTCGTGTGAGTGATAAACCCGCTCTCTGAGCGATTCAGATTCGGTTGCATGTTTTCGGGCTGTGTGATTTCGGCTCTGACTGACACAAGGAATCCACTAGACATTTACAACAAATCTGGCTGAGCAGAGGTGTGTGTGTGTGTGTGTGTGTGTGTGTGTGGAAGGGATGGGTGATGTTCATGTGTGCCCATGTGTATGATGTGGCTCTTTGTGGTAACGCAGTAAAAAAATGTGGCTCTTGTTTTCTGACTGGTTGGCCACCCCTGCTCTAAATCAAGAGAACACCTTTTCAGAATGCATATAATACATTCTAATGACTTTAAATAGAAAGCTGATGCACAGTATTTTCCTGTTTAAAAACTGCAAAAATAATTGTACACAAAATGCACTTCACTCCGTTGCCATGTCAGCACTCACAAGAACTCACTTTTTAGGCATTTGAAGGCCCAGCATAGTATATTTCAATCACAGACTTGTGATTTGGTTCGGATTTTATCTGCATATTCGTTACAGAGCCATTTATGCTGTGTACAGAAGTGTGTAAAACTAATACTGTAGTTGTAAAATATTGTCACACTGCCCCTAACCACCTTTTAAGAATTACACTTTATTTGGAGTTATCTTAGGCATCTGAGATAACACTCATTGGCTACAGCATATCAGAGTCTATCTTACAATGCACACTGATGAATTGTAAAATCAGTTCGACCTCCAAAATCATGCACTGTGTGTACTTACATCAGCATAGTGCGGTAGAGTTTACAAATGCTGTTTTACGCAGCAAGCGAGTCTATTCTCTCTGTTCATTTCAAAATAACATCTAACTAAAGTGACTTTTTTGTGGGTCTGTAGTGAATTAGTAAATTCAATTAGTAAATTCTTTAATCAGTTGGATACACCAGCAATTCAGTTTGATATCAAAAACACTATAGAAACTGTGGTTTACCTGCTTTAACACCACTAGCATAATGCTAGTTGCCGTTAGCATCAGACAAGTAGTGTTTGTTTACTTTCTCAGAGGGTTTAATGCTTCTTATGGCAGCAACAGAAGCTTTAAAGCTTGCAAGAATTGCCTGTCTTGCTTTGTATTTTGCATGAGTAAATTTAATGCTCTTAAGCTTGTGCTCTGAATATTATGGCAGTTGTCTGTACTAAATTAGGTTATGTCGAGTTTGTTTAGTTTAAAGCCCTTTACGCTTAAGATGAAATCAGAGGTTTTAATATTTTAATAACCAAGCCCATCCCTAGTTCATGCTGTGCCAGTGTTGTAATTCATACATGTAAATGTGGGTTAGTATGCTGCGCCTGCACCATACATAAAGCTAAACAAAACTGCTTGATTATATGCAGGGGCTTTAATGTGCAATCTGCTGAGGTTCACACCAACACAGCAAAATGAAAAGAGAGACAAAAAACTAAAAGGTATGAGACATTTGTTATAATGTGATTTTTGGGGATTGCCTAAATGCTTAAAAATGTAAAAGCTGTGCTGAGTCTTTAAGTCTTTGGGCCGAACGAGTATTAACCTCTGCCAACTTTACCTACAAAACAGAAGTATTAGCAAACAGCCATTTTGAAGTGAGAACAATAAAATTTCCAACTAAGTTTTCATGGTTCTTTTTTCTTCATTGTAGCCAAAAAAACGTAAAAAGTGTCCTGTGTTCCTTAAGTATTGAACTTCTTAATGCATAACTTGTTTACTTATTGAAGTCTGAGGCACCAGAGCCACAGCCTGACCCACCTTGTTGGCATTCTGTAGAGTGGTGACCTGGGCCGGCGCGTCAAAGCTCACCCCTCCCTCGCTAGGAGGCTGACGCTCCAGGGGTCCGGTGGAGCTTGGCAGTGACACTCCTGCTCGGGCTGAAGGGAAGTGTGCCAGATTAGGAATTACACTGATTGCTCCCGGCATGCGTGGCCCTGCTCCTGGCAGAAGACTGGCGGGGTTTATTGCCAAGTTCGCCTGAGGGGAAAGAGGAGATTTGAAACCTCAGAAATGAAAAGACAATAGAAACTCCACACAACCATTAGGCCACTCACCCAGAGATAAAAAGGTCTTTTCGGTGTTAGTTCAAAAGTATTAAAGGAAACTGAACATACACTGATCAGATTGCTTGTGTGTGCGCTGTGGTATCTGGCACCAAGACTTTAGCAAAAGATCCTTTAGGTCCTGTAAACTGTCCAGGATATCCCACAAATGGCTGTGCGGATTGAGACTTGGGGAATTTGGAGACCAAGTCAACTCCTTAAACTCACGGTTTCCCAGCAGAACATTGTCCAGAGCATTACACTGGGTTGCCTTCAACCCATACTACCCACATAATGTAACAGAAAAGATCATTCATCAGACAACAATACTTTCTTCCACTGCAGGGTCACATTCTGATGCTCAACTGCCCACTCTAATTGTTATCAGTTGACTGGTCTGTGGATTCACAAGCTGTGAATGGAGCTGTGTGTTCTGACACCTTTCTATCATAGACAGCATAAACCTTTCCAGCAGTTTGTGCCACAGTAGACCTTCCGTGGGGTCTGACCAGACAGTATTGCCTTTGATCCCCATAAGCATCAATGAGTCTTGGACACCCACAACCCTCTCATCAGTTCACCAGTGGTCCATGCTTAGATCACTTTTGGTAGGTACTAACCAATGGTACTAACCATACTAGGACCACCCGACAAGACCTGCCATTTTGAAGATGCTCTGATTCAGTCATCTAGCCATGACAATTTGGCTCTCTTACATTTGTCACATTTTTCCTGCTTCCAACTTCAAGAACTGACTGTTCGCTTGCTGCCCAATATAACCCACACCTTGGCAGGTGCCACTGTAATGAGATAATCAAAGTTATTCACTTCACCTGTCAGTGATTTTAATGCAACAGATCAGTGTATGCCCTGATGCAAAAAAAACAGGCTGCACAAACAGGAAAACAGAGGGGAAAAAAATGAATTTCTTTAGTGCAGTCACTCATATGCCTTTGACATAGAGAGAACAAATGCACCAGCTAGAAGCCATAGAAGAAAACGATGCATGCAGTACTCAGTGCTCATACAGTGAACAGACTTAGATGTCAAAAGTAAACAGTAGCCAAGATCTGTTGCATTTGATAAGATTATATTGCAATAGGATGCTGCAGCAAAGGCATGTTTGAGAAGTTGAAATGACTCTTAAAAAGCAGCAGGAATCAGGAATCATTAAACATTACTTGGAGTTTTCCAATCCTTGAGGTTTCTTTAGGTTTTACAGGGCTTGCAGGCTTCTGTGCAATTAATGACATTGGTTACATTCAGTAAAACAACTAAACAAACTGTGTAACCTCAAATTATGCAAACTTAACCTTAAGCATTACAAAATCATGTTGTAAAATGCTTGTGGCATTTTAAGTGTACTAATAAAAAATGTGACAAATAAGAGAAAATGAACACAAACCACAAAGAATTTTTGGTAACTCCTCCCACAGTGCTATAATATTTACACTATTTAAAACTGAGAGTTTCTGTGAGGTTCACTGTTTAAAAAGCCATTGGACTATAATATTTAAATCTAAAATATAAATATGAAATTATATTTGATATTTGCAATTAACTAAACATTTACCCCTTAAAATTGGTATAGTATCTAAAAATGATCATTTTCATCAGTCATGATAAAGGAGTTTCTCAAAAAAAAAAAAAACTTTTACACAATCCATACCTCGTTCAGCGCTGATGGTGCTGTACATGAACTTTTGTCAGTCTCATCTTTTTTAGGTTTACTGGGTTTCTCTGGTACTTTCTAAAAGTAGAAATTACATTGTGAGAATTATACATACTCCATTTCCCTTTCTAAATTCTGTTACTCCCACTTCCTCCTGCACACACACACACGTTAAAATTTGTGTGAACTCAACACGAACTGACTGCTAATGAGTTCAGATGACATTTCGAGAATAAGTGGTGGGCTCTGGTCGGGTACAAGATTCACATTCGGGTTCTTAACATATTTTACTCTGCATTTCCAATGTTTTAGTTCCTCTTTAATTTATTCTGCCTCTCCACATGTACTACTTGTATCATTGACTGAATTGAGCACTGAAGTCCAGGAATAAGACTAGATACAGTTTAAAAGGAGCCTGGTCACTTCCCTTTCTTCTAATAATACTAAAAAAAAATACTTACTGAAAACCCCTAAAGGGCACATGAAAGCAAGTCCCCCAAGTAAGTAAATGGTTCCTAAATGACTAAAAATGTAATTAAATATCTTTTTTATGCTAGAATTGTGTTTAATTTTTCATTTTCAAATATAAATAAGTGAAAATACCAGTATGTTCTGTGTTTCCTACAGCAAACATGTTTTGGGCAATATGAACAGTAGCATTTTAGCTACTAAAAACTGTTTGGTTGGCGAGTTAAGACAAGAATCTCTAGTAGCTGAAACAGTGAATTAATTAAGGAGAGAACAATTTAGTGCTGTTTTTAAAAATACAGCTATGCTGTGATTTAATCAATGCTACCCTGTTATCCGGTTTTATTCTGTACTTTGGATAACTAATGATCAAGTTTGTGGGAAATATTGGACTAAATTTTTGAGAGATCAGCGTGACTCAAAACTGATGCTGTAGGTCGCATTTGGCCTCAAAATTTCAGGTCGAGCTCAAAAAGAACATACTTACACCATTCAGAATCAGACCAAAAAAAGTATCTTACCGGAGGAGCTTTTGGCTTGGCAGAGCTAAACAGTTCATCATCATCATCTTCATCTCCAAACAATGTGGAAAGAGAAGATTTTGCCGAACTAGGCAAGGGAGCCTGAAACCACAACACATTTGTCATTTTTCCACAATATCCTGTCTCTGTTTAGGTACATTCAAAAAGATGTTCATTAACAACAAAAGGCAGGAACTTCACATTTTTGGAAAATATGTATAACTTATCATTAGAAGTCTAGCTATTGTAATAAAGTTCTTGTTTGTGTAACTTAAACTCACAGAGGGTTTAGCAGTAGTAGCAAAGAGGTCCACATCTGGGTCATTGTCTCTCTGCTGCGTCTGACTGAACAGAAGTTCCTCATCCTGAAACACCCCTGTGCTCTTCCCATAAGATTTCTGCTCCTGAGACTGAGACACAACCAGCATTATCACCATTATACGCACTGGCAAACACACACACACCTCAGCACACGTATAGCTCTACAGAACTGACAATAATAAAAGACAACCTTTAAGGTGCTATTGTCCGTTGGCTCGGTTGCTCTGGAAATAGGAGATGCGTCATCAGGTTCGTCTTCATCCTCGTCAATGTCGTCATCATCGAACAGGCTGAGTGTGGTTTTCTTGTCCTTTTTCTCCTTGCTCTCTATGGGTGGTGGGGTTTCTTTATGCCAGTCATAATCATCAAAGTCATCCAAAACTCTCTTGGTCTGCTTCTTTGGCACACAAATTAACAGTGCAGACATTAATTTAGGCAGTACATGTTTGCATCATTATTTGAACACTAATATCCACATTTCCAGCTTTAGCTTCTGTCCTCACCTTGATGGTTTCTGTCCCATCTCCTAGCACATTAATTCCTCCAAAGAGGCTAACAGCTCCAGCGGGCTTCTTCTTACCAATACTACTCTCCTCAAGAGGAGGTGTGGGCTGCACAGGTTTCTTTTCTGAGGGTCTCACCTCAGCTACCTTAGTCTCTACTGGAACAACGGCCACTTCCTCTTTCTCCTTAGGACCAAACAAAGAGGAAGGCTGAGAGGCAGCAGGCAACTGAAACACAGACATGTTCATATTCAGAATGGTATGTGACCAGCCTGTCCACCACATGCAGCAATACTGACTATGTCCATGTCCAAAGAATGATAACAGTGATTTGTGACATGTGTAAGAAATGTAATTAACTCCTTGAAAAGGCTCTTTCACAACTAATATGTACTGTATGAACTGTGGCAGGATTTATTGCATAGTCAGAAGCCTGACTGGCTTTAACTTGCTGCTACCTACAGAAACAACCACTAAAAGCTAATGTTAATGGATCAGTATTAACTAATGATAAACAAAAAACTGAGATGGAAACAAATCATCATCATCATCATAAGAAAATAAAACTAACAGCTCAGCTGATCACAAAACATTACTGGTCAGTATTCTTAATGCGCTTTTGCGTCATTAGCACACAACTTACTTTGACTTCAGTTGCTGTTTTGTTTTCAGGAGGCTTGAAACCAAAGAGTGATTCTTTGTCTTCATCTTCATCCTCAAATAGGAGAGAAACTCTCTGAGGTTTCTTCTGACTGCAAAGACAAAAAAGCCACTGTGTTGATGCAGGTGTAAAATATCTTGCATTATTGTCCCAATACGATATAGATCAAAAAACATATTTTGGATGACCACAGGATTAAAAAAAACTGAGGGAAAATCCAGCAAATTGAAAATCTGAAAATACATTATGAACTTGGTATGAAGTAAATGACTTTGCAAACCTTGTTTCCTTTGTGACAGCAAACAGATCATTGTCATTAAACAGGCTGTCTTTCTGTTGTGCTTTGGCACTGGGTAGCCTAGAGGGAGCGCTGTTGCTAGGTTTCATCCCACCACTCTTTGCCTCTGGCTTCACTGTGCTGGGCTTGGTGCCCATCCACTGGTCCTGACACAAGCAATGGAAATTATGTCTTATGAGAAGGGACTACATAAACTTCAGAAAAATCACATCGCTACACAGCATGTTCTATTTTCCACCTATGCAGTATTTCATGCAAATCCAAACAGGCACTTCGGAGAGATTTACAATGATTTAAATAGATAGGATTTCATTTTCCCCTCACCTCATCATCACTAAAAAGAGCACTTGACACAGGTTTCTTGGGTTGCAGCGCTGCTGCTTTGACCTGAATTGATTTAGGTTTTGGTACAGATGAAAACAGGTCCTGAAAGACAAAGAAATTATCATAAAAAAGATCTTGGAAAACTTAAGTCTAGACTTGTCAATTCTAAAGTTCATGTAAGCTCACCTCCTCATCATCATCATCAAATATAGAGAGTGGAGCTTTGTTTGGTTTGCTCTGAGAGGGGACTTCAGGCTTTGACTGACTTTTTGGCACTGTAGAGAATATCTTTAGGGAAAAAGATGGCAAACAAAAATGTCTTGTCATGAGAGTCACTGTGAAAATGACATTAATGATTCAGCCCACAATGAAGCTGAGAAAAACATACCTGTGAGTCTTCATCATCAGAGAACAGACTCTTGCTCTGAACTTTCTCAGCTACTTTAGGAAGAGGTGATGGTTTGACCTCAGGAGGTGGTATACTCTTAAAAAAAATTTAAAAAAAGAAAGAAAGAAAGAAGGTAAGAAAAGAGTAAAGGAGAAGGGACTAGACAGAAAAAGGGAATGGTTTTATACCTCCTCAGATTTTTCAGACTCTTCACTCGTTGAAGGCTGACGTTTCTTTAGTCCTTCCACAAGAAGATTCTTCGTGCCAGGCCCAAACACAGAAATGGCTCCAGCAGGTAACTGCTTGGAAACAAGTTTGAGTTAATCATTTGAGTGAGGTAAACTGGTCAACATAGCCATAAGTTTCATTAAATGTTTGTGATGGCAGTCACTGAATTTTTGGGTATTTTAACATAATACATCCACGACAACTAATGGTTATTAATAAGTAGACGGGTATGTAAAATATGAAAAAATTATGTACCAAATTGATAGCATTCTTATTTTGGGCATCAACTGTAAAAAAATAATGAACAAACCAAACAGCTTGCCTTCGCTGAACTACTTTTCATCTGTAACAACATTAAATCATTAGCTTATGTTACTAAAGTCAGCCAAAATTACAGTCAAAACAAAAAAATTGCAGCATGTTGCAATATGGGTAGAAGAGCCTAATTTCATTTAGGGTGGGACAAAAATGGAGTTAAGTTGAACTCATTATTTAATGGGAGTTACACAGCTTCATTATGTGCAATCATCGTTTGATTATTACTAATCTATTTACTTTGCAACTTCACTTGCAACTTATTTGTTGCCCACTATCCACCTTGACTACTAATTAACACTCAGAAAGCCCTCAACACCCTGCAAGCCACAAAACCAGCTGCACAAGCCCAAAACCTGTTGGGCAGCTATGACTATAGGGTCTTCTAAACAAATCCATAGTGCAGACCTTCGTATGAACTCGTGCAGACTGCTAAAGTAAACTTACCTTCTTCTCAGGAGGTTGTACTTTCTCTTCTTCCTTAACTATTTTCTTGCTCTGTTGAGATGTGGCTGCAGTGAAAATGTCACCTTCATCCTCTTCATCAGCCCCAAACAGGTCCACTGTTTTCTTTGGTTCAGGCTTCTCTTGTCCACCTAAGCAAGTGTAGTTACATCATTTACGACAGTACTTGCTGTTGGCAGGTATACAGAAACCCGATATTCCTGCAACAGGGCTACAGAGCCTCTGTGTTTTAAGTGATTTCAGATTCCACAGATACATGTCTCCACACTTACCAGAAGCGGGTTTTCTGAGCATCTTCCCACTAAAAAAGTCATCATCGTCATCATTGTCATCAAAGAGACCTCCTCCCACCGCTGACTGTTTTGGTGCTGCCTGCACTTTGGGTTTGACCGGCGTGCCATTCTCTTTAGTCTCCGGTGAATGTGCAGCATTTTGCGATCCAAAGAGACTGTTTCCTTTGAATAACCACAAACATTGATTTCACTAAAAAGACATAAAACATAAATAAAACCAGGAAATCCTACATTTGAGAAATTAATTTACCTGGGAAAATGGAGACTGCACCTGTAGGTATTTTCTTAGCTTTGACACTCTCTACAAAAAAAGACAGAACAATTAAGTTATTGCCTTGACATCTTTACAACATATTTGGTGCACTTTTCCCAACAATCAACTGAATAAGAGACAATTTACAGGTGTCAAAAAACACAAAAATGAGAGGATCCTTGAGAGTTTGCTTATTTTATGATGTCAGAGCCACTGTACCTGTAGTTTGCGGCACTCGTTCCTTTTCCGTTAGCACATTTTTTTGTGCCTCAGAAAACAGATCACCCTGTAAAAATCCAGCAATAGTCTACTATAACTGTATTTATACATTTTGTTTTTCACAAATTTTGCTTTCACCATGCACCAACTTACCTCATCATCATCATCAAATAGGCCTTTACCGCCACTGAAGAGGCCACCTTTTCCTCCAAATGGAGAATATTCATCATCCTCCATTTTTGGAGGCCCAAACATCTCATCATTATCATCGTCCGCTGAAAAAACAAAAAACAAGTGTGAAACCCCTTAAATACACAATATCATCAAAATCTCTTTCATAGGGCCATTATTAGACCACTGTCTTCAGGTGATTCATTTAAGCTGTTATAAACAATGCATATCCATTTATATAAATGTAATTATGGGAATTTGTATGAAAATAAAACAATACTAACCAGCTATCTAACAAACAGAATGTCCATAAACAAACATTCTTGTTATTTTACACAAATGACCATTTGCTTTGCACAAAAACAGAACTTGGACTGCCATCAGCATTACAGAGTGATTAAATAAACAGTGATGGCAACCTATGCTATGCAGTTACTCATACCAGATGCCTTTGGCAGTTTCTTTCCTTTGTTCTTCTTCTTGCTGACAGATGGGCCTGATGACAATGCTTAAAAAAAAGAAAATATATGCCCATGCAAACAAAAAACATGATAATGTGAAAAGGATCCAGATACAGGCAGTAAATAAAAGAAGAATCCACATTAATGTTTACATTCAGTGAAACGATAGGTAATGGAGTAAACCTACATGTACGGTCTGCCTCTGGCTTGCTTGTAGTGTCTCCTTTGATTCTGGCTGCCAACTCATCAGCAAAAGACGTTGGACCCACATCACCCTGAAACACAAAAACCAGAACCACACAGACAGTCAATATACAATTAGATTATTTTGATTCAATATTAAGGCTTTCACTGTGAGAATGAGGAATTTTGTACTAAACTTCTGGCAATAACAGATTACTACTACTGTGTGACTACCCAGTAACAAGGATTCCACAGCACTCTCGTTTAAAAAATGAGGCAGATGCTTTTAACTCAAATGCGAAAAAAGATGCCAGGTCTCACAACATTCTGCTTACTTTTTGACTGAAAAACTACAGCTGACAATGTCTGAATGCAGATCAGAATAGAACAATTATTAACCTTTGGGATGTCATCTTCATCTCTGTCAGATTCTCCAAATATGTCTGAATCTTCGTCGTCGTCTTCCTCCTCTTCATCATAACTGACCACAGACGGCTTCTGGCAGATGAATGAAAGAATTATATTCTTATCATCTTATCTCAAACTGAGATCAAATTACACAAATCAAGCAGCCCTCTGAATTCATAAATCTATACTTCACTTGTAATTATATTGTTTTTGTTCTTACTTTCTTTAAGCTTCCCTGGCCCTCATCTTCCTGGTCAAAGTCCTCATCCGACTGCTGCTGTGGTGCAAATCACATTATACAAATGATCCTGATTTGTGCCGGGGGTTATTCAGATCGAAATATTTGCGAAAAACATTTAAACGTGATGAGTCTGAAAACGAATATGTTGTTACAACACTATTTAAACAGTATCAAAAACGCACTAAATTGTGAGCATATCCAGTTTTACCTCTCCATCTTTCCCCTCTTCACTCTCAATGACACTCTCCCTATCACTGTCGATGGACATTTCTGTGTGAGAGAAAATGTTGCACGAGCAGTTAGTCATATTAGAGAGAAAACTAAGCAAGGATCAGTTCACCGAGATCACCGAGTACATGACATGTATAAAAAACTGAGAATACGCTACCATCACTAGAGAGATCACCCAGGCCAACATCATCTTGTTCCATAAATGCTTGGGATCCAATTAAGTATGGCAATGGCCTATCTACATAAAGATCCTAATAAAGCAATTGAAAACAAGTCATTAAATAGTCAAAAAATCCTATGAACTACATAATTCCAAAATGTCTGCAGTACACCTGTGGTGTCTCACCTTGGGTTCTAAGATGGGTTCCACTCTATCGGCTGCCTCCTCATCCTCAGAGTCAGAATTCCCTGCTTTAATGTCTAGTTGCTCAAAGGCAGATTCTAAAACCTTCAGACCATAGTTTACTGCTTCCTGAACTTTCGGTATTAGCTCAGCTTCTTTCTGTTCACGGGTTTTTTCCTATAAAATAAGAAAAAACAAAGTTACCAACTGACACCGCTACAACTAAGGCTATAGTCCACTTGTTGCATAAGAGTCACCGTGATTTTCTTTTTTCAAGTAGACCAAAAGCAACAGTACGTTTTTTACATTCTGACCAACAAAACATATCTATTATAAAGACACTGAGCTATTTCTTTACATGTCTTTAGAAGATTTGCACTTTCTTGACTGAGGTTAGAAATGAAAAAATGACATGCAAGCATAAAACTCAATGTATAAATAAAGTCCATTACACACAAATTGAAGCATTACATTAACCACTACATTTTAATGACAGATTATGTTGCTTTACCTGTTCAGGGCGTTTTTCCTGGGTCTCAGTCTTTGGAGTAGCCTCTTCGACTTCTTCATCATACACCCTCTGGGTGATTTAAAAAAATTACACTTAATAATATAATACCGACTACAGGATGATTATAAAGGGAATCAGAATTTTGTTTTTTTGGTTTTTTTTACAAGTAAAAACTAAAAAACACAGACGTACATTTTCAATGAACTGTGTATTGGAAAGCATAAGGAAATCGTTGAAGACAGTGTGGAGGCAGCTATCAGTTGCTTTAGTGTCCCGTATGAGGCCATCCAACTGCTTTTCGATCTCATGAGTTTTGGACAGCATCCTCTGAGAGAAGTCTTGCAGGTAGAGAAAAAGCTGTCGAGGTGAAGAAACAGTACTTTTCAATAAACTATCACAACAGACAAATTAATGTATAAAAACACTTCCAGTACTAAGGCCTTACCCCAGAATCTGCAGCCAGTGACCAATTTGAGCTGGACTTCCGCATCTCTTCCAGCGTCCAGGGTCTCTCCCACACCTGCTCAGTCTCTCCATTGTAATTACTGGGGCCGTTCTCCATAGAGTCAGACATACTGGTTACCTGTCAAAACACAGCTACATACATCAACATGGCTAGACAGTAAATCATGTGAAATAAAATCACGGTAAGTTCTGCGGTAAGTTAATCAGAGTCAAGAATTCCCAAACAAGTAATACTGTTTAATAAAACGGTACATTTTGTTGACTCATTCATACAAACTAGATCAACAGCTGCCTCCCTCACCACATCCATAAATCTCCTGCTGGGCCTTCCTCTTTTCCTCATCCCTGGCAGCTCCATCCTCAGCATACTTCTCCCAACACACTCAGCATATGTCCAAACCAAGGCAATCTCGTCTCTCTGATTTTTCCTCCAAAAGGTCCAACTCGTGATGTCCCTCTGATAAACTCATTCCTGATTCTGTCCATCCTAGTCACTTCCAGTGCAAATCTTAACATTTTCTACTTTGCCACAGTCTCCAAACCACACAAAATATCTGGTCTCACTATTGTCATGTACACCTTCCTTTTCACTCTTGCTGGCATTTGCCTGTCACAAATCACTCCTGTCTGATCTTATCTGTCAACTTGGCCATCACCAGTCACTCCTACCGCACTTTTATACAAAAACTGTACGTCAAAAACAAAATTGGGAATTTCAAAAGTGACATTTACGGTGTCTTATGTCTAACTACTAAAACACCTAACCTAACAAACAGATCTATAGAGTAAAGCAATAGAACAATTCCTCTATCTTCAGTCATCACAGACGGGGTACGACCCACAAAACTATAACCAAAAGGCAGGTAACTCACAAATAGCTTCATTTTTTAATTATACAGACATGTTATTTTTACCTGATATCTAACGTCTCCTAGGCACACATTCTTTAAAATTTAACCAGCACCCAGTTCTGAACACTGTAAACACAAATTAGCAAGCTAGCCCCAAGTAGCTCACCTATGCAGCTAGGGTAACTAAGTTAGCTACATTAGCCAGTTCCACGCTGAATTTTCATACTGTTTACCTGTAAAACTGCAACGTCTGTAATGTTACCTGTGTGAATAACCATATTTGAGGAGATATGAGACTTTGATCGTGTGCTAGCTTGGGCAGGTTTCATCTTCAACTTTTAATTCCTCTAGCAGGCTAGCTAGCACCATCACTTCCCACAACTGTTTTCGAGCTAGGCTTGCTAACAGACACTAAAGCACCAGGCTGGATAAAGACATGTATTGTGTACCTTGCAGCAGATTGTTTTGCTCAAGCTGATCTTTTCAGAGAAGTCATTAATCCAAGAGAGTGTGGGCTGGAAGGCAGGTTGTGATGAGTGGTCTCCTCATCAGTATTCAGTCTGCTCGGCCATGTCCTGCCTGCAATCAGCTGATCCAGAGTCACCTGACTGACTGACTGACTGTACAAACTAACAGCCATTCATTCACAGCCTCCAATTTTCCCTGGAGCCACCGCTCTGTCATGTCATATCATATTCCACAATTAGTCCAGTGTTTCGTCAAAACGCTCCTGTTTTATGGTTGACATAACACCCCTCAGGATTAAGGGTGAGCAGCAGTAGGTATCAGTAACCAGTATTCGTCCCTTCATCTTTTGTTCATCTACTACCTATCCATACTATGTTGCACCGCTCAGTCACTCAGTCACTTTATACATTTATTGAACAGTATTTGCATTATATTATACCTTATTCTTATTCGTAATTCTTATTGCTGGTAGCCTAGTGGTTACAGTGTCATCACTACGTTCAGAAGCTGCTGCTGAAAAGACAATGTTTTCAATACATTATCACAACAGAACTAAGGCCTTACCCCAGAATCTGCAGGTAAGGACCAGTGTGAGCTGGACTTCTTCATCTCTTCCAACGTTCAGGGTCTTTACCAGACCTGCTCAGCCTTGCCATTGTAATTACTAGAGTCGGTCTCCATACAGTCAGATATACAGGTTACCTGTAAAAACACAGATGGTGGCCTAGGGGGAAGGGAGTTGCCCCGTGATCAGAAGGTCGTCGGTTTGAATCCCAGGACTGCTAGTGGAACGTCTGAGGTACCTTTGAGCAAGATATCGTCCCCCGGCGCTGCGTTCCTGGCTGCCCGCTGCTTCAGTTGGTGAATACGTTAAATGCAGAAAACTATTTCGTGCTGTTCACACTGTGTGCTGTGCTGTGTTCACGTATGACAAATGAACACTTACATTTTTTTGTGCCCCAGTGAAACCATGAACTGTAGCAGGAAAACTAGTCCTAAATGGTCAACATTAATGTAACAGACTGTCCCTTTAATCAACTAAGCTACACCCACAAATTTGCATCAGTACTTTTAAGTAATAATTGGCTGCATGTTTTAGTTCATATTGCAGCATCTTAGTGATTTTCCAACATTTTATGATGTCTTGAAGGTGGGAGTTTACCTAATGCTTTGGGGTGGATTATGGAGGGATGGGTTGTTTGATATTTTATTTATTTGTTTGTTTGTTTGTTTACTGTTGGTAAAGGTAGAAGAAAAGCAGATACACAAAAGTATTGGGACGCCTGACCATTATACCAACAGGGACTTTAATGACACTGCATTCAAATACATAGAATTTAATATGGAGTTGGTCCCCCTTTGCTGCTATATTATTTTTCACTCTTCTTGACATTCAAGAAGTGTTTGATTTTAGAGTGTTTCTGTGAGAATTTGTGCCCATTCATTCTGTAGAGCGTTTCTGAGGTCAGACACTGATGTTGGACAAGAAGGCCTGGCTCGCAATCTCCGTTCCAGTTCATCCCAAATATGTTGGACGGTGTTGAAGTCAGGGCTCTTTGTGGGCCAGTCAAGTTCTTCCATACAGAACTCTTTCAACCACGCCTTTATGGAGCTTGTTTTGTGCACTGGGGCACAGTCATGCTGGAATAGAAAAGGTTCTTCCCCAAACGGTGTCCACAAAGATGGAAGCATAGTGTTATCCAAAATGTCTTGGTCTGCTGAAGCATGAAGATTGATCTTCACTGGAAGTAAGGAGCCTTGTCCAAACCCTGAAAAACAGGTGTGTCCAAATACTTTTGTCCATATAGTGTAACTAATGTTGCTGTTGGGATGTTTTGATCACCACAGTGAGGAGAATTAATTACTGAAATGACAGAAATCATCAGAGAAGGAGGGCAATAAACTAAAGGCCACATTTAGCAGTGTAGCAACCTGGCTGTCTATAGATAATCAGAGTGGTGATATGGCAAAAATATCACACTACTTCATAACATTTTTTTTATAAATACACAACCCAATGTAACCCAATGTTTAGTTTTTCAGTGTTAAGTCATCTAAAAATGAACTATTGCCCACCCCTCAGTTAGCCTCTTCTTCAGGGTAAAACTGTATCTCCGTGGTCAATAGAGATAGCATCACTGATTTCTGTATGACTGTTCAGAGACAGAGGAGAGTGTTACACTTATGCTTTCTTTTTGCTCTACTGATATGCTGGGTATCGCAGTGAGAAGACAATGATGAACAAAAATGTAAAAACAAAACAAATAGAAAAATGATTAATTCTGTGACATAACACCACAATCAACTTTTAGGCAGGAATGTCATTTTAAGGGTTTCAACAATTCGGGACTCATATTCTCCACTCTCACATGGGCTGAACAGCAGCTTCAGGAAAATCAGGTTCAAAAGATCTCTTTATTTAATATTTTGACAACATCATGTGGGAAAGAAAGCTAAAAATGGAACAAAAAACATCATTCCAATAGCATAACTGATCGAATGCAGAATTTCACCTGGCACAGTTGTATATATTTCACAGCAAAACCTGAAAAGAAGCTGTGTAGATGTGTGAGAAAAATGTATGTGCCATTTGAAGCCAATAGTGAAGTAAATAATGTATCACCCCATTTTGAAACCTGCCAGGTGTGCAGGCTTAGACAGCCACGCTGTTTGGGATTCTGTCTGGGGACAGGTAGTAATAGGGCAGTTTCTTCCCCTCGTTGCGGTTCTTAATGATCTTGGCCACCTCTGACAGATTATCCCGGTAAGTCTCCAAAATCTTCTTCATTGGTTTCTCCATGAAGTGTTCATCAGGATACATGCCTAAGAACAACTGTAAAGAAAGACATGCCAGTCATGTGAATGTAAGTCAACTGTAACGTGTCAATTTGTCATACATGAACACACTACAGCACAGCATAGTGTGAAGAGCACAAAATTATTCTCTGCATTTAACTCATGCACCAAGTAAAGCAGTGGGCAGCCATTGATGCAGCACCCATTGAGCAATGTGTGAGGACGGTACCTTGATCAAGGGTACCTCAGTGGTGTCACTGGCAGTCCTGAGATTCAAACCCACAACCTTCCAATTGCAGGTGCAGCTGCCTAACCATCAGGCCACCAGTGAAAGGGATCTGATTGCTGATCTCACCTCATTTTCCTGGAACTGACTGAGGGCCCACACAGCTCCCAGATGCCAGCAGGAGCGGCCGCGGTCAGGCAGAGACTCCACTATGAACGTCATATCCACCTCTCCCTTTTTGGTGGGAGGGGGCTTCCGCATGGTGGGAGGAGCATTCGGGATCCACGAACACCAGTCATACTAGGACGATTTTGAAGGGAGACAAAATTATATAATATAAATACAGTACTGTGCAAAAGTCTTAGGCACCTGGGAAAATTATACTTAAAACCGGTTTACTACTGGACAGTAGTGTTAAAACATTAATATTACAATAAATACAATTAACATTATTACAGTAAAGAGTGGTT
>JBBJLS010000148.1:13433025-13472192 GCA_037577275.1 Bryconaethiops microstoma | reverse complement strand
TACTTAGTTAAGTGGTTCTTGCCATAATGTGGAGTAGAACCGTAGTGAAATAGGATTACTAACTGTGTACCAACCCGACCATCACAACTGATGATCCCAAACACATTAGGAAGGCAAGAAATTCCACTAATGACCTCTTGAAGAACACCTGTTAATTAAATAACATTCCAGGTCGAAACCCCATGAATCTGAGTGAAAAAATGCCAAGAGTGTGCAAAGCTGTCAACAGAGCAATAGATAATGTTTTCAGTATTAATCTACAATGTAGCCAATAATAAAAACAAAAGAAATCGTTGAATGAGAAGGTGTTTCCAAAATGTTGTCTGTGGTTTGGGAGAAGTTCTCGCAACTTGTTTAGAAACTGCTGTCAGAAGATCTCTGCTGCTTTAGTTATTTTCTGTATTGAGTGAGTATGGTGGCTTTTTTCATCATTCACCACATATACAAGAATGGGACAGCCCAGATAAAATACAAGAATAAAATGTGATCAGGATCACTTTACTTAGACTTCCTTCCTCTAACACCCGAGTCATATCATTAGCTATTTAATGACCTCTTTTTGACTTTTTGACCTGCTAGAGCAAAGAAACCACAAAATCTTACTCAATAGTGTGAAAACTTTGTTCTCACCACAGTAGTCAAAATCTTGCATTCCGAAGCTGCAGACATCTTTGACGAACGCCTGTATCTCCTCATCCCCCTTCACAGTCTCGTCACTGGCATAGTAGAGCTTCACCACGTCTGTCACAAAACTACCAAGAGACACAATGAAGGATTTAAAATTATGCTGATTGTTTCGATTCCCCCACGTGGCATCAAGCAGCCAAGAGGTAGGACGGGCAGCAAAAGTAGTTTTCAATTACAAACTGAAAAAAAACTTTGGACAATGGATTTCACTATATCACTATTATGTCATAATATCACTATTATTTCATATTCAGAAATTCCCTGAATACTTTTTGATGACTTCCCACACTCGGTTGCCATCGTCTCTGTAGTAGTAGTATGGGAGCTCCTCCTGACTCTCCATGCCTCGAGCCTTTATGGTCTCTGGGAAGCACAGAGACTTGTAGGTGAAAGTCTTCATGGCCTTCTGGACGAGTTGCACATGGCCACCTCCGCCTGTGCCATTAGCCTGTGCACGCACACACACACACACACACACACACACACACACCATTTTTCATATCACAGAAAAAACAACATCAGTATAAAAATCATTTTCTGTCATTTTATATTCAGCTCATCCAAACTTGACCTTTTACAATCCGTGTATGATTCCTTCATTCATTTTTTCATTCAAAACCGAAAACAAAAAACGAGGATTTTTTCAATATTGGTTTCAAAAACCAAAACAAAAAATGAATAACGAACCGTTTTCTGATTTCCCATTTTGCGCTCAAATCCAAAATGGAAAAAACGGAAAACGAGGGCCCATATTCCATTTTGGGTTTTCATTGGGCTTTATAGTGATGTGTCAGGGTCACGGTTTTGATTGGCATGGCAGTCTTGTAGCCTAACCCCCACAACCCCCCACCCCCCCCCATGCCTCTTTTCCCTCAGAAATTTTATTAACGAGTGGGCGGAGCTACCAGACCAATTTCTCCTCTCTCCTACCCCCCCGCAGCTTATGAAACCCAATGAAAACCCAAAATGGAATATGAGCACTCGTTTTCCGTTTGTTTCCATTTTTGACTTGAGGGCAAAGTGGGAAATCGGAAAACGCCTCGTTATTCATTTTTTGATTTTGGTTTTCAAAACCAATACTAAAAAAAAAAAACTTGTTTTTTTGGTTTTCGGTTCTTGGTTTTGAATGGAAAAACCAATGAACGAATCATACACAGATTTTTTACACCAACATACATTCAAGATGTTTTTGGAAGAATTACAGTGCTGCTATGACAACATACACATACAATAAGGTAAACCGACTTGCAACACTTGCATGATTGTATATATTAATAAATAATGATTAAGTACTAGTGTAGACAGTTAGAGACACTTGTGTTTGGTATGGTATGATGGGGGCTGAGGCTAGCCCTACCTTGTCAAACAGTCCCTTCTCACAGATGAGCTGCTCACGTGCTTTGGTGTTGATAGCAATTGTGAAACGAATGTGTGGCAGAAGCAACTGGAAATTCAAAACAGACACTTTCAGTATTCTCGTGTGGAGCGTAGTATAGTGCCACTGTGTTGAATATGTGTGTATTGGTAACATTAATTTTGCAAAGGAAAGTGAAAGATGAACACCTTATAGACAGGATGAACAGCAGGCAGCTGTCTGAACATGGCGATGCCAAAAACTTCCGTTATCAGATGCGTTCTGAGGAGGTGCGTCACTGTTTGGTGCACATGAAAGTCAGACGATCTGGCCCAAATTTTAGCCAGCAGCCAATCATGTTGATCATCACTTGGGAGAAAGATGGGACTGTTTTCTCCAGGCGTTTGACTCAGCTTTTAAACAAAGGATACTGAAATTATAATTATGTCAGAATCTTTCATGTTTGAGTTTGCATATTGTTTATATATATACGTATTACAGGTACACAGTAGTGTATACACAGAAGTTGATGGACAAATGTACGATATCTTAGGTACTCTTTAACCCTATTCAGTGAATAAAGCTTATTCAATAACTACTATAAATAGTCAAGCACTGTGAACTAATATGTAAATTATGTAGTTAGAAGTTATATGAGTGAGCATCTGAAGTGCAGACCCACATGTGAGCCAGTAGGGCTCAAAAAGTTCATTGAATTTATATTTCATGTGTTTATCAGGAAAACAGCAAGTTTCCATTCTCAGATGAACTGAGCAATTACACAATGAATTGAGAATGCAGTTCAAATACAATTCAAATCCAAATCATAAATCATAAGCAGTATTTGTGATTTCTGTGGTACAAAAATGAGTAGAGTTAGAATGCCTTGTAGTTCCTGTTTACTCCAATAAGCTCTAGTAAAGTAATGATATAAAGGAAGATCTATTTTCATGTTTGTACTTGCTTTTATTATAATGTGCTTAGTTACATCAAAGGGCCTTTTTGTGAGTGCACAATACATTTTGTTAATCTTAATTAAGGGTACATATATCTCTTGCAGTAAATTAACAGACATATATTACATTTGCAATTCATATTCATGTTTAACTGACCAATTATAATATATAATTGTGACTTATTTGAATTAAGTTTGTATAATCATGTGTTGAATACATAGTTATATGCAGACATTTGGGGAGCCCTGGTTTGTAAATTTCTCTAAATGTACATATTGTCTACAGGGAACACACTTACTACACAATTACTGTTCATTTAACAGACAAGAAGAATATTTGGGTATGTGCCACATTTTCAATGTCATGTTTAAAGCAGATATTGGTTTGTATCATGTTGCATTTCCAGATAAATACCTGTATGGCGATTGGCAGAATCTTGTTCTGGCTGTTCTTGTACAGCAGGCAAATTGGTGCAGCCAAATACTGCACGGTGCACGGGTCTGTCGCATTTGGAGATATGTCCTCCATTATCTCATAATCTGCAATGAATAAGTTTCCTGCCTACAAACCACAAAGAAAGCACACTGATGGAGTAGTAAAAAGTAGGTTGAGGAGATAGCAGTCCTTATCAGGGATATCGTAGATATTTTTAAGTCTGCTTGGGTGTTTACCTTAAGCTCCTCTTCCAGGGTGAGGTCTCTTTCTAAGCAGTCTGCCACCATTTCATGTGTGACTGGAAATTTTGTTGGTATAGTGGTGCACTTCTGGATTACGACAGGATTGCAGCCGTTTAAGAACTGATATCCAAACATGAAGTCTTCCTTCCAGTGCTGCATCACATACTCTGTGCCGAGGGGAAAAGGAAAAACAAACATAGACGTACGTCATACTCATGTTTTAGTTGGTTGAAATAGTGTCAGTGTCATAATGTATGTGTACCAGTGGTTCTCTAACTGGTCTTTAAAGACCAACAGGTTTTTCCTCCATCCCTGCATGCTGCAAGCTGGGTTACAGCAAAATTGTGAACCATCTGGGAGTCCTGGACATCCACTTGTGAATATACATTTGAGGTAGTGTGTAAATTTTTTAATTACTGGGCACTAAGGGGTGAGCTATAAAAATTGTAAATGAATCAAAAACCCCCCAAAAATAAGCCTCAACCTGATATTGTGTTCTTGATCCTCACAAAGATCCGCTCGAAATCAGAGAAATCACCCCATGAGGACTGGAACATGTGCATGAACTGGTTAACATAAAGGTTCTCTATCCTGAAAGAGCAAGAACAGTCAGGTCAGTGGAGTTGCATATATTAGTAATACAGAATTTAAAGACTGTGTGAAAGGTTACAGTGGACAAGGTGAATGGTGAACTTTTGTGGTCTAGTTTTTATGCCGTTTTGTAATGCTAACAGATGCAATTATTCAGAAAACCACTTGCCACAATGTTTATGCTGAGGAACACCTCAGCGTAGGCTTGAGTTAGATGCTTTACGGTTAAAAGATTAATTCACGTAACTATTTCGCACACGTTCACATACGCTGAACTTTGGAAACTTACAGTCAACCTGAAACTGCATAGGCAAAACGAGTGATGGTAAAAAATGACTATACTTAATTATTAGCATTGTAAACTTCTTTATAATTCAGCAGGAAAAGTAATCTTCAAAAATTTAAAATGATTATCACTACGGATGAAATATAGTCTCATAGCTGGATTTTTTCTACATTTTAACATTAGTTGTAATCTTGGGGGGAAACAGTACAAAGTGTTGAAGTGACGTAATTACTTTTTGCTGGAGTAGTGTAATTAATTGCATAATTTAGTTTAAATTCTTATATTAATGTTATAGTTACTTTTAATAGAGTATCTTTGTGGGTCCATTTATGTAGACGCGTGTGTGATTACTGTGTATATTTGCTGTGATTGGCTATTTCTTTCTAACTGAAAATGATTTCCAGCATGGAACAGATGCATATGGATATTTTTAAATAAAGTAAAAATAGCCAGATTACTTTTCCTCCAGGAAGTAATCAGTCAAGTAGTCCCATTACGATCTGACAGAACTTTACTTGATTACTTTATTGGGTAGTTCTTTGAGGAGTTCACAGAAATAAGTCTTTTGAGACCATAGGATGTAGAAATGTAGATTAAAGGATGGATTCAGGATGAATAGTCAGGGTTAATAAGAACCAGGTCATAGTCAAACCTGAACTGTGTTCAGACTTAGAGAGAACCATGCAAATGTGACTTACAACTAACAGTACAATGACTCTGTTGTTGCAGAGCCCATGGACTCAGCCTCAGTGGTTAAGGGGAACTGGAGATGGATGTTTCACTTTTTGTGTCAGCCTCTACAACTTGGTGGTTGTTTGCATAAACTTCTAATGTTCATATCTGATATGAATATGAATATGCGCATATCTGTTCAAGCAGTGTAGTAATCTAGAATGTCCTTACCAAATGAGTTTTACCGAACAGGGGAGGGAATAGATCGCGATAGATCATGAACTTGTGCACTGATGCCTCAAGACTCACGCTTTGCTGTAGTTGAGGATGAAGTCTACACCCTTCTCGCTGTCAAACTGTATGTCTCGTGGTAGTTCCTTATGGGTTTTAGCATCAATGCTCATTGGAAAACCAGGATGCCATTCCTTCCATCTTGAACAAGAAACATCATTTGTCAGCTGCAGTTATACTTGCACTGAGTTGTGGACAAATTCAGCTAAGAAATGGAATTTCTGGCACACATAAAATGAGACTAGATTAACGATGAATAGTTCTAAATCAGTAGTTTGTATTAAATGTGCTGTAGTTAATAGTCCATTCTGGAGAGTCAGAATATATTTTGAAGAGGTTAAACAACTTTCTGATCTTTTTTTGGTCCCTGAAGTTCAGAGTGCCGCAGGTCAAACCTGTATGTCTTTTGTCTGATTTCCAGCTCTTTGCGTCTGTGTTGTTTCGCCACCCTGGTTTTGTCATCCTGTGGCAATCGAGCTGCAAAACACATTGAGAAAGCAAACTGTGTCGTGACCTTCTTTAAGCAGTTAAAATGCAACAAATGATGACAGTCACAACTAAAAAAGTTAACAAAACCTCTAATAGGAGCAAACTATAATTTATGGCCATTTTCTGCTCATTTTTGTCCACAGTTCTATCTGTTTGCTGAATGAATTATATTGGAAAAATATTTTAACATACCCAAACTTTATGTTGTACTTTCTCCGTTCAGTAAATAACTAGAAACCCTGCACTAAAATGTACAAGAGCATGTGTACTTGCTTCACAAATAATTTGTTTTGGCTTGCCTAGATTATTAAATATAAAATATATTAAATAAAAAATGTAAATATTAAATATAGCGTCTATTTGAGTATAGTATCATTTATTTTCAGGTTTATCACTTTTTTATATGGGATTTATTCATTCAGATCAGTCACAACAAACCGAGCTCACCTCGGCCGTCTCGCAGGATCACCTCTTTGTCGTCCACCACCCATCGAAAGCAGGGAAACTCAATGTAATCTCCGGACGGGGTCTTGATGGTGATGTATTTACAGTACCAGTCATCGTGCATCCAGTATTTCTTCTTTTCAATCTTCAAGAGCTCAAGTTCACCAAGGTTCTCCCCCACAGTGACATCATATGAGTCCACCTTGGATTAAAGAAGTGAAGTCCATTTAGATATCATAGGCTCTAAAAATTTTATTGCTTAGAACTGGCACAGTTTTCTACCGAACCCAAGTGAGCCCTTATAAAAACAGAATAACTGATCATTAGACAACAGTAAACTTTTTACCAGATTATATCATTTAAGGGACTTAAAAGAATTTAAGAAAGTTAAAAGTGTCCAAAAGTGCTTTTACAGTTATTAATAACTCAGAAAATATGTACCATGTTTTTGTTCAGTCATTCAGAAGTTGTAAAAGTCTTTTCATAGACTTTTTTCCAAATTTAATGATTCCTTTTTTAAATTTGTTTTCTGTCTGTCTTTTAATGCACAAAAAATTGCACAGCACTTTTCCACTCTGACGGTTTTAGGAAGAACTTTAATTTGCATGAAAGCTTGAAGTTATGTGGAGGTTCTTTAAACTTCTTTACGAACATATATCATTTACAAAAATGTATTTTAAAGAATCATCTGAAGGTTCGTCAGGGAACCAAAATGGTCTCTTCTGATAAGGATATTTAAATTCATCACAGTTGGATTTGACTGCTGTAACACAAAAACCTGGAAATGAACAGATGAGTTGAATCAAGTGTGCTCAAGCATGCAAATCACCAAGTGTGCTTGGACTAAAGCTCTCCAGAACAGGAATTAATGACATCTGTTCAATGGCATCGCTCCAAAAGTACCCTTTATGGTACCTTTCTCTTTTAAAAGGGCAGATGGACACCTTCTTAGACACAAAACTGCTAGGATATGAAAGATCTTACCGCTCCTCTTTCAAAGTCGTTATAAAGGGGTTTATCCAGGAGAGTTCTCTCACTGCAGCCCTCTGTCCCCACCAGGGTCACGTAGATGTAATCATCTGTACCAGCAAACCACTGGCTGCCAGTGGCGACAGTCACTGTGTAGCTGGGCATCCTGCTCTTACAAAAGGACAAAGATCTGTTTCCCCACTGCTAACCTCTGCAGCCTGTGACTGAATGCATTTCCCCCTCTCTACTGCGCACAAATAAATGTGAACACACACACGTACACACACACACACACACACACCCTGATGTCTATACAACATGCAAATACATTATGACGCTGATCTGGATAAGATAAATGACACTGTAGGGGATTTCTTGCTGAAGTTAATTGGCATGAGTTAATTGGGAGATGAGTGTTCAACCACACTGTTCATTTGAGGCTCACCATCTCAGATACGTTGAAAGAACAGATAAAGCTGCACGCTAACGGAAACGTAATTACTTGCCATCAACAACTTGCATTTTCTTTTCACGAGCACTTCAGCAAATCTATTCATATGCATGAAGCAGCACAGAGTGAGAACTCTTCCCTGATTACTCTAGTCACACTATTGAGTAGATGGAATGGACACGAGCTATGTGAGATTAGGTTGTGTCCATAAGTTTTGATGTGCACAGAACACAGTCATTACATTTTCTGCACACCAAACCACAAACAGTACTCTGTGTGCAACTTATTTTCCAGCCAAATAAGCCACTGCCTTATGCAGCATATACAAAGCCAGAGGGGGGCCATGCAAATAAGTGACAAACTAGACTACGTGCTCTCCCAGCTCTGAATGGAAGGAGGAAATTTGCACCAATCTGTTTAGAAAGGTGGTTCCCACCCCTGGTCAAATGATGCACATTGTTGATTTCTGATAAAGAAAAAGAATTAAACATGATCCATGCAACAAATTTTCAAAGAACAAAAGTTTGTGAATCCTGTAGAATTTTCTGTATTTTGTACACAGGCTGTCTGATTGTTGATCAGTGGACTTCAACCTCTTTAGAAATGATTTTGTAGAGTTTCCTGCTGGTCCTCGCATTAATGGGATTTGAATATTACTTTGACACATACCACCTACCAAAGATTGATTCAGGTCCAAATACACCCCTTCCTGGCAACTGTATTTCCTAATGGGAGTAGCTTCTTTCAGCAAGATACTGACACTCAGAAAATCAAATGTTTAGGAATGGTTCGAAGAACATGACAAAGACTTCGTAGTGTCAATCGGAGCATATGCGTGACGTGCTGGACAAACCAGTTTCATTAATCGAGGTCCCACCTCACAACTTACAGATCCTAAAGGAGCTGCTGCTAACACCTTGGTGCCACGTACCACAGCACATCTTTAGAACTCCTGTGGACACCATGCTTCAGTAGATCAGAGCTGTATTACACAATATTAGGTAGGTAATTTTAATGTTAAATCTGATTAGTGAATAGGCTTCCAGTAGCCTACTGTCATGACCATATGCTCTCAAATTAGATGATGGAAAGTTTCTATCACCCCTGTAGACTTTTAGGGTGGAGACGATACAGTTTGCATTGAATTAGGATACCGGAATTAACCGTCAAAATATTCTTAACGTCAACAAATTGTTACAGGGAGTGCAATATTACACCATGAAGTCACACATTGTGCAACACTTTCGGCGAGTAAGAAGCATCTGTGATGCCACTAAACGGACATAGGAAATATGCAAACTTGGGACCTCTCAAAGTTTTTATGAGAGGAACAGATGCCGATAAAGGGGCTCAGTGCTCTAAAATAGTAGCCAAAGCTATTAACCATCTGGAAAATATGTTCCACGTGATTTCCAAATCTGTCTAATGAACAATAACGGCTGATGTTGCTGACTTGATTACAGTTATACATACTCAAAAAGGGTTTCTTTATTTGTAACGTTTTTCTCGTTTAAGAACAGTAAAAAAAAAAAGAAAGAAAATTAAATGAATAAATAATAGTTATGCATCAATCCAAACTGTGTTACAATTCTAATAATTTTAAGACCCTCTGTACCTTCACTCACACTCTTAGCTCTCTCTTAGACAGCTTCATGAGGACGGACCTCCGTAATTTTCAAACAGGCCAGAAGATGATCCACATTGCTTGCTTTGGTAAATTACTTCATCTTACTATTTGTAGCTGTCATAGAAACAAATGTATAAGATTAAGGGACAAATGTTTAGGTTAAAATGACTAAGACATGCAATCAGGTGAGTCCAAACTGCTTGTGTGTGTAAAATTCACAAAAACACTTAGGCCTAAACAAATTTATCCCAGAATTTCGTCTTCAAATGAGTAGTCCATAGCTGTTTTAGTCATTTGAGTCAAAGAAACCACAGTAGGTCATGTTTTACACAAACAGAAAAAGACATTTAATTTGTGTAAGCACTGGACAGTCAAGAAATGATAAAGTACAAAAAGGCATTTTCGTTGATCAGTAGTGAAATGTGTCGGACAAAGTTTATACCATTCAACTGGATTCTGTTTTTACACAAATAAAATACATAATGCTAAAATTTCTCTCACAATCTTTCAACGCTGCTGCATCACAAGCATTTCCCTTATTCTCCCAAACCCAGCACGTGCAATCATGAAGATCTCACTGAGATGATTTAATTCAACTGGCTCTCATTGAGCACTCCAGAAATGATGGACTGATGACAAGCATGTTAAGATTTTCCTATGTATATGAATCATGTGACCAATCAAACAAGGCTTTTTGACAAATGGGACAAATCTGCAAGAGTAAACATTCTATTCATCCACTCATTCAACAGACAATCATGTATCATGTTATAGAGAACATCAACTGAAGGCAAAAGTATGTATACTGCATAAAGGACAGCAGCACTGGGTTCCACAGAACAACCTGCCATTTCCATGCAAGACTGCCACCATGTGGCAACGAAGATGATAACGTTTCCCCCATTGTTTAACTGATTCTGAACAGAATGACAGTCTGCAGCCTAGTTTAAGTCATCAGCTGCACTACAGGTAAACGTCTAACAGATGGTAGTGGTTTAAATATAACCACTACAAAGTAATTAACTGATTCCAAAATCTGTCAAGGCAATTGTGTTCTTTTGTCTTAACATTGAACCTATCTGGTTTACCCCACTTATGGAGCAAATAGAAAATATCTAAAAAACAAACAAAAAATTAGCTTTTACCGCACATCAGCTCGGTTTTACTAAATGTGCTTTAACATAAAGAGATCTCGTGAATGAAAGTAGGAATATAACCTACCAGAAGCCAGCAGAAGAGGACAAGCAATTGCGAGAGGCATGTGAGCCATGACTGATGCGTAAAGATTATGAGTAAAGTTAATACTGTTACAGAATCATACCAGGCTTTTCCCAGCCTTCCATTCAGAGGCAGTGGGGGCGGAAGGGGTGGGGGTTTCCAGTGAGATATCTGATCAAACATTAACTTTCATCTTGACATTGACTTGCACTTGATTACAAACATCCCATTCGTGCTCAGAATGAATCAGATCTGCAACATGCTGACATGTGATCAATATTAGACATACTGATCAGAAAAAAAAGGCCTACTGTGCATCACTTGCTTGCACAAAACATCCTAGAAACTCACTGACTGGCTAAGGCGGATTGTTCAGGGCAACCAGTATTGGGTCATAATCATTTCCATTGATGACTGCTGCAGGGGATTCCCCAAATACTCATGCAGTGAGTTGCTGAGACATTGCCCTAAGCCACAAGGCATGCTGGGGAGTCATGAGAGGCGTTCATTGATTGGCAATGCTGGCAGTGCTGCTGTGATGCTCCCAGTAGCTGTATGGCAACTTTTTTCTTGCTGAAAAACTGGTGATCACCAACCGCTGCGGCTCTAGTTCAAGTGAAAGAGTTGCTTCATAAACTCATACGTAGTGAAGGCAACAGCTTGGGATGGTATACAGCGGATGTAGTTGAGGGAAAGCCCACGGTAAAGTCCATTTTTAATCCCGTACTTGCTGTACACATGCTTGAGGGTCTTCGTCAGGCTACTGCTTAAAAAAAACAACAAAAAAAACAAGCATCTCAGATCACAGGCAATTACATGTTAGCAGTGTTAAACTGTATTTATACTCTAAAGTAAAGTGGAGTGAAGTGGCCCCTTATAGTTACACGTGAACACAGCACAGCTCACAATGTGAACAGTGTGTGATTCTTTCTCTGCATTTAACCCATTCAGTAAGTGAAGCAGTGGGAAGCACCCAGGGAGCAGAGTATGTGGACAGTACCTTGCTCAAGGGTGCCTCAATGGTGCCACTTGCAGTCCTGGGAATAGAACCCACAACCTTCTCACTACAGGGGCAACTTCCTACCCACCAGGCTACCAACTGGGGCGGTGATGGACACAAATGCATCCCCCCCCATTCAGTTAGGGGATACATTTATTCTTAATGTTTATGTAAGTAATGGTTTTTTTTTTTAATATACAATTAGGAAATTAACAGTGTCCATCCTTAAACTAACAGTTTTTTGCCGCAGTCGTTTTATGTCACACAGGACTTTTTGAAAAGTCGAACAAGCATTGTAGCTGCAGACATGAGCCATGCAGATAGCATCTGCCTCCTGATGGGTCAGTTGCATCACACTGGCTGTATTCACTTGAATAAAGTTTCAGAACTCTCAACTTTCTGATGCAACACGTCCCTAAATCTGACATGACAAGCCATGGACGTCTGTCGGAACCGACATGTCTCACGGAAAATGAATGTGTCATTGCTGTATGCTGCTGCGAAGTTCAAATGATGGAAGCTGGCTTTAAACCGCTCCAGAATAAGAAATAAAAGCCTAATGAACAAATATGAAAGGAGAAGGGCATTCTAGAACAGTGTGGCAAGGGAAGGACATTCTAGAACAACCTGAAAGGGGAGGACACAAAAAAGTGTGAATGGGGGAGGACATGTCAAGCATGCAATATTTAACAGCTTAAAATAAAAACAATGCCACTTACAGACATTTGTCAGAGTCAGGGAGCACTGCTCCTAACTGCATTCTCCTCCGAGCAACATCGAAAGGATATCTAGCTCAAACAACGCAAAGAAAAAAACAATAAGACTTCTAAATGTGCAGTTCTTACATTTTCAATGCACAGTATTATTTTGTTCCAAAAGCATTGTCTTGGATCAGAGACAGGACTAGGCTAATTCAAATAGAAACACAAAATCAAATGTCCTTACATCTGAAGCTAAAGCAGGTACAGCAAGGTTATGGAAAACAAATTAAAAAAAAGCAGTAAATGAAAAAGATTAGTGTACTAAACAGGGTCAACCAAAGTCTTTCAACAATGCCTACTCAGAACAGCATTATTACTTGATTTCTTTTCTAAACTGTGTGTGAAACTATTACATCCTTCTTAAAAACTATAATGTCCTATATCTAGCTCTGTATTAATACTACATGCCTGTGAACAATTTTTTTTATATTATAAGGGCTATGCAATCTTTTACAGTAAGGGTGCCACTGTTCTGGCCCTATTTGCTTCCATGGAACCTTCTAAAAAATAAAAATAAAAAAAAACACCCTTACTGTAAAAAACGTAAAATTACAGTCTTGTAAACTTCTGCTGGTGCAATGTCACAAAAAATGAAGAGATTATCAAATCAAAGGAATATTTACTGAATATCAGAGGCTTCACTCTGCGTAACAACATTTAATATATTAAAATTAATATAAAATGATAAAACTCCCACAAACTGAAGGAAAAAAACTTTGGACTGAAGGCGACTACAGAAACTCAAAACTGAGCCTTTACTTACTTTTACACAAACTGCCATAGCGATTTAAAAAGCATATGAGTACTGGGAACCACGCAAGTCAGAACATTCCATCTCTAACTCACGATATAGTTTGAGCGATGGCCCCAGCGACCCCTCCACACAGCAGGTTGACATGAGTCTTAAGGACCAGGACATCAGGGTTGTCCAGTGATGGCTTGCCCAGGAGCTCGGGGAAATGAGTCAGCCCCAGGCTCTTTAGAGTACCAAATGTGAAAAACGAAAATCCTGCAGAAGAAAAAGAACAGTGATTCACTCCCTCTTACCACAAAGCTGTTGCTAACGTCAGTCCAGTTGCACTGAAATGGAAAATCTTTTAAGGGGAAAAAAAGGTAAGCTATTCAAAGGGACAATCACATAGAAATGCTTTACCTGCGTAGGGAGCCATGCCAATGATGGTAGGAGTTAGACCACGGTAGAATCCGGAGATGCCACCCTCCTTTAAAGAGAAAGCACAGCTGGAAAAGGAGACACAGGCCTGCAATTCTCAATCAAACTCATTTTCTCCCATCTTATAAGGTTGAGTGACAGGGCTAAAATATCACATGGTGATACATGATACTTGTCATAATATAAATATTATATTTTGAGGTTTGCAAACAGGTTAGAAGTTAAAAGGCAACACAATATTGTATGTTAATCTAATAACTGGTAAAAGCAAATGAACAAAGACTATGAGGCCATGAAAAAACTATTAAAAATCAATCTAATAATTAGTGAAAGCAAATTAATATTTTAAGATATCAGCCTAATGGGCTGATAAGCACTCAGATACTTGTTTTTATGTAGTTTATGCAGTTGCTTTCTACATTTGTTTTATAATTTTTTACGATACTTACAGTTGTTCACTGTTCTTGAAGTACCCATGACAATACCCATGATATACAGTACTGTGCAAAAGTCTTAGGCACCTGAGAAAATTATGCTTAAAAGCGGTTTACTACTGGGCAGTGGTGTAAAGTTAGTGTTAACACACAAACATTACAACAAACACAAACAAAATTAACACAGTAAATGGTGGTTTTATGTATGGCAAAGGGTTCACTTAATTGTTTCTAGACCTCTTTCATCATGGAAGCCCAGTTTTACTTGCAGCTCCATCAAATACCTGGTTTGGCTCTTTTTGCCTCAGAAGATTAAATTAGGTGTGTTGATTATGGAATTGTATTCATTCACCCAATGACTGGCGGCACTGAGCAGAAATCTGGATCCAAACCCGTGTTCTTTTAACCAGCTCCCAAAATCTTGACTACTTTTTAGAAAAAAGAAATCTTGATACTTTTGACTGCTTTCTTGTTTGTTTGCATTTATTCGAATATTCAGCTGTGGTTTTGCTACCAGAAAGAAGCCCACAGCTGATATAAATGACTTCAAACAATTTGCACAGGTGCCTAAAACTTTTGCACAGTACTGTACGCCGAGTAAAATGATAACACACTTTACATATGGTAAAGCAATTTATCATGATAATGACACAACACCATTTTATTTCCGCACATGGACCCCAATACCTTCAAGTAGATGGTCTGAAAGGCGTTTCCTATGCCAGTGTAACGATGCTCCCCTGTCACTTGAAATGCCAGGCGTGCGCGGATAACATCGAGTGGATACGTGCAAATGACTGCAGTCATTCCTGTGGAGGAAATGAAGGACCCAGCCACACATAACCTAAGAGAAATCCACTTTCTCGTCTTTTTAATCCAGGTATGTAAACCTAGGCTTTTTTTCTGGGGCACAACCCAGCAGAGATTGCATTTTCCAACAGAATTCAATCTAAATTAGTTATTCAATCTAAATTATCAATTATTGATAATTGCCTGATTAGTTTTGTGTGGTAAATGAGCTAGAACATTAAAGCCTGCAGTGCTCTGGCTGACACAATTGGCATCTCACACATGGTTTAGGTGGATGGTGATGGTGAATTACATACCTGCCATAGATCCAGCCATAAGCCGATGAATGTGCCCAGATATGCCAAGCTGTGTATTAAGGAACTAAATTTGAAAACATTTGAAAATGATTTACCACAGTGAAGATTTTGAATATTATACTTTATAT
Organism: Bryconaethiops microstoma; assembly: GCA_037577275.1. Lineage (NCBI taxonomy): Eukaryota > Metazoa > Chordata > Actinopteri > Characiformes > Alestidae > Bryconaethiops > Bryconaethiops microstoma. The sequence goes on along the minus strand of JBBJLS010000148.1, from coordinate 13,456,880 downwards.
TCTTGCTTTATACATAAAAGAAACATACTTTCTTATAGTTGTCAAAGGCCATAAACTGAATGGCTCCATATGGGAATATTCTGACCATCATCGCTCCATTCCCTTTGTACAGTCCGAGGTAGCCCTCTTTTTTTGGCACAGCCCTGAGTGTAGCAAACACACCTACAAAGAGTGCAAAGAGTTTTCAAATACTTAAAAGTATACTTGAACAAAATGATCATCTTATTCTACCTTACATTACACTCTTTAAAATGATTTTAAATTCACCGGATGGATCTGTGAATAACTTCGTTTGTAAATGAAATGTGCAGGTGTTTTTTTTTTTATTTTTATAAAAAACTACACACAGTGTAAAGGTTACATATCAAGTGTAAGGGTTTTCCTTCAGCCTAAGGAGAAGAACCTAACGAACCAGTGAGGAACCTTCATTTTAAAGAGTGCTGACCAGAATCAAATCCCAGGGGAAATTGCTTAAATAAGATATAACTTACCTAAGTGTTTGTAATGAGGATTGTGAGCTTGAAGTAAAATTTTCACTCTGTCTAGAGGTGCAATGGTGGTCTTGGCACAGCATCCTGCTACACCTATACGAATAAAACGACGACACATGATGTCAACTACATAATGTTTGAATGTTTCAGCTCAGGAGGTCGCTCAAACATCAAAATCATAAGGAGAGCAGGTTTCTGCAGTGTGAAAACGAAGGAACAATCATCTTAAACTTATAAGCAACAGTTTAGGTATCTCTAATCTAAGCAGAGCACTAAAGTAATCATTTATTTTTACTAAAATCAAAGCATCAATATTAAAAAGGGAAATCCTGATATCAAACACATTATGCTATCACCATGTTTGGTTTCACCTATTACTATCCTCATAATTATTTACGATGACACTCGGCACACAATGAATGCAAAATTACAAGCATATCTCTCAGATCCCACAGACTTCCCAGCACTGCATAAACACCAGTGATACCAGGGCCTGCCCATATATCACTGATGAACAAGCTTTCAAGCTCTTTTACAGCATCTTGCACTTTTTTTTTTTACCTCCTGCTACGAATGACCTGAGCCAGTAGTAATAGTCCCTCTGAGCAGGACCTGGAACTCGAGGCTGACCAGCTGAGGACACAGATGCCTCTATTGCCATGCTGTCTGTCTCAGGACTCCACTGCAGCCATGTCTTCAGAGCACTCTGAAATGTCAAAACTACATTTGAATAACGAGCTTCCATTATTTTCCACTAGCTCTTCAGAGCTATGATTTCATCACACTAACTGATCACAATGAGTGCTCGCTTTAATGAACAAATGGTTATATTTAAGATATTTTCTTGGTCTTTGTAAGGGTCTGACGACATGTCTTCACTTGAAATAAGGGTATTAAAAGAAGTTTGTCCCTCCTTTGCTGCAGTCAGAGCTTTGCTGCAGGAAGGCTCTACATTGGAACAATGCAGTGAGGTTTTGACTGCATTCAGGATTAGTGCGGTCAGGTACTCATACTGAGTTAGTTCCGGATGACAAACACCACTCAAACCAAATGTTGGCAATCCATTACTCGAGAGAACACATTGTCTAGTCTAGTGCTGGGGGGCTTTATACCCCTGTAGTTGAGGCTTGGAATTGGGCATAGTGATCCTACATTTGTGTGCAGCACCTACAACAGGGCTTCTGCTGGAAATACATTTACTCATCCAGCCACAAACACAAATATAGAGGGTCCGTTTCCCAGACGGGGATTAAGCCAAGTCTTGGACTACCCTTTCCTTTTCAATGGAAAATCTCTACTCACAGCACTACATAATCCAGGACTAGTCTTAATCTCTGTCCGGGAAAACGGCCCAGAGTGTTTGTGGCTGCAGCAGAACATGCTCTCTGTACTGTGATAAGAAATCCTGTTTATAAATGAAATCGCAGGCGTATCCAGCATAAGGTTCACTTCCACACCCTGTCCCAGTTCTGGCACAGTTGTCTACATGTAGGACACTGATCTATACTCTGTTAAAAACTATGATTTTGTATATCTATATGAGCAATTTTTGTATTTTTATGTATAATTTATTGTGTGATGTATTTCATCTGGAATCGGAGTCTGTAACAGTGGTTTAAACTGATTAGCTGAAAATCAGTTTTGTGTGAATTAAATAGGTGCAACTTAAAGTGGCTTCTTAGAAAAGTTGTCCAAGGTTTTTTAAAGCTTGTGATTGGCCTCTAGTATGCATTCTGTTGTCATACCCACGACATTTTTTTTCTCAAACATTTTATATTGGACCACAAGCACAAGACTCACTGATTTACCTAGTTCACCGTGTTAATAGCGACATTATAAGCTACAGTATTGGAACGCCTATCCATTACACCGACAGGGACTTCAATGACATTGCATTCAAATACATAGATTTTAATATGGAGCTGGTCCCCCATTTGCAGCTATAACAGCTTCCACTTTTCTTGGAAGACTTTCCACAAGATGTTGGAGTGTTTCTGTGGGAATTTGTGCCCATTTATTCTGTACAGCATTCATGAGGTCAGGTACTGATGTTGGACAAGAAGGCCTGGCTAACAATCTCCGTTCCAGTTCATCCCCAAGGTGATGGATTGCCCTTCACTGCAAATAAGGAGCCTAGCCCAAACCCTGAAAAACAGGTGTGTCCCAATACTTTTGTCCATATAGTGTAGATTAGTTTTGTACTTTTTTCCTACAAGATACGCTAAATTTCAGGGGTATTTCAAGCTTGATCTTTGCGATGGACTCTAATATGTGTCCTGATGTCATATCCATATTGTAAATATTTTCTTTTCTTAAAGATTTAATACTGGACCACAAGCACATTGATTTAAACAGGCAGCTGACTCAGGACAGCTGTCACTGGGCTCTCACGCTGTCCTAAACCAGCAATTACAATACTTTTTAGTGTTTTGCCTTACAAACCAGTTACTCTGCAACCCAGTAAGCTACAGGTCAACAGAAATGCTACTAGAGAAGCATGAAAAGCTGCAGTCCTACCACGTAACAAGGTCATCTGTCACCACTGTCAACCGAGGCTACCACCAACAATTCAGTCCTGATCAGGACACAGGCTAAAGGGCAAAACGTCCTGAAAATCATGGGAGTAGTGTCATTTAACCTTTGTACCGAGTTGACATCTTCTCTTTCGACACCAGCAGCTTTATCGAGCTGAAGAGTAGAAAAATGTTTACGAGTCTGGAGTGAAGAAAACTGCTCTCAGGATGACAGATCGCGAACTAGCATAACTATACAAATAGATATTACATCACATGGCGCGATAGCATTTACTCACACGAGGAGCTGGGGGTCTTCAGCTCAAGACCCTACACGTGTGTGCTGGTTTCAGGGCAAGCCCATCTGTAGTGCCCTTCATGGCTTTCCTTCCCTGTCGCCTCCTGACTACGTCACCCTCGAACATGGCTGTCACAGAGAAGACGAACTGGAGAAAGTAAAATCTCCCAAAACCTTAATTTTCCTGTAAAAGCATCACTTCTGATTTAGATTACACGTCAAAATGATCATATAAAAGTTGGAAAAACTTAACTGAGCTCAGTAAAATAACATACACTATATGGACAAATGTATTGGGACGCCTGACCATTACACCAGGGACTAAAATGACATTGCATTCACATACATAGACTTCAATATGGAGTTTGTCCCACCTTTGCAGCTAACACAGCTTACACTATATTACTCTTCTTGGAAGATTTTGGAGTGTTTTTGGGGGAATTTGTGCCATAGAGCATTTCTGAGGTCAGGCACTGATGTTGGATGAGAAGTCCTGGCTCGCAATCTCTGCTCCAGTTCATCCCAAAGGTGTTGGATGGGGTTGAGGTCAGGGCTGTGTGCGGCCAGTCAAGTTCTTTCCCACTGAACTCATTCAACCATGTCTTAAGGACCTTACTTTGTGCATTGGGGCACAATAATGATGGAAAAGAAAACGTTCTTCCCCAAACTGTGTCCACAAAGCATGTCTTTGTCCAGAATGTCGCGGTATGCTGAATTTTTAAGATTGCCCTTCACTGGAAGTAAGGGGTCTAGCCCAAACCCTAAAAAACAGGTGTGTACCAATACTTTTGTCCATATAGTATACATTTCAAATACATACTCAAAACCAAATTGAAAGAGACATGAGTGGAAAGTACAGTGTTGATTTAAATAAAGCTTTATTAATAAATTATTCATCTTAGAGGTTCATTAGTCTGAGGAAACTAACATCAACAAGCCCATATTAGTAGGTCTGAATTTAGACATGGAGTACATGCAGAGGGCTGTGAGGCAAAATGGTAAGAAACACTTTTTTATTTTTCAGTGCTTATCACTAACTTATCATCATCAACATTATATCTGAGATTTTAAAAAAGGGCATATTTGCATTGTAGACATCACAACCCAGTATCTTTTACCACCACAGTAAAACGATGACTTTGTGTAGTTACTACACTATCATTTTTCCATTATTTTCCATTTATTTTTAATTGAAAATATTAATAAATGCATTTAGTTTATAGTCTGTATATAATGTTATATTTATATTATTTACATTTGTTTATATTTGTCCTTTTATTCTATTTTCTAGTTATTGCATAGTCTCATCTAGTCTCATAAATGACTCAGGATTACAGTTCACTGCATGTTATATGTGCATAACGTTATATGTGCATAACTGTGCATGTAAACCTTGAATATAAACCTTGAATCTGGATTCTAATACGTTCTCAGCTCTTCTGCATCGTCCTTTTCCTGTTGAAAGTTGGAGTTCAAAACATCTGCATAATTCAATCGAAAAAGTGACTCCGAGTGTTTTGATGTGAAGTAGTGTTTTTACAGTGATGGTAAGATACTCAAATAGAACATTTTTTTAGTGGTAAACTAAAAAAATACATTTTTGTTACACTTTTGCATTACAGCTCCCTGCATGTACAATCATAAATGCGTGTAAAATATGTTTTAGGGCTTAATAGAGAACTTTATCATAATGCTAATGTAAAATAGTGTCTCAGCCTTCAAGCAGTGTTGCTGTGACCACTTCATGTCATAACTTTTTAGAGGCTTTTAGAGGCATTACATGCTTAGGACGTCTGGTTTTTATCATCACCACTGTGAACAATTCTGACTCTGTAAGCTTCTCTAGGCGAGAGCATTTTACATCAGACCACTCTGAAAGTGTTTAGCTAAATCTCAACAGTAATTTTGAAAATACTGTGGAATTTCCTTTTAAGAAGGCCTTGATCATTACATATAGAATAAATTCTGTTAAAGAGGAAAAAACCTTAAGTGAGCTAAAGTTGAGACATATTCTGTACCAAACATACACTCTAGAGCTTCACCAAGTTTGGAACCACCAAATTAGACGTGCAGTGTCTATTGTTACATTTTCTTTGAACAATATAATAGACTTGTTTTAATAACACCCTCATTTTTATTAATAGAGCCACAGCCTAGAGTCATCATCATCATCATCATTACTGTCATCATCATCATTATTACTGTCATCATCATCATCACCATCATCGTCGTTATTATTATTATTATTATTATTATTATTATTATTATTATTATTATTACCGTCTCTGACTCCGTGCTCAGGCTCCGCTCCGTGTTTTCCCGTCAGCCCGCGGGCCTCCATTAAAGAGCCGCTGTGTGTGAGAGGCAGGTCGTGTCTGGAAGCTGCACTCTGGAACTGGGCTGGCGGGTTAATGGGCTGCTTCACTCCGGGCCATCATGTCGTTGTTACTGAGCGTTAGTTACAGTGTAGAGACGGGGTGTCTCTCTGTTGTGTCGGGCCACTGCTGAACTTGCTGGAGCTCGGAGAAGTCTGGAGAGTGTGGCAGGGAAAATGCGGGCGGACCGGCCGACTGTGTCAGGCGGGGAGTATTATTAGCAGCTCGGCCAGGGCAACTGGCTCCGGTATGTGAAGTATTTGAACTAGCTTTAAAAGTGTACACGCTAGCGGGACACGGCTAAACAGAGTTGCATGTTTTATCTAGAGGGGGTTATATCTTTCTCCGGGACTGTTGTAAACCGTGTCCCTTTAAAACAACCTAAAACTGGAGAAAGTGTTGGCACAGAACGGAGCAAGGAAACTCGAAGTAGTCATGGCTAACGGCACTAACTACGACTTCTACTAACTCCTAAAACCGAGTTGTCAACTCTAATAAAGGGTTTAAACCCACTGGTGCCTTTATAGCCAGGCGTTATAGTATATAGCTATAACTCTTTCAGTATTTATTATTTTAAACTTCATCAATCTCCACGCCTGGAGTGGATTCTGCCACACTAGGGCGTGATGTTGATAAGCCCTTTTGTTCCCATTTTGGCCATTAAAGTCACTTATTTACATTTTTTGGTAAAGGGATTACATTTCTGTCACTCCAACAATACTACGACTCTTGTATTGTATGCGTTGTGTTGTCTGTTAATACATTGTAACAAATGAGTCGTTACATATGTACTCAGATACGTTGCAACTAATAGTAGCACAAATCACTTTAGTGCAGCATAGTTATAGACTTACTCAAAGATGTAATGTTAATGAACTTTTCCCATCTATGATCATAGCAATGATTAGCTAAATGATAAGTTTTATTGTTTTTACAGGTATGCTCTTTGGAAAGCCACCAATGAAGTGCTAATATTTTATTTTCTTGGACCTGACGCTGCAAAGGAAATCCCAAATGCTAAATTTTTGGAAATATTCAAGCTGAGAATTTGTTTCCCATGCCTGCTGACCTACCAATCAACCCCTTTTATTTTCATCAAGCTCAGCTATGCCTCATAGTCCCAAACCGCCAAAGAAGGTGCACCCCACGACGAAGCGAAATGTTAGGAAATTGAAGACGTTCACTGAAAAAAGGCGAGCAGCAAATGCAAACAATCCCAAGTCTCCAGTCACACATGCAAGGCGAGCAAAGACCAGAAAGTCCACTGCAAAGAAACAAGCAACCACACAGGCAAGTGCTGTGAGCAGGCCTGCGGAGAAATCACCCCGGGGAAGAGCAAGCAGAACCAAGCCCATATCTGACTTAACAGAATCCATCAGACTTAGGCACACACGCAGCTCTCTGACAAGACTTGTCCAGACTGCAGACCTTAGGGGAAGGAAGAGGTCCTTTCGAGGCAGTCCGTTGTCCCAAAGAGCCTCACAGGAAGTGAAGCCTCCAAGTAGGGTGGCCACAAGCCGAGGGAGAGGTCAGCAGGCTTGGGAACAAGATTCACCAAAAAACACAGAACATAGTGGCCATGATGGTGATGACCAGCAAAGTAAAGTTAATGATGGACCTGTTAACGTAAGCTCTGAGGAAACAGTAGTCGAGGAGCACCAGGAACCACTTGTTTACGAGACTGCTGCTTTAGAGGAGGAGGAGAAAGTTGAGGTCTCTGAAGACAAGGCACAAAATGAAAATAGTCTTGTGCCTACTGAGGCAGCTGAGAAGCCAAGCACATGCGATGAGTCAGGTGATTTGTTTGTGAATGATCATAACTCTGTTTGTACACTCGATACCTCAGGGCCTACAGAACGTTCTCTGCCACCGTCATGTGATGTTGCCCCTCAAAGTACTGTGGAAGACTCTTCTCAGACAGATGTGTCTGCAGCATCTGGCATGTGTGAAATTCCCAAAGAATCACCAGCACTTCAGGAAGCCCCAGATGTTGGCCAGTCTGAGGACAGAGAGACTGACAGTACTGTAGACGTGAAGACCAAAGATGAAGATTACAGTGACGAGTTGTCCATCAAGAATGAAGGCGCGTTATCTCTTTTGTCTCTGAGCACAGGCGTTTACGGCGGCTTTCTGTCCAGTCTGGAAGCTGGACCTCAGACAGTAGTGTCTTTTGACAGCAAAGTGTCCAACAGCACAGACAGCACCCAGTTCTCGTTTGAAACAGAGTCAGAAGCAGGGAGTTTAGAGCTGCCTCTGGAGCACAGGGCCACCGTCACTTCTCCGCTGCTGGAGACAGACATACAACAGCGCTTACTGAAAGCTCAGGAGAGAAGAGAGAAAAGGAAGAGGAGTAGATGCGGGGCCTGCGGACCGTGTCTCCTCAAGGTCAACTGTGGGCAGTGTAGCTGCTGCTTGAATCGAAAGACTGGTCATCAGATCTGCAAGCTCAGGAAATGCGTGGAGCTGAAGAAAAGACCCTCGCAGATAACAGCTGGAGAGGTAGGCCACCTGACTACACTTTAACCGTTGTTTCTGTTCCTCACTGATAGTGAAACTGAAACGGTTGCTTGGTGTTACAGTACTGTACTAGTTATAGTTGTAAAAATGACACATTAGATCCATACTTTCCATTCACTGAACATCTAAAGTTTGGGGACTTTTCTTTTAATACAGCGGCATGTTTTAGTTGTTTTGCAGTAACTTAACATATATGGGCTGATGTTATGTAATACATATGTAATGTAATATTGCCTTCCTCAGAATGACTCCAGTGAGCCTTTAATTGTTAGTTATATACATAACCATACTCTTTTATTTTAAACATCTTGGAAGAAAATAAGTGTTTTCAAATTTTGATGGTTAGTGTTTTGTAGTGCACTTTGACTATCTGGCAAAGGCGTAAAGGAGCACAAGCTTTTAATGTGAAAAACAGAGGATGGCTCTTATTACTAACGACTTAGGCATGGGAAACGCATGGGGTGTAATAGATTGTTGAGCACTTTTATTGTGGAGCTCCTGCTTGAGAATGCACGCTGCTGCATTTTTTTTTATGTGACTGTTAACAGAACTGTGAGCTGAATGGGAAACCCCGATCAAATGAGATGCTGTCAGTTTAGCACGTGGAGTAAGTGTGTCTGTGCGTGCATGTACGTGAATGAAGGCCCCCATGTGCGTCTCCGCAGCTTCCTTCCTTGCTTGTTGACCGAGAAAGACGTAGCGTGTAGTTTTGATTCTGAGTTGAACGTGGTACTATTTAGAGCATGTCCTGTCATGCACTTTCTGTGAAACTTGCCCCAAAGCAAATGTGAGAATGGTTCACCACCTGTGTGAGTTAATGTGTAGGCTCGTTTATGAAGGTAAGCAGTTCAAGGTATCTTTGCATTTGTGTGTCTGTAACTTATATAAAGGGAGAGAGAGATCAGGACACGGTTACACTAGATAGACATCATTACTGCCTAAAATGTTGGTCATTTTTAACATCTGTCACATCTGTCTGACTTGAGTTAGTTTTAGAATGAGACACAAATTAGGAACAGCGGTTTTGGAGTGCATGTCTACTGCTGGTGCCAAAGAGACTGAATCCGCTTTTAAAATACTGGACATTGAATGCCCTTGAGGTGCTGAGGTGATCCAACATTCAAGCATGCATTAAGTAGTTTAATAAAAATGGAATGTCTAGCTATTAGCTGTATTTATTTGGACACCCTATTGGCTTAATGCTGATGGTGTCTTATCATTGTTATGTTTGGTATAGTAATTTCATAGTAATGTAACTGTGCCTCTAATTTGTTTTTAATTTATACATAAAAGGATGGATCTCCTTCTTTCTGCACAGAATGAAAACAGCAGCTGTCGTTTAACTTTTTTGATGAATGGACCAAAGTAATTGCTCTAAAGTTGCTTGACATTCATATTTGTCCATTGACTCACACTAAAAGTTTTTGTTTTTATATGTTACTATTTTTTTAGACAGTGATGATATATATATATATATATATATGAAATACATAAAAATATCTAGATTTTCAGTGGGTTTAAAACTGCACCTATGCTTTTTTAGTGTTTTTTGTTTGTGTAGAAGAAATGAGTAATTCTGACAGGATAGCTGAACGAATTGTATTCATCTGCGCTAACAAAAGATTTCTAGTACAGTTGTGGAATGTTTGTGTTGGTAACAGAAGGGCGTGAGGCGTTTGTCATGTCCCTCCAGGCAGGGTGATCCTGATCAGCCTGTCTACACACGCGCAATGCCAGGATAAACGTTTCCCATGTCTCAAGTGGCGAACATTACTGACTTAACAGGCTGCTAACCAGGCAGATGATTGGTTCTAGGAACAGATAGTGCAGGCCACATGTGTAATAAAGTTGCGGATTGTACATTTAAAGCGGAGATGAGTGGGCCTTAAGGATGAGAAAGGACTGCCTCTAGAGCCTACTGTTGTACAGCTGTCGGTGTATATTTGTTTTCTGGTCTTCATAAAATTGCCTACCTTTCTTATTGTGACCTGTTTGGCGAGGCAGCGCTGCTGGGCTGCTGCCTTCGAGCTAAAATAACGTGTTCCTGGAAAAGCTATAATTCAGTACCTTCAATCACCTGTCTCCTACTATTTCTGACAAAGTCGCAGCAGCATGTGTATTTTGTATTCAGTAAAATGTTCTCTTCAAGCTTGCATTCTCTTTCTTCCAAGTGGCTAAAGGAAGCTGTGACTCTGCTCATGGTCAATTTTCAAGATTAAGGCTTGGAGATTTACCATTGATTCATTTCCATTCCACCAGGACTCTGTGATTATATGGCCTATTAATGTTGCTCATTAAATGGCTTTTTCAGGTAAAAGCAGGAAAATTCTAGTCAGTAGGGACAGCACAGAGCCAGTTAGGCCAGTCCAGCTGTACAGTATGCTCATATGGAACACAAAAATGTGCATTCCACATAACTGTGACTTTATTTATTCCATATGACTGTAACTTTATTTAGTGAGCCAAGGAAACAGAGGCACAGCTTTTTGGCATTTTGTACTGTAAATACGATAGAGACTTATTTAGCTTTGCAGACTAGGATAAAGAAAGAGAATTAGGAAAAGATCGAGTAAGAGGGTGGATGGTCCGATCAGGTCTGGTTTTAGTCACTCCTGACAGCTTTTCTTGGAAATGCGGGAAATTGTAGCAACTTGGCGGAATATAACCTAGAGACTTTCGCCATATATGACTTCTAACAAAGGGTGGCTTGTGTCACGCGGCTGAAATTTGGCATTGGTGTTTTTTTCTGACATAGCTTTAGCTAGTTACTAAGGGTAGTAAATTTATATTGACAGAATGATTTGAGCATTTATGGCTTTCAGATACTGTTTATCTTAACAGAATGGAAGAAATTACCTCTTGGATCCAGACATTTGATGTTGACTTGGTTCTAATCTCTCATGCCAAATCTCATCCTCTTCTCACCAGAACTGGGCTCTTTCTCAGTGAAGCACACTCATGTTATTTGGCACAACTATGCTTATTAAATTGGTGGCACTGGATTCTCCATTATTGAAGGCCCATTCCTGTATGATGTTGGTGAGGCCCTGAGGTGACAGTGTTTTGTTCCACTCTATATTTCCACTCTGTTTGGTTGGGATAAAGTTGAACTTGACATCCTGGTCAACAGTGGTTTGATGAGGAGCAAAAAGGTTAACTATGCACTATAAAAATATATCATTACTGTATAAATGTACTGAAAGTAAATGAGCTTTGTACATATACTCTGGTCCTCTGTGTGATAAGACATGTTTGCTTCATTTGCTTAGCTGGCAGCTCTTTTTTGCTGACACAATTTCATTAACTGAATTGCACTGTCATGGTTTCCATGGTTTCATGGAAGAGCATGTTCAGGCCTTGGAAGTAATAAAGATGAGTATCTCAGTTATGCTGTGATTCAGGAGTCAGTTTTATTTTTATTATTGAGTGCCTCTTTCTATATTCTGAAAATTCTATAATTCTATGAAAAATCTTTCTATATTCTGAAAAAAGTTTAGCCTACAATGTACAGTGTAGCAAGTTAACAAACAGAAAATGAGAAGGTTTCTGCATTACACACTGCTGTGTTTGAGTAGAGCTGTGTTTACTGACATCAGCATAAAAAAGCAACAGAAAAATATTGTCATTTAACATTTGACAATCTGAAACTGGGCATACACTGTGCGATTTTTGGCCCATTTTGAGACAATTTTTCACTCGTGCATCCATTTTGGGGATCGGCCTGAGTTTAACCTTAATCTTGTGTCGTACATCGTGTAGTATACATGAGGTAACGAGAAGCAATTAACACTCACGACCGACTCCCAGTCAGCAATCGTATGATCGCAAGAAAATCAAACCTGTTTGAAATCCTGGTCACCCCTCATGAGGGTATCGCACTGTTGAAGCAGTGCAACGAGCCGATTTAACGCAACCGCTCACACTGTGCATGCGCAAACACAGAAATGGAAGTGAAAAAGACAGGTTCTTCTTCTTCTGTTTACGTTACACTTCCGGAAACAAGAGCCCCACGTGTCATGTATGGACATACAGTGTGAGCAGTCAGGTCGCATCAGTGCATCAGGCTGTATAGTGTGAGAACATGAATCGTGAGCTAGGAATTTCTAACTCCTGCTATTCAGTCGTACAGTTTGAGCAGCAGCCGAATAACGCGACTGAAAAAATCACACAGTGTATACCCAACTTGACACAATGACTGCTGTATTGACACTTTTACGTGATATTTGTATGTGCAAATGACAAAGACTAGACAAACGTGCTAAAATATTTCAGTTAAGGAGAAACAGCACAAAGTGAAGTTAAATCATTAGTTTATCATGTCATAAACTAATGCAGTGTAGCAAAAATTCACTCTCATTTTAAATGTGAATACTATCATGTTAGAAAGATTGGCCAAATTGTTCCTTGGTTAGTCACTAATGTCGTTATGGTTGCAAAAGTCAAAACTGTTTAAACATAACTCCCATAATCCTCAGATTCAAAGCCTGACTTCTGCCAGAAAACAAAGACTTAAAACAAACTGCCTTCTTTTATGGGGTTGTCATGGTGTTTTGAATACACCACTGTCAATGAATGTCTAGTTTGAAACGACCACACCAAGGCAGACAAGTTGAGTCTTTACAGCCTTTCACTTGATTTAATTATGCCTTAGGATTTGTGTTTTTCACTTTTAATATTTACAGACAAGTTGACAGCCTATGTAAATTTGTTGGGTTTACACCTGGTCATAGCTTAACAGGCTTGTTGTAACTTTCTGGATGTTAAATTAAGACCTTTGCACTGTCTGAACATAAGCTGAGTTTTCACTTAGGGTGTAACTTTTTCCTCTAGATGATAGGAGGATGATTATTGCTCATCCAAGCGCTGCTACACATTTTGCCACTTAGACACTGTTTCCCTGCAACATGAGTCTCTAACTGGCACAGTGTGCAGCGGTTAACTTCACTAACTTATGTATATCAACAGTATGTAATTAGGTAACTACAAAACATGCAATAATATGGTCATATTTCGTTCAAATGACTAAATTGCAAAAAATGTTATGAACTTTAAAACTAAATTTTAAAATGATATTTGTTGTTTAATTTATTTATAGTCAGAAATACATTTTTTCTGTTCCTTCTGTATGACTGGTGTGATAAAGTCCTTGCTTTGAGCAGAATAATAATAATTTAATGCAGCACATTTCATATACAAAAAAATACATGAAGCGTTTTACCTTATAAGTGAAACATACAAAAGGTTAAAAGATAAAAAACAGTATGATGAAAAGAAGAAATAATAAAATGATAAATTGAGAACTAATAAAATAATAAATTAGCAGAAAGCTTGGCTTAATAAAGTAGATGTAGTTGCATAGATGCAAAACTGGCTGCATATTAAGTGTTTACAATTGTAGCAGACGGCAAAGCCATTCATCTCAAACTAAACATGGACACCAATCATAGTTGCATCTAGGCGTAACTCTGAAGTTCTCTTTAAAAATAGTCTTAGCTAAAATGCACTTAGTAGTTACTCCGGCTTAGTTAAGACCTGTTGGTGAAACTGGCTCCTGTGTTGCAGGTGCTTTTATTTTCATGGAGCTTTACTGTTTGTTTTCTTTGTTCTCTTTAGCCAGGTACATCTAGTGAATGCGTACCTTAGTGCTCTGCAGTATCTAAATGGGTCTTCAAGTCCAGTTCTCACACTTTAGTTTAAGGCCCCCTTTGTGGATAGTATGTGTCACCGCACCCCCTCGCTCTGTGGCACTGCATGGCCAAGTTCTGCTGTTATAAAACTGCTACCACTGTTTTACTGTGGCTAAAGCAGATGTAATAAATTAAAAATGACTAAGCAGAGAAACAACTTGTGCCCACCAGTTTGAGAACCACTTTTCATAGTGTATCAGACAGACAAATAGTTTGGCTCAGTGGGAATACACTGAACATAAACATAGACACAAACACAGTGCTGGTGAACTCATTCAACCCTCAGTAGTTTTGCTGCATGGAAGGAAGTCTTGAACAAAATAAGCTTGTGCAACCCTCCGCCCACATCCCAGCCATGGTCACTACAACACTGGGCAATGCCTGACACTCAAAGCTATGATACTACACAAAAAGATGACAAATAAACCACATCTGATAAAAATATTTGGACAGTAAAGTGTAATGTATTGTCAGTGCAGCTGTTTTTGTCATTGCCACAGCATTGCTCAGCATAGGAATGATGATGGTGATGCTTGTACAGTTTAAGTGAAACCTGTTTTTTCCCTCGGAATACAGAAAATGGTGAGAGAGAGTGTAGGAATGTGCAATAAGTGGTGTGTGGGTTTACAGTGTGTGTGTGTGTGTGTGTGTGTGTGTGTGTGTGTGTGACTGTGCCAGCAAAGTGGGCCTGGCTGGTAGGAGGCTGCGGTGGTAGAAAAGATTCGTGGGAATCGTGAAATGTCAGAAACTCTGTGAATGCTTGTGCAGCGCTCACTGCCACAGTACGATAGCATCTCCACACTGCCTACATCTGCCTCTGCACAGAAACTAGCCACACATGAAGCACAGACTACATCGTGCTCAATTAGCTATACCCTGGTCACATCAAAGCTCTGTGGATCAGCGTCTTCTTGTAGCCTAATAAAAAGTCACATTGCAGTATTTAGGGTTTTTACAACTAGAGCTGGGCAATAGGATGATATTTATTGTTGTAATTCTCACAGTGTGTGATAGTATGCATTTCTGAGAACATTGTGAATATTGTCAGTACTTCTAGAACACTGACTGACTGCGTGTTTTATTACAAAGACAGCATAATTGAGTATAGTCCTGGATTCAGTGTAGTGTGGCATGTGAAACATTTAATAAGAATCATTGTAATCATTGTCTTAAACAAGGAATTAAACCAATTTCTAAAAAATATTGCAAGATTTGAAGAATGAAAAGATACATTTTACTGTGCCTGGTGTGGACTTGCATGTTTCATAACTACTAGTGTCAGTTTCTACGAAGTTGAAGTATTAATGGGTTAAGGCAGTGTTAAGTGCTCATATTAAGACAACTTAACGTGCCATTATATTGCTACATTTTGCAATTACAACCCAATTTATTTTAGTTTTTCCCGATTTTCTAGGACCCATTAAGACCAGGACTCCCTCAATCACGCAACACCACCAACACTAGAAGGGTGATTGGTAGCACGTGCTTCCTCCAAGTTACATTAACGATTGGCTAGAATCATTTTTGACCAAAATTGTTTGAATATGAATGCCTTTATTCATCCAGCTACCTAGAGAACATCTGGCATTGGTCAGAATGTTCAAAATACATAATAAAGCATTCAGCAGTTGGCTTATTGTGAAGGTTGGTTTTGTGATAATGGTCAAGGAATTATATATTGTGTGGTTTCAAATACTGTAAGAATAAGGGCTACAGCTGTTTGCGTATACATGAGCTAAATTTGCTGATGGATATAAAAGCTGGATTCTGTGTTTGCTCCACGCAGATGTAAACAGAGCAGCTCAGCATCTGGTTGTGTTGCAAGAATGAAGCTTGTTATTTGCTCTGGATTATCATAATGTGTTATCTGTGAATTATTTATTTACCCTTTAAAATGATCTGTTTAGTCATTCTGAAGATATGTTTAGTACATTTTCATATCATTCTGAATGATTAGTACAGTTTCTCTCCATTTTAAACTCCTTCCTGGTCATTTTTGTGTATTTTTTTCTGCTCTAACATACCTTATTCAACAGATCAGGTATTAAGAAGCCTATACTGAGTTGAGCTGAGTGCATTAGAGCTGAAAAATTACAAATTATTCCTCTGAGGATTTTGTATTGGGGACTTAGAAATGTGGGTCAGTGAGAAAGATTAGAAGCAAAAGTGCTTTCTGTGAAAAAGAACTAAGAGCAGAGTTAAATCTCCGTTTAACATATGTTTCGGTTTTCTTCAAGTTACTGTGGTGAGGTGAATGAAACTCGCCTATGTCTTTTAGGCCACTGTCTAAACAGGGTTTTATTGTCAGCCCTTTTTAAAAAGGGAATTCATTTAAGTTTTGAATTGTTCTTTTGGTCTTTAATTTCTTGTAGGTGTTTCTTGTAGATGTCTCTGGCTTTATGATACCTAGAGAGCTGTAAAAATGATCAATAAGGTAAAAGGCATTAATGATTACTGCCAGTTTTTGGGTCTCAAATGCAGGTCACTTTTCACTGTAACTGCCAATGCTTTTTCTTTTTCTGTATTCCTTCTGTCTCTGCTGTTATCTAAACTGGGAATGAACCATGAACGTGCCCGCCATGTATCATTTGTCTACACACACACCACACACTGCCCCTGACTCCGGGAGCCTGGAGGAATGAGGATTGGGGTCTGTTTCCTCTGAAAGTGATCAAGTAAGCAGCAGGTATTCTCTGTCTACATCCACTGCTGCTCTCGAGCTCCACATTCTGGTCTCAGCAGTAACCTTCAAAGAATTATTTAAGCTGTTCACTGATAAAAAATACTCAGTTTTCTTTTTTATTAACTCCTGTTGTCTGAAAAGGGTGCCTGTAGCTTTTAGCTATGTTTTATTCCTTTTTTGTGACTTGCTTCACAGTAAGTCACAAACCAGACCGACAAGTTTAGATAACCTTATGGATGTTGTTTGAGCCGGTTGTGAGAAGTTTTCGGTACGTATTTAAGGAAAGGATTTGAGTTTCTAAAGACTTCTAGTGTTCGCTTGCAGCAGTAGCTTTACCAAAGCATCCTTTTAGATTTGCTTGCATGGTATATGACACTGTTAGATGTGTTGTTATCTATAAAAATCAACATAGTTTGTACTGTGGTGCCATACAGCTTTCCATAAAATGTCTTTACAGTTACTCAGTGTGGCATGCTGTGGTGATTTAGGCATACTGTTTGCACATGGTGAGCATAAGCTTCCATTACTTGTTAGTTACATTACCTTCATAGCTTCAGTGAAAAACTAAAGAAGCAAACCTATACACCACCAAACATGTCAATGATTGCATTTAGGGGAAGAAAAAATACGTAAATTTGATTAGATTTGATTTTTTTCAGATTATTTCTTTTAAAAGACTTTGCGAAATAAGGAGCATGGGAGACTTCAGATTAAAAAAATAATTACTTCTTTGCTTAAAAAGTTTCCATATTCTGTGAGTGACAGAAAATTACTACTTTCCCAAGCTCAGGCTCTGACTCACATGTCCTGTATATTAGACGGAACGTAGGCGTACTAAATTGATCGTATTCACTCAGCTAATACATTGTTTCATTGGTCCATTGGTACTGTGTAGAGAGTGTGGCATCCATGCCTCTCCTTCATGCCTCTCTGTACTGACTACCTGGGGGCTCATTTAACGTGTTGGACTCTGGTCCAAACGCTTAGTCATGCTTTTCCAAGTTTGTCATCATTTATTTTTCAATATATCATTTGAACCAGCTATAACTTTCCAGCACTGGTCCATCTGCAACCACCAGCTGAATACCGAAAACCTTGTTATAGAGTTTAAGTGATGTTGCGGGGAGGGTTTTGGAGCCGCTCTAACCACCTGATACACTAATGTATTGCTAGTTTTTTTACTGGTATGAACTCTTGGTCGCCAAATCACATCTTGACACAGTACAGCAGTGTGAAGGCTCAGTTTATTGCCGTGCTGAAGAGAGCATGATTAATGTCGAAACTGCTCATGAAGGTCGGGCAGCTTGTTAAAGCTCAACATATGGGACATTTTAAGAAAAGGCCATTAGGCCCCTGCGATCTATGTCTCAGAGAGGTAGTAATACAGTATATAATTACATATTTAACTGCATAGTTAGTTTATAAATGATCTTTACATTGAGTTCTACTGACAGCTTGGATGATTTGGCGATTTTGTTCCTGCAAAACTAGACAGTATACACACCATTAATTTTTGATCAATAAAATATATCCCCTTCTATTTTAACATAAACACTTTCACACACATTGTTTTGTCAGAAGTTTTTGCACAATGATATTGGAGTCATATTGGAATCAGCAGGTATTGGCTTGGGACAGATGATTAGATTTGACTGATGTTTCAAACCAATATTTGATGAAGAGCAGAATGTTTAAGTGATGTTGATTTACTATCTGCATTTTATTCATTTGAATGGATTGTAATCCTGAGGAAATTTTATATTTCTCAGTAATGCTAATTCATGCAGATCTGGTATGTATGTATCTGAAGACAGATTTGTACATGGAAATATCAGTATCGGACCACAAACTCCTAGTATATATATATATACAGGAGAGTATAGAGGACAAATAAACATTTGAATTACCATTCAGACAAAACGACAAAACTACTTTTGCTTGCAAAAGCATTTCCTTTTTAAACATGAGAAGGATCACATGATTTAGGGATCTCAGATTATTATAAACCTTCTTGTTGCAGTTCACAGAAACTGAAGGATTGTTTGAGGGGAAAGAGGCAGGCGCATGCACCGTCATGTAAAATGTCTTTATAACAGTAGAAATTATATTCAAGCTATGTTATTTTTAGCTCAGTTACTCACATCAGTTTCCAGGTGAATATTCAGTGGTCACATAATACCCGAGTCACTCTTTCTTCTTTGTATCTCAGAGCAGATCTCACGCGCTCTTTTATTTGGCAGCTGTGGCGTGAGGAAGGCTGTTGTATGAAGGCTGCTTACTCACTACACGACCCAAAACTCAATTCTGCTGGTAGCCACAGTCGTCATCGCAGAACGCACAGCCACAATAGCCACACATCAGGGGGGCTGGGGGTGACAGACATGCACTCCAAGAAAGAGCCTGTCAGGACCAGAATAGACAGCTTGGACTAAACTTATCTTTAGGAGCGAGATTCATATTGAACATTTTTTAAGTATTAAATTCTTACTAATCTAATTTGTCATACTGTTATGACATTAAAAAATCTCCTTAAAATGTTAAATTTGATTTGAAATAAAAAAAGATACTGATTATTCTTTCCATTTATTTAGTGTATACATCACTAAAATATTTGGGTTGCCTTGATAATTAATCACCTTGCCTGACAAGCACTAAACCGACGTTGATCTAAATAGGTAAAACCTGTCTTGCCACTTTCACTCAAGGTCATTTCACAGTCAAGTTAGAGAGTTAGTTGACCTAAAGCTGCTGTCTGTTTGGAACGCATCACCTTAGTTGCAGGTAACCTCAATTTTTCTAAAGAAAACATGCCTTTATATGCAGTCATGCTGATATAGATCATGTATGACAAGCCATTGTGTTTAGTCTGTTTGTGTTTGTGTTTAGTTAGTGATTGTGTCTTCTAACTGGTAATACCTGACAAGGTGTGGACAGCAGTGCTTAAGGAAGGAAAGCAATGTGTAAGTTACCAGTTGTGCCCTTTAGAGCATGTAAACCACTAAGTTTTTCTGTGGTTGAGGTTGAAAGTTAAAAGTAGTAATGGTGTTCCCTTGTCCTTATCTGACCTCTGAGTCATGTGGATTTTTATGTGCACAGACTGGCTTAAGCGTCACCATGTAGACGGAGAGGAGGGCTTTGAGAGAAGACTCTAAGAGCTGATCTAAACACACATTTCACAGGAGAGAGAGCACAGCTGTGAGCTTGAAGGTGTCTTACATGTTGCTGTCCTGAGAGAATGAGACTAGTATGTTTTGCTTTAGCGTTACTTGAAGAATCACAAGCATGACAGAAAAAGCAAGGGTTTTATTTTGAAATTTGATGTTCTCTTATATTTATATGAACACAGGCTGTGTCAAATGGAAAGATAAGCATTAGATTACATTAGCAGTGGGCGGTTTTATATTTACTCTAATATCAGTTTGCCACAAAAAACGCAGAACTTGCCTGAGATCTCAACGTAAGTTTGGAAATATCACAAACAGCACTAGTACTACAATAAGGTAAGTTTATGTCTGTCGGGGAGTTAAATGGGTTTTATAAAGCAAAAAAGAAAAGAAAGCAGAAGTGAGTCTTATGAAAACCAAAAACCTTCTGAGTAGTATAATAGCACCCTTAGAGGGCAATGGTGAGTAATGTTTGAGCTTAAGCTATTTGTCGTCAACTGGAAGCAACTAAATATCGACAACTTGGAAGTAAGATAGTCAGTTCAGCCACTTTCAGCTTGTACTTTTATAGTTGCATGCAGAAAACAAACAAGACAATTAAAGTCGTTTTACTATTTTAAATATTATTATGTTTAGATATTGATTATATGATGTAAGTTATTTTTGGCTAAACATGATCACATTCATGACCTCACACATCTTGTTTAGAAAGTCATCCTTGAAAGAATCCTTTAAAGAAGTGTTTTTATGACATCTTTTTGATTCCATTTGGCCCCTTTATTTTTGTGTGGACTTTAAAGTCACATAATAAAGGTACTCTAATCTAATCTAAAGATGGTGAATTTTTGCCATGTGGAAGAAGCTTTCCTGTTAGACAGAGCTCTTGTCCCTTTGGTGTTTTTGGAACTCCAGTCCGGTGCTGTGATTGTCCACTCCACAGCTTGTCCCTCTCCCTCATGCGTAGTTGTAGAGTAAGAGCCCACATAGGGGATCCTTTGTTTAGGATGGTCTAGGCATGGGCGATAATTCACGAGTCGCTAAAGTCCCAATGCCATTGGCTGTCTGGGCTGCGTGTGCGTGTGCGAGAGGCGTGTGAGGGGCGTCTGCGGCAGCGGCAGGCTGCGGCTGCTTCACTCAGTGCTGATCATGCCAACCAGGCTGCTCGCTCCTCATCCACCAACACAGCCAGACTGATTCTTTCTGAAGCCGAGGGAGGCAAGATGGCTACCTTTTATGCTGCCTAAAATTGAGGGTCTGCCTGGGAGGACCAAGAAGGTACAGCCCTGGACTGCCGTTTTAATGGCTATTGTCTCAGGAACAGACACTCTGAGCAGTGTGTTGTGACCGTGGGGCTGGGGATGTGCTTTGTGTGTCTGATGGTGTTTTGTTGTCATGACATGTTTGTGCCCTATGTTTTGGTTCTCCTTTACAGGTGGGGTGCAAGAATCTTTCTAAACCATGGAAAAGGAACCGAATCTCCAAGGTAATGGACACCTACTTTTTTGTGCCTTTTTTTAGCCATTTTGGTGCCAGCAGCATTTTGGTCCTTTCTTTTTCTCTCCCTTTTCTTTGACCATTTACAGTAGAGTTTTGGCACCTGCTGCTCTTTTGATTGAGGAATGCAGAATTTATAATCGGCGTGGAGCGGAGTCCGGGCAGGTGGGAGTGTGAGCGAGATTTTTGTCTGCGCTCTGTTTAGTCTGTTTTCTATTGAGTTAAGTAAAGTTGAGAGACAGGAAAGGAGTGCTGTATGAATGAAGCCACTACTAGCAGCTTCAGAGAAACATGCACCAGGAAGGAAGCATACTTTTTTAGAAGTCACATTACTCAGTACTGTGAAATTGTGCATGCAGAGCAGTTCGTATTTACTCTTTGATGTGTTCAGAGAGGGCTATGGGAGCCTCTCTAGATTCTTTTGTCAAGTTAAGAGATATGAAAAAAAGATTTTAGCCTTTACCTCAGCCCTATAACAGAGTATAGCTGAAAAGTACTTGCTGTCACTTTGATTCTTTTGTATGATGTACTGGGCATCTGCATCAGATCTTGAAAGGCTGAAAAGCCTAAAAAACTTGTTTTTTGTTGTCTTTTTCATTCTTTGAAGGCTTATCAGTTTGAACAGCCTACTCTGTCTGTGACTGAGATAATTCCTCACTGTATGTAGTAAGTGAGATGCTCTACTCCTCTCTGTGTTTGGGTTGGAAACTCCCCCTCTGCTCTAACTTTCCCTGGTAACGCTTCCTAAGGGAGGCTTCTTTGGATTCAGTAGGCAATACGCACTCTGTTGCTAGGTGTGTGTGCGCGCGTGTGTGTGTGTGCGTGTGAGAGTGCTGGACAGAGTTGTTACCTCACTGAAAAGAAGTTAAAATCAAGTGTGACTTTCTAGGCTGTTAGGGCTCCAGACACAACAACTAAGGAACAAAGAAGCAGAGGCATTGCTGCCTGAGACCGATATGTGACGTGCTGAGAATGAGCAAATCATCTCTCTCTGATTCATCCGAACTGAGCAAGCCCTCAGAATGTGTGGTGCTTGATTTCAGAGTAAACAAGCGAACGTGATAACAGGTTAAAGTGAGTCAGATATTCTAATTTAGATTCTGCTCTGATGAGTGCATAAGAAGTGAAAGCATAAGGTCAGAAACGACCCACAGTACCATAAACATCTGAAAGTACAGTCTCATTTTTTTCATTTATGAACACCACTAGGCAATATGATAATGAGTTGTTATAAATTTATGGTGATAAATTACAACGGAACTCAGAAAAATAAAACAATAATATGGTGCATTACCAAAACATCTCACATTATATTTTGCCATATTGTTCCCTCTCAATCACCAGATTTCAAAACATCAAGAGTTTGAAATATGAACATGGAAGCTTCATTTACTGTATTAAATGTGAAAGCCCTTTTTAATTCTGTTGACAATTTGCTTTCCTTTAATGTAGCCTTCTGGAAGTTCAAGGATTTTTGGGAACTCTGGCTCAGCCCTGAAACAAACAGAGGAATTGTGCTTTAGGGGTGTATAGACTAGTCAACTGATAACCTCGGGGGAAACACACAGG
Organism: Bryconaethiops microstoma; assembly: GCA_037577275.1. Lineage (NCBI taxonomy): Eukaryota > Metazoa > Chordata > Actinopteri > Characiformes > Alestidae > Bryconaethiops > Bryconaethiops microstoma. Next base: position 13,434,089 of record JBBJLS010000148.1, on the reverse strand, counting down.
GGTACATTGTTGAGTAACTTTTTAAAAAAAAAATAGCTCAGTGTGATTTTTTTTTTCAGTCCATTAAATATATCTTAATCTGAAGTGCTCTTCTGTGGTGAGAATAACCTGCTTGCTACAAACATTTGCATTTAGACTAATATGATACACAATCATTTGTTTCTCAGTGTACTCATTAAAGCACTGCACAGTAATGCATATTGCCATGGAAGATAAGATTCTTAAATGTATGGTGATTATTTCCATAGATATATACATAGCTGCCGTGTTTGGATCAGCCAGAAACATGAATGGCGCCATCATCTTGGAATGGTCAAAACCTACCAGACTGCAATTACTGCGAAAGTTTAAGAAAAATAATGTCTAGAATTACACTACCTACATAATATAGCACTCAGAAGTCTGAACAGGATTATAACAAAGCACAGAACAGAGTGATTGACACTTATGTTCGTGCAGTGTTTATGTTGCAGTATAGCTGTGGGTCAGTGAAGCACAGAGCATGTTTATCCCATTTCATAAACTATATAGGTTATCTTAACTTGATGTAACATAAAACCATAGTTAAATATGGTTATATTTTATTTACACTGATTGATGATGAGCACATGTAACTCCATGTACCTTTATTCATATTTATATTGCATTAGGTCCTTCTTACTGTATTTTGGGGCTCTTGCATGCCATACACTTTATGTGCATGAAACATTATTCCCAAATTGGTTCACTGAATTGTGACATTGTTCTTATTTGAGTGTTAAACTCTGCGGTGCTTAACGGTGGGGTCAGAAAACATTTCCTTTTGGAGATCTGCGTAATGTTACCATAAGTAAAAAAGCAGCAGAGATAATACTAGCATATTGTATAACCTAGCTATTTATATATATTTAATTAATTTTTTTGGCAATTATATGTTTGAATCTGCAAGGCACTTTCTACAGCACACTAGGATTAAGCCTACACTCGTTTTTATATCTGGTATGTACTTGTCACGGTTACTGGCTTAAACCAGGGTGTTGAAGGCACAGGCGCAGGTAGACATCATGATTTTGAAGATTTTATTG
>JBBJLS010000148.1:13403391-13431420 GCA_037577275.1 Bryconaethiops microstoma | reverse complement strand
CCTGCTCTGCTGTGTGACCTGATTAACCCCATGACTCGAGACGCCCCCTGTAGGCCACAGGCTAGAGGAGTGACTCCTGTCCTCCTCAGCGACACCCTCTGGTGGTCGTGAACCGGGACTGCCACACAGAAAGGTCCATCTCCATTTAAAGGCAGCCACTCCTGGTCTCAGGGTGGGGGAGAGTAACCAGTCCCCCTCTATAGTGCCCTCTGGAGGCCATGGAGTGGGACTGTTATAGTACTTGCATGTGTAGGAATATGTATATTTCCTGTGTATATGTATATGATCTGTATCCTCTTTGCTGAAGAGAATGGCCCTCTCAACATGGCCCTCTTTTAGATAACTTCAGATACATAAAAGTAAATGTACATTTTTTGTTACATGGTTACTGGCTGTTATCAGCTTCCTTATTTGAATTTTGACAGTACATGCACAGCTAGCTGCTGGTAACTAAAGTGTTTTACAAACACAGCACGGTTCAAGTTTAAATAACAAGTTTAAATAATCAGCAACATGCAGAAATGCCTGATGATTTTAACAACACGATTTTGTTGAAAATCAATTCACAGCAAGTCACAGCCAGTTTAATGATGAGAACTCATCACATACACACTCAATACACATGTATTTGTTTTTAAGCGGATATTAACCTCTCCTATATGGCAGACGTGCAAACTGAGAACATACATATGTATATATATCTATGTATGTATATCTATGATCATATTATAGGCCTCTCCTGCAATATACATATCACACCACAAAACACAGCATCTACACCAAGAGCCTAGAAGTGACCTTCTAGTCATTTTCACCTGGAGCATGAGAACACTATGACTACAATGACTAGTCAACTACTTATCTACTTTTCTGAATAACTGGTAGACTAGTAAAAACCAATAGTCCGGCAACATCTTTTGTGTTTTTTGCTGTGTGTGAACTATTCAGTAAGTTTTTTATATTTTTACACGAAAATGGCTAGTTCTGATACCCTTTCTACATCCTACACCTACTTCAGATTGAATGTGACCTTGGTAAGCAGTGACTCACTCCATCTCTCTCTCTTCCTCCATGGTAGAGTGATTCTTTGGAGACTCGGTGTAGCTTGTTGTTAGTGTTAATGGAACGCTCTGACACCTAAATTTGCTCGTGTTTTAGTGACATTGGATTGTGTTTAGTGGATTGGATTGGACTGGATTGACACCCCCAAAAGCGGACAACAGTTACTGAGGGAAGTGATTCAGCTTACTGTAGTGCAAATGCTGTTAACTGCAGAGCGCTTGGATACTGCACATTTGAAAAAAATGAGTAAAATAAAGTAAAAATGCAAAATCTACTAGGCTCTAATAATATCAGGTTTTCAGGTCAAGTGAGGTTTCATATCACCACCAACTGTGTTACAGATTTAGTCAGAACCTGCCCAAACCACTTTCCAGGTTGATTAAACCACCAGCATTATTTCATAGTCATTATTTCTATTATTTCAGTTATTTTACATTGCTTGATTATCATCATAACAAGGACGTAAATGCAACACAACAGCCATGCAAGAAATAAAATAGTATATGACTTTTTACATGGACTGCCCACTTAGTTCTGGGATACTTGTTGACTTGTTTATGAAAGGCATTCCAAACAGCTGCCATTATTAGTTATTTTCATTGTCTCACTGTGAAACGTCATGTAAGCTGATTACTATTTTTTATTTTCTAGCAGTAACAGTTGCAGATGCTGCCAAGTTATTGCCTCACTCTCATTTTGTCCCCTGTAGTCTATTGCATCACCCCCTGCCTTGGCATGAGGGTTAATCATAAGTGAAGAAATTTTCCAAATACAACAATATAGGTAGGAACTGCTGAGTTTACATAAGCATTTTAAGTTTTATTGCACTTAGATCTAGAAAGCTTTACATAGTTTTCAGTCTCAGTTCAGATTTTAAGGGCAATGTTAAAAAACTAAAATTTTAAAACCGCCCTTTAAACACTTAAAAAAAAAAAAATATATATATATATATATATCTTATTTTATTTTTATTTTTTTTTACTGTGATATAAACTGAAACCATCAGAAATTTTAATTATACCATGATATACATTTTTTGCCCCTATCGCCCACTACTAAATTGACATGGTAAATAATGCTGCTGTAGCACTTCAATTTGTGTAACTTTTGGGAAATTGATTTTTCTTTAACAAATTCTAAATGCCAGTTTGACAAATTAAGAATGCTGCAGATGTGTTCATTTAGCACCCACAAAAAATCTATTTGAAAAGGGCTAATAAAATACAGACAGAATCTGCATTGAACCCTAGCATATCATAGTAAGTGCAATTGTGGTTTGAAGCAGCGTAGTTCATCTAAGAGGTAAGGTGTTCAGTAAAGCTATTGTTGAATTTTAGGGAAATGGCTACTGTCAAGCAGCCAATAATACTTTTGACTGATCAGTAAGTATGAGTTATGACATTACTTGATTTATCTGACAGAAAAAAGATAAATCAAGCTGTATTTTTCACAACTATGTCATTATAAAGCAGATTAAGAGGTACTGTTCTGCACTTTTTGTTCACTGTTATGTTTGCATTCAATCTGAGTCCTAGCCATAGCCCCGCTGTGGCACCGGCGGTTGAATCCTGATGGCCAATCACAATATGCATTGCATCAGTCCTGCAGCAAAACCTCTTAAATCACCTCTCTGTATTTATCTTGCTCAGGTTGAGACAGAGGGCATCTTAGTAAATGGCACTAATTCAGAGCAGATGGAAGAGACCTGTGTGGTGCCAGAGGAAGAGGAGTGTGACGTGTCCCAAGCACAGTCTGATCCACCTTACTCTCCCACGCCTCTCCAGTGCGTCCCTGCACCAGCGCCAGCTGAGAGAGCCCTTCAGCCTGCTATCAGCCCCCGAGCACTTCTTATTCATCGCAGCTCTTTAAGCTCCCACTATGGTGCTAAACACATGAAACCAAACACTGAGGATCATGGAGATCCCACTGACCCACAGTCCGAGTTCCAGAGAACTGTGAGCATGTTCGCTGAAAGTGAGGCACCTGAGACACTTCCTGAAAAGACAGTTCCCCAGAAAAAGATCAAGCTAGAAGAGCCGAACATGATAACGGATGAACAAAGTTCATCTCACTTAGATAACATTGACTGCTACGAGGACGCTCTGTCTACACTAGCAGCTGTAGTATGTTCCACCATCACAGATCGGAAGAGTTTGAAGGAGAAGTCATTTGGTCCTCAGACCTCAGATGCCTGTTCTTTTAAAACTGAAAGAGAAGAAGAACCTTGTAACAGCCATTCACACAATAAAAGGACTAGTCCAACAGCAGGTGCTAAGAACCCTCACGAGAAAGACTCAGTTCCACTGTCATTTAATAGTGTCCAGTCTTTGGTTAAGCATAGGAGCATAAGCATTGATCAGGCCATAGCTATTGAGGCCTTAACCCAGCTGGCAGCTATCCGAGAAACAGCGCCCCTCAAAACAGATCATCAGGATTACAACCCACAACAAGAAAGCACATCAACCACAAATACTTCATCAAGTAGACAGCTAGCTCTCCAAGAAGCTAAATCTGTAGCCGAGGTTGTTACTAACAAAGTCTCTGTAATCAGTTCATCGTTACATCAGAATTCTGTCATTTGTAGCCCACTGAACAGGCAGGAAAACTTTAGCCATCTCAACACACCCCCCCAACACAAACTCTCTTTACAGGATCTACTGAAAGCTAGCTCAGAATGTGACAAGCTCTTGCAAACCCCAGAGAATGGCAGGTTAAATCAAGCACTTTGTAAAACAGATCGGCTAGATGGCACTTTTAAGAAGTTTAAGCACGTTGAAAGGACACAGAGCTCGTTGAGAACAGTTGAAGAGGAGGTTGCTGCCCAGTTGGTACAGCTTGCATTTATGATTGAATCACGACACAAGCCAGTGTCATCTGAAAACAGTCCTCCCAAGGGGATGCCAGTACAGGCTATAAAATATAACAATCTTGCCACTGGACAACTTTTCAAAAAGCAAAAGAAGACAAAAACAACTCCCTCAAGTCCCAGAATATCAAAGAAAAGAGCCTCTGAGATTGAGGGTGGCAACCATAGGATACCTCTAGCCAAGAGGACACCCAATAGCAAAACCTCTTTTAGGACAAAGGCGCAACGGGCAGCTTTGCATCAAAAGGAAAGATTACATAAGAGAAGCCCATATCTGCCACAGACTCAGATAGACCTAAAAAAATACCTAGCACAGGCCCATCTTGAGAAAAGGCAGTTTTTCCATTTCAGCAAGAGAGAGGATCTGGACTTGCAGACCCTGGTGAGCTGTGAGAACCAGAAAGCTGCTCATTTCAAAACAGACCATTCAGCTCTGAGTCATTCCCATGGCAACCAATCTCAAACAAACAGACACTGTCACAGTCTCACGAACGGTCACATAGGTGCTAACCATGGCCAGAAGAATGAATGTGAAGAACATTTGATTTCTCAGGTATCGAAAACATACAGTGTGCTAAACCATGGTGCTAAATCCCAAGCCCAGAATGCCATGCCTGACGTCCCTGGTGCAGATCCATTGCATAGTCCAGGGAGATGCCATAAAGTGTGTGAACCACAGCAGACTTCCCTTGATCAGAATGGATATTACAAAGTGGAGACGTCTGGCTCTTTCACTGTTTTGTCTATGTCAGCTGGAAACATGGAAAATGGTGATGCAAAATCCTTTGCAGAAAACACTCCCACCAAGCACACACTTAACACCTTTTTGGAATCTCCACTGAAGTTCTTGGACACTCCAACCAAGAACCTGATCAACACCCCCTCCAAAAAAAACTCGGAGCTCCCCTCTTGCAACTGTATGGGTAAGATGTGGCTTAGAGTAAGCTTAATTTGCCGTATTTAAATAGTCTGTAGATAGCTTCACTGATCAATTACAATACAAAACATGATTTGTTTCAGTTTTGTTTAACTTATCCGTGAGGTTATGTGAATTAAGGGTAATATTTTCTTGTAGTCTTGATGAGCAACCTTCTGTAAAAGCACAATCAGCTGAAATGAGCTTCTTTTGTAGAGCAAATCATTGAAAAAGAGGAGGGTCCATTCTACACGCACCTTGGCTCTGGGCCAACTGTAGCAGCAGTACGAGAGATGATGGAGGACAGGTAATATTCTTTTATCCATTTATTACAGTTATTTGTTACAGGCCTGCGGTCTTTGATTGATTTTCATGATAAGGGTACATGCATATTGGGTAACATTTACACACAACCATGCAGACACATGAAGGCAAAAGCATTCTCTCACACACTTGCAAAGCTGCAACAGGAAGCCACTTTTCTGTCCTAAAGGCACCCAGTAGAGTTACTCTCACCACAGTTCTCAGACACACAACTGACCCTCTAACCACTGCATCTGTGGTTACGTTTGAATGTCTTGGGTTGTGGATGTTTTTTAACTCTCCAAATCTACTTTTTTGTTTCAGGTATGGGGAGAAAGGCAAAGCAGTACGTGTAGAAGTTGTAGTTTATACTGGGAGAGAGGGACGGAGCTCCCAAGGTTGTCCAATAGCGAAGTGGGTCAGTGACCTATGCAAAAAGCCTTTTTTAAATAAAAAAAAAACCCTCAAAGATTGCAGCCATCGGCAGCAGTATACAAAATCCTGATGTAGTTTGACATTTATTCTTACCTGTAGCTCACACAAATTAAGTGGAGAAATTGTGCATCCTAGACTTTGAGTCAATACCGCATTTTTGTTTGTAGATAAAAGAAGATATTATGTACATCCCTTTTGCTATGTTTTTATATTGTGACAGCGAAATGAATGGGAAAATGTCACATTTATAACTGATACAGAATATAAATAGGATTAAATATAATACATTATGTAAATAACCAATACATCACGTAGTTACAAAATCTGTATTTGATTAGTAAAGCAAAGTAGTGATAACTCTAGACGTCTAAGGATGAGAGTACTCTTTATGTATGATGTATAAGTAATTTTGTTTGTGTGTGTGCATTATTCTTCTCAGGTCATCCGTCGTGCAAATGAGGAGGAGAAGCTGCTGTGTCTGGTGCGCCAGCGTGCAGGTCACTGCTGTCAGGACGCAGTGGTGGTCATTCTCATTCTAGCCTGGGAAGGGATCCCACGCAGCATGGCTGACAGACTGTACCAGGAGCTCACGCAGACCCTCTACAAATACGGCTCGCCCACCAGCCGGCGCTGCGCCCTTAATGAAGAGTGAGTCAGGAGTGAGAAAAAGTACCCATTATTAATCCACCCACGGGCACATCTGCAGAGATGATAAATGTCATTTTTGAGAATGTTTAAGGCAAAAAGATGAATGAGAACTGGCATTATGTTTTTGGTTTCAAGTATTACTTGGCGTCTACTGTGATTTTTTTTTTCATTACATTTTGTCTCTCCTCAGTCGTACCTGTGCTTGTCAGGGACTGGACTCAGAGACTTGTGGTGCCTCATTCTCTTTCGGCTGCTCATGGAGTATGTACTTCAATGGCTGCAAGTTTGCCCGCAGCAAAGTGCCCCGAAAGTTCAGACTACAGGGAGACTACCCTGAGGAGGTAAGAACAGAATGGGGAATTAGTGAGCAGTTTGATTCCAGTTTGTCTTTTCTTACTGCTAACACTGCTAATGTGCTTGCACGTTCCACCTGATAGGGCTTGCTTTGATTTTTTTGTGTGGTGCAAGATATTGCCTTCCAGTTTTCATAAAAAAGAAAAGCCTTATGCCTTAGTATATCACTGGCAGAGCCATCCCAAAGTAATGGTGCTGATAGTCTTTGTTTTTTAGAACACAAAACCAAATCACAATGTCTTTTTTATTTCAACAGGAGGAGAAGTTAGAAAGCAACCTGCAAAATCTGGCAACAGATGTGGCTCCTTTGTATGAAAAACTTGCTCCTGAAGCATATCAAAACCAGGTAGGAATCACATTTACATGGCATTACATGACATTAAAATGTAACAGAAATGTGTTATTTTTCTTCCCATATGTACATATATGTGTGGTGAATCCTTTTTTGTTTTGTTTACCATAAAAGTTAAAACACCAGTATTATATGAGCCTCTGTGCATAGAGAGAAACAACCTCTAGTGGCTTCAATGTGCACATAGTAGTATCTCATGCTAATTTCTGTATATCAGTACATATATATTGATTATTGTGTTACAATGGCACCTGTCAAATTGTGGGATGTATTGGACAGCAAGTAAGGAGTCACATTAGATTCAGGAGAAATGGGCAAGTGTAAAGATCTGAGCAATGAGAAAGCTTTTATTAGCCCCATGGGACAAATGGGAAATGGGATATTTGTATTGTTCTTCATTGAAGTGTACAGTAAAAATTGAAGAAAAGAGAAGTGGCATAACCAATAGAATATAACAATATAATATATCTGTGGAATCTAAAAACTGTACACTATACCAAACATTATATAAATATGAACCTATAAGTATAAATATGTGTGTGTGCATGTAGAAAATATAAGTTAATACGTTTATGTGTGTGTAATTCCGACAAGGGTCAAAATGTGATGACACTGATAAGTCAGAGCATTTCCAGGTCTTGTGGGGTGGTCCCGGTATGCAGTGATTAGTACCAGCCAGAAATGTTCCACGGGAGAACAGGTGACAGGGCCATGGTCACCCAAAGCTTAATAATGCGTGTAAGGATCGAGGGCTATCCCGTCTGGTCTGAGCCCGCAGAAGAGCTGCTGTAGCTCAAACTGTTGAAATAGTTTGTGCTGGCTGTGATAGAAAGGTGTCAGAACTCAGTACATCACAGCTTGTGCCTGATGGGCTGCATAGTCACAGATCAGTTTTATGTTTTGACTTTTGATGTTACAGGTGGAGCAGGAGCAGTCAGGACAAGACTGTCGACTGGGCAGACGAGAGGGTCGTCCATTCTCTGGTGTGACTGCGTGTGTGGACTTCTGTGCTCATGCTCACAGGGACACACACAACATGAACAATGGGAGTACTGTGGTAAGCATTATCTCTCCAGTCATTTCATTCACATGGGGGCACTTAGTACTTCTTATGTGAACATTACATTGTAATATACTAGAAATAACAACACACTCTAAAATTCTCTGAACTGGAAGCAGTTCTTTAATAAAATAAATAGAAGCTGACACGTACATAGGAACACTGATTCACTCATCTCTATAGTCGGGTATTCCTACTCTAATCAAGGACTTTTGCCTTATCTGTAACCAGTTGTACTGAACCAGTTACAGCAATTAATGGACCCTGCATACACATATTTCCATAGGAAATTTTTTTATAATTTTGGGGTGTTTTACTTAATGAAAATATATTTTGTGACTTTAAGCATTCTGCTTAATTCTATTTTCCTCTCTTTTAATGATCTGCTGTTAAAGTTCATCGCTATTACAGATTTCCATCGGCTGAAGCTGGTGTTGTCACTTGACTCCACTTCTAGTCTCCTTGCTTTCAGCATCCTTCTGCAGAGTACAGTCTACAAAGTACAGGCCAACACACACATGCTTTCTATTTTAGTCTACACACAAGCTGAGGTCAGTTTAACCCCAAAATTACTTTATGAACATGAGAAAATATCCTCTAACCCCACGACAAGCATGTCAAGCAGGTGGTGCATGTGGCACCACTGAGGTACCCTTAATCACCACTTATCAACACTTACCCTTAATTTTTTTTGCTTTAATCCTGGAATGATACAACCCAGGTCCATGAGGTTCTTCGCATCTTAAAACACAAAAATGTCTCTGGCTTTATTGGGCTTCATCATAAAAATAAAGTTCTGTCCTTGTTTGCGCTGCAGGTATGCACTTTAACTAAGGAGGATAACCGTGCAGTGAGAAACATTCCGGAGGATGAGCAGCTGCATGTCCTTCCTCTCTATAAGATCTCGGAGACTGATGAGTTTGGCCAGGTGGAGGGCCAGTGGGCTAAGGTACAGTCTGGAGCGCTTCAGGTCCTCTCTTCCTTCCCAAGAGAGGTGCGTCTGTTGGCTGAGCCTGTCAAGTCTGCCCGTAAGAGGAGACAGGAAGCCAAAAGAGAGCGAGACAAACACAGCAGCATGGAGAAAAAGCAGGTCACCCCCGTAAAAGTGAAGAATGGGCCTCTCAAAGGTATCAAAAGTCTGTATGATTTAGTGAGCTGTTTTTTTTTTAATATGTTTTCTTCTGTTACACTCAAAAATATTGCTGCATGAACTTTACTTAATTCTGTTCCACATTTCCAAAAGAGAACTTTTACGTTATCATGTTCCTGTCGACCCTTACCACTGCACAATTTTGATCCGAAGCCTTAATACACCTGGTTGAACTCAAGAAGAACTTACTATATCTCTTATTTAGCTAATGAGGAAAAGAAACAAACAAACTTTGCTGTGATGTGGGTCCCTGGGATCATAAATCATCAACCCTAAAATAGAATGATCAGATTTGTTGTTTGTTCAGACTAAGCATTACCTCAGCATAAAATTTAATTGCAGTTATTTTAAACATATTTTGAGTTTGTAGGTCCACCTTAGTTATTTTTAGAATGTAGTACTAGTCTTCTTTACACCTTTTAAACTGCTCACTTCTGAAAATCTGGGTTGTTTTTTTTTTCATAGGTTTTCAAAGCACTTCTCCTGGGCTTTCACCGTGTTTCAAAACAGAGACACATTCCCCTAATCCTTACTCCTCCCCTATGCGACTGCCCAGGACTCCAGACATGGAGAGACACTTACTGGACTTATTGGACACCTCCAGTCCTTACAGGAGTACATACTGTGCTCCTCCAGGGAGCTTGAGTCGAGACACAGCGGCACTTTCTTCGTCTCCTCATCCCATCCTCCAGGCCCCACATTATCAGAACGCTGGGGAACTGGCCCAGAACAACAGCACTCCTCCCCTCAGATATGGAACAGGGCTTGAAGCAGAGAGGCACAGCTCTCTTGAGCTGTCGGAGACGAAACCATTCAGAAACCAGCAGCACATGGATGGTCCCTTGGGACTAAAGTCCTCGAGTTTCAGTGACAACTGCTCTGCAGTAAAAGCTGAGTCTGAGGAGGTGAGTTGTTTCCAGGGTGGAGCTGCTCCCAGACTGCTCTCCCCATCCCGGGCTGAAGGTCTCCACAGCCGTGTGAACTTCCACCAGGCGCAGCCAAGCCTAGAGGACTACAATGCACCATCGATAACCCCACGTCCCCTGACCCCTGAAGAGGTCAGAGCTGAGGAGGTGTGGTCAGACAGCGAGCACAACTTCTTGGATGGAGAAATTGGTGGGGTTGCAGTGGCCCCATCTCATGGTTCTATCCTTATCGAGTGTGCTCGACGAGAGCTGCACGCCACTACCCCCATCCTGCGGCCCAACCGCAGCCACCCCACTCGTATCTCTTTGGTCTTCTACCAGCACAAGAGCCTTAACGTGTCTGGCCACGGGCTGCTCCAGTGGGAGGCCAAGATGGCAGAAAAGGCCAGGGAGAGAGAGGAGGCTGAGCGGCTAGGACTGGAGCCCGGAGCCTCAAACTCTGCCAAGTCCAAAAGGCCAAAGGCAGCAGACAGCGATACGGAAAGTGGAGAGGAGGATGTGTGGCGGGAGGAGCTAAAGGTCCCCACCCGGCAGTCGCTAACAGCCACGCGGGACGGCCTCGTCACATCAGCCCCATACGCCCTTACCCAGGTCACTGGACCTTATAACCGCTGGACGTGACAGTGGCCAGTGCTACTTTTTTTAGCTAATGCCTTACCTCAGTCAGCTCTATCTCTTCGGCACCTGTTCATACGTGTGCTTTTTTTTTTTTCATTTGTACTCTTCATCTCAGCTTTTAAAATGATGCTGACTACCCATTTGTCAGTTTTTAAACTGTGAGTTTTGGTGCGTATACATGTCTGTTTTTTTTAATGTTAAAGAGACGGTGCTCAGAACAGATGTTTAAAAACTGGTTTTATACAGAAAAGGTGAAATTAGTGCATAGAAGATGTGACTATTTATTCTGAACGTTTTCACAACTATTTGTATTTAATTTCTGGTCCAAGCCTGTTTACTGCAATATGACTGTGTCAACCTGTAAATGATGTGTGTAGTAAACACTCAGAATTGACATTGTAAAATGTGAATTCGATTGTTTTTGTTTCAACCTTGGGTGCTCTTTTGTCAGTAATCGCTATTTTATGGTGCCATTGTAGCAGTTACTTTGAATAACCACAAACATACATTAATCTTTTATTGTGACACAATAGAGTTTTAGTTAGATTTGAACATACATGTAGCATTGGTTTTATTACAGTGATGTTGGTAATGAAGGTACATAGATACATAACATCTGGATTATGAAACATATTCCCGTATTACATGGCATTGTTTGAAAAAAAAAAAGCACTTTTAAACAACTTGACTTCCGAAATGTCCTGTATGCACAGCCGTTTTTGTTTATGAGTGACCTCCTTCATCCAATTTCTGTATATATGCTTTGCATGTTTGTTTGGAACTCAACCATGATTTTTAAACCATGCTTATCAAAGCAATAATCATGGAACGTTAAATGCTGCATTTTGATAATGTGTCAAATTGAAACCATTTTATTACTGGAACATAAAAGATATTATTACTAGTATCCCAATTTTTTTAGGTTTTCCAACTCCCAAAGAGTTTAAAACATGACTTGAAACAGCCTTTTATACATAATCAGATATGTTATATTTTGTCATTCAAATGTGCTGAGATATGTCTGAACAGTTTTACTGTATGTTTCTCACTGGTGCTTTTGTGAAGATCTATACATTCTCCTGAGATCAGAACATTGGATTTTTATTGCTGCATAGTGCTTTTTTATTTTAAATAAATCACCCCGTATTTTACCATTTGTATTCTTGGTAAATGTCTGCATAATATTATTATTTTTTAATCAATATGATTTTTATTACATTTATTTGTTATATTAAATGGTAAGCCCAATTTCACCTCAAACCAATGTTTCAGCCTATCTATCTCCAGTCAAGAAGAAAATGTCCACTAAATTTATTTTATTATAAGCTATACTTTTTTTTTCATTCTTAAGGTGCTAAAACTTGTACTGTGTAAATATGCCACATTATGTGTGCTCAAAGATCCTAATTCTAAAGCCCTCATATCTTTATACCAGCTGTGTTAGTCTTTAATGGCCTCTTTGAGAGATTCACTGTATTTGGATCCTACAAAAAACCTAATGTGAATCCACATACTGGGGAACTTCAAATCAGCTGGAGTTCAATCTGATTGGTATTTTTTATTTAAAGATAGTTTTGCTGAACAAGGAGACGGTTTCTTTTGTGGATAATCCACCAGTGTGTTAAGTTATTTTGTAAAACATACAGAAAAGATCATTTTCCTAAATAAATGAAGAGCACCTATAATAACCCCAGGCTGTTATGTCACTTTTTGTAGACGAATTGAAATTGGCTTTTTTGCTTGTTTGCTGAGTGTCACTGATCAACGTGCATGACACTCAAGAACATCTGCTGACACTGTTTCACAAGACTTACAGTAAAGATTGTTGCGTTAAGATTCAAGCATCCCCCCAGACGTAAATGAAAATCCAGCTTAATCTGCCCTTTATTTTTATTTACCAATTGTCACAGTTTGACATGAAAGCTTCATGCTTTTCATGAGCAAAATTCGATGTTCTTACAGATAATGACATTTGATTGATTTCTTAGCTTGCTGTCAATTTGGTTCTTTAACTTTTCTTTTATTTTGTGCCCAAACAGTTTAAGAATTCTAACATTGTCTTCCTAATTAATTTCAGATTTTAGTTTAAGACAGTATCCTCACACTGACAGTTTTGAAATGGGCGTTGCTTTTGAATGTAAACCATTAAAGTCTGTGAACATTGCAGATGTTGTGATTTATGTGTCATTCATACCTCCTAGTGTCTTGCTGTATTCTTAGAAGATGTTTTTTGTCAAGGACAATAAAACAGCACCAGCTTGAAAGAAATAAAATGGAAGCATGTATTACACAGTCTATTGGTTAGTCTATTTGTGCCTATATAAACACACTATGTTATGGAGAGAAGTTCAGGCCTAGAAATGAATACAATGTATAAGTGTAATTATTCTGCGAAATAGTCCTTTACAAATGTTTATGGAGAATGTGGTTTGATGTTTACTGCTCTGTTCTAGAGAAACTCTACAAATCAGAATTGTTCACAGTGGTGCTGATAGGAACCAGAAATCCAAAGTGTTCAATGCCTATAAAAGCTCCAGCTTAGAAACCTATTGCAGATGCATTGCTGATGGTTCAGGCACTGTTTTATGACAGTGGCGAGACAGTTTTGACCTAAATTATATATTTTTCTGAAGCATTTAGGGCAGAAAGGCGCATGCAGGGAGGCAAAAAATGTACCCAAAGAAAACATACTTATTTCTTGATTTGCCACTAATGTACCATCACTTATGAAAGACAAAGACATGAAGACATGTAGCTTTGCCATTTTTTTGGAGGGTTAGTGAACAAAATGACTATACCGTAAATCCCCACGTTCCAAGAGCACCCACGTATAGTGAAAAACTGTGCATATGTGATGTGGTAAAAAAAAAAGCCTAAAAATGCCCCCCCAACCACAAACACACGCTAAGGTGTCCTTGTTTTCACAAGCTCAAATCTGGTCACCCTAAATAAATGTTACAGTGAAAAATGACTGTATAATTAGGCTGTTAGGAAAATAAGTACCTGAATGTTGCTGAGTAAGTTGTTGCATCTTGATCTGTCCTACTGGAATACTCAACAGTTTTCCTCCATTAAATGAACAGACAGGAAAAACTGCATGTGAGCAATTTTTGACTGCCACTGTACTAAACAGTCTACAAGTGTTCTAAATATTCTTCCACTTTTCTAAGTAGACTATACAAAGCTCAAGAACACAAAGAAATATTAGTGCTCGGCAACGTCTTTGCATATACTGGTTCTGGTGGTACAAAACTAAATATTACACTGATACTGAATTCTGTCATACTGCCCAGCACATGTTATACATCTCTAGAGGAGACAGTGATATTAGACACAGTTCTATATTAGCAAAATGTATTAATAGTCTGAAAACGAGCAGTAAAAGTGAACTGAGATGGTTTGTGTTGTATGTGGTGGGAGGTGAAGTGCAGCACATGTGTCACTGTACTAAACAGACATCCACTTTATTAAATAGACTGCCACTGTTCTAAATATACTGCCACTCTATTTAACAGTCTACCATTGTTCTAAATAGACTGCCACGGTTCTAAATAGATTACCATTGTATTTAATTCTCTTCCACTGTATTAAATAGACTGCTACTTTACTACACAGACTGCCAGTGTACTATTCTGTCACTGTTCTAAATAGACTAGGCAAGACTTAGCAATAGAAAAGAAATATTAGTGCTGGGCAATACAATGTCTTAGTAAAGTCTATCACACCGTCCAGCACTGAAATATTCACGTTATACAGCTGTAAAGGAGATGATGTCTTAATAGTCTGAAAACGAGCAGTAAAGGTATGTGAACTGAGAAAACCATGGGGTCGTGTGGTGGGAAGTGAAGTGCAGCACACGAGTCACTAAACAGACTTCCACTGTACCAAATAGACTGTCACTGTATTAAACAGACTGCCTCTGAATTAAACAGACTGCCACTATGACCACTGTATTAGAATGACTGCCACTGTATTAAAAAGACTGCCACTGTATTAAACAGACTGCCACTGTATTAAACAGACTGCCACTATGACCACTGTATTAAAAAGACTGCCACTGAATTAAACAGACTGACATTGTATTAAATAGACTGCCACTGTATTAAATAGACTGCCGCTGTATTAAATAGACTGCCGCTGTATTAAATAGACTGCCGCTGTATTAAACAGACTGCCGCTGTATTAAACAGACTGCCGCTGTATTAAACAGACTGTCGCTGTATTAAATAGACTGCCGCTGTACTAAATAGACTGCCGCTAATTAAATAGACTGCCACTGTATTAAACAGACTGCCGCTGTATTAAATAGACTGCCGCTGTATTAAACAGACTGCCACTGTATTAAACAGACTGTCGCTGTATTAAACAGACTGTCGCTGTATTAAACAGACTGCCACTGAATTAAACAGACTACTAGTGTATTAAATAAGCTGTCACTCTGCAGCACATGAGTCACTCGTGTCTCGTGTCTATATTGTCCTACAGCGCGTATCCCGCGCGGGCCGCCGTACAGTTCGAACGGTTTCGCGTGACGCAGTGGCGCCGGAGAGGCAGCAGAAGCTCAGCACGGGCAAGATGGCGACATCGGAGCCGGTAAGAGGGGCCGGGGGTCGCGGAGAAAGGGCTTTCTCGAGGTTCAGAATGGTAAAACGGCAACATTTCGCCTCGCTAGTTGCTTCCTTTACCTCAGTAGGTAGAAATATGTCAGAGCTGGACGTGTGTTTTGGTTCTGGAGGGGCTGAAGGGGAACTGCTAGGCTAACGCTCCTGACTGCAGGCTCTGTTTTAGAGACCTGGCTGAGGCACGGCTCACTTTCTCCGCTCTTAAGAGACGCGACAGCACTCGCTGCTCATCCTTCATCACATTTATAAACCACCGAGGGTCTTCTCGTTATTTCAGCGACGTTAGTTCGTTTGAACGAAGCGGTTGTTTTCTTTTTTGCCGATTCATCCGTGCGAAGCCAGTTCGTATCCAGACAGGCGGACACGTGTGTTGGCTGCTAGCTCGGTTTACAGGCTAGTTCAGCCCAGAGTCCGGGACCCAGATTAGCTCCCCCTGCCCTCCTCACTCACTCGCCCTCACTCACTCGAGGTGGACGGTGACTAAGGACACATAATGATGTCCCGGATCTTAACTAAGGGGCACATATAATGAAATGTTGAAGCCTAATTAACGACTCATATAGTGAAATGTTGAAGCCTAATTAACGACTTATATAATGTAATGTTGGAGCCTAAGTAAGGACACAAATAACGAATTGTCGGAGCGTAACTAATTACTCATATAATGTAGTGTTGGAGCTTAACTAAGGACTCATATGATCAAGTACTGCACCCTAACTAAGGGCACATATCAAGTGTTCTTCCTTATGAATGAACTCATGGTAACGTGGCGACCTGGAGGTTTTTATCAGACTGATTTGGGTTTCCTCGACAGTAGAGGGTGTGTTTGCTCCAATTTCAACTTTCCTTTTTTTGTATTTTTAAAGTCAATCAGATTTAATTTTGCTGCTATCTAGGACATTAGCTTGATCTCAGGGTAACCTCCTAAATAAGTGGCATTACAAGCAGTAGTGTTGGGCCAGTATTGAATATTTACTGGTTCTCTGATTAGTTCCAGCATCTGTTTCCAGTTATCTGGTGATGGGGAGGTACTTAATGTGGTTGATGTAAGCAGCCCCTGATTCGGATTTTGTCCCCCCACTATACTTTTTCCTTTGTCATTATAGGTTAAATTTCATGGTCTGTACATTTAGTTAAATTTTATTGCAAGTTTATACAATAGTATTTTGATTTCTCTTTACATTTGCTTTAATATGGCCAGTGATAAAATGAATAGTTTCAAGAGTACAGTGCCTTTAATTTGTCCAAAATCTGGCTTTGTTCTTGCAGCGAGGAACTGAAAGTGAAGAAGCTACAAATGATAGTCCTACCCCAGCTGTTGCAAGTCCTGAACAGTACATTAAACACCCTTTGCAAAACAGGTAAAAATATCGACTTTTTTCTTGTATTACTCAGTCATTTTCATTCAGATTTCACACCGAGGTCTATTGGCCCGAGCTGGTTGCAGTGCTTACTACAGGTGGGGTCTAATGCTGATCTTACCCTGTATTTTAAAGCTTACTGAAAAGCATATGTTAATTAAAAGTGGTCTTTTTACAGTGTGTCACTTTGGCTACAATAATGTAATTAGCGGTCTCATGGCTCTTACTCCTCTGAACAGCATATGTGATGCGGTGATGGTCTGTCAGTGTGTTGTAGGCCTGTGAAAAGTGCTGACCACACATGTTGAGCGGTCTCTTTCCAGACCCATCGACCTTGTCACTGCACATTGCTCTCAGTTGCTCGTTCCTGGACCAGTGATGAGTCTCACTGATTGTAGGCAATGCCCTGACAGTTTTCTCAACATGTAAAGATGCATCATTTTAAATGGATTTGGTGAAATTCTTGTTTCTAGTTAAGACAAAGCCATTGTAAATAAGCCTGCAAAAAATAAAATGTTCTCCCTCAGGCCAAGACTGCACTATGCACTGTTTAAAATGTGGCACACTGATGACCCCTGCCTCCCTTTTTGCCTACATAAAGAAATAATGTTACTCAATACAATGGCTTTTTGGTAGAAAGACCATTATGCTACAGTTAGCCTGAAAGAAGTCAAGGTTCTTTGTTCAGTTTGCCCTTTATTTATTTACTGTGAAGCATAACCCATGGCGCTCTTGTATTAATACATTTTGGTGTGTCATGTTTTTCCAATAATGTGTATATGCCTTAAATGAGGTCCTTTAATGTAACTGGTGATCCATTATTTAAACTCCCACTCATCTCTTTTACAGGTGGGCTCTTTGGTATTTCAAAAATGACAAGAGCAAAAGCTGGACAGAAAACCTGCGACTGATCTCAAAATTTGACACAGTTGAAGATTTCTGGGCGTAAGTGTTTTAAGATTTTGCTCCAGTATTTCTAAAACTTAACAAAAGTGGATCCGTAGGATTCCGAAATACTGACAGTCCTCTTAATATGGTTTTATGTGTTTTGTTTTAATCCAACAGATTATACAATCATATACAACAACCCAGTAAACTTGGATTTGGTTGTGATTACTGCTTATTTAAGGTATGGTGGAAAAGCATTTTGTTATCACTTGTCTATTTCCTGGTTTAGTTCTACACAGTAAGTGCTGATTCATCCAGTGTATGTTTTTAATGACTATTTTTCTGTGTTGGATCTTTTGCGTGTCTCAGGATGGCATAAAGCCCATGTGGGAGGATGACAGGAATAAACTTGGAGGAAGATGGTTAATGACCCTCAGCAAACAGCAACGACACAATGACCTTGACCGCTACTGGATGGAGACAGTAGGCTTCCATTTTTCCTAGCATTAAGCTAAGATCTCTGGGTCAGAGAAGATAATACCTGCAGCTTGTTATTTGTCCCCTGATTTTGCGTTTTTGATCTACTTTGCAGCTGTTGTGTTTAATTGGGGAGTCGTTTGATGAGGCCAGTGATGACGTATGTGGAGCTGTGGTCAATGTTCGACCAAAAGGGGATAAAATAGCCATCTGGACAGGAAACTGCCAAAATAGAGAAGCTATCATGACGATAGGGTGGGTCACCTTTTTGTGTGTATATACATGGAGATTTATTTACAAAATCTAGTCCGTTCAATGGTATCTTGATTTAGTACAGTTTGTGATACAGCAAAAATATGTTCTAACCTAGAAACCCTCCTAATAGAGATATTTTGGATGGATTCTATTTTAAGCTTATTAGAGCTCTCCACATTGTAAAAGTTCTATGCATTTCAAAATGTGTGATTTATTTTGTCCAGTCCAATTCTCCAGCCATAAGCTAATGTGTTGTCCCCAAGCTAGTCGTGACAAAACAAAATGTCATTCTACAAAACAGTTCAGAACATTACATGCTGTTACATACATAATGTGTTTCCTTTTCTGTCCTTTTACCTTGACATACATTCAAACTAACTGCGCCTATCAAGAGTTTGCTCATTTAATATGAGCAAAATGTTATACAGTACGTGGACACATGACTTTTTTTAAAAGCCATTTATTTCAGAAATTAGTGTCTTTCTATCAACATTATAATAAATGCAGACAAAGCAATAAAAAGGTTTTTGTTTCTAAATACCTTTTTGTTGAACATATTTCCAGTTATTGATGTTGAACATATTTCCAGTTATTTCATGGATTTGTGAAATTCCGTTAACAGTACATGTGATTTAATATATGCAAAGTAGGTGTTTGATTGTAACTGCAATAACAAGATGTCTGGAAATGGTTAAGCAAACTCAGACATACATAAAATCACTACCTTTTTTTTTTTTGCATTCGTATTTAATATCAGTGTTTTAGTGAGAGCCCAACTAAACAGCTTCTAAATAGGATTAAAACATTTTCTCAGGTGTCTGCTTGGTACCAGTATCTTCTGACCTCTTCCTACCTTCATTTTTTGTAATGCCTGTCCACTAGGGGGTGCTAATGCCCAGGGTAGCTATATTCTTACTCAAATGTTTCACGTTTAGCTCTGAACTGTCCCATGAATTTACATCAGTAGAGAAGTCCGTAATATTTTTTGGTTTTTTTTTGTTTTGTTTTGTTTTGTTCATGCGACATCAGTGGTCAAGCTATATCTGATGGTTTTGTTTCTTATTCCTATTCAGGCAACAATACAAAGAACGCTTGAATCTCCCCATCAAAACGCTTATTGGATACCAGTCCCATGATGACACCTCTAGCAAAAGTGGCTCCACGACAAAGAACATGTACTCAGTTTGAAGAAGACTTTCAACTTGTAGGTTTATAAAATTACCAATTTTCATCACATTAATACTTTTGAGTTGTCAACTACTGTAGTGTCCTTCCTTTTTAAGAAAAAAAAGCGAAAAATGTTAAATATGTAAATGTGTAGTTCTCTCCATCCTAAATGAGCCACACTAATGGTGTGGATCAAGGTTTTGACCTGTCGTGGGGGGAGGGGACTGCATCAGCTGAAGCTATACGACTCAAGCTAGATGATGATATTTTAGAATTCGAAAGTTAAACTAAAAACTTTTCCCTAGCTAAGGAGGTTCTAAGGCTTAGATTGAAGAGACACTTTTTGTTCCTTTAACCTTTCTTCTTTTGTTATGAAAAGCGTTTCACACGTACAAAGGTAAAAAAAAAAAAAAATTAAAAAAAAAAAAGTCGACAACCTAATCTATACAAATTTTTAAGGGCCACAACTGTTTTAACATGCTTAAGTTGGAGGTGTTTGGCACAAGAATTGATTGCAGAGGCACCTACAGATTAAAGGTTTGTAACAGGTTAGCTGGTTGCTCTCCAAGTTTAGAATTTGGCAGAGTGGCCATTTATTGTTTCAGCTATGCTGAAATTGTGGAATCTTGCTTGTAGACCTATTTTCAGCTTTTGTGTTAGCCCACATCTATTTATGATATGCATTGCAGTTGAAATTAGTGAGAGGATGACTGAAGATCAAGTTCCTGATTTCATTTACTGTTTCCTTCCTTTTTTGTGAAGTTGTTAGCATTGTGGACTACTGCCTAATCTAGAACATTTTTTTACAGTGTATTATACAGTAAATACCTATACATCCATGCTTTTTAGGTGTGCTTCTCACCTTTCCCCTCTTAACAACACGGTAAACATTTTCCAGTTTGCACCACATCAGTTGGTGAATTCAAATGAGGTTATTCATTGTGAATTTATTTTGCTCATAATGTATCTATCTGTAAGATTTCAGGATGTATATTACCTTCTTTTGAGTAAAGGTTAAGTGCTTTGCATTAACAACAGGATGATGATCTGTGCTGTTTCTTAACTTTCCATACACACATTACTAATGGAATATGACTAAGTTTAAAATACATTAGTTGCCTTTGGCATTGGTATAACTGTGGTTTCTAAAGTCAGATTTTTTCCTTCTTTTTTTTTTCTCTTTTTTTTAAGAAAGTAAAAATGTAACCGTCGCTGTTGTGAAATTTGCCAGTGGCGTCAGTATACCACACCTATTACCAGTTTCCGGACACTTGAGTGACTTAAAAAAAATAATAATAAATGAACAGGTGCAGTTGTTTCCTTGCCGTATTTCACAGGTACAAACCTGATTGTCTGTATGCAAATGTCACTGTGTGAATACAGGCGATAGACAAAATAAAAAAAGTAATCCTACAGTCAACTGATTGCTGTTTTGAATAATGAACAGTTTCTAGTATAAGGTATAAAAAAATAAATAAATGGCTGAACAAAACTATTTTGGCCAGAGGCTGTAAACAAGGGTTTTAAAAGGGCCCAAAGTTCTTTAACAGACTGAAGTAAGAACATAGGAAAATGTACAGAAAATGCTGACTAGACTTGAGTATACCACAATATTGAGTTGAATGGCCTAAGTTGAAATCAAGTTCATTTAAATATGCTGTTTAGACACACAAGCATACTTCCCTATTAAAAGCAACATTTGGGCCATGGCAACTACGTAGTTCGTTCGTCAAGTGTGATTCCAAGATGCACGTTTACCACACCCAACAGCCTTGTAATGTCAAGAATTTGTTCAATGTGAAAACTGCCGTGAGGTGTTTCTCGGATTTAAAGCTCCGGTTCAGAATGGCTTTTAGGGGGCTCATCGTATAGTAAAACACACTGTACTTTATTTGTGCTTGCGCTTTCGTACCATTGCTGTTTATAAGCATGTGCTGTTACAGTACCAAACACTGCCATTGAGTCATTACCAGGTTTTCTTCCCCCCATTTCCAGGTTAATAAAAACTTCAGTGAAGCAATCTGGCAGTATTAACTTCAGGCAACACCTTAACCTGAAACCACTTAAGTTTTTTCAAAACAAGCCTGAAATCATGCCAAGTTCCTCAACTTGCCGACCATTGTAGGTGAAGAAACTAGACCTACAATAAGCGGTCAATGTAAAAAAAAAAAAAAAAAGCATCAGATCCTACAAATCAAGTAAAATGAGTACCAGCCTTCAAACAAGTGTTGATCATCTTGGGGTCAACCATGTAGGGGATGCACAACAATAATTTTATCAGTATATACAAATAATGGGTTTAAAAAAACTTTAATCGCAGAGAGGTTTAGATGGTTTTATTTCAGTTTGTATTGATGGATTCGAAAAAGGAGTGCCCTGTGATACAAGGAGTGCCCATTTATACATTTTATAAACCTGTACACACCATCTACAAATATTTATGTAGGTTATCAGCATTGTCTAAACATTTCCATATTGGTGCATCCGTAAGAAATGCAATAAACGAGTCGAATGTGTTAACGGAGATGTTCCAAGACCAAAACGCAGCTAACGGACCTGAGTTAAAATAATTGTTCTTTGGCTTTGTTCAGAAAAGTGCATTAGTGTAGTGATTAATTCGTCATTCTGAGTCGTGAGAATGAAGGCTTGGTTCATTCTGGTATAATCTGAAGAGTCCTAAAACAGGAGAATAGAACATGTTTACAGTATAGAGGATCTGACTGGACGTTGAGACACAGCAAAGCAACTGATTTGCCATGGATTTTCATTGAACAAAATCCATTCATATGAGGTAAAGTGTTTCTCAACTGGCTGCATTGCTACATTCTACTCTTTTTTTTTTTTTTACCACATAGTGTTCCACTCCCATATGATTTCCTGGTATTTGAGGTATTCAGTGATTAGATTAAGATTCGGATTCAAGATATATTGCAGTGATTCTAAAGAATGAACGACCTGCGTTGATATTAGCAGAAATGCAAGATATGAATGAAGCCCCAACCAAGGCCAAAGGTGGCGTTTGTGAAATCTACAGAAAATAAAAAGCACATGCCTGCATGCTCAAGTTTCTGTCTGGTTTACTGAAAAGTCAAAGACAAAAAAATATGACAGGAATCCGTAGGAGAAAAATGGAAAATAAATATTCTGAAGCAGACATGAATGCAGTCATCAGGACAAAATGAAAGCTTTCTCTTCATCCCTCTTTGAGAGAAGTACTGAGAGCATTGCCGAGGAGAAAAAAGAAAACTCCACTGCGTAGCTGAGTTCAAAGAGCTCCAGATTCATGCTGAGGGTCCACTCAAAGATGGCCGAGATGTGCTTATAGAAGATGTCATTTTGGACAAAGAAGATACAGTCTGACAAGCATAAATTAAGGAAGTATATAGAAGTTATTTTGTTTCATTTTTATTCTCCAAGCTGCGCGTGATAGGCTGGTCTATGATTAGACAGGGCAAGGTTTTTAAATAAAAACGGGAATTTCCCAGTAATGCTCAAACGGCTCATGGACTTTTATGAGCCATCTCACATGTACTCCATATTACATCTACAACTGCTATGTAATATTAATTTTACTGATAAATGATCTAACCCAACTATAAATCATCTAAACCTCCCTGTCCATCTCTGTGTTGCCTCCCTGAAGCAAGCAAGTTTCTCTACAGTGAAAGCATTGTGCCATATCATAATGCTAAATATGTAGAGCACAGGTGCTGAAAGGATACAGAGGATGGTCACTATGACCTGGATGCTGGTGGAGATGATGCGTATTGGATAGAGGACGTGTTCCAGTCCAGTAAGGTTGCACCTGCTGGTCAGAGAGGTCAACAGGGTGGTGTAGAAGCAAACACACACAAAGCTCAAAGCGGCTCCGAGGTAATGCAGCACTATCAGCTCCGCCGGCTACGAGAAGAACAACACCACAGACATCTCTGATTACTGTCTGAAACAGATTTGCTCGGGTAATGCTTCCAATAAATCAAACACATTAAGTTACTGAACACTATCACAGCACTGTATACACTCCGGCATTGCAGTCTATTCACACACACATTGACACAGGCCTACAAAACCTGTTCTGGGAGATTTCATTTGAGGTCACACCTTACTGCATAATTTAGGATTGAGCTGCTTTGAAAAATGATAGAATGATTTATTAAAGTCTTTGCAAGCTTTTGTAAGAAACCAGCAACCCACTCCAGGACTGAACAGGAAACGACTCTCCTGCTGAGTAAGAGACAGCTTTAATCTACGGATTTTCCTGACAGTTTTGATTAGCTGGATTAGGAATTACTCTTGGGTAAGCACTAGAGCAGTGGTTCCCAACCTTGGTTCTTGAATTCCCCCGACCCTGCACCTTTCCTGCTCCAACATACCCACTTCACCCAAGGAAAGGCTTATTAGTTTATTATTGGATCAGGTGTTTGGGAGCATGAAAAAAAATAAATAAATGTGCAGGACCACGGATTAGAGTATCCAAGAATGCAAATGTTCAGGCATGAGGTGTGGCACACCTTACCTAACCGCTGATTGGGCAATGAATAACTCAGTACTAAGTAACTAATAATTGTTTTGTAATGTTTGAAACAAGCTAAAAGCTTTATTTAACCTGCCCCAAGGCTTGTTACCAGTGGTTCTTTAATGAAACACCAGTAACACCAGCTACACAGCTTGACCAGCAGAAATATAAGATTGTAGCCTGGTTTATCTTCACTGAAAGTCATTTTTAACATTTTTACATAAAGGTTGGTGAAA
Organism: Bryconaethiops microstoma; assembly: GCA_037577275.1. NCBI lineage: Eukaryota > Metazoa > Chordata > Actinopteri > Characiformes > Alestidae > Bryconaethiops > Bryconaethiops microstoma. The sequence continues at coordinate 13,407,208 of JBBJLS010000148.1, read as the reverse complement.
GTGGAGTATTTTGATTGCACTGCGTGTAGTGTGTACTTACATTGCAGTTCCCTGCTACAAAGGCGCCGATGGCTGCGACGCAACCGAAAACCACGGCGAATTTACTGAGCAGGGAGTTCATACTGCTCTTGTCCATGATATGTGCATGATGGAAAATACAGAAAGCCAGGACTGCAGAAATAGAGGGTATACACACTATAATAGAGGTTTTTATTCTTCATTCTATACTAGCCCCACAATTATTATTTGGGTTTTTTGTGAATTCACAAAAACACTAGGTCATCATAATGTAACATCATAACTAAAATTGATTCACAGAGAAAGATCAACATGTCTACTTGCATAAAAATGAACCGGCATTGATTGTAGCACTAAACAGGGAATTTTCTGGGAAATTGGTTCCACTTGTACTGTAATGTAAGAAAAGAAATGCCATGTATGATTCAAAATTTCCATATCATATCCAAAGTTTTAAATAATGCGAAAACAGGCCTCACTAACCTCATGGTGGGTACATTAAGGACTGTGCAACAAACCCCAGTTTCATTTGTCAGACATGCATTTTTGTACTCCCTGGAAAAAATAAGATTTGAAAATGACTGCAGCTACTCTTTCAAGCAGCCAAAGAACATATGTTTATACATAGAGCATTTATATACAGTTTTTGTACAACAGCTAATTACAAAAAAAACAAAAAAATATTTATGGGCATTTATTTATATACAACAGTGAAAACACAAGCTATGTGAGAAATTAGAATCACAGTTTAATTCAACAATATACCTGAAAACCTCTAACTTTGTAAACCAAACAGAAAATCGTTGATTAAGTAATTAAGAATAACTATCACATACCAGTTACTGAGTGAGCAGACATGGTTGAAGCTTAGTGCAATGCCATACCTGCAAAAAAGCCATGTATGAGAAATCAAACTAATAAAACAAAAAACCTATTTACCTTTAAGCTGTATATTCATTTACAGTAACTTATGCCCTCACTAGCAGCTGAGGTGCATAGCACGAACGGTTTAATGTATAACCCGGAACTTGCTGATAGTGAATCAGAATTTCAGGATGGAGGACAAACAGACTTACTGAGTTTCACTAGCAGGTGATATAAACACAAATTTAGAAAATCCATACTCAGCTAAATGAGTCTTTCTATTGAAGCAGATGGATAGACAAATCAAGTTATTCTATTAAATTAAAAAACAGGGCAAAAATGTATTTGAATGTACTGGACTAATGTGTACAGCCAAAAGTCATACTTAGTATGACATCAGCATCCAAAATACCTTTTCCTACTTGTTGAACTGGGTACACCACATTTTTATACACTCATACCATTATCAAATTACAATCTATATTGGTCAGTTACAACACTATTTTTATATTATACAAAAAATACATATAATACAATTTTAGCACTTAGAACTCTCCTCTGTTTTTGAGAGTTCTAAGTTTTGAGTTTTTCCTCAAATGAATGTCTATGCCTGTCAAATGAATGTAATGTTACACACACACACTAATAGATAGACAGACAGAGACAGACAGAGGGAGATGGGAAACTCATAAGCTTCAGTACTTCAGTGTGTGACCCTTTTCGACAGACAGCCATATTTGTGTGGAGCCAGTACCATATTATCTCTAACTGCTAAGATATAAAGTTTCACTTACACCACCCAGCACCCGATGAGGGAGACAGCACAGAGCGTGATGGGTAAAATAATCCAGATGCCCATGTCTCTTGGGCACGAAAATTTGAAATATTCAGGAGAGATGCTGCTGCGTTCCTCTAAAGCTCTGCTCTGAAGGGATGTTACCCAGCCAGCTGTTGGGTCAGCTTCATAGTGTTCCTCTTCTCCCAGGCACCTAAAACAAGAAACATCACTGAAGATGAGAACACTTCACCAGTTTGCCATGGCATCCACCACCCAGACTGCATTCTTCCTTTTCAGTATGAAGACTTTTCAGCTTTAAGGCTGAGTGCCTCCTTTTAACCACTCCTTGCAGCAGCTCGCCCTGTCAGAAAACAGCCTTGAGAAAATTTGGGTTGGGTCAAACACTGGCCTTATCTCAGTGTTTGCTTAGGCCTACCGGCTATTCATATTCAGCCATCAGTCTCTCAAGTTAGAGAGTGAAAAGGAATGTCAGTAAATTGTTTTCTTTCATTTCTAGAAACTTATTTAGCAGCAAAAAAACACCACTTAAAGTAAAATAACGACAGTCCCAGAAAAAAAATGTCCTTCTCTTAGGCTATAAAACATTTCTCTTTTCTTTATAAACTATTCCAGAAGCATTACAGGCCTTAAGAAACCAACATTCCTCAGTATTACAAATATATTTAATGTAAACCAGTTCATAATTGATGAATGACAAACTGACCAATCAAATCAATCGATTAGTTCAATTAGTGATTTATTAAGGACCTCTTGTATAGGTCTCTAATCAAATACAGAACGAATAAAAATCTATGTACATTATAATTATGTAACTGGTGCTTTTTAAAGCTTTTTTCCCAAGTCTTTCCAGTGTTTTGTGTCTAAGGTTCTTTGTTGTGACGAGTTGGTGCTCTAAGAGAGTAAGAGATTTTATCAGGAGATAAAACGGGAGCTAAAACTGGGTCCTAAATTTCAAAACAAACGAAATGGCGGCGTGTGTAAGATGGAATCTGTTTCGGGTTTTGAGCTCACATGCGGTTTCGACAAGGTTTGTAATGAAACAACGATATTCCTAAACACTCCTGAAAAAGACGTGAAAAAGATATGGCATTAATAAACCCTGGTGGCGCAGTCAGTTTGGTCAGTCGAACTTCGTGACTTAGCTATGTCTGCTAACATTAGCAAATACAGAGAACTTTAGGGGCTTTAGCATTAGCCTCCGACCTTTATCAACATCATCCTTATCATTTCACACACATATGAGGAAAGAAACAGCTATAGGTTTTAACCACTAATGTAAAACCATCTAATTTGGCTAGGCAGAAACAGCTTCTTTATTTTTGACGCGTTATTAACTAAGTTTTAAAGACGAGGTCATTCATTTTCATCTTCTGAATTCTGAATCGCAAGAAGGATCATATAATGCCAAATGTTACTTTTTGGAATTTTGTATGGATGGCACAGGTAAATATAGGGCTAAACAGAAAAAAACACGGATTAAATAAGTAGATTAAGGAAGATCTCTACAAGAATGTTTATTCATCATTGTTTTAACTACACATGTGTCATAAAACCTTTTCATACTATAACAGTGCTATTTTAATTAAATGTATTGTATCAGTTAACACGGTCATTTTCAGTAAGTACCAGGATGACCCATGTCATTAAACCCATTAAATATATTAAACATTCGTTTTAAACAGTTTTTCTTCATAAAGAATCATGTAATTAATTAATCAGTTATTTGGGAGTTATGTGTTTACAAGACCATCACTTGCCTCTCAGCCCACCCAAGTTTTCCAATATGCTTCTGCTCCCAGAGTCTGCCTGTAGATGCCCAGCCTCCATCATACCACTCCACCAACACTCTGCTCTTATCTCAACCACCTTATTCTGTTCTGGCAGGTCAGGAGATTGGTGAGGTGTTGGATTGTGGTTGGTTAATGGAGACATCAGTCAAGTAGCCAGTGATCAGTTGTTCCCAAATATGTCTACTTATTTTAATTTTACATCTTTCTATAAGAGACAGCCCATTGTTGGACTGTTGAACAAAAAGAGTTGGCTGCTATATATATATATATATATATATATATATATGTGTATATGTATGTGTGTGTGTATATGTGTATATATATGTATATATATATGTATATATAT
>JBBJLS010000148.1:13368316-13393308 GCA_037577275.1 Bryconaethiops microstoma | reverse complement strand
TGCAAATGCACAGTTTATATTTATCTACATCTGCACATCACACTTGTCTTCACTTACTTATTTCTATTTCTTATCTTTTTTTAATATATTTCTTTTTTATTCATTTTTATTTATTAACTCTTACCTAACTTGTCATTTGTGTGTGGACAGCAAAGAAAGAATTTAATTGCACAGAGAAAATGCTACTTTTTTTTCTGTACATATGACAATAAATGCTTTGAATCTTGAATCTAGACATACAACAAATACAAATATGACTAAATCGACAAGTAATTGCATCGGAATTAGAAGATACATTTTTTATATGCTGTTTGTTGTAAGTGATAATACAAAACAAAAAGCAGAACATTCATTGTTTCCTCATGACAAAGTTGCTTCAACGCGTTTATCATATGGTTGAAACACATGGTTCAGCAGGAATAAGAGCTCACTGACTAATCTCATAGCCTCAAACAGACATTTCAGACTTATAATCAGAAAACATAATCGATCCCAGAGGAAATTGGTTATGTGGCTTCATCTCTTTGATTTGTTCATTTTTCTAACATTGTTCTGTTTTGCAGTACCATACTGTGGAGATCAGATCTGTGACACAGATAATGCCGGAGAAACAATTTGGAAATTTCCCAAACGTAGGACTAATAAAGATCAAGATTCAAGATTCTTTATTTGTCAAATGCGTAGTTCTACAAGTACGACACACAGTGAAATGTACCCTGAACCGCTCCTTTTTTATGACTGTGCAAAAGTTATAAAATAGGTACAATTAAAAATCTAAGTTTCAACACAGAGTACAAGCAGCAGTACATACTGCTAAAGTTGTTGGTTTACATGCTAAGCTGTTTTGGAATTAGTTCACTTGATAGCATAGATTGTAAACAAGGATCAGAAAAATGTTTACAGAATGTTCTCTGTCTCTCAGGCCTACTGTACAGGAGGACGGTGGTGATGTCATCTTTAAAGGCTTTGAAGATGGTACTGTGAAGCTGAAGCTCGTTGGCGCCTGCACAGGATGTCCCAGCTCAACGGTTACGCTGAGAAACGGAATTCAGAACATGCTGCAGTTCTACATACCTGAGGTGGATGATGTGGAACAGGTAAGAGGAGTCAAGTGAATTCATTATATAGTACATATTTATTCTACTTAAATAATGTATTGGGGTGGGGTTGATTACAGTAACCCCCTGCTTATACGTGGTTCATCAGTCACTGCTTCAGTCTCGCAGATTTTTTTTCTGAGAACCGAACTAATAGTTGTTCGTGGAAACCCCCGAACATGCGTGGAAACTGCAGATGTCCTCCGCGTTTTTTTGCTTTTTGTGACGTCCGGGCCTCGTCCGCCACGCCCCTCATCCTCATGCTGGGTTGTTTGTGGTAACATAAACAACCCAGCACGAGGATGAGGGGGTGTGACGGACAAGGCCGGACGTCACAGTCACCTGTACTCAGAGACGGGAGGTTTGAAAGTAGCCAATACGAGAACGTTATTTAATGTTTTTCGTTTTGTTCTTGTTTTTATTACTCTAAATCAAATTAATATTACTGTATTCACTCTGCTTATACCAAAGAAAACAGCGCATACCAAAGAAAACACGCATGCATGAATTACAGTGCAGTCTATACAGGGGTAACATCAGTATTTTACATTCTAGCACTGTGGGAGTTCAGTGTAAACTGTACAAATACTGGTTTGCCTTTAATTTCCTTTAAGGGTAATGTATTGAGCTGAGTTAAAAATTAAATTGTGTGTTTTGGGAGCATATTTGGGGGAATATTTAAGGTTTACGCTATAAAAATAGGCATTTTTAGGCTTTTTTATTATTATTTTTTTGCGCTACAACACATCGCGGGTTTTCACTGTACGCAGGTGCTCTTGGAACGTAACCCCCGTAATAAGCAGAGGCTTACTGTATATTCATACTTATATTCATGTATATAATGTGTTTTTTCCAGGTGGAAGATGAAGTGGATGAAATCAACATGAAAGTGTTTTCAGAACTGGAACAGAAATTAAAAGACTCCTAGCATGGTTCTTAATATCATCATGGAGTACAATATACGTTGGTTATTTCTTGAGAGAATTAAGAGGCTTTGAGCATGCATGTAGAACAAAATAGCAGCATGCTTACAACCAGATGCAAATGTATTCAGACCTTTAGAGATGTTTAACATTTGTTTCTATATTAAAATGTGCACGTTAACTGGTTTTTCATCTTTCAGCCAGTATAACGCTAAAAATGAAAGTAAAGTAGTCAGTTAAGAATCAATTTTAAACAATTGTAAAGTGAAATATGCTGATTAAATATCAGCACCTCAGCACCAGTATTCAGCTTTTGCACATATTAATGTTAGAGTATGTTTGTCTTAGAGACTTTTTGAACTTTTGTCCCAAAAGTCACAATTGTCCCAATTCGTCAAAGGCCTTGTTATAGGGAAGTTCCACCAGTGCTTCAAAAATGGTTGAGATTTCATGTTAAATGTTACCTTTTGGAGTTGTTCTTTACAGTTGTGGTGATGGGAACCATGAGTGCAATGCCTAAAATGTAAGTGTCTTTTATGTAATATTGATAATGGCAAAATGGTGGTAAATCTTTGGGTACTATTTTGCCTTCTACACCCTCTGTGCATCTAAGTTGTGTTTTAAAGCTATGAGAAAACAATATCCCCGATATCGGGCGCTGTATCTATACAATGGTCTTTTGTGATCGCTTTGTATTTGGACACTGAACAATTCTGACTCTATTTTCCCTAAAATAGTGCATTTTATATCATATTTAAACATTTTTTTAGAGATGATTAAATAATTTAACTTGTCCGTAGCAATTAGTCCACTCATGCACAGTTCACTTGAAAATATCTGAGGATTACCAAAATGTATGTTACGTCTGAATACATTTGCCTCTGGTTATGCCTTGCGAGTCTAGAGCTGTCTTTTCATTCAGCACCACCTATATCACAAGAAGAATACAATTTAGATGTAGCTAAAAATTGTTAGTAAAATATTTTATTTCTGTATAATGTGCTTATAGCATTGTGCAATATTGTACTTACACATTAAATTAAGCAGTTTCTAGACAACCAGTGTTTAATATGTCACATTTGAATGGGAAAATGTATTTGCTACATGCTTGTCTTTGGGAGATTTGTAGTGTACATGGCAGACTGATACACAAGTAGAAAATATACACCAGTGGTTTCCAAACCAGTTTTCATGGACCCTCAAATGGTTCCGCTAGCCTAATTCTGATTTAAAAACATGGATTACATTGTTCAGGTATGTCAGGATCTGGATTAAGTCAAAATGAATTCACTTACTGTTAAATGTGAATTAATTTTTGTGTACAGTGGTTTTGTTGAAATATTTAGACATATTTGAAATGGTTAAACAAAATTCAATTCATTTATTATCCTGCAAAAAGTGTAAAACGGTGTCTTCCTAAACATGTACAAATAAAATAATAGTGCATCTAAGAAACACAGTAATGTGGATTTATTTATTTATTTATTTTCTCAAAAATGGTCCTGCAAGCAGAGTTGCTTTCTACTGATGTCGGGCATAAATCTGCAGCAAGAGAGTGTTACTGGTGTCACTGGTGTGCTGCTGTGCTTTGCCAAGTAACTGGCTGCAGTTAACAAGCTGGCTAACTTCCACTAGAACTGAGCAATAAGACATATCATGATAAATCACAATATGTCTTCTAAGAATATATTGGATTTTGGCAGTAGTTAACACTGATTCACTCCGTTTCTTTACAAAAAAGTAAAATTTGTTTTATGTGATTTTTTTTTTTTTAAGTGCACTGAGTGACAGTTTCTGTGAAGTATGATTTATTGACATATACAGTAAAATCACAAAAGTCAAAATAATGTCATGCCGTTCCTATTGTGTGTATTTTTAGCTTGTGGAAAGATGTTTAAATGGTCATGATTAGACACTGCCAGCATTTGTTTTTACTCCATAATCAGTAATCAGTGGCACTTTCAGAGCCAGTTTATGAGAAGTCACATTCTATGTCTGCCATATTACCAAAAAGTGCCTTCAAATTATTTCTGAACAAATGGAGGTGACGGCTAAAGAGTTTGGAAAGTAGAAGGATGTACATTTTGGACTATTTCAGGTTGTCCTTCAGTGTCTAACCAACACAGAAGACATGAAATCTGAAAAGTGGTGGCTGTACACACTAAGGCTGTCTACTGTTATATGAAGAGCTTCCCCTTCAGAGGTCAGCACCCCTGAAGCAGTAGTGTTATTGGCCGAAGGTGTGAATTTGAACACGGCAACATTTTGCTGACAAAATTGATTTGCTCTGTATGTCTGTGATATAAAATTGCTCAGAGAGAAGAATAGATTTCTACCATATTGCCCAGCACTTCCTTAAAATAAACACTATATGGATAAAAGTATTGGGATTCCTGACCATTATACCAACAGGGACTTTAATGACATCGCATTCAAGTATATAGACTTTAGTATGGGGTAACAGCCTCCACTCTTCTTGGAAGGCAATTTGTGACCATTCATTCTGTAGAGCATTTATGAGGTCAGGCCCTGATCCCAGGCCTTACAAGAATCTCTGTTCCAGTTCATCCCAAAGGTGTTGGATGGGGTTGAGGTCCGGGCTCTTTGTGGGCCAGTCAAGTTCTTCCACACCAAACTCTTTCAACCATGTCTTTATGGAGCTTGCTTTGTGCACTGGGGCACAGTCATGCTGGAGTAGGAAAGGTTCCTCCCCAAAATCTGTCCACAAAGTTGAAAGCACGATGTTGTCCAAAATATCTTGGCATATTGAACCATTAAGATTGTTCTTCACTGGAAGTGAGGGGGCACCTGAATTCATTAATTAAAAGTGCACTTTTGTCCATATAGTGTAGTATGAGAGTTAATACTAGATTATAAGAATGTGAGTACCTTAGGTTAAACGTACTGTACAGGTTTTTAGTCCAGGACTAGGCTTAATCCCTGTCTGGGACACTCAGTCTCACAATATTACATAATCTGATTCTACTTCAGGGCTCTGGGGGTTTGACGTTGTATTGCTGAAATGCGCATGCGCTGTAACAGTCCTGTATCTGTGCACCGGTCCAACAGCAGGACGGAGGGTAAGCTGATAACACCAACGGGCTACATTTGTTATGTTTTTTTTTTTAACTGCAGCTGCATATTAAACACTGTATTATTGGCTGTTTAAACCAAAGTCACCATAACCTTACCTGGGGTAACTATGTAATATAATATGTGGCCCTCTGTTTACAGGCAGTGCTCTAACAATGTGTTACACACACTAAAGCTGCTCGGTTAGCTTAGCCTGCTGCAGGCTCTGCAGTTTGTGCTGACTTGTCGTTTTTTTTTTTAACCGTTTATGCTTTTTTTCCTACTTTAAATACCTAAATTTTTTAGATGTACCTCATCTTTTTGTTTCTCGGCGAATATATGTATCCGCTATAATCGCTTTTTGCTAAACCGTTGTCACGTTTGGTGGTGTTGATGTTGCTAGCTAGCCAGCCTGTGTGTCTGGGCTACTACAGAATTTAGCTCGTGTTAGCTTAGCTCGCTTCAGGCCGGCTTCTTGAGCTTCAAAGAGATTCATGTAACCAACAGAACTAAGCCGTAGACGATATAGCAACATTAAAGGCTTCGTTTTTCTATCAGTAAGTTAATTTGGTTAATGTATTTTGTAGTCGTCTTGGAGTCATGATTGCAACCAGTTGGGCTTGCTAGCTGTCCGGGTTGTTTACTAGTTGGCCAGCTAGGTTGCTGCCTCCTAAAGCTGACAGGAGGCACCACAACATCTCAGCCAGCTGGCTGCTGTAGTTTTAAAGTTATTTAAAACTGGATTTATTGTAGTGGTTAGTGATGAAATGCTGATAACAATTCCAACAGGATAGTGTCTGCTGCTGGTCCATCAGAAGTTTGAGCTGGTCTCCATGGCCCAGTTTGGGGGGCAGAAGAACCCTCCGTGGGCGGCCCAGTTTGCTGCCACAGCGGTCTCTCAACCTGGACACTCAGGACAGTCCCTCGACCTGAACAGCCTACACTGTAAGTAATGCTGGCCGTGGCATGTTCTGTTAAAATGCGGGAATTCACTATTTCAGAAGCAAGCCATCTAGCAAGCTGCTTGTTCCCTCTAGACAGATGACAGTTCACATTTTTGTAGCATGTCGATTAGATTTGGGGTGGGGGGGTGGGGATGTTCTTTCCCTTCTTTCCCTTCTTTCCCTTCTTTTTTTATCTGATTGTGAGGGTTAAAGGTTCAATATACTGCAACACAGTCAGCCAGTTTGCACTACTATCTGCTTTGGCCTATGTGATGGTCTGCTCTGAGTGGCCAAACTTGAAGCGGTGCTGTTGCAGTTGCGTGTAGTTCCTTAAGACCTCTTTGTTCTGTTTTAGCTTTAGGTGTTCAGCAACCATCTCTCCTGGGTGCTTCTCCTACTATGTACTCGCAGCAGTCTTTGGCTGCAGCGTCCCTCAACACACAGTCGGCTGCCAATTATCAGATTTCCCAGCAGACTGCAGCCCTACAGCAGCAAGCTGCTGCAGCTGCTGCAGCTGCACTGCAACAGGTGAGATAATGAACCATGCTCTACTGTATTCAGGGCTTTCGTCACACTGCAAGTCTTCAGTGAATGAACAATCATACTGTTTTTCTGCAACATTCCAGTGTTTGGTCTGACTGAGTCTTGCTGAGTTTAGATGTTTGAGAACAGATGTAGCAACGCATGCATGTTTATTTTTATATGACACGCATGTATCTTATCCTAGATGTTTATGTATTATGGCAAAAACACTTCGAGATCTGCTTTTTGTTATGATGAATACCATCTTGTGTAAGTTTCTGCCGTGAGTCTTTATGCTGAAGTGGTGCTGGACTTCAAGAGTCTGTGGAATGACTAATCCTACTCCTGCTCCACTGCAGTGAATAATCTTTCGTCGCTGATGTGTGTTTAATTTTAGTCTCAGATCAATTCAGCCCTGCAGCAGTATCAGCAACAGCAGCAACAGCAGCAGCAGCCCCCTCAGGCTCCTCCACCACAGCCGCCACCTCAGCAGACACTCTACAATGTACCACATCAGGTATACAGGCTCGCTCAGTGCCTTTGTCATATTGGTCTTAAGGATTTTATTAAAAAAAAAATAGATCAGTTTACAATGAAATAGAAGTTTGGTAATTATGGCATAATTGTGTTTTCCAAAGAAGTGGTTTATGTTTTCTTCTTGAGAGCAATACTGTCCTAATATTTAGAACAAGTTGTGGTGTGTACTGTTGGATTAGGTTATTGGTGAATTTCAGATCGTGGATTTTTCATTTGGTTTTAGTACTAAAAGAACTATAGTTTGTCAGCGAAATATTGCCTGGGAATACCTCCAAAACTAAAGTACTTGGACATCTGTCATGTCCTTTCCTAAGAGGGTCTTAAAATCCCTTTTTTATTGTAATTGCTGGCGGCAGTTGGGTATTATGATTGTATGAAGTACTTGTGAAGATGCCTTGTAAGGTCTCTGTGCTGTATCTGTTAAAATTATTTTTTTGTTTGGTCATTGAGTATCAGATAGGACATGGAGGGGTATGTGCTTTTGTTCTGGAAAGGTCGATCAAAAATCTGGAAGAAATACAAACATAGCTTCCGTATCAGAACGTCTGAAATGAAAGATAAAGTTTTAGTGTTTTGTGCTTTGTCAGTTTGTGTAACAAATCTTAGCATTGGGAGTTTTCACTATAAGCTATTCATACTTACTGGCTTTGCAATAAAATAAAAAAAAAAGCTCTGATGTGCTCAGTGTGCTTGTTGACAGCTTGTACAATAATCATGTTAGATGGTGCAGCCTAGAGCACCACAAGTCTTGGCAAGTCCCTGTTTTCCATTCTTTTCTCCGGCTAGTGAATTAAAAAATGTCTGTAAACTTACTATAAAAATACAGCCATCTGTATCTGTCAATTGGCTTTATCATTTGAGATCTATAAATAGCTTCTCTGTTTTATAGGCCTCTTGTCTTCTAATGGATTTTTTTCTCTCTCTCTCTGTGCTATTGACAGCTTCCTCAACCACAGCAGGCCCTGCTTTCACAGGTAATTTTTATTGTTATATTTGTTCAGACTAGTTTAATGTATATACTACATTACAATGGATACAGAACTAGTAAGATAAGCTGACCTTCTGGCAGCCTGTTCAGCAAACTGGTTTATTCTCGGATGTTAGGTAGAAACCAGACCTATGGTGAAAGTACATTCAGCACATATTTATACAGAAATACATGTGCTTACAATGTAACATCCTTCTCTATTTTAAGGTATAGTTAATGCAGTTGCTAGTTTCTCTTAAGTGTTACTGCATTTTAAGCGCTATAAATTCTTAATTGACCTAAATTAAGTTATGTTTTGTTTTAAAAACTTGCCAGCACTTGTTAAACCTTTGATTCACCTTTCTAATGGACAGGGAGGGCTAACAGTCCATCAATTAGTCTGGAATAGTTTAACCGTAAGCATAAACAAAGATTTGCTAATAAATAGGAAAAAGGCAGATGTTCCCCTTTAAGAACAATATCCAGGTACTGTAAAACAAAACCATGTGTCTGTATGAGTTTAATATGTTCAAGAGTGTGATGCATAAACCAACACACAGTTAGGGGAAATGACCTGGAAAATAAAGGTGGGGGCATTTTGCTTTGGCTTTCTATTTTGTAACGTTAGTGTCTTTTGTGTTTCATAGCCCCCTGTTGCTTTGCCTACCAGTCTTAGTTTGTCAAACCCACAACAGACAGCCCAGATCACAGTCTCATACCCGACCCCCCGCTCAAGCCACCAGCAGCAGACCCAGCCCCAGAAACAACGTGTCTTTACTGGGGTGGTCAACAAGCTGCATGACACCTTTGGTTTTGTGGATGAAGATGTTTTCTTCCAGCTTAGGTAAGAGCTAATTATAGAACTTTGAGTTTTTAAGAGCATTTGATATGGACATAATCTTCAAGAATACTCAAATTATTTATATTATAGTTAGTTCTACATTTGTATCTTGTTGTTTCTGTAGTGCGGTAAAGGGGAAAACGCCTCAAGTTGGTGACAGAGTTCTTGTGGAGGCTGTTTATAATCCCAACATGCCCTTCAAGTGGAATGCTCAACGCATTCAGACATTACCTCAGTTGCCCAACCAAACGGTAAGCAAGCGTAATTTGCCAAATTCTCTACTAAAAGTCAAAATAATCAGATCCTGTCTTTTCCTTTTTTTTCTTTCTTTTAAAGCGTGCCGTTGATTGCTGTGTTTTCAATCTCTATGTAGCACCAGCCGCCCCAGCCCTTACCTCAGGTTTCCCCACAGCTGTCCAGCTTTTACTCTGACGCAGGAGTTCAGCGCTACTCTGATATGCACTCCGCGGTGGACTCAAGACCAAATGTAACCCTCCTCTCTTCCTTTTCTTTTTCTAATGTCCCCTATTCTCTCACTGCATGAACAGGTGTTAGTCACAGTTCCTCGATTCCTTTCTTTCTACTCATTAATACTTTCTGCTAAAATGTTACTACTTTCTGCTCTACAGCTTTGATAATTTATTTTTTTTCACAGCTCTAGTATTTTTCACTAATCAGTTTTGTCTTGTCAAATAAAGGCTTAAGGGAACGGGTGTTTTTTTTTTGTTTTTTTTTTCTTTTTCCCCCCATAAAGTGTGTTTGGCTTTTTAGAGATGCCTTATAAACTTAGCATTTTTATCTGAAGGAAAGGAAGAGCATGATCAAAAACAAGCAAACTGTCTATATGACTAACCATGACTAAATATATTATTTAAATTTTATACTTTTAAGTAGTTGAAGGCCTTAAAGTTCTGATGAACTTGATTTAACTCATGGAAGCTTTTGTAATCAGCTGGTTATTTTCATCAGGGATACTTTTCAATGGTAGGCAGTACTTTAGGAACCGTGTTCTCGTCTAGTCTTTACTCGGAGGAAAAAAAAAATTCTAGAGGTAGGGCAAGAAGCTTTTGACACAGCAAGAATGCACAATGAAAATATGTCTTAAATTTGTACATTGCTATTTTAACTCCAACTTGGATTTCTGTCTTTCAACAGGGGCCAAAAGTGCTAACATTTTGTGCTTTAAATGAACTTTTTTCTGGGTGTTTTTTCATTCAACAACATTTTTCTTCTGTTGGGCTTTCATTGCACCGTAACACACTAAGCTGCTTCTCTCAGTGAATTACATCTTTCAGAACAGGCTATTCATATACTGGAAGTGAACAAATAACATTTGTTTTCCATACACCCTGACAGCAAACTATTTCAGTAAATTATATTCGCATTGGTTGTACTTCACATGCCTTTATGGCCAGGACCACTGCAGTAGACCTAGTCCCAGATTAGTTTTCATAGTACTATGCTGGTGACAGTTGATTCTGACCTGTGCTTGGTCAATTTGTGCCTGTTTCAGAGCCAGCCTCCTGGCCCCAACATGATCAAGCCAGGTCCTTCCATGCTTCAGTCACTACCTCCACCAACTACCTTCAGCATGCCGACCCAGGGTCCCCCTCCCTCCCTGCTTCAGGCCCAGCTTTCTGCAGCCACTCTAGCACCACTCTTACAGAATCCCCCTCAGCCTCTCCTGCCCCAGCCACCCCCTAAAGGTAGGGCTGTTGAACCTCCTGAAATGTTCTGTGGTACCAGATTTGTGCAGAGTTCTAGAGGAATTATAATCTTTTTGTCTTCTGTCTAGATTCTGTGTTTTCAGGGGGTTTGCTGCAGCCTCCCGTACGAATGATGCCCCAGCCGCAGCCTGTGCGACGTATGGATCCCTCCCCTCGCTTTCCCAGCCGCAGTGATCGACCAGAACTCATTCTGAGGAAAGATGATCGTAGGTCAGTGGCAGTTAATTTTGTAGGGTTTTTTTTTTTTAAATCTTTATCTGTTTTTTTTGTTATACCTTATTTCACCATTACCCCTTTGCATCAAGATGATCATTTTAATAATAGGTGAAATTTAGAACATGAGTATTATAGTGTCTTGTAGAATAATGCTGTCTGAGAATTATTTATTCGCAGACATAGCATATTTACCTATGTAGTTGTCAAGTAATTATGTAGATGGTTCTTACTTTATACCTGTTAAAAAGCTACAGATATATTTATGGTTGCTTCCTAAGTGTGCTCTCACTCTTAGTTGCTGTTTAGCTTTCACTAAGTTCTTCTTGATTTGATTTTCATGCAGCCGTGAGAGAGATAGAGAACGAAGAAGATCAAGGGAACGCTCTCCAGCGCGCAAACGCTCAAGAGACCGCTCTCCTCGAAGAGATCGCTCTCCAAGACGTCCGCGCAGAGTTGTGCCTCGCTATACTGTGCAGTTCTCGAAGTTCTCACTTGATGGGTAAGTATGTGAACTATGCTGATGATTGTTTATAATGAAACTGTAAATCTCTTAACACTGTCTGTGATAGAAACCTCCTATGTAAGCATCTGTTTGTGTACATGGATACTCTGCAGATACAACTGTGACATGATGGAGCTTCGGCGAAGGTATCAGAGCCTCTACATCCCAAGTGACTTCTTTGATGCTGTGTTCACCTGGGTGGATGCTTTTCCATTATCGCGACCTTTTAGCTTCGGAAATTACTGTAACTTCCACATCATGCATAAAGAGGTGGACTCTTTAGTGAAGAACACAGCTGTACTGGACCCTCAAGATGCCAACCACACCTATAGTGCTAAGGTGTGAAGACACAAATTAATCTTATGAATCTTTATTCAGTGTTTGGCATGCTTTTGGGGAGAAAGGGATCCTGTTTTTGGCTTTTCACTCCACTTTCCTTTTGCTTGTTTATGTTAATATTAGACAAATTTGTTTATGTAGGTGATGCTGCTTGCCACTCCCAGTTTGGATGAACTCTATCATAAATCTTGTGCCCTGGCCGAGGACTCACAGGAGTTGAGAGACTCTTTCCAGCACCCGGCCCGCCTTATTAAGGTACAACCAGACTATACCCACTGGCCACGTTCGATAGGTCTTGGGGAGCTGAGGGTCTGTGTAAAATTTCATGGCACTAGGTATTTTTTGGTTTGTTTTTTGTCCCTTCTTCCGTAGAGAGCCAAAGCCCCAAAGCTCCCCCGGTTTTCTACGGAGGAAAAAAAAAGTGGCACGCACCTTTAAATGAGTCCCGAGCCGGCCCTCATGTAAACTCTATACAAATTTTTGTATCAGTTAGTATGAGAATAGATTTTTTTGGACCACATTAATTTGTATTAACCCTCTAATCATGGTCATATGTTTTTACAAGCCTGCAGTAATAGGCTTTGCCGCTCACAGCTGTAGCTGAAAGCTTTTCTGCTGGTCACAGCTGTAGCCTTTTCTTCTTAGACTGCTATATAAGGCTACGTTTGTGTTAATGCTTTTGGTAGGAGTTGACAGTGATGTCTATTCCGCAAAGCTAATTCAGCATTGGAATAATCTCTTGTGATGTTTACTCTCCTCGTGCCAATCCTTGAGTGCTTTTTCAGCCAACAATATATCATTGCTTCATGTAAAGTACCTAATCTCGCTTAGTTTGTGTCTTCTTTACTGCATGTTTAGTGTATGTGACCTTTGTGTTTTTTTAACTCCTCTGTTCTCAGTTTCTGGTTGGGATGAGAGGCAAAGATGAGGCCATGGCCATTGGTGGCCACTGGTCTCCTTCCCTGGATGGAGCTGACCCAGAAAATGATGCCTCAGTCCTTATAAAGACAGCAATACGTTGTTGTAAGGCTCTGACAGGCATTGATCTGAGTTTATGTACCCAGTGGTAAGTACAGTTCCGTTCTAACACTGTTTGATGCATCTCGTCTTTCCATGTGTGCATTTATCAGTACTAGGCCTGAGCAATACTAAAACATCCCAAAAAACATCCAACAGTCTGTGACCCACTGCATGGTTTTGACAATAGCTCTGAAATGTCTGAGGCTTTTTTGGTTTAATTTAACTGTAATTCTGTAATTTGTATGTATTTCTTTGCTCTTATCTTTATTTTGCAATGTCCTTTTTGCTAATGTGTGTAGCAGTCCTGCCTCTTTATCTATGTGGTGAATGCATTTATTCTGTCGCTCAAAAAGCGGAGCCGGAGGAGGAGTCGCCACCATTATTTTCTGTTTGATATGACTTTTGACCTGTGTTAAATATCTTACATATTTAACTTGCTTTCACCGTGTCTTTGAACCTGTCTTTCTCACACCACGGGTGTATGTATGCTGTCCTACACAAGCAGTTCAGACTCACAAATGCAATGGGGAGGGGCCCGGCAGGAGGGTGAAATGTCTGGTTTGTCGTTGTTTTTTGTTTATTTTGTCTGTCGATTTCCCCAATACATGGCTGCCGTTCATCGTGAGAACCTACTGTGGAGATCTGCAGACTGTATTTTCACAATTCTGGGGCCATCTTACCACAAAGGGGAGGCAGGGGGATTGCAGCTGAATGAAAGTGTATTGGGGGATAGGCCTTGTGTGATGTCTGACAGAATGTTTCTTTCCAATTCACTTCTTCCTTTGCAACAGGTATCGTTTTGCAGAGATTCGCTATCACCGCCCTGAGGAGACTCACAAAGGGCGCACAGTTCCCGCACATGTGGAGACAGTGGTTTTATTTCTCCCGGATGTTTGGCATTGTCTTCCTACCCGCTC
Source organism: Bryconaethiops microstoma (assembly GCA_037577275.1). Lineage (NCBI taxonomy): Eukaryota > Metazoa > Chordata > Actinopteri > Characiformes > Alestidae > Bryconaethiops > Bryconaethiops microstoma. Next base: position 13,379,684 of record JBBJLS010000148.1, on the reverse strand, counting down.
AGAGTGGGAAGGCCTGTCCCGTGGACTCAAGGAGCAGCTGGCAGAGAAACTCTTGGCTGAACGGAAGGAGGCTGATGGAGAACAGGCACTGAACGCTAATCCTTCTCTTCTCATTTCCGCTTCTCACAGGCACAGGAATAGACAGACAAAACACTCAAAAAACACACAAAAACAAACAAGTATCACAGGCATCATACAAAAGCCCCTTCTATATTGTCCCTGTCTCGTCCCTTTTCCTCCACCCCGTCCCCTCCTGCTTCCTTTACCTGCTCTCCCAGCACCGCCCTCGCCCCACCACCCAGCCCGCAGTCACACACAGTGGAACAGATTAGCTCGTACTTTAATGGCACTGCTTCAACTGGTAAAACAGCTTCCAGCACTTATGAAACGTAGTTGCAGAATGACACGAAAATTCATAGACAATTTTGCTGAAAGTGCAAAGTGTCTTACTTAAATTTCCACATTTTGATTGTGAGATTACAATTAAGATATTTAAGACACATGCTGGAATCTGGAGAGCCAGTTGTGATAAAATGTGTGTTTTTTAGAATGTTTTCTTTTATGATTAAATTTATATTTTAATTCAATATCTGCTGAACTTGAAAAAAACTCCTTAAGTTCTGTCTCTTGTCTGTCCCTTTATTGATTTTACACTATTCTCGGATTGGACTGTACCTAGACTTGTGCACCTGATTTTTCCAGGGAAGTTGGTTGCTCCAAGGACAGTCTTCTTTGACTAGATGTTAAAAAGGAAGGAAAACGAGTCAAATCAATTTGCAAATGTAGTCATAGGGAACCCGAACGCACATTGAGTTTGGAGACCATTTCTGAGTGCATCTTTCACATTTTACATTTCTTGGACCCACTGTCATTGATTACCTTTTTGTATTCCACAGAACTGGCATTGATTGGCTGATGGTTGGGGTTTGGGTCTGTTCTAAAAGCTAGAGAGCTTCCATGTATCCTAGAAGTGGACATTTTATTTATTTATTTTGTTTGTTTTTGTTTTTATTTATTTATTATTTTTACCCATTCGAGATCTCAGTTGGAGGAGACAATGAGAGACAGTTGTGACCTTGCTTCTTGCACGGATGAACTTTTGTTTCAGAAGCTCAGAAAACGCATGAACAACTATTTAACATTTTATTGTTCTTCTCTTTTCCCCTGTTTCCCTAACCCAACGACAGGAAGAAGAGGAGAAAGACGATGACGATTCAAAAGAAGTTACGACACCCACGCACTGGTCTAAGCTTGATCCGAAGTCCATGAAGGTTGGTTGCCTCTAACAGGCTAAGTATGCTTTTTTGCTCTTTTTTTTTGCTGGGGAGTCTGTCAATCTTCAGCTCTGTATGTTTTGTGTGTTTAGGTAAATGACTTGCGTAAGGAGCTGGAGAGCCGATCTCTGAGCTCTAAAGGGCTGAAGTCTCAACTAATAGCTCGGCTCACAAAGCAGCTGAAAGTGGAGGAGCAAGTGGAGGAATCCAAAGAGCCAGAGAAGACAGAGTCTGCTGGTGTAGAGGAGGAGGAACCATCCAGAGTGGAGGAGGACCGGGAGGTGAGATAGGAGACAACCTGTGAGCTTAACTAGAAAGGTGCCCCTTGCGCTTACTATGCATAAATAATTGGTGTAAAGGGACTGAATTTGTGGGCATTGTTTAACAGGACAGAGTGTCTTAAAGGAGGTTGTCTCTTTAGAGTTATTTTATTTATGAAGTCAATTTGATTACATCTCTCCTCCTCAGGAGGAGGAGCGTAAGCGGCAAGAGGAACTGGAGCGGCAGCGCAGGGAGAGGCGTTATGTCCTCCCTGATGAGCCTACCATCATTGTTCACCCAAACTGGGCAGCCAAAAATGGCAAGTTCGACTGCAGCATCATGTCTCTGAGTGTGCTGTTGGACTACCGACTTGAAGACAATAAGGAGCACTCCTTTGAGGTTATCCATTTTTAAATGCCTTCATTAGAAATCCATGCAATTATGTTGTAAATGCTTACATTTCAAATGTACCTTCTTGTTAAAGGAAACTAAACTAGTTGTAACCTTCTCATTAAAGGAAAATACAAAGAGTTTAAAGCATGTATGTTTTGCCTTAATTCAGTAAAACTGATTGTTTTTGGGGTTGTTTTCCTGTGTTGTATGCTAATGTTCAGGAACCAGTCATAAATATAAGTCCGTTTCCTCTCCTGGACAAAAGCATTTACACTTCTGCCTTTCTGTTCAGGTCTCGTTGTTTGCTGAACTTTTCAATGAAATGCTTCAGCGAGACTTTGGCTATAGAATCTACAAAGCTCTTGCTGCTCTTCCAAGCAAAGATGAGAGAAAAGAAAAAAAAGAAAAGGCAAAAAAAGAGGCAGAGAGAAAAGATGTGGAAAGGAGGGAGACAAAGAAGGACAAAGAAGAAGAAAATGGTGAGCCTTCCACAAAGAGACAAAGGGATGATGATGAGAAGAGGAGGGTGAGTGGAGTATTCTTTAATCATGAATTGCTCTTCATTTAAATTAGATTTTTTTTTTCCCAAATAGGGAAGTAAATATTTTTTTACATATTTAAATATGTTGAACTGTCCATTAATGCCTTTAGACCAGGTAGAACATACACTCTTTATGGAGAACCATCCTTTAGCAGAACTTTTCATTCCTTCTCTAATACAGCTGATAAAGTTTAGCCTTCAGCGTCTTAATGCCAGAGGTTTGTCTGAAGTAAACACTGCAACAAGGTACCTCTGCCATAGTGAAAGAAACGGGAAGCTTGCTTACTTTCAATAAAATATGAAAATGGCCTTCCTTCTGTCTGTGTAACAGGATGATGACAAGGAGAGGATTCTGAAGAAAGAAGAGTCCAAAGATGAAGACGATAATGAAGACGAAAGTAGCAATAACAATGCTGATGAGTATGATCCAATGGAGGCTGAGGATGCAGATGACTATGACGATGATGGTACCGCTTACACCCCGTTTTCTCATAGCTTTTCCTGACTGGTAAACACATTGGAAAATCCAGTTTTTTAACTGTAATTCTAACAGATAAGGACGATGAAGACTCCAATGGAAGGGACAGGAGGGATGACCGCCGGGATGACAGAAAATCAAAAGATAGAGCTTCTAAAGATAAGGTGAGTTTCATATGGTTTACGTAGTATTTAGCAAACATATTTTCATTCTGTTTCCTCCATAGCCACAGTTGGGCGTATTGACACTGTTGTTTCTCTGAAGGATGAAAAAAAGAAGCAGATGGTGACATATGACCGAGATCTGCTGATGGCTTTTGTGTACTTTGATCAAAGTCATTGTGGGTATCTACTAGAGAAAGACCTAGAGGAGATTATGTATACCCTAGGACTACATCTCTCCAGAGCGCAGGTACTTTTGCTTACAGGCAGTGGAAATCAATATATCAAGTTATAAGTTGTCATTATTATAGCGATTATAAGGGAAAAACTAAATTCAGTATTCAACATTTTAGTTTTGCATCTTTGCAGTTTATCATAATAAAAACTATACTTTTATTCTTTATGTGCTAGCCAGAAGGTCTGTCTTCAGGGCTGATGGGGAAAGGGAAAAACATGATGGCCATTAGGACTTAGAATTAATGATCTTATATTTATTTTATCTAAATACAATATTGTTACATTGTAAGGTCAAATTATAGAACACTTAGTGTTAAAGGATACATTTTATATTTTACTCATTTTATCCCACAGCTAATGTACAGTGTGTTCTGTCATGTATCAGAGCTGGTGCTAGTAAGTATTATAAGTAAAAAGAATTTGTTTTGCAGGTGAAGAAATTGTTGAACAAGCCAGTAGTGAGAGAGTCCTGCTATTACCGAAAGTTAACCGATAGAGCCAAAGATGAACCCAGCCCTGTAGGGACTCCTGATTCTCAAATAGAAAACCTCTTGGGTAAGTAAAAATACCAGCCTACTGCAACTGAAAAATCTTGGTTAAAGGAACAAGGGGTGGCTGTCTCGTGACTCTGAATGTATTGCTGAGGCTTAGCTCAACTTTAGATGTGGTTCAATCTAAACCTGGATTTCCTGTCTCTCAATGGTATATCACGTTCTACCACTCTACAGTGCCGTGGCTGCTTACGCTGTAGAGATAACCTGCTCCAGGTTACTTTTTTGGGAACTTCTACAGATCAGCAACCCTTAACTGCCCACTCATGTTTGTGTTAAACAGTAAAATATATTTGCTTTTGAGTGGAACGAAGTCATACTTCATAAATAAGTCATTATAAAGGTTATAAATGTATGTCATTAATAATCATTCTTGTTCCCTTGTTGAAAGGAAGCACCTTTACTCACCATGATTTATACAATTGGTTGTTTATGATAAATATCACAATGTCATGTACACACGTGCAAAGAGGAATCGCAGCCTGTGGGTGTAAAGTAGAAACCTGTCATAAAACAAATGCATAGTGACTGCAATTGTTTGATTTTATGAAAATGCGTCTTGGTTTGTGAGGCAGATTGTCTGTTAATAGAATCAGTCTAACAGAACATGTAATTTGAAGATTCAGTACCAGCTGTTCATTGCTGTGAATTAATGCAGTTAACGATTACCTGTCTGCTTTAAAGGTAACCGACCTCTGCTGCCCTGTCAGAAGACAAAAAGAGAGGCAGAGGACGCTGGCTCTGGGAGTCTTATTGTTTATAATGGTGCTATGGTGGACGTGGGCAGCATGCTACAGAAACTGGACAAGAGCGAGAAAGCCAGAGAAGAGATTGAAAATAAACTCATGCAGCAAGACACTAAAATGGGTAAAGGCTGGGCTGCATAATTCCTGTCTTATGAACAGTTGCAAATGTTGTATGATGTTCCATTACCAAATTAACTAAATTTGAGAAGCCAGTTTTGGTTAAACTATCATTTACAATTGAGAATGAAGTCCCTAAAACAGTGTTTTGCCCTCCAGATGAAGATGCTAAGCACATGTCAGAGATTGAATCATCTAACCGCACTCTGACGAGGGAGCTGGAACAGGTGAAAGCCAGTCTGAGGGAGACTGAGAAGAGCCTCAGAGCAACAGAGCAAGAGAAGAGCAACTATCGGCAGCAGCTGCACAGCACACACTCTAGCCTCAACACAGTCATGAAGGAACTGCAGAGCGTCTTACCTAAAGTATGTACAACCACGCACCTGCTATGTTTTTGAAATCATTCTGGTGTTTTTTAAATATTTGTATTTACCTTTATCAGACAATAAATATTTATTTGTTTGACCTAGGGAGATCATCCTGAAGACAATGAGCAGAAAACTCAAGCTAATGGCTCAGATGACTGAACTGCCTTTTGCATCTGTCACTTCAAATCTGTAAATAAGCACTAAATCCGTTTAATTTGAAGCTAATTTTTTGGATAAATGTTTCATTTTCGTTTTGTTTTTGTTGCCATGTACAGAATTTTAAAGACAGAGGAAACACTGTAACTCAATTTTCCTCCTTAGATTCTTTGACCTAGTAAGAATTTGGCAAGCTGTTTCCTACATACTTAAATTATCTTCATGACAATAAAACAAATCGTGATATTTAAGTCTTGTTTTAAAATGTCATTGATTTCAAATTACAATTCTATAGAACCCTTCTCTTCCCGGTTGCCAGTTTCATTTGAATTTTATTTAGTTGCACCCATCTTTTTCTGTCAACGTTCCACACAGTTTGTGCTAGTACGTGTGAGTAATTTCTTGGTTTAATTAGCAATAATGATGATATTTATGTGTACAAAGTTAATAGAGCAAACGTTTTTTGACGTCAAGACCTGGGCAGAGCAGCATAATGAATGCAGAGCCAGGCTCAGGGTGAATGTCTTTGTTATACTGATAGAACAGATCAGTAGTTGCATTCTTTGTTTACTATCTGTCAAGACATTGCTAACCTGCTGCTATCCTGTTTCTTGATATGCATCTAAACTAATGCACGCATATTTGCTTAATTCTAACTTGGGTTTCTGTTCTGTGACCGTTGTGTGATCTTATGAGAGTGGCATTTTGTGAATGAAGCTGTTTTTTTGGGTTTGTTTTGTTTTGTTTTTTTTCAAAGGGAGATAGAGGCCAAAAAAAGTTCTGTTTCAATATGAAAGAGCGGTTAACATAATTGACTGAGTTTGGCTTTGTACATTGTGGCAGAGAACATTTCAGAATTTTCCAGATGATTTTTTTTTCTGCAAGAATGTGTTACCCTGCGATTAAAGCAGTTGACTCCCTCCTCCTCCTCCTTTTTTCCCCCCTTCTATGAGCCAGTCATCTAAATTTAAAGCAGTGAGTTGTGAATGCTGAATGGGAAAAGAGCCAAACTTAGTAACGAGCCCAAAGCAACCAAGTGCATATTATTTTTATATTTCAGATGTGCGGTTATGGTTGTCCTGTGTAAAAATAAAAGTGGTTCATTTTAACATTTCATTTTTTTCCCCTCCAAGTCCCTTCTTCTTGTGGATCAAGGATGGAATTATGATGACGCTGTAAAAGCATTAGCCTCTCCTCTAGATGGCAGTGGTGGTCTGATTTTGAGAACTGTCCTTGTTTGTTTTTGTTTAAAGAGGTCAAATAAAACAAAACCCAAACTGTGTCCCAAACCACACTTCTGTACTTCACATATAATACTACAGAATGTGTTGCTAATGTCTGTGTACTGTTTTCTTCATACTATTTAGTGAGGTAGCATGTAGTTTGGGACGCAGCCTTAGTCTCAGGTACTTTAAAGTACCGCAGCAGTATATCTTAAGCTGTTCTGTATCAAGTAAATGAGCTTGTATGAAAATGATATTTTCTAAGCTTTTTTTGCGCTCTTTTATATTGGACGCCCTCAGAAGCGCCCTCTAGTGTCTGGTCAGCCCAGGAGATCTTAAAAAGTGGCAATGCTCATGACAAGTGCTCTGATTGAACTTTTTAATCTGTTTTGTGGTTTAATGTAAATGTGGTTTGTAAAAGGTTACTCTTCAAACAATTGCAAATCAAATCATTTTCTTATTAGAAACGTCTTATCGAAAAGTAACGACTCCGTTCAGGGGCTTTCAGGTCCTCATTGGCTTCAGCCATGCAGGTTATTCAGAAACTTTGGTTGCATTTTAGTTCCCTTCTTCAGACCTTTATTGTTCTCATCATGAGCCTTTTGTGAGCTGAACTCCCCTTGGAGCTCTGGTGGATGTCAAAGCAGGAAGCTGTTTCGGATGTAATGGCCTCCTTAAGCTGGATTCCACACCATGCTAACTAAGTGCAAGAGTTTAGCGTAGTCTTTATTACTATAATTTTCATGTGTGCTTGTTTTAGATTCTGGGGGCACTTGCAGCAAATGCACTCGCACAAAATGTTTTTTTGACAGAAAATGTTTCCTTTTCCACATTTTTGGCTCTGGTTTGACCATGTCAAGGCTTCGATTCTCTGCTTCCTGCTGCAAATGGGAAGCGTGTAATCTCCTGCTTAGGAGCGTCCAGTCCAGCTGACAAAGGCTTTTCATTGCTGCTCACAACTGATTAAAATGCAGTCTGTCTTAATCTCACAGTCCACACATTTCATTAGAAAATGATTAACCTGTTTGGTCTCTGACAGTTAAGCTCTTTACCTCCTTCTGGGGTTTTCCTTAATTCTAGAAGTCCTAAAGAAGTAATATGAAACTAGAACTGCAAGATTATTAGCTTGAGATCCGTGGTGTAGAAAAGTACACTATGACAGTCTTATGTTTGTACTATTGTTCAGTCTGTGAAAGCAATATAACATTGGAGGGCCGTGTTCATTCCTGAGCCACCCTACACTATGAAACCAAACCCCTTAATTTTACCTCTTAAAATTACCTTAATTTTCACCTTAATTTCCAGGAAATGAAGGAAAATTAAGGGGAAAAGTGCACAAACTACTGAATTTTCCCCTTTTTCAAATTTGTTCCTTAAATAATAGAACCTCCTTAAATAATGCCTTGTGTTTAAAGATTAAGGGGTTTCACACTCATGCCTTAAATCCACTTTTAAAAAATGAATGGCCACTTAATTAGTATGAAGGGGGTTGCTGAATTTCTCAGGGGAAAATTAAGGGAGGGTTAAGAACATTTTAAGTACATTGTGTTTCGTAGTGCTAGGTGGAGCTGGGCTCCTCTTTGCTGCTGTATAACATTCCCCACCCTTCTGTAAGGGCTTGGGGTGCCAAACTCCAGCACAGTTCAGTAGTTCCCCTCCTCAAATGCACCCACAAAGCCTGACAATTAACAGGTAAGTGTAACCAGGTGTGTTTGAGCAGGGAAATCGCCAGCCCTTCAGGACCAGAGTTGGGTACTCCTGCACTAGATAGTGGAGCGTGGCTGCAGAGCAGTAGTGAGGCTAGTGACTGACATTGGGTGATGAGGCCTGGTTTGGTCCGGAAGTTGAGGTTTTCTGGTTCTGGTTCCGAATTGTTCCATCCAACCATCTGAAGTTCTTTTAAGACAGCTTGTGCGAGTAGATTACATGCTTCAGGTCATTTGTTTTCCTTTCATGTTTCACAGAGACCAGTAAAGGCTACCCATCAGCATTGGTCCAGTGATCATCGCCACAATATCACTCTGCAGTCCAGCTGCAGCAGAAGCAGGGAAGAGTTGTGTAATCAGAGCGTGTGCAGGTAACCGCACTCTCCCTGGGAGACAGAAGGCTTTTGTGCCTCCACCTTCTCTCAGTCTCGCAGGCCCGGAGAATGCTTGCACATTAGAGAGCCACAGGACAATCGGCTCATTTAACACAGGCTCCCTGTGTTTTTTTCCCCTTGCTTTTCTTTTCTGGGTGGAGAGTTTAGATGCCTCTGTTGAGACAGCTTTACAGAAAAGATTAGGTTGCCTCGATGATACGGCTGACTCTGAGATGGGAGAATGAGAGGTTTTCAGACTTTTTCTGCATGTATCTTTATTAGTATAAAGCAGAACTCACAGATAACACCGACAGACCCAAAGCCATTGACTATCACAATGATGTTGTTTTCCTTAGAATATACAATAAAGAAGTTAATGGGCAGTTATAAAAAAGTCAAAAGTTCTGAAGTGTAACTTTAACATTGCTCTACACTATAGATAAGAAAATACTGATGTGTACAATGTTTTGCTCACACACATTCTGCCACTAACAGTGTTTTCTGAAGTAATTTGAGTGCTGAAAGTCTCACTTTGAAGGTGCCGATCATCTCAACAATCATTACGCTTCCCCTTTTGTGTCTCTAAGGCTATTGTCTGATGCCGCAGGGCTGAGACCAGCTCTGCTCCTTTGTCCCCTGCCAGGCTCATTAACCCCTGATCTGTGTGTTAGATCTCCGTCTGACCCGGACCCCCCTCTCTCTCCTCCCTCTCTGTTCACGTACAGCCATGCTTTCTTAAAGCAGGCCCCACACTATGTGCAAACCCATCCTCCCCATTACTCCATAACAATGTTGTAATTATCACAACAAAGATGAGTCGTCATCCTTGCAAGGCCGTGTCTGCGCCGTCATGATAGCCTTTCATAAGTTGCCAAGTTTCTCTGTTTGTTTGTTATTTTATTGTCTACTTGACTCCCTGACAAAAGTGGCAGCATGAAAAGTGCTCCAGTGAAATCTGGGGCCCATAGAAAAGCCCACTGAAGGTCATCATATGCCGAGAGTCAGCTTGGTGTATTCCTTTTAGGACTTTTTTGTCACTCAGCTCACATTTATTTTCAGTGTCAGAACGAAACTGTTTATATTCACTTTTAGTGTAAAAATGTAACATGGCTGTATTTTGAGACATTTTGGACCATTTTAAACATAATGTCCCTTTCAATTTATGTAGAAAAAATGACATAACTGGAGATGCAAGGTCATGTTCATGGTGATATATTAAACACAACTGAACTTTTTTAAAGCTGAACTTTTTAGATTCTGTCAAATCTAGCAGTCTATTCGCTGTAGGTCCTTTTAAACCAATGCCTCTTTCTGCAGGCCCTCTAGTGACAGACAGAAAGGAAATAGACTACGATATTTTAAATTAACATAATATAAGAGTGGTGTAGGACACTGATGGATGTCTATATGTGAAATGTGAGCTGCCAGTAATGCTCTGAAAACAGTTTTCTCCCTCCATAAACCATACTAAAAACTACTGCAATTAAACAGCATTTAAATGCGGAGCTTTTTATTAAACCTTTGTGAAGAACAGTTAATCCAACATCTAAACCTGTCCGAACACTACTGCTGATCATCTGAGTTGTACAAGACAGTCTGTAAACAATTTAACAATATCCTTAGATATTATCAAGGACTATCAAAATCAAGCATGACAAAATAGACTTCTGGGGTTTGAACCAGAAATGTGTTAATGAATTAATGAGCTGATGTGATGATTTATATAATACTTTACTGCAGCAGTTTAGATCACCAGAGATAAAAACATGAGGATGCCCCAGAACCAATACTGTGCTTATTATTAATATTGTGGTTCTTCTAATAAACATTGCAAAATAACTGACATATTACTATTCATAGACTATAGAATGGTGTGCTATAATAGATATATTTAATACAAATAACCAAAAGAAATCTGCGATTGACCAAAACTTGAAGTACACGTGATGTGGTAATTTAAGCGGTAACCAAGACAGAAAAAAGAAAGCAAAAGGATCCAGCACAGCAAAAGTTAAACAAACACAAAAACCACCCACTTATGTGATGTTTGATACTTTAGGTCAGTGATATATGAGAGCAGCTATTGATGGCCATCTTTAGCTTTGCCTTTCTTATCTAGCCTGGGCCCCTGCGGTGTGTGAAGGGTCCTTATGTGCAGCTCTGCGTCTGCTCAGCTGCCTCAGAAGCAAGCAAAGTGGTGTGGCTGTTGAGGAAATTATTCTGTTTCCTGGCTCGGAGGCCAGGGAATACAGGGTTACAGTGTGAAAAACCTGTGCATTTGTTTTTGCCTGGCCCCTGGTCACCCCCCACTGGGAGCACCACACCCCTGTGTAGTCTGGAGCTGGCACACAGGCACCCATGCCCCGCAAACGTTTACACTCACACAACACTCCTGCAAACCGGGGACACACTGGACCTGCACTGAGGGACTTTACTATTACTGAATGATGGCATTACTGCATAATCTCTGATGTCACAGTGATCCAACCTTTATGATTTTTACTAATTATTCAGTGCTATTCTTGAAATCTCTAAATTTTATACACACACACACACACACACACATATAGTTATACACATATAGTATATTAATGCTGGGCAACGATTAAATTTTTAATCGCGATTAACCATATGGTTTTCTGTGATTAATCGCATTGTTATTTGCAAAATTACATAATTAATTCAAAAGTAGTGATTTGCACACTTTTTATTTTTAAAGTACTGCTATATGAACAAAAGTGCAATAACATTTGGTTTGCAAACACTTTAAACAAATAAGGAG
>JBBJLS010000148.1:13336046-13368216 GCA_037577275.1 Bryconaethiops microstoma | reverse complement strand
GTTTGGACTTCTGTAGTGTACTACAACTACAAAAAATGTCCCACATTAGGGCAACTCACCCTATATATATATATATATATATCACTAACTAATATAACTGCTGTATACCCTATAGTGTATGAAAATCTCTCATTTTGGTGGTTTTCTTACAATGACCACAATATGTGGGTTAAGTAGTTATGTTGATGGAGTTAAACCAGTGTTACTGATTATAAACTTTCCGAGCTTACAGTGTGCTGTCATGATCCTCCACTTTCACTCCAATTGTATGTTACACTGTCAGATTGTCAGTGTACGTTGCCTGAGGCAGTTTGATGTGTGGTGTGATTTGTAATATTGAAAATTGCAGGCGTGCAGTTTTGAGAGGAAAATTGTTCCTGTTTAGAATAACTCCTCAGGCACTTTTCCATGTATGCACCAAGCAACAATGGGAACAAACACAGGAAAACAGTTCCTTTCCTTCCAGTCGCCAGGCTGCATCTGAGAACTTGTTGACAGTTCTCCTGTTGAACTTATGCAAAAGAGGTCATCTCACCACCAATCCTTCAATCTGAACAAAAGAAGGGTCTCACAGAATAAGCCTGGGGTGTTCATTTGATAAGAGCGGGTTGAGGAAGTGCGGGATGTGTAGATGTGGGTATTTGTGTCCCTCCTGCTTCTTTTCCCTTGGCTCCATGTCCAACCTTATTACCTTTTAGCTGCTGGGACTCTGTGGGTTTGTCTGAAAAAGCGGCCTCTCTTTTATTCGGAGTGAGTAATATTATACAGTGACCCAGATCGCTCTCTCATTGATGTGCAAAGAGCTAAAACAGAGCAGGAAGTCCAGCAGAGGCATTTCCTGCATGGTTTGAGTCACCCTGGTGCAGGGTCACTGGAAACAGCAGGAGATCCTTTAAAATACCCGCATTCTTAATAAACACCGATGCACATGTCGTTTGATCTGACTTTTTTTACAAGGCACTCTGGCTGTGGAGGTTTCTTTTTTTCACTCTGGCATATTGCATAGTAAAGCTACCACTGGCCTTGATGTGGCAGTGAAGTAGCCGATGACACTCTGCACAGTCTCCAGCCGGGCCCAACGCAGAACTGGATCGCCCTGCGACTCAAATGAAAGGAAATAGACTTTTCCGAAAGATTCAAGATTCTTGAAACGTGCAATATAGTTAGGACAAATTAAAGAGACAAATATAGCCGCAAACAAAATAATGAAAAATATATAGATGAAATATATTCAAATTAACATATTCAAATAAGCATGTTACCTTCTACACCTGCGTTTTGCATGTTTGCCCAGCTGAAGTCTTACTGGCCCTGCCCCTGCCCCTTCATGTTGTATTTATGGTGTCGCTCCTCAGGCTGAGTTAAACTGCTGTCATATACCTCTTTCACCCAGCTGTGAACAGCATTGTCAAGGCCCAGGTGGGTGTAACTATAGTGGGATCCCATTCTCTACTGTTCCCATTCTCTACTGCACTTTTCGTAATAAAAAGACAATCTGAAACCAAAATGGACGTCATGTTTGTATGTTGCCATATTAAGCCTGATTGGTTTAGAATACCTAATTCTTGTTTTCCCGTAATTTTCAGTCAAAATGATGTTTCTGTTCTGCTATTGAAATGATGTGTTTCTGTTCTGTTTTGAAGCTTTGTTTCCACATATGGACTGTATGGACGGGGGAGTATACAGTGTGTTTTGAACTATAACAGTGTTTACGTTCTACTATAAACCCAAATTTGGTTTTCCATGAGATGTGCCTTTTCAAGTAAAATACTGGCTGTATGTGGACCGGCCCGATGAAACTGCAGCATAATTGTCGGATTCTTTTTATGTAAAAATGCCAACAAAATGTACCATAAAAACCTATTGTCTTTCAAACACATACTAAAACTGTCTGCAAAAAATAATGAAAAGCTGTGTGAAAGCATGCCTTTTTGGAGACTTCTGTCCATTTACTCTCCATAAGTATACACAGGGCAATAATATAGAGCACTCTGAGTCAGATGACTATACTCTAAACAATATAGCCAAACACCAGCTTTTATTTCTGTGCTGAATGTAAACCAGTGTGCTGCACAATTATCAAAAGCTTCTGAAACAAATTAAGCGCTTACAAACATTTTAAGGCTGTCTGTGAAAAGTAATGAAGAACAGTGTGCAAACGTGTCCTATAGGAGACCAGGAGAGACTTTCCTTTTAGTTTCAGTAGCACGTTGATTTTTCTTCATGTCTTAACAGCACTTTGGCTTATTAGTGGCCTTTTATATATCAGCACACACCATAAAAATTTAACAAGGAGCAGTGAACAGCGTCTTTGATCCAGTTTACAACCCAATACTTACACATGCTCTCATAATAAAACAGTAATGAGCGAGAGACACCTCACTCAGGAAGAGCAAACTCACTGTCCAAGTACATGCACTAAATAAAGTAATTCAACCAGATCTCCTTCTAGAAAGCTTCATGAATTTTGAATTTCCTGTCGGAGACTCTCTCACTTGCTAAAAGTCACTTAGACAAGACAGAGATGCCAGGAATGTTAATCTTTTTTCACTTGGAATTAGAGGTGGATGATTGAATTTGACAGATTTGCTGAGAGTTTGTTTTAAACACATGTTTACAGCTAAAGCCCCTGTGCTCATTAACCTTAGGGGCTAAACACAGACTGAGCTTAGTCTCAGACTGAAAGGGAATTTCAGTGAAGAGTCCCTGTTGATCAGGCTTACTTTCTATCTTCAAAACAGTCCCCAGCGGTAATTACATCCATGTGATAATCACGGGTCAGGTTAAGTCACAATCCTTACAAAGAAGATGAATGAAAAAAACTTTAATACTCCTATAATCTAATAATATTTAATATATCTTCATTAATAAAACTAATAATATCTCCACATCTATATGTGGTAGTACTCTCATAATCTATAATACTTGTGCAGTATCATGTAGTAAATTAGAGTATTTGTCTGAATTTGCTGTAGGATTCTTATTGAAATTATGCAGAAATTATGATTATTAATCTTTATCATAAGGGCATTGACACAATATATAGATTTGTAAATACCTCGAAAGTGTAGGGATGCACTATGATCAGCCTTGTGCCTGCATTATAATCAGACTGCAACTCAATGTTTGGTGTGAACTCATGTTTGGTATGAAGCAAAAGTGCATCAGAAGCTATTCTGATGGGTCTAAAGTAACACGATTTTTGTGTAGTAATACATTGGGTGTGTAATGCATAATTACCCAATGCGTTTGAATGATTTAAATGTAAATTTCATACTCACTCACATTTTCACAGCAGCTCCTTGTGACCAATTACTACATTTGATATGACAAGAAAAACTCACTTTTCACCAGCTGGTTTTATTGATTTAAAACTGTGTTTCTATTTATTCTCAGAGAACATATGAACTGAAGAAAAAGTTCAAATTTAGATATGTGTGTAATGCCAATTTAACGATACAACAGTAAAAAGCAAACTGGTGCAATGGTAAGACTCACCTTCACGTGTGGGACGTCTGGTTAAAATATCAGGAAAAAAAGGTTTAAAATGGAGTTGATCTTGTCCAGAGAACTAGAAGCGGCCTAGTTTGGGTTATTCATACCTCTGCAGACACTTACGTGTTTGTGAAAGGAGATGTCAAATAAGACGCCGAATATTGCTCAGACGACATCAGAATGCTGATTGCACTGAAGGTGCATTGTCTGGACATTTTTCTGAAGTGGCTGCAACCCATCACATCTGCCTCCAAAAGGGTGATTTATGGCGGGAAGGTGTGATGTGTATACTTTACATACTCAGAGGAAACTTAATATTCTGTTCCAGTGCTGGCCCCTCATCTTATGGTCAGACTCTGCAGGCTAAAGTGATTCTCATCAGCCACAGCCTGTAAACCATGACATCCAAAACATGCACAATGGATGCATTAAATAACTTTTTTTTTTTTATTAATAAAAGTAAAATCAACCCTCTAAAACTAGGAAATCACATATATGTACATATTGCTTTGAGTAAATCACAATCAAATTCTGCTTCTCTTTCTATGAGTTAAATATCTGTTTCCAAAACAGGTTTTAACATACCTGCCTGATTTCCGATATGATTTGAAAATTGGGATTTGAAATAAAAAAGCTAAATTAAATTATTTTATTAAATCAAAATTACAAACTGAATTAATGCCTGCATTACATTATTGCTTACATCATATATGTTTTGTCAAATGTGTCTCATATTATTTGAAATAAATAAATACATTTAATAGAAAAATTTATAGAACTATCCTCAAAAACAAAAAACAAATCAAAACAAAAAGCCCACCTCAGGAATTGGCCACCAAGATAAGCATGCAGTATTAAAACTCACCACACAATGAGTGCTGTGTACACTTGTTTCCTTGTTATGAATAAAACAATTATGAATGCAAGAGTAAAATGAATCAAATAAAGACATATAATCTAAGCAAATCTAATTAATTTGTTCACAGAAAGCATCCTCTTTAGTACGAAGAGACAGACTTTAGTATGAACACAGACTGGGTTATAAACAGCCTGTCTGGCTGCACCTGCCCTGCAGTACCAGGCAACTATGTCATCGTGTGGGATGGTTTTTATTGGTTCGTGGTGAGACGTCGAGCGCCGTGTCCCCGCCCCCTCCTGTACCGTCATCGGCCGTGGTTGCCGTGGGAGCGAAACGAGCCAACACAGCCGATAGACAAGAGGGACGAGAAAGAGGGTTTTGTCTGGGCTGCAGGAATGAACCACACTGAGGTGTGGAATGA
Source organism: Bryconaethiops microstoma (assembly GCA_037577275.1). Classification (NCBI taxonomy): domain Eukaryota; kingdom Metazoa; phylum Chordata; class Actinopteri; order Characiformes; family Alestidae; genus Bryconaethiops; species Bryconaethiops microstoma. The sequence goes on along the minus strand of JBBJLS010000148.1, from coordinate 13,363,441 downwards.
GAGAAAACCGTTCTGCCTTTGTTTGAGGCAGAGGACAAGGTGTTAAAATTCGTATTCTGACCGAAAACGACAGAGAAATGTCTCAGCAGCAGCGGGTGGTGCAGCTGTCAGCAGCCTCTCTGGCTGTGGTGTTGTGGAGGGAGGAGGACGGCTCGACTGCGGGAGGAGGCAGCAGCTCCGACTGCACCAACGGGCAGGAGATCTTTATGGATTTTAAGTCTCAAAACCTGCGCAGCTTCTGGAATAAACGACTAGTGAAAGCCGTGGCTGAAGTGTACTTTCAGGGTTGGATGGAGAATTCCGTTCTGCTCATTCAAGGGAACGGCAGTCATTTGGAGGTGCTGAGGGAGGCGTGGATGCGCCGGGCGCTGAGGTCTCCAAAGGGCTTCACCATCAAAGCAGTGGGTAAGTGGCCATAATTCTCTTAGGCGCGGAGAAGACGACCCTAAACATGTCGCTTCTTCGGGAGGTGACTTTTGCTGTGAAGTTATGGATGAGAGCAAAGTCTACCTTCAGGCTGCAGGTTGGGTTCCATGTGAAAGAAACTTCTGGGTTTGTTTACATGGCTGTCATAAACCTCTAAAAGACTTGGAAAGGTCTCAGTAGGTCAGTAGGTCTTTCTGGAGCTTCTGGAGTTTTAAATCTTAGACTTGTACACTGTGGTTATGGAGCACGTATTAGAGGAGTTGCATGGTGTTTTGAAACTCCAAACATGTAAACAGGCCTTCAAGATATAAACAGGCCTTTCATCTTAAAGAGCGGAGTTTATTCTTTTCATGTCATGAATTTCATCTTCATGTCTTTCTGGAGATTCTGGAGCTTTATGTGTTAGACTTGTACAGTGTGACCATAGTTTTAGAGGACCTGCATGGGGTTATGACACTCCAACCACACAAACATGCCTTCAAGAACAGCTCATTTTCATCTTAAAGAGCAGAATTTTATTGTTTTGATGGCTTGCTTATACCTAACGTCAACCCATATGACCACCAGTGGTTATAAAGAATATACTGTACTTGATGGACTTATGTAAACATATGGAAAATATTTTTGTATATACTTTGAATAAACTTTGTATAAAGATATTGAATATAGACTCAGAATAGTCTATTGAAGCATCCCTTACAACGCTATGCTTCTCCTAGTTTCTAGATTCAATAAAATGATGGTAGCAAAGTGTGCTCCCCTGAATCCAACCTGAGCAGCGTTTTTCTCAGAGATATCTCAACGTGCCAGAGGCACAACTGTGCGTGCAGCATTACTGTATTATTTCCAGATGACAGGAAATATAATTTCGGGTTGAGAGCGGCCTTTAAACCTCCACCCCACCCCACAAACACAAAGATCAACCCTACACACGCAGGCCTAGATACACATATCCTGCCGAATGAGCTCACCCTATGTAAATTCTTCCCTAATCAGAGAAGTTAGAATGCTGAGCAGGTTTACCTTTGAGGATTCGTGGCCTGGGACTATACTGCACATAGGTAACAGTTGAAGTTGTTTTTACTGCACACATGTTGAGGTGGCAGGTCTTTGGCCCCCTCACACGTGATTGCCGCTGCTGAGTGCCTGCCGATTCACCCACACAAAGCCGTCACTGCTGTGTGAGATCAGCCATTTGCTCCTGCTGTCAGGGCCACTGAAGGTGGAGGTCAGTGTGTGTGTGTGTGTGTGTTTGGAGGAGGTGCACAAAGCTGAGGAATTTGAGGAGAAAGACCACACAGTGGGATTGGATGTGTCTGTGAGAGACATCAATTCATTCGGGGCTGGGAAGGTTCAGACGCATAAACACACACAGGTTTCTTGTGTTCAGGCCAGATAAATCTGTTGTGATGCTGGGGTGTGAACTCAGCCCTGGTGTCATTGCAGTTTACTACCCATTCACTGTGACCCACAGAGCAGAATCATCCTCTGTCCAGTGGTGCTTCACTTTTGACCATTTTATAGCTCCTGGTCCTGGACTCCATAACTGCAAGAAGTAGGGATTGACGCTGCAGCGCCCCAAATTTGATGCTTAGTGATCCAAATAGATTACATCCAAATAGAAATTCCTCCTTCTCCCCCAGCAACAAAATGAATACATCTCCACCCCTCTCCTTTCAAAAAAAATTTGAACATCCCCTGTGTGCATATTGTTCCTTCAGCTATAGTGGACTCTGATGGTTCTTCTATGCAAAATATGGATTGGTCATATTTTGTTTGGTCATATTCAATATCTGACAGTTTTTCACTGAAGATAAACACGTTTAAACTGGAGCATCTAACTTTGCACACTGAAAGAGTGATGCGTTGAGTTTTGCACGTGAGCGTAATGTAATGCATGAAAAAATAGTGTTCATGTAATAAAAAGTTATTTTTGTGAAAATGGTGTAAACTAGTCAATTTAATGCATCACTTACTTAATCTGTTGGATTTGATCTTTTTAACCTCTTGAGAGGGAAACATGTCATCATGAACATTCTGTGAAGTCCAGCTTGTTCCAGGCCTGTGTTTAGTCAGCAGGAACTACTTAGTGCTGGCCTGTGGTTGTCCATCAGCAGATGTGATGATGAATTAGTCCACCTCCCCTCTTTGTGTGCTGCTGATTATCAGTGTACATTAAGTGAAAAGATGGATTGTACTCTGGGGCCTCCGCCGGTCGACCTGGCAGGGTGAGAATGATGAGACCCTGTTATTTTTTCAGTGGAGAAAGCCTGTCGTCCATGATCCTCAAATTGACCTTTTTAAAGGAACATTCCACAGATTAAAAAAAATTACAGCATAATTAAAAGGTTCAGATGTAAACAAAACCATTCAGAGTGGTTTGATGTGAAATTATCCGTTGTAGAGTAATCTGTTGGGTTACAGATTTGGTGACAGGAACTGAAGCTCACAATGTCTACGCAGTATAGAATAATGCAAGTATAATCATTTGTATTTACAATTTAACCATTAAATCTACATGTGCCTACTCAGGTTTTGATATGTAATGCGGAAAATGGTCAAAAAGTACATTAAAAAACTGCCATGATTGTGTTTTAAAAAATGCTTTAACGTAATCTTAAAACTGTTAGAAAACCATGTCTCAGCCTGTAATGCAGCATATTTGTAACCATTTCATGTCATAACGTTCTGTAAGGTCGTTTGAGTATAAAATTGTGTATAATTTTGTATAGAATGTAGAATTTCACATCAGACCACTCTTTAATCCTGCTTTAGGTTCAAGTTGTTTCTAGGGAGTGGTCTCTTATATCTCTCTTAATAAATGTTTGAATTTACTGACTCTTCTGAATGACATTACAGCTGCTAGAGGACAGAAACGGCCTGAATCTAAATTTCCCATTGGAACAGGAACTGTACAGTTCAGGACTCATGAGATCTTGATTAAATCAAGTTTGTTGTGTGAATGGCCTATGTATTTCTAAAATACGCTGTGTTGCCTAGAACAGTGGCTCTCTATTAAAATGCTAACGGAGTGCCCAAATGCTTTTTCTTTTTTTCCTAGGGCAGTTGCATTGAACCGAAGGAAATTCACTGTAAATAATTCAGAGGAAATCTGGCCCACATTTGGGGTATAAAACTGGTGAAATTCCAAAATAAGTTTTTGAGGTATAAGTATAATCACACGCTGTACATCACAGTGATGTGTTTTGACATGCTTTAATACTCTGGAGTGGAATACAGTCCGGGTAAGAAGGCCATCCCTGTACTGTGTGCTTGTCGAGTGAAATTTGAAGCTCTACTAACAATGGTTGACTGGGGCCTCTGCATTATTGAGTGACTCCAGATCGAGCTCAGAACCGGCACAGGGATCTAAAGGGTAACACATTTATGCAAAGGTGTACTGGGCTGTAGTGAGGTGTCCAGTAGCATCAAGCACTGTTAAGCTCTTGTCGTTCAAAGGACTTTGAACTGAAGGCTAATAACTGAGTAATAAGCCTGAAGTTTAACCCTTAGAAGACTTAGTTAACAAAACATAACAAATAACAAAACCATGGTGTAATTCAGTATGTTATTTCTCATTTGTAGCTCCCTAAAACAAGCAGAAATTCTGCCAACATTCTAAACTTTGAACAACCACACATTTTTGTAAAACCAAGAGGAGATACTTTATTATTATGAACTTTATTAAAAGTTACTGTTGGGCATGGTCTTGTTTTATAAAGAGACGCCATCCTTTACAGATGTGTCACATTTTTTGTCATTGACATCGAAACAATTGAAAAATACTGGAAGTGCATCAAAAAACCTGAATGTAAATGAAGTGTAAAAGTACATAATCAAGCCAGTGCATTTTATTAATCTAGTTTAATATAATGAATAATATAATGTACATAGTTTAGCAATAGTTTACAATAAGTAGCTGGTTTAGAATGTTGTGTATAATCTTGTTGAAGTCAGTATTCACTTTTTTTGGGTGCAAACAACAGGAAAGATGGTGTTCTAGTAATCTCTGTATTGAGAAATTTACCTCTGACTCTGGTTGTCTGAGAGTTGGCCTGCTTGGACCCAGTTGACTGTTTTGTAAATTACTTGCACAGAACTGAATGGTGTTCATCGATGTGGGCCACATCTTCTGGATCGCAGCATATTAGCCATGACCCGGCTTCATGCTGGACTTCTGTATCCAGAGGGAGCACCCTGTGGTGCTTATGCATTGAAGGTGGCCCTCTCAGTTAACTGGGCACCAAAGGTCACTGCCCCCTGTCCTGTCCTCACAGACCTCAGTGCAGACCTCAGCAGATAAACACAGTGGTTCCAGGTGTGTCCCATACACAGTCGAGGCCCAGTTCAGCCAACATGCGCTTGTAAAAGAACACAAGCCTTCTTACACTCATTAAAGCAGAATTCACTTTCCTTCCTGAAATTACAAGATAAGGACCACTTTGAATACATTTATGCCCTTAACATGTCCACTGAACGCTGAATACTGAAAACAATGCATTCTGAAGCACAGGACGAAAATATCTGTATTTGTCTAGATCATTTAAAACAGATCATGAAACAACGTAAATGTTGGAGAAATGTCTAAGGAACAAGGGTTCCGTGGATATGCAGTGTTGAAAGACTGAGTATGTTGGATCTGGTTTCTAAGAAGGCTACCACTGGAATGTTTTCTTGCGGTAACCAAACACCAAACCAAAGTCTACCACAAGCAGCTGTGTGTGGTGCCTCCTTGACTTCACCCTCTTTCTCCAGTGAAACCTCGTATCATTTATCCATCAGTGTAGTTAAACAACCTTGACGGCCAGCAGATGGATGAATCCAAGACATGAGTTGTGATAGTCAATGGAGTATTTTTGAGTAGTCTGCTTTGCTTTCAGAGCCTCGGCCTGAGTTTCCCCCTACTTAGGCTTTTTTGTTGTTGTTTGTTTTCAAAATTGCACCTCTCCGTGTGAATTCAGACCGGATGTTTTGAACACAAGTGTATGAATGTCAGAATGAATGACTGAGTAGCAATTCTAAACATCCTCCTTTGCCAAAGATGTTGGTGACACTGAAAGTAAGGCGTTTGCGTGAGATGCTATGAATATTGTTTTCCTCGCAGGATGAAACTGAGTCTGGCTCTTTTTATGAGGTCTGATATGAAAGGTGACCTTGCCCTCAATTCTAGTACGTGACCTCGATCTGAGAGCATGCTGGACATCGTTTGCTGCATCCTTTTCCCATTAGCCAGGAAGGCCACTTTTAAAGTCATCTGAGTTGACACATTTATGGTCCACGAGCAACCTAAGACCTGTGCTGATAAAAACAAATGAAGAGATTAGCTTGCTCCCCTGCTGGTTTTAAGCTCTGTCCACCTTTAGTGAAATCCAGCTCACTTCCATTTCCATGTCACAACTCATGTGGCTTCATCAAACCCTGATGTAAATGTACACTGCGGTGGTGATGCTTTTTGACCTCTTAAAAGGGTTTCCTTATTTTGATGTTTATAGTATAGGTCTAGTTCTATGCTTTGGTATGACTGAAATCAAGATATACTGTGCTTTTAACTTTAAAGCTGCTTGGGATTTAGACCGTGATTAAACTGTTGCAATGGCAAAGGCTCCCCAATGTAAGGATAACAAACCCTTAATCTGGTGTAATTCAGTCTTACTTAGAGGAAATGACTCTCATCTGGTGTGAATTACTGTCATGGATCTTGATTAGTGGTGTGTGTGAGTGCAGTAAATGTGGGCTGCTCCAGCTTCTGGAGGTGAGACCAGTCTGAAACACCTGGAATGTCTAAACATCTCAAAGAGGAAATCTTGTGAAATGAAACCCCAGCATTTCTCTGGCCCCTCTCTGTCAAACAAGCGATTATAGAGGACAGGGACCCACATCAGTGTGGGTAAAAATGCAAAGAAATTTGTGAAATTGATCGTGGGAATTTGAGTCTTGAAATGTTTTATTATGAAAGAGCTAAAGAAAGCCTTTTGTGTTGAACCTTTTTGTTGATGAACTGGCGCATAAAAGGAAAGAAGTGGTAAAGGAATAAAGAATATATTCTTATCTATTTATCTGCTTATAGATCTTATCCGCACAGTTTATTTTTTATAAGGATGTTATTTTTGAGTAGTTTGATAACTTTCCAGTGGGTTGTTCCCTCCAATTCCAGAGCTTTACATTTCCTCAACAACACCATTTGTCAAATGTTCAGCCTAAGCTTACAAAAGTCCGTGGCCTTTTGTGTAACATCATGCCAGATGTCCCGTAGCGAAGGTTAGCTGCTTTGAACCAGAGCTGGCATGTTGCTCTGGAGCTGGCATGTTGCTGGCAGTTTTGTGCGTTTCTTCCAAAAGAATTGTCAGCATGCATGTTCTCACAGTGTAGATATATTCCTTTCACACCTCCTGTGTGAAGTTCACTGCAGCTGAGAAATAAAATGCTTGAAAAACTTTGCTGGTTTTGCCATTTCCTCATGGGAAGATGGGAAGATGGTGATAAGCGAGCAGACTAAATATTGGTCTTTACGTGCCATCTGAGTTTTCCTTTACTTTCCTGCGTACAGATGTCCTGTATTATAAACATTAAAATATTTATTCCCTGTGTTTTGGAAGGAGGTGGACTGATTCAAGTGTTCACAATCATTAGAATAGTTAATCAGTCAAAAAGCACTTAGAGAACGGTTGTATTCCTTTTTACTGCACAAAATGTAGACATAATTGTCGAGAGGGATTTGTGTCACAGGTCTTATCAGTAGGACTGTGTGTCGGAGTTTCGTTTGTTAATCAGTGCAAAGGTCCATATAACGAGTTCCAATTGCCCACCTTTTTCTGAAGTTCAGCTAGCGCAGAGCCGCCAGACATGTTCACTCAGGCAAAATGTGTAGTACGAAGATGAAAATCTGTCTAAGTCAGTATCTACAATGTCAAACACCTATCACTGTCAAAACTAATGATGTCTAGTGAACTACACAAAGCTTCATAGTTCAGTCTGCCATGAACTTATGAGTTCACTTCTCCTCCACAGTAATGGCCTCATACCCTGCTAATACAGCAAACCGAATACCGCAAACAAGTGAAATTGGTTTATAACTTGTTATGCAAGCTATGCAAATCTAACTCTGGTTTGAAGTTTCTGTTTCAGTGGTGCATCTGTTAGTAAACATGTTCCTGGGTGAATGGGCTGTGCTGAGGGGCTCTTTCAGTCTGTTTATAGCTCCTTTTTTTTACTCCCCTTTCCCAACACCATGGTAGCCAGAACAGCACTGTCTCATAAAAGCTGCTGAATGCTGTTGCTGGAACCTGGCACCTACTAGTGACATTACAAAGAGCATTAACAAGTTAGCCCACAGTACACAATAAGACCAAAACCGATCAGCAAATAGGCCGTGACAGCCTAAAAATATGTCAAGATACACAAAATGTCTCACTATATATAGTGACACAATCATCTGGAGTCTCTTGCTTTCAATAGGAAAGTTTATACAATTTGAAAAAGAATGAATAAATAATGATAATTGAGTAATGAGCTGACATTAAGTCACATACGCTGGTTGTACTGGGTGGGTTTAAATGATGTTGTTCAGTGTAAATAAAAATGTGTTTTAGCTCAAGAAAGTTTGTGTCTGGACTACCTTAAAATTTTTTTATTTACTATGCGTCTTAAAGTGAACAGAATATAAAACATAATGTAAACATTGAAACATTTAGTAAACCAGTTTTGTTTGCTTTTCTAAGTTCTGAAGCTGATAGCTGGGGATCTGTCAGTGTGTTTCCGTGCCGTCTTTCAGCGAACCAAATAGTTAATTGCAGACCCGACACGGCAGGATTTATCGCTTGCTTTCTTCATGTGTGATGCCGATGATCAGACTCCTACTGTTCCACAGTGAAACTGTACCAGGTGTCCAGGTGTCATTACAGAGCTCATGACAGCTGGACTAAGGCTGTGACTAAGCCAGGCAGATATTAAAAGAGTTAGAAATAAGACAGGAGATTAAAGCAGTGTGATAAAATCTAGCTGTTAGTGGTAGAGGAGGTGGGTGTTATGCTGGGAGTGCCAGTGGATGAAGGATTATGTGGATTAAGATTTCAGTTAGATAAGAGTCCAGAGCGCCCGAGAATGCAGGACCTGTCTACCTTAAGAACATATTACAGTGATATTTGACCACTTGTTTGACATAGATGCAAGTCTATGGCTTATTCTTAACTGTTCTTTTATTTTTTATTTTTTTTACTTTGTTCAGGAGAGAAAGCAAAAAAACACTGTGGGTGGGTGTGATGTTGAACAGACATCATATGAAAACTTTGACAAACCATACATTCCAAATCCTGTCCTCATTCTCTTTGTGTCAAGGTCTCCTTTCAGTGTTTATGTGCTTCAGGAAATTGTTTCAAGTCAGGACATGCTCAGTTGTCTCTCTCTAACCATGGATACTCCAAATATGTGCAGTAGCCTCTAGATGGTTAGACAACGTGTGCCTTAAGGGCATCTTACTTAGGTTAGGCTTTCTTCACCTCCTCCCCCTCAGGGAGAAATCACAGCCTTAGAAACACCCTGAACGCCCCAGCATTCGCTTTTGTTCCTCACCTGACCTCCCCACGGCCACGGATGGACTGATGGGAGATTGCGATCGTGATGAGGAATGAACCGCACCACATTAAATCCCAACTTTATTAGCACAAGGACTTGCATCACAGGGGAGTCTAACCACCGTGTGTAAATGTGTGTAAGTGTATGTGTGTGCGTCTGTGTGTGTGTCTGTGTGTGTGAGTGTGTGTGTTGAATCAACAGCACCTTTGCAGGTTAATTACCTCTGCAGTTTTCTTGTGGGAACCCCGACTCCCACACACAACTTAATTTCCTCTGGTTTAAACTGAGTAGATGAGTGCTCCCCATCTGCAATTGTTTTTTCATCCCAAAATTGTATGACAGCAACTGAAACAATAATTAAACAATTTAAAGCAAATGTATGCTTTCGACTAGCCTTGCTGAATGGCCAAGCATTCACCCTTTTCATTTTGGAATAATTCATACGTAATGGCTATTTTCTGGGCTATTCTCACTAAACCAAACAGCAAAATTACAAGGCAGACAAGGCATGGTTTGGGTTGCACGATATCAAAAATAAACCCAGTTACTGTAAATAAAATTCAGGTTGAAAAAAAGAAGCCACATTTCTCCTTGTAAGACTGCCTTTATTACTACAAGTATATTTACATCAGCTTAGTAATAAGATTAAAGTAAGTAAAGTTACAGATGATCAGCTACATTCCTTCAGTCATCTGTAGCAATAAGCATCCAGTTATTCCTCAGTTGAATATGCATCTAACTATAGTGTTATACCACCACATCAGCATGCAAGACTGTGCGACATTGAAGATTTGTGACCCAGTACAAAAAGGACCCTTTATTTAACAAAGAATGTCAGCCCTAAATGGAAGACAGCAGTGACTTTTGCCCCAGTCTCCTGCCACCCCATCTTTGCTTTTGCGGCATGCTGCTGAGTTACCATGGAACCTGGCAAGGCATTCATGCCGTATGTGACAAAGGTCTTAATGTCCGGAGAGCCGCCTCGTGTTACAATGAACACAGACTCTTGTCCCCCTGGAGAGAGGGGAAGTTACATTTACCCCACGGGGGCCGTCACGCCCTGCCACCAGTTCAATTAGAACTTTAATTCTAAGTCATTGTTAGTTTTTCCCACCTGGTTTCCCCCCACCTGCCTCTGTTGAAGACACAAAACATGCAGACTAAAGGCTAGTCACATTTTTAAACATCTTTACTTCTGTGGAGGAGTTAAGGCATTACACGTGTTCCCATATTTTCTCCAATGATGTGAGGACACACATACATAACATTCAGAGTTGGGAGAGTTTTATGTGGAGTGTGTACATTAATCTTTCCTTGCTTTCCCATCTCATGGTCCACTCTTGAGACAGAGTCCAGACAGAATTTGCCTCTGGGAAAGAGAGAGAAAAGAAGGATCAGAGAACCATTATCTCTAAGCAATCTAATACAACAAAAGACTTGTTAACAGGGCCTGTTAAAGTAGCTACTCTCCATTGCCTCCCTACTAAAGGAGATGCTGGAACTGTGCAGTCAGTTGATACGTATTTTGGAAGAGTGATTCAAAATGAATGAAGAGAGTCAGTAAAGGTTTATGAGGAAAAAGGTGCCTTTCTGACTATTAAGTTAAAGCATCCATGTATAATAATAAAGCAAATATAATATAAATATTTTCTGTAGATGGGTGTGGGGTCAATGGGGTGGCCTCATTTAACTTCTAGCCTGGTAACAGCAGCTGCCTGATTAAAGTTTTATTTTCTTTACTCCTGACTTAAGTGCTCCAAGTGTGTGATGGCTGGTCTGGTTAAAAAGTGTTTTCTTTAGTGCCTCATGGCTGATATAAGAAACAGAGTCAGATAAGGTTTCTGTAGGTTATTATATGGTGGGCTGTTCAGTGTCTCCTCATTATCTGACCAGGTGTGAATGTTGGTATCTCCGGCAATCCCATCTGGAAAAATTACGGGAACAACCAAAAATAGCACTTGCACATAATTGTTACATATGAACTTGTGCGGAGTGAGTAGTGTGGAGTGGTCTTAACTTTTTTAATTAGTCAGGAGTCTGTAAAAAAAAAAAAGAGTCTGTAACCTAAGCCTTGGATTTAAACACAGGGATGTACAGTTAATGATTAATTCTCAAAGAAACCAGATGTAGTTGTAGATTAAGACCCCTGTTCTCTTTGGTTTTACAAAAATGGTATGTGTCAAACAGCACACATCGAAGAAGTAGAAACAGAGTTCTGTTTTAAATCTCAAAATTACATCACTTTGACTATTAGTTTAGAATAGTCTGGTATGGGTCTTACTGCAGAAAACATTTTTGTGCTTTTCTTCTTCCATGGACCCACCTACTTATCCTTGAAAACAGTAAAAAATATTATTACACCACTGTTGTAAATGGCTATTAGAATATTATTTTTAACAGGTTTTGTTGCTTTTTATAATGGTTTTGACTTTGTAACTTACTGTGTTTCATTTTTTTTTCTATTCTCATTTCTTTTGAAAAACTACAGAATTCTTTCATGTTCATAAAAATGTCAATGACTGATATTTTGAAATATTTCCCTGTAATTAAGCTTTATGCCTAGTGTAACAAATCACAACTTATTCACAACTGGATTTAGCATTCTTTGGTGTTTGAGTGTTTTTATGTTCTAGGTCTGAAGTTCAAACAGCGTTTTATGTGGTTTTATGTCATCCCGTGTTTAATGCTTAAAAACACAGACTGTGGTTTAGGCATGGTTTTTAATGTGCCCATTTCAGCCAGGTTTGAAGACTGTATGTAATATGACAAAAGCAGACTGAGAGCAAACGTGTTTGCCTTGAAACGAGCAAGAAGTTTGAGCATGAATATTAAGAGTATTTCATCTGTGGTTTTTTTCCTCAGGTGACTTGTCCCCAGTGCAGATGTCACCTATTTCCCAGTCACAGTTCATCCCTCTGTCTGAGGTTCTCTGCTCAGTCATATCTGACATGAATGCTGCTCAGATAATTGTCAACCAGGACGCTCTGATTAAACACATGATGAAGGCCCATCCAGGTATTATAAGGGAGAATTTTTTTTTAACATTTTAATACTTTTAACATCTTTTTACCCCATTCATGAAAACATCAAACTGTTTGTCAGTTCTTTAGTCTTGTCCTTACCTTTCCTGGGTGGGGACGTTGTTCATATGTTTTTTCTGTTCAATGTTTTAGGAATGACCATTCCCACTCAAGACATCCTGTACAATGCTCTGGGAGCACTCATTAAAGAGAGAAAAATTTACCACACTGGAGAGGGCTACTTTATTGTTACTCCTCAAACATACTTCATCACCAATTGCATGGGGAAGGAGAAGAATCGGTGGACAAGTGATAGTGATCATCCCTCCCCTCCTCCTATTACCTACCTGGTGAGCAACGAAAGCTGCATGGATGCCTCTGTTGAAATACCTGTCATGGCTCACTGCAAGTCCTGTAGTTGCTTCACACCTCAGACGACAGCTCCTCCATCTGTCCAGGACCAGTCTATCAGTATAAGTGAATGTACTGGAAAAAGCCTTAAGTGGAACAGAGAACATAAGCCCACTGTCCAGCATCAGTCCACTTCTACTGCAGCGGACTACCAAGCCAGTGAGCTCAGCAAGTCCACAGCTACAAGCCGCAAGGACAAGGAGAAACCAGGGCGAAAGTTTGGCCTCAACTTATTTCGTCGAAACACAGGAAAAAAGGAGAACAAGCCGAAGAAGGAATATGCAACCTTCTCTGGACAGTTCCCTCCTGAGGAGTGGCCAGTCAGGGATGAGGACGATCTCAATAATCTTCCCAGAGATCTGGAACATGCCATCATTAAACGGATCAACCCTGAACTTACTGTGGACAATTTGGTTCGCCATACAGTCCTGATGAAAAAATTGGAAGAGAAAGCAGAGAGAATGACAAAGACCCTTACAAGTGACAAAGGCATGTCCACAGAGATCCTGCTCTCTAAGCAGAAACACCATTCCTCCAGAGCTGGAGGAAAGAGGCCCATCTCTAAAGCCACTAGAAGCAAGAGAAGAGGCCCTTCTGCCAAAGAAAAACAGAGGACAAAGAGTAAAGATGTTCCATGTGACGATGATTTACAGGGAGATGATCACATTCCATCTTGCCTCAGGCCTGAAATAGTTCTAGATGAAACTGAAAATCATGAGGATTGTACTGCTGTGGATACAAAATGTGTCTACAAGAAACGCATAGAGAATCCATTTCAGTCGCTACCAGTACGGGATGTAGTATCAACCACCAGTCACAAAGAACAAAGGAGGAGAGAGGCCAAGATGTCTAGTCGACGAGAGCGTGCAGGTCACAGGTCCAAATCCTGGGACCCCCATCGTGCGAAAACGGTCACTGAGGAAGCGGAGAAAGCCCAGATTCTGACTGACAGATCCTGTGAACGGCTTCACGAGAGAGGACTGAATCTAGACTCCGTCATGGATTCTAAAGCCATCAAAGAGCTTCCTGGAGATTACAGTTCTGTCTACCCTGAGAGCAGCACACTGAGGATAGAGGACAAAGTCAAGCTGAGGGACAGCAAAGTCAGAGGCAGACAGCTCAGAGATGGAAGTGGAAAAGAGATTAAGCATGAGGTTTTTCAAGAGGGGGCTTTGCCAAGTGTTTCTGATCCAAAACACATTTTGGACCTTACTCCACATCCATACAAAACTACAGAATTACCCCTGTCTTGGCCCAAGCCTACAATTCAGCGTAGACTGTCCCTCCATCTACTTAACAGTAAGGAAGAATCTGAACACTGCCCTGATCTCCTGTCATCACACCAAAAAACAAGCAACCTAATGGTGGCTGACACTGAAAGCATGCACAGAGCCATCAGTCATGTAGACAGGGACGTGTACACTGATGATGAGCACCGCATTTACCAGAAAGTAGAGGAGCACGATGATGATGGCTGCAGCTCACTCTGCCTGAATGAGGAGTGTGTCAGTGAGGTCATTCACCCGGGCACAGCTCGGTGCCGTGAGCCTGTCTGTTTGGATGGGGACTGGGACAGCACTTTCATGGATAACGCTTCACCTCTTCATCAAGACCCCTTACGAGTCAGTCAGAGGCAGCATGAATACAGGTGGGTGCCAGTCGAGCAGCCTGTTCTGTCTCACCTGCTAACAGACGCCATCCCCAGTCGACTTCACGAGCCCAGTCCAGGACACTCTGAACCAAACGAGGCCCTGGACAGCAGCATCTTTGATTACTGTCAGATGAGCGAAAGGGACTCAGACACTGAAACAGTGCTTAAGTCTACAGATAAAATAGATAACCAGTCCAGCCTTTGGACTCGTCACCCACAGGTGAAAGACTACAATCAGGGCCAGTTTGAAACACCAGAGAACGTTGATGACCTTCAGCGTGCAAGCATCAGTCATGGTGACCCTTCTAGAGCCTGTGCAGTGGAAACAGCAGAAAATCAAAACAACACTGCAGACAGCGGGATTGACTCGCCAAGGTCAGTGACTCGAAATGGTAGTCAGTTTGGTAACTGAATCATTTCTTAACATTTATCTGTTTTGTTTTATAATGTCTTTATATAATAATAAAAATACATAAGTAACTTTATATGGATAGAAACATAATATAATTACTTGTTGGTTGTACTAAAAATGTAAATGAAATGTGGTGCCTGATGGCATGTATGAGGGAAATGTGGTGTTATTATTTTTCGTACTAAGTTTTGCCTTTGTTCATTTGCAGAACGCGCATGAGTCTAACCTCGAGTAACACGTTGATACTGAAAGGGTTAAAGGGACGCGGTTTCTTACAGAACCTTGAAAAGCTCCACTCTAAAAGCAACGGCATTCATCCTCAGAGCTCCCTGCTTCAGCTCACACCTGTCATGAATGTGTGAACGGCTGGGTGGGACTCCAAACACTGTGCTTTCAGCTCGTTCAGATGCCTCTGTATAAATGTGTATATATATCGCTATTACATGTAAATATCTTTTGTCCCAGTACTGAGCAGTACTTTCAGACGGCATTTTTTGGGTACTTGAAGTATTGATTTAAGGTTTTATAGTTTTTTCTCTTGTGCTATTTTAGTACCACGATCCTCTGTTTACAAAGAGGGATTTGTTAGTTAAATTAACCCTTTACCCTTTAAATTACAAACACAAAGACCCATGTAAACAGTGACAAAAAATAAACTGTACTTACATTTCTTGTACCAGTTTTGTCATGTGTATTTCTCTTTCCCATGAGGAGGGGCACAGAGGCCCAGACCTCAAACCTCATCCAACACAGGACAACATGACAGTACATCAGTGACTTGTTTAACCCTATAGTTTCAGAGTTAGATGAGTCTAGACAAAAAAATTGTTAAAAAAAAAAAGTTTAATGTTGCATTTTATTCTGAGACTAGAGTAGATCACTGTATGGGAAACAGTTTTAGACAAACATCAGCATGTATGTTGTCGCTGATGGAACAAAATCTTCTGTCTCCAAAAAAAGCCATTTGTACAGGAGAAGGAAAAAATTCAGTGCAAATTAATTGAGCAGCTATTCATTTTAGATCATCATGGCATGGTGTAAACAAAACTTTTTATGCATTTTTTTTTTTACTATTTTCTGTCAAATGTAACATGACTACAAAGGCTCTTGCAACCAGACAGGATGAAAGCATATACCTCATTGATATTAAGCATGTAACATGAACTGCATTGCTAGTAGAAGTAGTCAAGTAGGCTTTCAAATGTGTGAATCATGTGTGAAATTCACACTGAAACCGCCCTGAAAAAAGGTGAATACACGAGCCTAGTGAAGATTACATTTGTCCAGACTGGGACGGCCTGTTTCTGACTGGTGCAGCTCTCAGCTCTGCTGTATTTACCTCATTGTTCACACTTCATTACAGCCACACACAGTTACTGGAGGACACACAAAAGAAGGCAGAAATGTGGCGCTCTTGGATGTCGACTCTCAGAAAGGTGTTTGTCGCTCTCAAATTTCATGAGCTAGGTAGACAAAAAAAAAACAAACAAACAACACACTTCCTTATTTCTTTGTTCCTGAATAAACTACACAGATCTGTCTGCCGGGAGTGGAGCAAAAAGAGCTCTAACCTGTAACAGGTAAAACTAGCTATGGCCCACAGGACCCGGGCTACAGACAACAACCAAACTACACAAAATAGTCAAGTTTATTTATGTAGTACATTATCATACACAAAAGGTCATTCAGTTTGCTTGACAGGAATAGAATAAAAATAAAACAATAAATGGAAGAAATGGAATACATAGAAAATCAACAGAAGTGCAATGTGTTTAAAAGAAGGTAGAGGAGAATAGCATGGTTTTAGCACCTTTTTAAAGCTACAGTCAGTGCATATTAGTGTCTTGGTTTGAGGGTCTAGTTGTGAGATTCAGGGCTGCTGCTATTGAATTACACTATATGGACAAAAGTATTGGGATACCTGACCATTACACCAATAGGGACTTTAATGACATTGCATTCAAATACTTCAATATGGACCTGGTCCCCTTTTGCAGCTATAACAGCTTCCACTCTTCTTGGAAGGCTTTCCTCAAGATTTTGGAGTTTCTGTGGGAATTTGTGCCCATTCATTCTGTAGAGCATTTCTGAGGTCAGGCACTGATGTTGGATGAGAAGACCTGGCTCGCAGTCTCTGTTCCAGTTCATCCCAAAAGTGTTGGGAAGACGTGAGTCCCACTGATTTCAGAGGCTGAACAGTAACTGGACATGTGACTGACAAGCAGTTTCATGGCCAGGTGTGGCCCATTCCCTTGTTGTTGCGTGTCAAATTAAGTAGTTCAGAGGTCTGGAGTTGATTCAAAGCACTGAATATACATTTGACACCTGTTCATTAGACATTAGAACTAAACATGAGGTCCAAATAGGTATCATTGCAAAAGAGGGAGACTGTCATCAAGTTTAACAAAACAAAAGCCTGGGAGACCACATAGGACTAAAGTGTATGATCACATAGTTCTGGAGGGACTGCTTAATTTTACATCCATGGTAGTGGCATAAGTAGAGGAAATTACAATAATTGCACCAATATCTCTCTCTCTACATTTGTACGGATTTGTTATTTCTTGTACTACTCTAAATTATCACACAAAGTCTCTAAATCACCAGAAAAAATTAGTTAATAAAATTCATGGACGAATTTAATTTATGGTCTGCACGTGCACATAGCTGGTTAATACAGCGCAGCTTGTCAGTGATTACACACACTGTACCAGTAGATTTCTTTCATTTGCATGTATCTACATCTGTATTACAACTTTAAACTAATCCCAACACTTTTGGACACTTCAGCCTTGTTTCACATCTCAACTCCTTTGAAAGTGACAGTGTCTCAAATTAAGTCTTTTCCAAATAAATGAAGTTCTTTAGATATAATTCTTCATTTCTCTTTCCTTTATTATGACTTAATGATGCTAGTATTTCAGGCTTTTGACTTTTTTTTTTTTTAATTTTGTCTGAGTTTCTGTTTATAATTGTATAGAAAAATGCTTTTAATAACCCTTTGCTAATGCTCAGCGTGAATGATATACAAGTGGGAGCCGCCCCAAATTTTCATTTTTGTTTGAGTTGTTTGGCTCTGGGTCTCCAGCACACTCTACAATGTGCAATAAAACACAAGATGCAAACACAGAGAGGAAAAAAGAGACCAGTCAAGCGACAGGTCAGAAAATAGGCAGATACACCTGAACATATCTGAAATTACAAGAGGAAGATTGAAAGTAATACAGTACCATCAGCTGTATTGTGAAGTATCTGTATTGCTGAGAAATCTGATTTATCCTCACTTCTTTTTGCTTTCTTCTTTATTTTGTAGTGTTCATTTTACTTTTTCATTAAGTTTTGCACATGACTTTTGGCCTCTTTCACAAGCTTTAGAGGACACTTTCACAAACTCACTGGATCTCTTTTTCATGTGAAATGGCTTCATCAGTTAGCCAGTAGAAAAGCAACCTCAGTGCCACTACAGAGATGTCTAGATAAAGTGGTGATGTGTGTGTGTGTGTGCAACAGCTTAACAACCATGGCATGCTTTGTTCATAACTGACCTCAGAACAGTTGCAATGGACTTGCAGTGTCCATGGACTTAAATGACCACTGTATTGCTGAATATGATGTACAGGTTAGCAACACAGCTATAATGTAACAGCTATAATGTAAATGTTAGAGTTAATACAATAACATAGGATGTCATAAAATGTCTATGAGTGCGATTAACAGATTAAACTTGCAAACCCCACAATGACTTTTTTCACTTAAAATGAATTACAAGTCTGCAGTAGGTGATTGGTTTAGGGTACAGGCTCCATAGTGGACTACATAATCAAATAACCTGATGCTAGTTTCATCACAAATATCACGAGAAGCAGGATTGCTCCTTTTGCGATTATTTGCTTGTTCAGTAATTAAGATGCTACGGTGGTCTTTTGACTTGTACAGACAAGAACATTAGAAAAAATGTCGTTGTCCTGCAATGTAAAGTGCGAATGGTGCAGCAATTAAATGTCAAAAGCAGAAGATTTTTTTTACTTTAAGAATTTGTCTGTCCAGTCATTAATGAAGAGGTTGTTCCACTGGAAGCTGCACATAACCATGTTTCACAAGCGATGAATGGTGTTCTTTGGTATGCATTTTCCCCCAGCATTCCTTCTCCTTTATCTGATCTGTGTGTGAAAACAGAAGTGTAACCTGGTCTTTCTAGGGCTTACCTGGGGCCTCTGGCTTGCACCTTGTGGCACAACTTTGGAGGCCATGATGGCATTTTCTTATTCCTATAATATCTGTATATGCTTGAAATACACTTTCGCACACGTGCAGACATTTACACAGGTTCCTGTGTACTACAGGGCAGTGTCCAAATCAGCATACAGAAAAAAAGGAATGTGGTGTGTGACAGAAAATGGACAGAAAAAGCAAAGTAGTGAATGCAATAAACATCTGATTTGTTCTTCTGCAAAAAAAAGTATAATAATTTGTAAAGTATAATAATCTGTTTCATTTTGATTTTGCACTAGTTTTGGTATTGTTTAGGTTTCACCCCAACCCAACTGGATAGCCAATCATCATTTAATCTTCAGCTCCATAGCTGTGGTGATGATTTTGAATGTTCTATATTAAACAAGAAAAAAGCAAATACAAAATCACAAAGGGAATGATCTTTTTAAAATCTGAAATCAGAGATAGCTTTGTCAAAGGATATGACAGGATACTCATCCGGCTCGTTCCACTCACTTGCTTTTTAGCATTATTATAGCCCCAGATGTCAAAATTAAGTTATGTCTAAAACAGAATGAATGGTACTGTTTGAACATTTATTTACTGTTTAAATTACAAAATAACTGTAGTAACTGTAGGCTAAAGCTACGATTTCAGTAGGATCGCTGAGTCCCACAGTCTCTTTTACTTTCTTAGGACTTATAGCTGTAAATGTAGCAAAGGGGTTGTGCATTCTAACTATTTTTGCTTTTTGGACGCTCATATTTTTAAACACATAATATCTGAGTATTCATTTAATGGCCTTATTAAAAAATAACATTCAATTTTAAATAGCCTTTTATACCCCAGCAGTGCCAAGTTAATGGTGTTTTACTTCCACCCTCACTGATCAGGTTTGTCTTTGGATGTTTTACACATTACTAGTTTAGTCCAAACCAAAACGAGCATGGTTTGGACTAAAAGACCAACATTTTGAAAAAAGCCTTTTAAACAGACATTTAAAGTTAACACAACATATTATTAACTTAAGTGTAAAGTGACCATTCCGTCATATGTGAACACACCACAGCACGGCACAGCGTGAACAGTATGCAATTCTTCCTCTGCATTTAACCCATTCACCAAGAAAAGCAGTGGGCAGCCAGGGACACAGGAGCCAGGGAGCAGTGTTTGGGAATGTTGCCTTACTCAAGGGTACCTTAGTGGTGCCACTAGCAGTCTTGGGATTCAAACCCACAACTTTCTGATCACAGGGGTAACTCCTGAACCACTAGGCCACCAGCTACGTTACGACATACTGCCAGCTTCTGCTGTATAGCACTGGTTTCTGTCACACAGACACATTAATCATGCGTGTGTCAGCCATCAGCTGTAGTGTGTGTAGTCTTTGCAGTCTTTGTTCTTTCGTGTCTCTCTTCCTGCACTTTATCTCCGTCAGCAGCCAACTCACTGTCAGCCTGATAGCACCCGAAGGCCAATAGTCGGCTTGGTGTATCACAGCTTGGGTTTGTCTCTCCCTAATCCCCTCGTGTTTTTAGAAAGAATGTACTCCTCCCATCTGTATATCCTGCTCATTACAGTTGCAACTGGCTGAAATTTGGGACACTATATGGACAAAAGTATTGGGACACACCTCTTAATTATTGAATTCAGGTGGCCTCTTACTTCCAGTGAAGGGTAATCTTAGTGCTTCAATATACAAAGAGATTTTGGACAGCACCATGCTTCCAACTTTGTGGACCCAGTTTGGGAAGAATCTTTTCTATTTCAGCATGACTGTGTCCCAGTGCACAAAGCAAGCTCCATAAAGACACGGCTGGATGAATTCGGTGTGGAAGAAATTGACTGACCCACACAGAGCCCTGACCTCAACCCCATCCAGCACCTTTGGGATGAACTGGAACAGAGATCGTGAGCCAAGCCTTGTCGTCCAACATCAGTATCTGACCTCATAAATGCTACAGAATGAATGGACACAAATTCCCACAGAAACTCCTTCCAAGAAGAGTGGAAGCTGTTTTAGCAGCAAAGGGAGACCAACTTCATAATAAGGTCTCTGTATTTTAATACAATGTCATTGAAGTCCCCGTTGATGCAATGATCAGGCACCCCAATACTTTTGTCCATATAGTGTATCTTGGCTGGTTGACTACATCAGATAAATGAAAAAGTGTTCATGTTTGTTTTTTTTTGCTGAACCATTCCTTTAAGTTGAGTTTTTGACTAAACAGTGTTAGAACTCTGAATGCATGAATGATGTATTTGCTGTCATATTTTTGTGGAAATGCATATCTCTAAATATATCTTGCCTGACCAACATATCTGTGTAAATGGAAAACTGTTTACATTTGATTTTTGTTTCCAAACCATTTCTTCGAGCATTTTTTTAAACTAAAGAGTCCTTATATCTGAATGAATGAATGGTGTGCTTCTTAAACATTGTTCAAAACCTGGTGTCTCTAACCTGTGTCTTCTGTTTCCTTAAAATGAAATGAATGAATGTGTCAAAGCATTGTTCAGTAGTCCAAGGGATTCTATATTAACTGTAACTAAATTAAATGCAGAGTTATTTATTAAAAGGTCAATTTATTACATGGTGCAGGCATTCTTATAGTGTTTTGCTGAACTTGCACATAATGGTGGCTCGCTGCAGTGTTTGCCGGCTGATTGTATAAAGGTCTCTACTGCAGCCCATCCCATCAGAATGCAGCAAGATACATTGGACCACCTATTGTGATGTATATGAAGTTTTCTCTCCGATGGAAACCTTCCTCCTGAACAATAAGGAATGTGTTCATGTGTAGATGCGCACATTCAGACACATACACACACACACACACACACACACACACATAGATGGACAACACCCATCCCCACATAAAAATGCAAAGATTGTACGTTCTGAATCTTTCCTTTTCTCTAACCAGAACTATTTTACCACAGAGGTCCCACTACTTAAAAATTCACACAACTAGCAACCTTTTACTCTCTAAACCAACATTACAATTCCGGTGGTGACAACCCAGGTCCTGCCCCGAGTCAACTAGAATGACGCAAGATGTGAGAGAGTAAATGAGAGATGGGGAGAGAAGATTGAGGAGAGCTGAGGGTCTGTCAAGGGTCACAGACACTCAGCCGATGCAAAAACGTATTTTCTTCACACTTACACGATTGGACTGTCTGAACATACCTTCTGGAGCTACAGCTAGCTGCATGTAGCCACTCTGACTAACTCTTGGAACTGCGAACCAAAGCTCACTTCTGCACGAGGTCTTACATGCATAATGTCAGATAAAAAAAATATATTTTTTAGCGTATATTTAAATTCCTTTTTTTTTAACATCACTTGAAAGCTACAGTTCGGAACTCCTAAACAATCTGAGGTGGCACAGAGCTCAAGTTATTCTAGGGACCTTTACAACTGTTCTCTCCATCTCCAGATGATTGCTACAGAGTGGAGGGGAGGACAGGAGGAGAAGGAACAGAGAGAACAGAGCAGAAGTTGGGTAAAGGGGACGTCTTCCTTTCAGTGCCATCAAATATTATGCGCATAATTAATGAAACAAGGCTTTCATTATATTTAATTAAAAACACGCCTCTTATAAACCTGAAAACCAATCTGTAGCTAGCCTGTTTACATTTGTGTGACCTTCTCTTTATTCTAGGAATCAATACACAAAACACTGAGATTAAATAGTAATAATTATCACTAGAACATGAGATTGAGTGCATTGCACAAATAGCATCCCCACTGTGATTCTGCCATAGATTCTTTCATGTATACTCATATCACAGCTTCTCAATGGAAAATAAGTAAAGGGAAAAAGCCCCAAAAGGTTGCATCAAATGTGCTTTAATATCGGCAGCTCATTCTACTGAGATAAAAATAAAGTAACCTTTTGTGTTAATGGTAGAACTATAAACCTGTCACACTGGTATGGTAGAACCATAAACCTGAAGCTTTTTAATATTTGCCAGAATAACCTGAGCGACATTTGCTCCAGCCGGTCTGTAAAGCATTTTGCAGCTCATCTTGATTTCCTGCTAACTCCAGTTTGTTTAGTTCTTCCATATTTATAGCTCCAAAACGAAAAGCTTGTTTTGGGACATGTTTAGAACTTGATGCAGGCCTGCTGTCACACTCATCTTCAGAATCTGTCCCAACAATTTGCATAAAATATTATTTTTTTAGAAGGTATGTCATTGATTCCTTTTCGTAACCAGGTGACACAACCCATGTGCCATCAGAATAAAGAGATATTAAGAGAAATTTCAAATGAAAGCATATTCGGCCTCATCTATGTTGGAAAGTAAAGTGGCATTTGGCAGACGCCCTTATCCAGAGCCACTTATAATCATTAGTTACTGGGACAGTCCCCCTGGAGGGACTGAGGGTTAAGTGTCTTGTTCACATGGTAGAATGGTAGAAAGGACACAATGGTAGAAAGTGGGGGTTTTACCCAGTTACTTTGTGATCATTGGGTTCACAGACAAGTATTTCACCCACTAGGCTAGTTGTCCATCTCTGGGTCAGCCTTGCAGTTACTCTAAAATCTGTTAAAGACTTTCATAATAGCATATGCTCAAGTATTGGAGCAGCTTCTCTTGTCTCCTCTGGCATTGGGACTAGTAACTAGTGATGTGTCAAAAAATCAGTTTCTGGTCATAGAGAAAAAGTTACATCTGTTCTGTGTGAGCTAATTAGCATTATTGTTTAATTAATTTCATTCATATTAACAATAAGCACAAGTAACTAATTAAAAGGTGGTTTTGTTTCCTCATATGCAAAATACAAAATGTGTGCATTAGTCAATGTATATAATGTCTTAATACCGAAATTTCCAAAGGACATTTTGTTGCTTCTGACATATGGGACAAAAATGTATGTACGTACATTAGCTCAAACAAAATATATTATGAATACATGTCCAGTATCAGTAATAAACCAGTGTTTGTAATTAGTGATTTGTCTTTTGTCAACATTTTTTGTCAGCAGCGCTGGTTTAGTCTGTCCGATTCAACCCCACTTGCCTGCTGTGTAACAAAAAGGCCAGCAGAGGGAGACTGCTAACAATTACAGAATACCCACAGGGGTTCTTCATTTAAATCCATTCAGAATGGACATCAACCTCGAAGAATAGAGAGTGCATACCTTAGTCACGTCTCTCTCTATGATTTCTTACCATGTTAACTTGCTCTATAAGCAGAAATGAATGCATGCATATCAGAGCAATGCGGGATTTTCATAAGGAGACGGTGCTGTTCTCTGGCCCACTGGACATTAGTGTGGTCTAATCTGCACTCCTAAAAACTTTCTTCAGGCCATTTTATGAGCATAGTTTGCAAAAGAAAAGATCTTGGATCAGGTCAGGATGAAGGGAAAGAACAACAGAACGTGTTTCTTGATGGAAGAGGTCAAGAGCTTAATGGAGAGCAAGTAAAAAGAGAGAGAAAGAGAGAGAGTAGGGAGGGGGTTTAGCAATGAAAGACAGAATGCTGACTCTAGCCAAGCACAGTCGCTCTCCACTTTGCCTCTTTCTTAATCACTGCATTGATTCCTGAAGCTCAAGGCTTGAAAGAGAGAAAGAGAAAAGGAAAGAGAAGGGGAAAAAAGAAGTGGTGGTAGTGGAGGTGGTCAGAGAGTGGCCAAGCAGTCCTGGACTGCAATTCAACACGCAGTCCCGAAGCGCTATATAGCATACGCTGAAATCCATATTGACATGGTGAGTATTAAACAGCATATGCAACATTTCCAGCGATTAATTTTGACGGTAACATTATTGTAAAAAAAGAACGGTATAAATTACACTCCGAGCAAATAACTCTTACAGCAAACGTTGCAATCAATAAATATTAGTGGTAGTCTAATTAGTTTTAGGAGGATGGCAATTAAATATTAGTGCCCCATATAATTGAATTAAACACCCAATTCACCAACATTAAATAACAGGGGAGGCATATAATCGAACAGTTTCCTCATATGGCACACGCATAATAATATATCCCATTTACTTCCCAAATTATGTTTGAGAAATTATTTTTCTCAGCACTTCTTT
Source organism: Bryconaethiops microstoma (assembly GCA_037577275.1). NCBI lineage: Eukaryota > Metazoa > Chordata > Actinopteri > Characiformes > Alestidae > Bryconaethiops > Bryconaethiops microstoma. Next base: position 13,338,682 of record JBBJLS010000148.1, on the reverse strand, counting down.
ATATCACAAACCATAACACTACATTCTCTTGCCCTGAAAAGATAAGGTGTTTTATGGAGGCACTATATGAAGTGTGTTTGAGGGAACATTGTGGAAGTTTATTAATTGAATGGTCCCTCTGGGCTGAGTAGCAAGGTTGTATATTTGACCTCCTGACCTACTCAATAGAAATCTAAAAGATTATACAACAAAGCCCTCAATTACCCCTCTCACAGGAATTATGGGTGTACAATCAATACTGAAACATCTTAAAAACAAACCCACACATGCGCTCTCTCTCTCGCGTCTCTCTCGCACGTACACACACACACACACACACACACACACACACACACACACACACACACACACACACACACACACACACATACACACACAACTACCATGCTGTGGTGAGAATGATACATAATACCTAGTGGTCCTGTGGAGGTCCTGACCATTGATGAAGGGTGTAAAGGTGGTTAACAAATGATGCAGAGAAGCAAATGGACTACAGTCTGAAAGTACAAAGTGCACCTTTAGGGTAAGTGGAGCTGAGTAAATGGTCAGTGCATGTAGATGAAAAGTAAATGCATAGTTATTAACAAAAAAGCAAGGAACGTTATGCCTTTTGAGATATGGTCTATGAAAGACATTATCTGCCAAACATTATACGGTCAGGTTCTTCTAGGTGTTGGATCATTTTTAGCTGAACTACTATTTTTTCAGTGTCCCTTTTCGAAGAGGAAGACGCTTTTTTCCTTCTTTGCCTCAGCGTCGGAAGAAACCGAATGTTGGTCCCGTTCATTTTGAGTTCTTCCCTCTCCAGATGGGAGCCGAACTAGCAGCAGACATCTGCACAGCACGCTCAACTTGTCATCTCTGGATGCCATCAAAAATCGCTTGCCAAACATGCATCCTTCTCCTCCTGCTGAATATTCAGCGCTTCGAGGCAAAGTTTTCAAAGCTAGGCTCTCAAAATAGCGACTCTAAGCGGAAAAACTGCACGCCCTTGCATCAGGCGCCTCCCTCTGCTCACTCTAATTCAAACAGAGCCCACACGGCGGAGCACGCAGGTCGCCCAAATGTCACATCCAATAACTCTCCAAAGACCCAAAAGACATTGGTGATGACCTGCTGACGGTTCCCTCATGGATGTTTAGGGTTTATGGAAAGATAGAAATCAGACTGTGTCTCTTTCCAAGCATTGTGGCGTACTACAAGTTGGGGGGGGGGCGGAGAAAGGGATGATAGGAACTCAAAGAAGTGAATGGTGGTTAGCTTCAAAGGGCTTAGAGAGGTGTGCAAGAGAGAATTCCCTCAATTAGGCCATAATTAATACAGAAGATCAAAGCGCCCCTTACCTCCCTTATTTCAACACCGTAGCTTAAGCCGAGAAGATCCTATCTCTCTCTCTCTCTCTCTCTCTCTCTCTCTCTCTCTCTCTCTCTCTCTCTCACGACCATGGAATATTCAACAGTTTGAATAATGCTGTATAAATCTGAATTCTAATTACATTTCAAGGCTCGCATACTGCTGTCAAATATTGGTCAAGGGTAAAGGAGGAGGTTGCAGGCCACACCGCTAGAGGTGCATTCTCAAAATAAAGATACCACAAAAGGGATCTTTGGAGCAATCTCGTACACCCGTGTAAAGGGTGTTTCTTCAAAGGTTCCTTAGTAAAGACAATTGTTATACACAGAATCCAACTGTTATCTATAGTTATACTTCTATTCTATATCCGTCACAAATCAAAAAACCACTTGAATTGTTCTTTGCGTAGTCAATTTTTTTTTCTGTGACGGAGAACCTGTTGAACGTGGTCCTTTTATAAGTCTAAAAAGGCGAATGGTAAAAATGGTAAGGAACTATATGAAAAAAGACAGTGTCTATATGACTAAAAATAGTCCAACTGCAATACTGGCAAGGGACTACGTATATATAACCAGAAACAGTGAGAATAAACAAATAGTAAAGGACTAGGTGTGCGTCATAAGAAATGCATGAGATGGAAAGGGGCTAAGTCTATGAACTAGAAATAGCAACAGCATACAAAAAAAACCGGTAAGGGATTTTGCCCATTACAGTAGAAGCAATCTGCGAATACATGAGTTGGTAAATGACTAGGTCTATTGAACTAGAAATAGATAATACATTAAATGGTAAAGAGACACAGCTCAGTGTGTGTAAACAATGTTTTTGTTCCTTTAACCTCTTGTGGGGGTTTCTCAAAACTAAACATACAGCTTCTAATACATGGGAGGTTAATAAACCACTGATATGTCTGTTTGTTTGTTGAACGTTTCCAAGCTCCTTGGACTGATGAACATTTACAGCAGTGGTGGAGAATTTGCAAGTGAAAACATCATCAGTGCCTCGCACGCATTGACCCCGGGATAGGCTCCGGGTACCCTGGTAAGGATTAAGCGGTTACAGAATGAATGAAATATCATCACTATTAGTATTGTTTGCAAGCGTTTCTCACGCTGTAAGCACCCAGTCAGGCAAAACTGTATGGACATGTGTTATCACAGCATGCTACTTATGGGGCAGATGGTGGCCTAGTGGTTAGGGCGTTCACCCTGCGATCAAGAAGTCGTGGGTTCGATTCCCAAGACTGCTAGTGGCACCTCTGAGGTACCCTGAGCAAGGTACCG
>JBBJLS010000148.1:13298631-13335946 GCA_037577275.1 Bryconaethiops microstoma | reverse complement strand
CATTCCCTAACTACAGGGGACAGTCTCCCTGGAGCAACTTGGGGTTAAGGGTCTTGCTCAGGAACCCATTGGTGGTGGTGCTAAAGGTAGGATTCGAACCCATGACCTCTTGGTCTAGAGGCAAGTATCCACCACCACCCTGTAAAGGCTGTAAATGTAAATACTTTTTAACTCAGTGACAGCCTGCAGAAAGGAGAGTGGACAGGAGTTTAGCCACCCCATCTCTTGCAAAACAAAAAGCTACAGAAATGTAGAAGAGAGAAAAAAGTCCCAGACACTTCTGAAGATGAAACGTGACCCTGTGTGAAAGCCAACTGGAAGCTGGCCAAGCTTTTAGTAAATGGCAAAAAGCAAAACGCAAAACAATAGATTGCTGTCTGTTCAGCAAAATGGTTCACTGTTGCCATTAGTCTGTGCTACCATAACAACACAAGTGATCAGTTTAACGGTTTTGTTAATATATAACTCGGCTTATCTAATAATAAAAGCAACTGACAAGTCAAACAGCACACAGATTACGATTCAGTGGCTGCACAAGACAGAACAAAAGAAGTTAACGGATATGAGAGACATCTGGTGTGGACACACCCGTTGGCTTTCTTTTATTCTGTCGAAACGTCCTGTTTTTACATTGTGATTCATGTCTAATTCTGTCTATTTTATATGTGGCATTGAACTATTAGAGTGGTGATCATTTTAAATCATCTGTGAAATTTTTAAGTCACATAATTTTTTCATTTGACATGAGGTGGATGAGCCCTCAGGGCCTACCATGCTACTGATTTCCGAGAACTGTTCAGTTCATAGCATTTTATATAATCTTGCTTGTATCCGAATTCTGTAATACTGTTCCTATTTCTTTATGTTTTGGTTGGAAACAACAGGTGCCCATTACCCAATTTGAAAATACCAAATCAGGTTTCAAGAACTCAACCAATCACATTTTGACTGAAAATAGGTTGCAGAAATTAGCATTATTGTAGAGTTTTCTTCCCTGGACTTTTGATTGTGCTTTGATATTGATATGGATACCGTCTGAAAGACTAGATCATCGGTAACATAATGCCAACATAATATCAAGCGTCACATTTTAATCCTGTAGGGTCGGTATCAGCACACCTAGTTCAATTAATCTGTTAATTGCCAGGTATAGTATACATGTTCGTGAAAGGAACTGGAACTGAGGAGCGATGCTCTATGCTGTACAGCTGGGTCATGCATATTCCTGACTCCTGACTCTTCCATCCAGTCACACACTAATGACAATGAGTCTTTTTTCTTTTAGATATATCTATAATTCCAAAAAATACAAAGTCCTTATTAAACATTCCTAACAATCATTTACTACTGGTGTTTTAAATCGTTTCTAACATGCAGCTCCTGAACCTGCTTTATAAGTCATTGACTAATCAGCTTCCTCATGTTCAGTGGGTCAAAGATTTTCCATAAGGGGGAGCCATTGGCATTCAAATAAACTGGATCTTTGATAGTCCTGGCTCTGCTGATTACACAAAGTAGACATTCACTTGCTTTGACTCATGTGATGACAGTTCAACAAGTTGTGTGATGATGAGTACTGAAAGAGATGCTGGCACTGATAGAGACAGTGATGCAGGAAATCGTAGGTGGCTAGAACAAAAAAATCTGGGGAGAGAGGCTGACATTATGCAGGAAAGTTCAGCTTTTCAATTCATTCATTGCTTGGCTATTTTCCGACAAAAATATGCTCAGACTTACACTATGGGGACAAAAGTATTGGGAGGTTGTGAGGTGATCGTATTTCCTTTGCTCAAAAGGCTGAGCTTTGAACCAAACCTTTTTAATAATGACATCATAGTGAAAGCTACCAGCTTTAGAGAAAAGCAAAAAAACAATCAAATAATCTATATGTAGCTTCTAGATCTCTTCCATAATAAGTTAGCCCACTCTTGTACTGCTTTACATCTCTTATTATTAACAGTATTTTCAAGTGGTTGAATGGCAATAGAACTGGCCAAAGATAAAATAGTGTGACCAGCATAAAACAGTATTTTTGCACCAACAACGCAATTCAAAGTAAAGCATAAAGAAATATGTATGGGTGTCTCGGGCAGCCCTGCATACCAAAGGGCCTTAAAACATACATAACCAGAAAATGATGAAGAAAATGTTTTACTAAGACTCACAACTTGCAAAATAGCATTCCTGCCTCTCAGGTGCATAGCCAGGGACATGCCCAGACTGATCACTGGCCTACCCAATCAGCCAGTCCATTTTATTTTCTTGCCTTCAAATCACTGTGTAGCACTCACAAAACAGGCCTTATTTTTGTAGCAGTCCTGGATATTAACAAATACAGTTAATCCAAATGTGAATTATTCTCAAATCTGAATATTTAACAAAGGAAATGTGAGTTTTGTCTTGCTCATGGGATTATACAAGTGTGAACAATTATTACTCAAATAAATGAAAGACTATAAAAGAAAGGTTATATAGAGTTATATTGGCATTTCAAAAATACTCACTGACCAATATGGCAACCCTTTTTTTTTCAATAACTGCCATCCATGGAGTCTGTCAGTTTCTTGATCTATTGATAATCAACTTTTCAAGCAGCAGCAATCACAGCCTTCCAAATGCTGTTCAAAATGCCCAATTGTCGTCCCTCAGGTGATCGGTTTAACCGTTTCGTTAATATATAACTCGGCTTATCTAATAATAAAGCAACTGACAAGACAACCGGCACACAGATTATGTTTCACTCGCTGCGCAAGACAGAACAAAAGGAGTTAACGGATATGAGAGACATCTGGTGTGGACTCACCCGTTGGCTTTCTTTTATTCTGTCAAAATGTCTTGTTTTTATATTGTGTTTCATGTCTAATTCTGTCTATTTTATATGTGGCATTGAACAGTTAGAGTGGTGATCATTTCAAATCATCTGTGAAAGTTTCACAGTCACATAATTTTTTATTTGACATGAGGTGGATGAGCCCTCAGGGCCTACCACGCTGCTGATTTCATTGCATTTTATATAATCTTGCTTGTATCCGAATTCTGTAATACTGCTCCTATTTCTTTATGTTTTGGTTGGAAACAACAGGTGCCCATTACCCAATTTGAAAATACCAAATCAAGTTTCAAGAACTCAACCAATCACATTTTGACTGACAATAGGCTGCAGAAATTAGCGTTATTGTAGAGTTTTCTTCCCTGGACGTTCAACTGTGCTTTGATTTCGATATGGATCCCGTCTGAAAGACTATCAACCCTTTTTTCAATAGCTGCCATCCATGGAGTCTGCAGCAATCACAGCCTCCCAAATGCTGTTCAAAGTTGTATTGTCTTCCCTCATTGTAAATCTCACGTTTCTGGAGGGCCCACACATTCTCAAAAGGGCTCAAGACAGGTGTGGAAGGGGTGCATGTCATTATCCTATCATCTTTGAGGCCTTTGCTGGCTAGCCAAGCAGTTGAGTACTTGGATGCATGTGATGTATCATTGTCTTACATGAAAATCTTGGCCTTCTTGATTGATGCATTGCTTGAAGAAAGTATCTTCTAGAGGGTGGCTGTAAGTTCTGGAATATGGTGGCACTGGAGGATGATGGGTTCCAGGTAGCTTCATGTTTAATTCTTCCCAAGTCTCCTTTAGTTAATTTGCTTCTTTTCTTCTCCACCCTTGTCTTACAACCCTAGTGAATATTTGTAGTGAAATGTTTGATTGTTAAGCTATTTCAGGAGTGTTGCATCCCTCTAAAAGGGATTTTACCATTTTAGACTTTTCAGTTTCAGTGTCTCTTTTTTGGTAAAGAAGCTGCCAAATAATTGTGCACACCTTGATATATGGTCTTAATCACTTAAGGCCACACCATCCCTCATTACACAAATACAAATCACCTGAGAATGCTTAAATCGAACAAGCATTCAAGTAAATAAAGATTGGAGTTGGAAAATATGCACAGAAATAGTGATGAGGTCAGAATACTCACTTGCCTAATAGAAAATGCTTATTTAGGCTAAAAGTAGTCTAGCAATGACAAAAAATGATCACAAGCTCACTCAAACCACTGAACAGGAAAAATAATTGCTGACATTGTCAAATTCCCAGAATTGCTTGCTGGTGTGAATGGGTTTTCTGTTCCAGGAATAACCTGCTGCAAACAAGGCTGCTTACAGAGGCCTTGCTCCTTGATCTTCCAGTGCTAAATTATACACCAGTTTTATGGCAGTTTTACCATCTCATGAAATAATGTTTATTTATTTTGCATGTAAAGTGCTCCCAGCATATGCAACATATCTTTTTGCACTCTTTTGGTCCTGTCTGCACCTACACTATATGGACAAAAGTATTGGGACACCTCTTAATTATTGAATTGGGAAAGACCCTCTTCTATTCCAGCATGTCCCAGTACAAAAAGCAAGGTCTGTAAAGACATAGTTGGTGTTCGATGTGGAAGAGCATGACTGGCCCACACGGAGCCCTGACCTCAACCCCATCCAACACCTTTGGGATGAACTGGAATGGAGATTGTGAGCCAGGCCTTCTCGTCCAACATCATTGCCTGATCTCTAACTGCTCTACGGTTAGTTTAAAAGTTTCAAATAACATATGTTCCCACCCACATTTTTACTAAATTCGATCATCTATGTCAGTGCAATATCATGTCTGAGATTTTTATGTGCACTCTCATATACGCTATTTTCTATATATGCATTGTAACCTTTATAGCCTAAGTTAAAAACTGTTTATCCATTATCCTACAGCCATGCTACAAAAAAGCTCTTGTACAAAATCAGCTTCATTCCATCGCTAAAGCTCTGAGGTTCATGATCAGCTCATAAGGTGATGAGTAGAAGTATTTGGCTTTTTTTTCCCTCTTTCAAGAAATGATTTAGTTTCACTCTAAAATGTGCAAAATATTAAGGAATAAGTACATAATTCATCCTAACCATGAAATGTGGAAGTGAAATATTTTGAAGAATTTGAATGTAAAAATGAGGAACTAGACAAAGTGATCCAGTGGAAGAAGCTGTAAACCACTAGTCAAGTTGCTCTATGAGTAAATCCCCATGAATATGGGATGTACATAACAAGTTCCAGCAACTCCATGGTCAATGATTCCTAGATGAGAAGACATTACAGGGCATAATGGTGAACCGGAAAGATGAACTAAAAACAGAGGCACTATCAGAAGCAATATCTCATACCCTTCAGCCCATCAGACCAAGCTTCATACAGAATCAATAATGTTCTGCAGCTGGCCAAAACATTCTTTAAAGGCAAACCCAGAAGTGCGATGAAGACTCATGAGAATAGATTCCATAACCATGTGGTTATTAATGTAAACTTTTTTCTTGGATGTGCTTCTTATTTTGAGTAAATTAGATCATCATCTGATATAGCATCTTGTATTAAAGCTCATAGATCCATGCAGAGTCTGGCTTCCACTGCTTGTGTAATGTGGTTAATAATGCTTCCACTTGCCATAAAATAGGTGTGTGGCTGCCTTTAAGGGATGATGTAACTCACGTTGTAGGTCATGGTTAAAATACTGATTATTTTAAGAGATTGTTAATTTTTGTTCACAATTTTATATTTATGTCAGCCTGTACTGTACGTAGAATGTAAAATACCGATGTTAGCCCTATGTAGACTGTACTGTAATAAAAATACAGGGCTTTAAGAAGAACAAAATGAAAAACACAAGAATAATTTCCACAGGTAAAATTCTGGACTGCAACTGCCAGAGATGCATTACAGGGCAGCAGCCTATCAGCAGCAAGGAGAAATGAATAACGTTATCGGATTGGCTATTTCCAAACCTCCCGCCTCTGAGTACAGGGATATTTCACCATCCAAAGACACACTTTCTTTGTGTTCTCTCGACAGTCCCAAAATATGTATACAGTTATATTTCATATGGAAATGTAGGTGAATATTTATGTTAACAAATAGTAAATTATATTTTTCTTAATAATTTAGCACTAACATGCATGAAAAATTATATATTGCCACAAAAAAGCTATCAAGTTTCCACAAACAATTATTAGTAAGGTTCTAAGAAAAAATCAGCAAAATGACTTAAGCCATCAATTCTGAATCATTCCAAGTTCTGAATTAGGAGGGGTTTACTGTATATTTATATAAACACAATGCTTAAATTAATAGTGAATGAGTGTCATCATCATAGAATTCTTTGTACCGACTATTACAAACATTCCCATTAGAAACTCCAGGGATTTTCCAGACAGCTGACACTTTCCCTGAGGACAGTAGTGGACTATTTTATTTCTTTGGTGGTTTGTGCCCAGCACTCTAAATCCTAAAAGCATTTGATATCCTAGTAGAGATATTTTGTTTTCTGGATCAGGAGAAAGTGTGTATACCCCCAGGAACACAGCAACGTGCAGAGTGCAATCCGTGGATAAAAGTAACACACGCCAGATCATACTACTATACAGAAAACATTTTGTTATTTTTATTTATATTGTTCATTTCATTTCAGAGAAACACTGTTCTAATTCTCATACACTCTGCTCAGTCGAGTACTTGATGGAGGTGTTTGCAGTTGTGAACTCCACTCACACTAACAAAAGCCAGTGCCCCCTGTCTCAAAGACAAAACGGAAGTGGTAAGCAAGCAGAGTCCAAGTGTTGAAAACTCATGAAAGCAAAGTTTCGCTTTACACTGTTATTACACTGCAACTGAGCTATTACAATTTTATGTAAGATCTTTACCTGTAAACACCACCACTTTAAACTAGTAATTGCATGATATTTAGAACATGCTCACAGTCTTCCTATCTGTCACAGGACAGGCTTTGCCGTAAGGGATTCAGTAAATTTGAGATGCAAAGTAAACATAATGGATTAAAAGCACCCTTATGAGCCCACAGCACTTTATACACATTATCTTCATTTTAAACACTGCCTCTTTTTCAAAACCATAAAGTTCATTTCCTCAATCTGACTCCACCTGCATCTGCAACCAAAAGCCTATGAAATTATTTTTCCCCAGAGGTCCAATTATTATGGTTTTGTTCTCCAAAAACAGTACTTCATTTATCTCTCAGAAATAAACAATCTGTTTTTGTTACTGTACCTTTAAAAGAGATATATATAAATAAGCTCTGTTCTAAATTAAGCACTGCTCTGTATTAAGCTACACTTAAAAAAAAAACAGACCCTTCTGGAACACTACTTTGTCATTTTGATGAGATGGACCTAAAGTGCTGTAGGCTGAATTGGCAAATACATCACAAAAGTGGGCTGTATTTCCAGGTAAATTTGCATTGAATAGCAAATTGCAATGGATTGTAATTGGTTAGTGGTACGTTTTGTATCAAGCTCTTGCGTTAAAAATTTAAATGGTTTTCCACTATATGGGCCATTTAAGGACTGGCTCTATCTGTCTCTACCTGGGCAGATTCTATTTAAAGCACTATTTAAATGCCAACAGGTTGTTTGGGAGACAAGCCGGGAAAAAGCTATTTCCGTCGTACAATCACAAACGTAAATGTGTGGAGTTTGCTAAACACTACTGGTAACCATGTGTTTTGAACAGATGAGACTAAGCTTTTTGACAACATCCACTCCAGGTGGGTCTGGTGTGTCTGTTAAGTATGATGGAGGATCTGTGATGCTGTAGGTCTATTTCTATTCCAGTGACTCTAAGAACCTTGGTAGAGTACATGGCATCATGAACTCTTTGAAATACAAGGACATTTTAAATAACAGTCTGGTCATCTCTGCCTGAAAATTGAAAATGGGTCATCATTGGGTCTTTCAGCAGGATAACAATCCAAAACATACGGCCAAATCACCACAGAAAAAGTTCACCAGACACAAAATCAACATTCTTCTGTGCTCATTTCAGTCCCCAGAGCTGTTTTTAAAGTGTTCCTTTAATTTTTTGAGTGCTGTATATACAGCAACAAAGTATTGGGATACACCTCACCGAATGACTGTGCCCCAGTGCACAAAGCAGGGATCATAAAGACATGGTTGGACGAGTTCAATGTATGGATCACACATAACATTAAAACCTCTCCATGGCCTCCATGGATCCAACTACTTTGTCTAGCACATAACAAAGCTGCTCAATCAGAGCTGAATTGCTCAAAGTAGTTTGATCCATACAGGCCCACCTCGCAGCTTACAGCATTTACATAAACTGCTACTGCAGATACCACAGCACACCTTCAGAGCTGTTTTGGCAGCATGAGGGTGTTGGTTGATTAGGAGTAACTGACAAATTACACACCATTTGTCTACAGTGAATAAATGCTCTATGAATATTGTCTTTACATTTCACACCATGAAAAATATCTCCATGCAAGGCAAAAAGGTTTTGCACTCTGCAGTGTTGAAGTGATGTCTGTTGTGGTAAGCTTTAAATAGGTCAGCACATATGATGGTCTACACACCGCAAAGTGAATGCAGCTTGCCTTGCTGAACATTTCTGTTTGAGCACATGAATGTCAAACTGGGTTTTGAGCTTCTAGCTCCCACATACCTTTTTCCTTTTGGGCTCCATTTTGTAGGCACATACCAGCGTGGCTTCCAGACCACATCAATCATTTACATGAAGAAGACATGTATGGGAAGTAAGAGGCGGACTTTCAGGTCAGAGGCAGAAATGTACTTTTCTTACTCACTATCTTGGTATGCTGTAAATGAGTGGTTTTCAGTTCACGCACTTATCACCCACTTTCATGTTCTTGTTCTTTATCACACTAGATACAACTCATCAGATAATTACCAATGTATGGTTTATCACTGCCTCTCTTTTCTAGATGGTGAAAGTAACACTAATACTGGTATTTAGTCCTACATGCAGCCTACAGAATAAAACATTATACTGCCATCATTTTTAAAATTCCCTTTATTACAGAGCTTTACTCGGAGGCCTTCATTAAGCAATGATAAAATTATTAAAATGGCAAGATTTTCTTTCAGAGTCCGCTCCTTAATGTCTTCATACCCATCTCATCCCAGTTCCATTCTAGCCCTGCCCCCTTGTTTAGTCTGACATGTTTTTTAGTTATTTGTGTTAATTCTTTAGTTAATTCTAATCGCCCAAGTGTATGCTTTCTCATTTTGCCTGGATCCCATATTAAATTATAGGTCTTTGACAAAAAACTTAATATCACTAAATTTTTTGTAGATATTGGATGTTTTTATGGTATTTAGCAGACACTTTTATCCAAAGTGACTTCCATTCCCTAACTACAGTCTCCCTGGAGCAACTTGGGATTAAGGGTCTTGCTCAGGAACGCAGTGGTCGTCTGCTTTAGGTAGGATATGAACCCATGACCTCTTGGACCAGAGGCAAGTTTCCTATCTACTAGGCCACAACCACCCAACACTTCGCTTTAGGCATGATGGTAAATATGATGTGTAACCATATCTATAATGCAATGAAGTTCACTAATATTCTGTTACCCAATTCACCACTGAAGTTACACTATGAAGTCAAGGGCAAGAATAGGACACTTTTTCCCTCTTTGTAGGAAAAACAGCCTCTACACTTTTGTGAAGGATTTACACTGGATGGTGAAAGGAAAACACCCCGCCAACTTATCCCAAAGGTGTAGGGTGATGTGCATTAGTCTATTACTCCAGTGCTTTTCAATGCAGCCATATTTCTGCTTTGTCCACCCTATGCCTAATCCCCCTTTCAAAAAATGGCTAAACTGGCATTTCTATCATTTACTCTCGTCTACATAAAGTGGCAAAGTTAACCCTGACCAGCTTATGTAAATTGATGTAAATCTAACAACAGTGACTCTTTGGTCTGAGCATTTCTTTGTAGCTAGAAGCTAGAACTTGAAGCACACTCCTCCTTTGGGGTGGGCCAGATGTCCGTATATCTCTGGTAAATATCAGTGATTGCATGTAACAGACCACCTGCAGGAACATGAAATGCACACATTTATGCAAGGTTGTATTTCAACTGCACGTACAACTGCAAGACTGACTCTTTACAACTAATATCAACTCCAAGTCAAATATTTGTTGTTGAACTTGTTAGCTAATAATGACCTGCTGCATTCTTTTTTTAATTCTTGTCTTCGTTAAAAGTAAGTCATAACCTTGTACTTGCACACACATACGCACACACATATACTGCCCAGATAAATAGATTTACATGCAGTTTTCTCAGCAGCATTTTCTCAAACTTTCTCAAAATGTTTTTTCTCCTTTAATGATTGTGTGTTCCAGATGTGAGAGAAGCTATAAGGGATGAAGTGGAGACAGTAGAAGTTACAAAGGGAGTGAATGTCACTCTGAGGACTGAACTGATTGGAGTAAAGAGTGATGATATAATAACGTGGGCATTTGGAACTACAGGAACTTGTATAGCACAGCTAGTTAACAGAGATGTTTTCACTCATTATGATGAGAAATTTACAAACAAACTGCTGCTGGACACACAGACTGGATCTCTGACCATAAGCAACATAACCCTCAAACACACTGGACATTGTAAAGTACAGATCAGCAGTAAAGAGATCTCAGCAAAACATTTCAATGTCACTGTTTATGGCAAGGAAAACAATTATTTTGGCATTACCTCAAAGAACAAAAACTTTTTTCCTGAAAAATGTACATCGCAGTTATTCACACTTCAAATTCACCCATTTATCTGTGCATTCTCTGGCAAGATAACACAGCTGACTTTGGGTGAGATTAGCAAGCAATCTAAGACCATTATCTACGAATTACTGCCAATAGCAAATACAAAAATGAGTAGGAATACAGTCCTGATTTGAAATGAGTCAAATGTACCACATGAATGAAACACAATTTATTATTAAAAGAAATCATATTTGGAACCAATGTACACATTCCTGTCAAGTTAATATAAATCTGGCTAGTATGTGGCTTACAATGGTATTTAGTCACTTAAAGTTTTACTGTTTTGTAAAAAAAAAAGATTTAACATTTAGATTTAGATTTAACATTTAAATTTAACATTTAACATTTAGATTTAGCATTTAACATTTAGATGTAATATTTAATATTTAGATTTAACATTTAACATTTAGATTTAACATTTAGATTTAGATTTAACATTTAACATTTAGATTTAGATTTAACATTTAGATTTAGATTTAACATTTAGATTTAAATGTGACATTTAAATTTAACATTTAGATTTAGATTTAACATTTATACAGCAAATAAAAATTGACAAAATTTAACACTGTTTTTTGAACATATTTATCTCTAAATGTGAGAAAATTGTGCTCAATGGTGAAAATTTGACACCTCTTAAATTGTTAAACTGATTTTACAAACGGCACCCCATAGTTGAAGCACCTTTTCTCACTTAGCGTCCTTGATTTTGACTTATCTGGGATCAGTTTGGAGGGACGGTTTGATCAGTGACGCTTCAGACACAATATAGTAAAGCAGAGAAGAAACCATTCAGCTAAACCCATTCCATGCCTTCCAAGCTTATAATTAATTACAATTCCTATTAAATGTGTTAAATTTGCCAATTTTACACTTATATTGACAAAAGTATTGGGACTCACCTGTTTTTCAGGGTTTTGACCTGAGTCCCTTACTTCTGGGGAAGGGCAATGTTAATGCATCAGCGTGCCAAAACGTTTTGAACAACGCCATACTTCCACCTTCGTGGACACAGTTTGCGGAATAATCTTTTCTATTCCAGAATGACTGTATCCCAGTGCACAAAGCAGGGGCGTCACTAGACCCCTTTCACTGGGGCACATGCCCCAGTATTTATGTGCGGTGACCCAGTGAAATCTCACGTTCAAGCTTTCAACAACTAAACAATTAATTTGGGTTTAATTGACAATATCCACAAAAGAGTGGATGTTTTCCAACGTGTTGCAGCGTAGCTTTCGCCACAAACAGGAGCAAAATTATTTGCATACACAAGTATGCCATTTCTGCCATAAAACATGGTGAGAATGTTCATATATCTTCATACGTGATTTAATAAATCTGTACAGTTTCACCTTTACCTGTAGTTGTTACAGCAGGATTTTGGCAGTGGCAATAACAATGAGCTAAGAAAGGGAAGCTGGTATAGCACATATTACAGCTTAGTTCATATGCGAAAAACAATGTGGGGAATGGAGGGTGTGTGGCATGTGCCCAGGAGAGCTTTATGTCGAGCAACACCCATGGCAAAAAGCAAACTCCATAAAGACATGGCTGGATGAGTTCCGTGCCGAAGAACTTGACTGGCCCGCACAGAGCCCTGACGTCAACCTCATCCAACACCTTTGGGATGAACTGGAACTGAGATTGTGACAGTCCTCCTCGTCCAAGATTAGTGACTGACCTCATAAATACTGTACGGTACAAATTACTACATAAACACTCCAAAATCTAATGGAAAGCCTTCTGAGATGAATGGAAGTTGCCATAGCTGCACAAGGGGGACCAGCGTATTAAAATGTATGTGTTTGAATACTATACCATTAAAATCCCTGTTGGTGCAATGGTCAGGCGTCCCAATACTATTGTCCACGTCGTGTGTGTTTTTGTTTGTTCTGGTTGTACTGTTCGCGCCGGAGCGCTAGGTGACAGAAGTGTGCTGTTTTGAAGACTTTTCCTTTCGCTCATGCGCTTCAACACACTTGGCGCCAGAAGCTCTGTGCGTACACACACAGTCTCACACACACACATAGACACACTCGGAGAGGGAGAACAGACCGCAGCCAAGCAGTGCCGACGCAAGCAAGCAAGCGGAGACATAACAGGCCCAACGGCTGTGCAGAGATTCTGCAAATAACAGTCGTTGTTTTTGCTCTCTGAAGAGCAAACAAAACAGGTCAGGGAAATTTGGTACAGTCATTTTTATTTTCGTTTCAGATCTGGGATTATGGATGTTATCCTTTCCATCCATGGTTTGAGGGTAAATTGTGCAGAGTCTGGCTAAGACGGCTAACTAGCGTGCTATTAAAGTTATTTTGTCACACTTTAGCTTTATCCTGCTCCTTTCTTAACACAGATAAGCTCGTATTTATTATTTGCGCCTCCATTAACTATCGAATGCTTATGTACGGGTGTTTTGATAGTTTGTGTCGTGCCAGTGGGTTAAAAAGCTATGAGCACGTCACTAAGCTTTCTGTGGTAGCAATGGCGGTCCTGCTCTGTTAGCCTAGCTGCCTGTAGCCATGTTGGCTCGCCCAGCTAAAGAAGCTGCTAGAAGAAATTTCGTCGTTAGCTAGCATTGTCCTCGCCTCTCCCGGAGCCTGTATGGCCTCTAATGTTACCTGCCATCGATAATAACCGATTTTGTTCGTTTTTAAAGGTATTTTGACACCACAAATGCCTCGTGTTGTGGGTTATGTAAGATGGGGGACGCCTTTTCCCGGGCTTTTCGCGAGGCGTTCGATCTCTCGTGGTTAGCCATTTTGATAGCCAGCCATTTTAAGCCTCGGCTGTTTTCTGTTTATTTGCTCGAAAAAATGACATATGGAACGTTTTTTCGTCACTGGAGTGGTTTTGCTTCGCCACGACGCCCCTGGGAGTCCGTGGAGCTCGCTGTTATTGTAATTGCTCCACGGTGGAGCTGCGTGTTGAAGACCAGATGCGTGGCTACATGCCTTAGAAGGGCGGAAGCTAGCGGCGGCCATTTTAGAGCTAGTTAGCTCTCCAACCTCAGACGGACAAGATGCCCCCCCTTGCTAAAGGAGGACTAATTCAGCCAGCAGGCTCACTCACATCCTCCTGACTGGGCATCTGGGACCCAATATCACACTGATAAGCAGTTACTATTTACGATATTAAACTTAAAATCTCGTCTTAATGTAGAATATGCACTGAGAACTAGCCCAATTGCTAGTTAGCCAGCTAGTTAGCTGATATTGCATGCTTCATGAAGCTAACTAGCAAGCTATATAGCCAGCTAACTTAGCCCACCTCGGTATCCCTGTGTTTACACTCAGTGTGGAGTTAGATGTTGCAGGCTGGAAAGTATTTTCCTTCAAAAGGCTGTAGATCCACAGCAGTCAAAACTTGTACTCTACAGACTTATGATGTAGATCACAGTTTAATGACTGTGTGTAAAGTGCAGACTTTGTATTCTCAGGTATACCTAGCCAGCATAGTTAGCCCCAATAATAACTGTCCATAGGCTAACATTAGCCGGATTTTAGCAATACAGAAAACTGCTAACTAGCTTAATGGTAATAGCCGAATAGCCCTGTTTGTTCTTACTGTTATGCCAGGTGATATTCCTGCTTTATGATTTTTAGAATTTTTATCTCCCCAGGCACTGATAGATTTGCTTTATTGACACCTGCTCTGTTGTCTGTCAGCAGCACCCGTTAACACTTAGAACAGTGTTTTGTTTATCCGTGTTCACTTAGCACACCAAAAATTCAGGTGTTAGCCTTATGGTCAAGCCTTTTGCCTGTTCTGTTGTCTGTCAGCACCGCTTAACACTAGGACAGTGTTTTGTAAACTGCTGTTTTGCAAGTAAAGGTCCAATTAGCTGTACTCTAAGTAGACCTTGCCAAGTTTAATTCAGAATAAAGGTGAAGTCTACTTAGTTTAATTTGTAGGAGCCCACCTGTTTACTGTAATTTGTGTATAGTAATCAACGTGTTTGTTGTTGTTGTCTTTGTACAGACAATTTCTAAGTAAAAGTATTGTCTTGTCTTCAACAGGCAGGAGACCGCCTGCTCGGGCTGATCAGGCCTCACTCTTCTTTTATTTTGGGGTAGCGGTGCTCTCAGAGCACGGCTAATTTTCACTAAAATTTAAAAACGGAAGTCGTCAGGCTGGAGTGCGTCCTGATGGCTGAGTCAGAGACTGAGTGTGACACGCCGGGCCTCGACACACTAGGGTCTGAGTGTGTCATAGCACACACGCAAGTCGGGGACTTGCACTATGCAGCAGAGACCGAAATAATGACTCAAGAGGACAAAAGGCTTGACCTAGAAGCCATTCATGGAGATCTGGGAGCTGTGACCTGTGTTGATGCAGTGACGGAAACGGATCATGACTACATAAAATCTGAGGTGCATCATGACCCACATTACTTTGGAGCAGACATGAAGGGCAATGAGGCACTGCTTGGTGAGGTGCTCTTGAAGGCAGAGATGGGTGGAGCTGGTGTAGAGCATGTGGTGAAGGTTGAATCAGACCACGGAGGAGAGCTAACTGTGGAGTCAGAAAACGGTGTTATCATTCACGAAGCCCATGGTCTGCAGTGTAATGAGTGTGGGGAAATATTTGGCAGCATGAATGATCTGCACCAACACTTTGAAATCCATAAAGGGACCAACCCATACATTTGTATTCATTGTGGTGAGAGTTTTGCTATAGAGGCAAGTCTGAGAGGGCATATGAAGATCCACATGAAGGAGAAGATCTATGTCCCCACTGGTGTGGATTTGGTGGGAAAAGGTGTTATTGATGCATTTAACCTGAAACCCCACCAGATGATGCATTCCCCTGAAAAGCCACACAGGTGCTCTGAATGTGGCAAGAGTTTTGCTGCAGCCATCACACTGAGAGAGCACATGAAAATGCATTCTGATGACAAGCCCTACAAGTGTACCCAGTGCAGGAAGAGTTTTGTCCGCAGACGCCATCTAAAGAAGCATCAGGAGCTGCATGCTCGTGAGAAACCATTTAACTGCCCCCAGTGTGGTAAAGGCTTCGCTACGTCTTCTAATTTGAAACAGCATCAGAAGACCCATGCTGGTGACAAACCACATAGATGCTCTCAGTGTGGCAAATGTTTTGCAGCAGCAGCCACTTTGAGAGAACATCAGCGAATTCACTCTGGTGAGAAACCCTACAAGTGTAACCAGTGCCGGAAGAGCTTTGTGAGAAAACGCCACCTGAAGAAGCACCAGCTTGTCCACCAGGGTGGTAAACCCTACCGATGCTCTCAGTGTGACAAAGGTTTCAACCACTCTTCCTCCCTGTCAAGGCATCATAAAGTTCATCTAGAGGCTAAGATGTATCCTCCCCCTGACAAGGAGTTCCCATTTGACACCACTATGAAGAGAGGAATGCACACGGGTGAAAAGCCATACAGCTGCAACCACTGTGAGAAAAGCTTCAATCACTCCTCATCACTATCTAGACACCAGAGAACTCATTCTGATGGCAAAACATACAATTGTGCCCACTGTGGCAAGAGGTTTAATCATTCCTCTTCTCTCGCAAGGCACCAACGTGTTCATTTGGATGAGAAGTCGTCCTATAGTGCTATTCCATCAGGAAAGGGATTCCCCCATACTACCATCTTGAAACAGAGAATTTTGCAGAGTGAGAAACCCTACAGGTGTTCTCAGTGTGGAAAAGGGTTCAATCATTCTTCCTCCCTGTCTAGGCATCATAGAAGTCATATTGCTCAGTGAGCTTGCTGTTGTATATTGGAGGAATTTTACAATCTATCCCAACATAGATTCAGGCCAGCTTTAAACAGTGGGTGAGTCTGTCTTCAGAAAAGATGTAAACAAAACTTAAAATTTGATCTGGGCCTTTACAAGGATCTTGATACTACACAAAGTTTAGAGCTGATACTGATCTGCCTAATGTGCATACAGAACTTTGTTTTTAATTCGACTCCTGTATGATAATGTAGACAAACTTGTAGCAATTGTCTGCTTAGTGAATTGGGCCAGTTATGCCCATAGCATCATCCGTGGAGTGGATTAGCACGGATAGTTTTCAAAACTGTCGAGAGCATCCTAAGATGTACCTTTTGTGTTATGGGCTTTAGGTATAATTGGTGACCAAGTAAAGCAGATTTTGACTCACCTAGTCACTCCCCGGTCCTTGTATCTTTACCTACCCTGTCTTTATGGGCTGTTCAGAAGCTGATTTAATTTGTAAATATATATTTTTTTTTTACATGTGTGTAGATAAGTAGTGTGCAGTTATTCTACCTATTGAGCTCCCCTTCCTTGTTTTGGGTTTTCTTTTCTTTTCTCCCCCCCCCTTCTAATGTATGGTCCAGTCAGTCTTAACCATCTGTGATGTAAAAAAAAATGGGATGGTGCTTGAGTGGGTTCCTCTAGCTCCATAAACACAGCTGGCCAAAGGCAAGTCTGGTAAAACTGGTAACTTTCACTGTTAACTTCAAAATCTGTTAGTTTGACTAAAATGTGATTTATGGACCGATTTGAGCACACCTAATTTGGCAGATCATAAATCACTGTATACTACAAATTTTGCGGAATTTGACTTTAATGTTCCTCAAACATTGCTTTACTGGTTTCCTTTGGTACTCCACCACATCAATAATGGGTAAACTGTGCATATTTGTGTACGAGCCTATTCCTTGCCATTGCTATAGAATGACTTCAATCATCCATATATATAGCCTGTAGTTAACTTATATTCTGGACACATGCAGCAAAGTATCAAAATTTAGTGTAATAGATTGTGTATACTTATCAATACAAATAAAAAAAAATATATAGCTTGCTCTTGATTCAGTTTTTCAAAATTCCATGAATATACGCTTTCTACTTACAGTTCTGTGTATGGAAAAACTTTTACAAACTGATGTATTTTTTTAATATGGTTTGGGTAATCTGAAAGGGAAACGAAAGGAATACTGTTTTTATGGGAGTGAACGTTATTGAATTTTTCCTTTTTTTCCATTTGAATAACAATTGTGCTTCATCTCATAGCATAGGCTTATTCATTGTGTTAGATAGGTGCCTTATTGCATGCTGTGTAGAAATGTATGTTGAGCTGTAATAGAAAAAGAGTTTTGGCTCTGCCTCCCTTTTGTTCCTTTGCATACTAACCAACATATTTTACTTTGACTTCAGGTAATTTGTTTTGCTTCTCTGTATATGAATATATGTTTACACTGTTACTGCTGTCTTTTAATTTCCCTGTCAGCTGGCCTCATTGTAGAATAACTAGAGGTTTAAAATGAGAAGTTAAAATGCAATTGATTCATATTTTGGTCACCCTCTTTTAAGTGGTCAGATCTTGTTCCATGTCTCTTCCCCATCTTTGAGTGGCACACATGGATAAATAAAAGTTCTTGACTATCTATTACTTGTTTCTTGGCTGGGGTAAATTAGAAGCTCATTTTCATTTACAATGTGAGTTCTTGGTGGTGTCAGGCATGTTTAGAAATGTTTTCTGGACTCATTCACAAAGTTCTCCAAAGAAGCACTGCTGATACAGTATTGGATTTTCTGTTTAGCTTACTGACAAGAACATCAGCACTCGTTTTCTGAAATGTTTTGTGAATCTTGGCTGTAGTTGGAAACTGATTAGGATTTTTATTTTTTTTTGTCAAATGGTTTAGCTGGGTCAGTTATCTGATCAGCTCTGCCACGAGAACAAAACTTGGTTCTCAGACATGCACCCCTGATTTCACCCATGTTGCTTTATGATACCCTCAGTTTTTAATTGAGCTAATTTGTTTTGGTAATGCTTTTTATGCTGACTGTCAATATAGGCACACAATGTGAAGCCATATCCTGGTGGTTGACCCTGAGGTACCCTTGATAAAGGTACAATCACCACATTGGCACTGTGTTCTTGACTGCCTGCTGCTTCACTTGGTGCATGGGTTAAATGCGGAGGACTATTTTGTGTGGTTCACACTGTGTTGTGCTGGGGTGTGTTCATGTATGACAAATGAACACTACACATGGACTAGACTAGTTCTCAGTCCTGAAGTAAGTTAAAGTGGGCCCCTTATAGTCACGTGAACACACCACAGTAAACAATGAAATTCTGTGTGTTTAACCCATTCACCTTGCTTAAGGGTATACCAATGGTGCCACCAGCAGTCCTGGGATTCAGACCCACAACCTGATCACGGGTGCAGATCCCTAGCCACCAGCTGTATCACTGCTTTGCACTTTTTTTTTTAAAGCGATTTTCCTTCCCTCAGCTCACCTCCGTGCAGCTACTAAGGAGCAGGATAGTGGCACTCCAGCACCACCACCACCACTAAGAAGCATTAGGTAAAACAAAACTTGGACTTCAATTTTCCAGGTGTCAGGCACAGGCTTCCCCGCTGATGATCTGTGCCGCCTGTGGGTGGCGCTGTTGGAGCTGTATGAAGACTACTGTTTACAACCCGCAACACTTTATTAAAATCTATGTATTTAAAGTCTTTGGTGTAATGGTCAGGTGTCCCAATACTTTTGTCCATATAGTGTACTTCAGGTTTGGATCTGTGAAAGTCACGGTGAGAACCACGGATAGAGAAGAATAACACCGCCCACCTGTAAAGAGAGTGGTCTTTGGAAGGTCAGTAATTAACAAGGTCTACACGGTCGTCACATTATTTATTCTCACGTTCTAAAACTAACCCGAAAGAAAATATTAAATTACGTCGTTGTGGGAGTATCAGGCTTGCTGATTTTGTCTTGGCATGCATAAAACTTTAACGCTACGTCGGCACTTTTCTGTTGAGACCATCAGCAAAACACATCGTCAGTAACTTAATACTAGGCTTATGAAGAACTAGCCTTGAAAAGTCCCATAAAGTCACACTCCGTGGAAATACCGTCAACGCCACATCACATGAGGCGGCCAGTTTCACCAAAACAAAACTCGAGAGACTGGGCCAGTTGACGGTACAACATACACTAAATTGACAAAAGTACTGGGACGCCTGACCGTTACACCAACGGAGTTCAATGACACTGCATTCAAATACGTAGACTTTCATATGAAGTAGGTCCCCCCCTTTGCAGCTGTAACAGCTTCCACTCTAGAGCATTTCTGAGGTCAGGCACTGATGATGTACGAGAAGGCCTGGGTCCAGTTCATTCCAAAGGTGCTGGATGGGGTTGAGGGGTCTGTACGGGCCAGTCAAGTTCTTCCACACCGAACTCATCCACATGTCTTTATGAGAGCTTGCTTTGTGCACTGGGGCACAGTCATGCCGTTATAGAAAAGGACCTTCTCCAAACTGTCTACAAGTACTGAAGCATGGCGTTGTCCAAAATGTCTTGGTCTGCTTGATTTTATACACCCGTGTGTATGAATAGACCAATGATAAATCACCTGAATTCAACAGTTAAGTGTGTCCCAGTACTTTTGCCTATATAGTGTATGTAATATAAGCTAATTAGGGTCATTAATGTTAACTGAAAGGTTGGTGATTCGAGCCCAACCTGGGACGGATGATCTTTTTTGGGGCAGCTGGTGGCCTAGTGGTTTGGGAGTTGCCTCTGCGATCAGACGGTCCTAAGTTTGAATCCCAGGACTGCTCGTGGCGCCACTGAGGCACCCTTGGGCAAGCTACCATTCCCACACACTGTTCCCTGGGCGCCCCCTGTTGGTGGCTGACCACAGCTTCACTTGGTGAATGGGTTAGAGTAAGAATTTCACATTATTCACACTGCTGTGCTGTGTTTACACATAACTTTAAGGGACCACTTCACTTTTTTTTAAATAACGCTACTTTAAGAGACTTACTTTTAGTCATGCAGTCAAAACCTTTTTCCCTCTCTCTACATCTCCTAAAATAGAACATAAAACATTGAAGTTGTAAGTTGTTGAACGTATTGCAGTTTTGTATTGTGGATGCACTTTGTGGATGTCCCCCTTGCATTATTTTTGATTGTGTTAACTCTTGGATGAATTTGTTCCATGCTAAAATCGACTGTATATCCACCTCTTGAAGTGGGGCATCACATCTTTGTTTTCTTATTCGTGTCCCCATAATGTGTTTGGCTCTGGTAATGACCAGCTGGGCAGACTAGATTTCATTCCGATACCTAAGGGCCGTCAGGGTGCCATCTAGCTTGTAGAGGTTCTGTTGAGGTCTGTCTAGGGATTTGCCTCCCCAGACCATCACTGACCCGCCACTCAGGGTGAAGCTGCTCTTATCTGTGAAAAGCACAGGGGGCGCCAGTGGCAGACCTGCCAATTCTGGTGTTCTATGGCAATTGCCAGTCGAGCGCTACGGTGACGAGCAGTGAGTACAGGGCCCACTAGATGACGTCGGTCCCTCAGGCCACCCTAATGAAGTCTGTTTCTGATTGTTTGGTCAGAGACATTCACACCAGTAGCCTGCAGGAGGTCTTTTTGTAGGGCTCTGGCAGTTCTCATCCCGTTCCTGCTCGCACAAAGGAGCAGACACCTGTCCTGCTGATGGGTTAAGGACCTTCTATGGCCCTGTCCAGCTCTCCTAGAGTAACTGCCTGTCTCCTGGAATCTCCTCCATGCTGGGAGACACAGGAAACCTTCTGGCAATGGCACATGGTGATGTGCCATCTTGGAGGAGTTGGACTAACTGTGCAAAACTAGTGGGTGTCGTCTCATTGCTGCCCCTTTAGTGCACCTGGTGTTAGTGAAATCAGCTGAAACTGATTAACCACCCCTTCTGCTACTTCACTGACCAGCTCACTATCCCAGTAGTTCAACTGACTTGATGCTATACTTTGATTAAAAAGTGTTCCTTTCATTTTTTTGAGCAGTGTACGTAGAAGAGACAAAACATAGTGCCACAATGTCACAATGTATTAATAAGCATCCACACTGAAAAAAATGTTTATCTCTTAATTCTGAACAAACTTTCAGACTTATACCTACAAGCTAGAGTAATTTTTATTCATTAGAATACATATAGTTTTCAGTACTTTGCCCTAACAAAATAAGCAGGGCCACAACTTTTTCACAAAAATATCTAGTCATGAGATCTTTTGTTGTGGTAAACTTGCTTGTGTGGACATAAAGTGTTGTCTAATAGCAGTGATGTAATGTTTTTAAGACCTTTTTTAAAACAGATATATCTTTGCCTGGTTGTTGATTTGGATCTGTTTACAGTTTTGAGATGCTTTTACAATTTGTTGTGTGAAGTTGTGTTTAAGTGATGTAGGCTGTAGCTGATATATAAAATTCATATAAAGGTCATATGATGAGAGTGTTAATGAACTGGTATGTTGGTGGACAATGGATCTAGTACACTCTCTAGCCAGGTCTGTAGCTGCTTTTAATTTCTGTTCTAAAATGAGGAATGAGTTCCCTGTAGCTGTGTCTAGCTGCAAGATTGTGAACCAGAATCACAAATTGAGCTGTATATTTCAGCCCCCATGTATTTTGAAGTTAGGCAGAAAATAACCTTCTACTATGTGATATCAACATCTGCTTTTAACCAAGTTACTGCTAGCTAAGTTACACACCTGAACAAACACCATCAAAGAGAAAAAACAAATCAGAGGTTAATACACAAGTAAGGAAAAACAGTTAAGAGGGTAAGTGCCTGAGGGATTTTTTAAAAATATATAGGAAATGATGTATAAGAGATTAGCGAAAGGACTGGTTAGTCACCAAGATGCTCCTTAAAGAGGTGGGTCTTCACACGACACTTGACTCCTCAGATCTGATTGCAAGAGGGAGTTCATTCCACCACTGGGGGGCCAAGACTGAAAAGAGTCTTGATGCATGTCTTCCTCTTCTTTTGAACAACTAAGGTTCAAGACGAGCGGTGCTTAAAGCTCTGAGAGGACGAGAAGTGACACGCTGCTTGATCAGTGCAGACAAATAAGGAGGTGCAAGTCCATTCTTGGCCTTGGAGGCAAGTGTTAAGGTTTTGAATTTAATGCGAGCGGCCACAGGGAGCCAGTAAAGGTTCTGTAGTAGAGGCGTGGTTTGCGAGAATTTAGGAACATTGGAGACTAACCTCGCAGCTGAATCAGCTGAAGTGTCTCTTTACCTTCAGTGGCAGTCCAGCCAGTAGGGAGTTGCAGTAGTCCCGTTTAGAGATGACCAGAGACTGGACGAGTAACTGTGGCTTCAGTGGTGAGAAAGGGTCGGATTCTTCTGATGTTGTACAGAAGGTATCTGCATCTCCTGGAGAGGTGGCCTTCTCTGAGGGGACGATAACACAGTTCTCAAAAGAAACGGTGAGGTCATGGCTTGGTGATGGACTCCCTTTGATGAAAAGCAGCTCAGTCTTGCTGGGGTTCAGCTTGAGGTGGTGGGCCGCCATCCAAGAGATGTCAGCCAGGCAGTCTGAGATGCGGGTCGAGACCTGGACGTCACTGGAGGGGGCGCATTTTAGTGCTAAATTATTAAGAAAAATATAATTTACTTATTTTGTATCATAAATATTAACGTAAATACAGCTACATTTCCATATAAAATATAACTGTATTAGTACTGTCGAGAGAACACAAAGAGCGTCTTAAGATGAAATATCGCTGTACTCAGAGGCAGGAGGTTTGAAAGTAGCCAATTCAACTGCGTTATTTATTTCTCCTTGCTGCTGATTGGCTGTTGCCCTGTGACGCATCTCTGGCAGCTACAGTCCAGAATTTACCTCGTGGAGCGACTCGAGCGTTCTTGTGTTTTTCGCTTTTTTCTTCTTAAAGGCCTAAATAAATGAAATTAATTTATTACTGTATTTACCCTGCTCATACCAAAGAAAATGATAGCGCATACCTTAGAAAACGCGTGTGCATGAATTACAGTACAATCTATACAGGGGTAACATTGTTTTTTGTTTTTTTTTTTACATTTTAATACTGTGGGAGACAGCAGTTCAGTGTACAGTTCAGTGTACACTGTTCAGTACAGATACGGGTTTACCTTTACATTTTTTAAAAAGTGTAATGTATTAAGCTGAGTTTAAAATAAAATTAAAGTGTTTTGGGAGCATATTTGGGGGTATATTTAGGGTTTACACTGTAAAAATAGGCCTTTTTTGTCGTTTTTAACCACATCAGAAATTCACTGTATGCCGGTGCTCTTGGAATGTCGGGGGTTTACTGTAACAGAGTTATTTCAGTATTGTATTTATACAGTGATTTAATGGCCACTAAACATTCCATCATTGTTCTCTGACACTTCTTTAAACACTGAATAGACCATACTGAATTCGTTCAATAGAATTTTAATAAAAGACATTTAACCTAATCAGCTGCACTATTTCCTATAAACCAGTGGCATGCAATTTTAGGATGATAGCAACCTAGTGTGGAAATAGTCTTTGTAGGAGGAAAGGAAGTGAAAGTTGCTCACACACTCTTAGAAAGTACGATGGTACACAGCATTCTCAATTCTGCATTCTCTGCAGTTATTTTTTGATTCATGTACTAGTTACTCTGCTGCATGCATTACATTAACATTTTGTAATGTAAAATATAACTAAAAAATTGTAGTGCTGATCAGAATAAATGAATGCCGGTCTATGTGTAGCATTGTTTCTCAGATGACTCCTCCTATTCAGAGAAATGGTTCCTTATTTCAATTCTGAACAATACGGAACGTTCCCCTCAGTTCTGTTTTTACAAACAGACACCGTTGTCTAGACATCATCAGTTAGTTGTAATATTGATCTTATTGTAAAATGATGGCTTATTACAGAGGTGGATTCATAATCCTCTATGTAGCCTGTTTTCTTATTCAGAATGGAAATGGACAGGAGTGCACACAGGTATGCGTCAATATGTAAATCAATGAAGGATTGTTTATTATTTTATAGGATTGTTTGTGTTCTTTTTTGTGTAGAACTATTAAGCACATTTTCATAAAATATGATCACTTTAACATCAGCAAAAACCATTGGTGATTATTTTATGATTGTGACTGATGCAGATGAAAAACGTTGGACACTATTCGTGTGAAGGAAGGAATCTCACCTACGTACCTACCAGTGTTCCTTTCTCTGTCGTGATACTGGACTTCAGCTTTAATTTCTTGCCCACTTTGCAGAGATCTGTGTTCCCTCAACTGTATGATCTGCAATTTCTAGATCTCACGAGGTAAGTCAATTTTGTTCTTGTTTGGCGCAGAGGATCTTGTTGCTCAAATGTTGCTCTTTGATGGCTCAAGAAATTCCACTACAAATCTTTCTTAGAGAAAGTGCCTTAGACATAAAGGATATGTACATCGCTCTGAAGAAGAGTATCTGCTAAAAGCCGTAAACGTAAATGATACATGAGAGATGAAAGAGAAACATGAGTTCAGTTGACAAGCACCATGCCACTTTATACTTGATATACCTCCCATCTTAAACTTTCAGTGGCACCTGCGCTTTACCTTCTGAGCTCATAATTTACACTCACTCATTGTGGTTCAATACTGCATCTTGTGCAATATTCAATCAATTCAATTTTATTTATGTAGCTGTTTCACAACCAATGGTGTCACAAACCAGCTTGACAGAAATGAGCCCCTAGTGAGCAAGCCATGGGTGACAGAGGTGACCAGGATAAGGCTGTTCCTGTGACGCCGACGAGGTTTTTTAGTCTGTTAGAAAGAAACGAGGGGTCAGTGGTGTCAAATGCCATACTAAGGTTAAGCAAAACGAGCTGAGAGAATTATAGGGGCTGGTGGTCTAGTGGTTAGTGTGTTGGCCCTGCAAGGTTGTGGGTTTGTATCCCAACACTGCTAGTGTAAAAAATGTACTCTCTTGTTTCAGAGTGAGGCCGGAACCCAGCTTGGAATTTCATATATGCGGTATATCATATGTATCGTGCCATATTATTCATTCTGGAAGGGTTAGAGTACATTCACTTCAGCTGTTGCACTTCTGTTTTGTTAATTTATTGTATTGTCACAGATTTACATCACATTTACACTACACTGCTACATTGTTGTTTTGTTTATTTATTGTATTGTCTCACATTTACATCCCATTCACACTATACTGTTATATTGTTGTTGTACCTATTTATCGTATTGTTTCTGTTGTAACTTGCAGTTGGTTGAATATTTCTCATATCATGATATGTATTATCACATACAGTAAAGTCACCTTGACCCTTGAAGATTAACGTTTGTGTTATTATCTTTAGCAAATCTGAGTGCAACATGTGACTTTGAGATCTCTACTTGTTTGCTCAATAGAAATCTCCTTTCTCTTACCTTCTAATCTCACTGTTAGGTGAAACTACAGAGATATTAAGATCTTTTTTCCTCATGTGTCATCTGAGACAAGCATTGTATCCTCATTTTGCGTGTTTTGGCCTTTCAGATGTCATATCCATCGTATCGTTGGTGATGCTTTCCACAATGTGAGAAATGTGACCACTCTGATTCTCACTGGAAACCCCATCTCATATATTGGACCTGATGGCCTGAACTCATTACAGAATCTGCACAGATTAACTCTTGTGGAAACTGGCCTGTCCTCTTTAAATATTCAGTTCAACAATCTCAGCAGTCTTCAAGAATTAAACGCTGGGACCAACAGCATTCAGTCCATGGCTCTTCCACCATTCATGATAAACTTCAAGGACTTCTGCTTATTGGATCTTCATGCTAATAAAATATCCATCGTAAAAGTAAATGATACAAGAATTCTTCGAGAAATGAGAGGAAATGTGACATTAATACTCTCGCGCAACCCAATATTACACATAGATCCGGGGTCATTTCAAAACATTCATCTCGGAGAGCTTCACTTACGGAGTGCCTTCGTTTCAACTGATGCTCAGAGGGAGGGTCTAAAAGCTTTGAGTGGTCTTAGTGTTGGTAAACTCATCATTGGAAGTTACTCTCTGGACATTCTAAAAAAGACATCTGATGCTAATTATCTTGGTGGTCTTTGCACGATCAATCACAATGAAATAGATTCTCTCCATGTTACTTGGTCAGCTTCTGAAGTCCATTGTATTGTCAATGCAACAAAGATCACTCTTGAAAATAGTGTTTTAGAAACAATGGAAAATATCCCATTTCGGCATGTTAAAGAACTCTCTGTATTTCACAATGATGTACCGCTGACTCTGGAACTGTCACATCTACATTCTTTAGAAAAACTTGTGGCAGTTGGGAATAATTATTTGTTCTTTAGGGGTCTCAGTGACATGCCCAAACTCCAGGATGTGACTTTGAGTAAAAGCAAAATTGAGCTAAGTGACTGTTGTTCAAGGTATTTCAGAGGGTTGCCAAACATTCGTAGCCTGAACATGAGCGAGAATTTTGTCATATATTTGGGCAAAAATCCATTTTATGGACTTACTTCCATACAGGTTTTAGATTTTCACCACACACGTGTAAATGGCTTAAGTGTGCAGTTTGAACTTTTTAAAAATCTCAACTTTTTACAGTTTCTGGATATTTCTTATTCAGATATTACTTTTCGTAGCACCATGTCCTTTGGTAGATTATGTAATTTAAAAGTACTAAAAATGGCAGGCAACCAGATGCAAGGAAATGCGCTTTCTTATTTATTTGAAAATCTCACAGCTGTAGAAATCCTTGACATCTCGGATTGTAACATCGAGAATATAGCTCTGAGAACTTTTAGAGATCTCCCAAAGCTGAAGCATTTAATTCTTAGTCAGAACAAATTGGCAGTTTTGGATTTTGTAACCCATCCAAATCTTAAAGGTTTAATGTCATTCAAAATACACACAAACAACATTGTTAGCATCCCAAAGAATGTCTTACAAAATCTGCCAAAGAATCTCTCTGTTTTCGATCTGTCCTTTAATCCGGTTGATTGTTCCTGTTCACAAACAGATTTTATTATGTGGCTCACTAGCCATCAACAAATACTGTCCCAGTCAAATAATATATTATGTAAAACATTATCTGAAAACTCAAAACTGAGAGCCATTGACTTTGACACTGAAAGCTGTATACACATCGGAAGAGGCACAGTTGTTTTCGCTGTATTTTCTGTTGGTCTTCTGGTGCTTGCATCAGTTTTGACCTACAAGTTCCAGTTTTACCTGCGGTATGGCTGTATCCTGCTAAGAGGTTATAGGGTCTCTAGACAGCAAGAATGTTCCTATGATGCCTTTGTGATCTACTCCAGCAAAGATGAACACTGGGTAACGGATAAACTGATGGAAAATCTGGAAAATGGGATTCCACCCATGCGTCTGTGCCTCCATGAACGAGACTTTGAAGCAGGCAAGGCCATCACCTCCAACATTATAGATGAAGGCATCATGGGCAGTCGTAAAATTATAGTGGTCGTATCAAAACACTTCATCGAGAGTTCATGGTGTCAATTTGAGTTTGAAGTGGCCCAGTCCTGGCTAGTGATGCAAGGTAGTTCTAACATCATCATCATTATTCTAGAAGATGTGGAGGAAGAGAGGACCAGGAGAGTGTTTGGGCTTCATAAGCATCTGAGAAGGAACACTTACCTGAAATGGAGTGGGAACCCCATGAGTAACATGGAATTCTGGGTTCGTCTCAGAAGAGCTGTTATGAAATGAAGCTGACATGCCCAGATAACTTTATTTTTAGGAACTGGTAGGACCTTTTGAAACAGAATTGCAAACATAAATAGAAAATGCAGATATGATGTACAAATGTTCTAGTTCTATAATTCTATTTTCCACTAATGTAACAGTGCAGCTTGCCATATTACATCAGTATTTTACATCTTCATATTGTGTGGTTAATGTATGTGAAAAGTGTGCGTGTGTTTGTGCAGTTATGAAGTCTAGTGGTTTCTGTTGTGACTGTCAGTAAAATACACCAATGTCAGTAACTTCATACAAGTAGAATTCACTATAAAAAGTCCGCCGGCCAACATCAGACTCTGTGGAAATACCGTTAACAGTTCATCCAGATGAGGTGGCCAGCGTTCATTAAAACAAAACGACGCAATATGGAGCCAATTAATAGTCCTAAGTGTTCTCACGTAAGCTAATTAAGGTCATCAGTAATCCTGCTGAAAGAGAACTAAGAGTTTCTTTCACAGCCTTTTTTATTGTGAACTTACTTGTGAGGACCTACAGTGTAGTCTAAGAGCAGTGATGTAAAACCTGTTTTTAAAACCACCCAGAATTGTGAACCAGAATCCGAGTAGAAATTGAGATGTATATTTTAGACCCCATGTATTTTGAAGTTAGGCGGAAAACAACATTCCACTATGTGATGGTTCTAGTTTCTTAATGTAATACTAGTGTAAATGGAATTCCTTAGAGTAATGATTTATACAGTGATTTAATGACCACTAAACATTCCATGATTGTTCTCTGACACGTCTGTAAACACTAAATAGATCATGCTGAATTCATTCAATAGAATTTGAATAGAATTTTACAAGTCATTCAACATCAGCTGCATTACTTCCTATAAACCATCGGCATGTAAATTCAGGATGATACCAGCCTAGTGTGGGGAAAAAACTCTTTGTCGGAGGAAAGGAAGTGAAAACAGCTCATTCACTCACAGAAAGCAGATGGTATACAGCGTGATCATCAAAGACCTGCAGTTATTTTCGTGTACTAATTAGTAACGTACTAATTACATGTGCTGAATACTGTGCTGCATACATTACATTACATTGCATTCTATTGTAAAAATAAAACTGAAAGGTTATAGTGTTGATCAGAATAAATGAATGCCGGTCTATGTGTAGCACCGTTTCTCAGATGACTCCTCCTATTCAGAGAAATGGTTCCTTATTTCAATTCTGAACAATACGGAACGTTCCCATCAGTTCTGTTTCTACAAACAGTTAGACACTGTTGTCTAGACATCATCAGTTAGTTGTAATATTGATCTTATTGTAAAATGATGGCTTATTACAGAGGTGGATTCATAATCCTCTATGTAGCCTGTTTTCTTATTCAGAATGGAAATGGACAGGAGTGCACACAGGTATGCGTCAATATGTAAATCAATGAAGGATTGTTTATTATTTTATAGGATTGTTTGTGTTCTTTTTTGTGTAGAACTATTAAGCACATTTTCATAAAATATGATCACTTTAACATCAGCAAAAACCATTGGTGATTATTTTATGATTGTGACTGATGCAGATGAAAAACGTTGGACACTATTCGTGTGAAGGAAGGAATCTCACCTACGTACCTACCAGTGTTCCTTTCTCTGTCGTGATACTGGACTTCAGCTTTAATTTCTTGCCCACTTTGCAGAGATCTGTGTTCCCTCAACTGTATGATCTGCAATTTCTAGATCTCACGAGGTAAGTCAATTTTGTTCTTGTTTGGCGCAGAGGATCTTGTTGCTCAAATGTTGCTCTTTGATGGCTCAAGAAATTCCACTACAAATCTTTCTTAGAGAAAGTGCCTTAGACATAAAGGATATGTACATCGCTCTGAAGAAGAGTATCTGCTAAAAGCCGTAAACGTAAATGATACATGAGAGATGAAAGAGAAACATGAGTTCAGTTGACAAGCACCATGCCACTTTATACTTGATATACCTCCCATCTTAAACTTTCAGTGGCACCTGCGCTTTACCTTCTGAGCTCATAATTTACACTCACTCATTGTGGTTCAATACTGCATCTTGTGCAATATTCAATCAATTCAATTTTATTTATGTAGCTGTTTCACAACCAATGGTGTCACAAACCAGCTTGACAGAAATGAGCCCCTAGTGAGCAAGCCATGGGTGACAGAGGTGACCAGGATAAGGCTGTTCCTGTGACGCCGACGAGGTTTTTTAGTCTGTTAGAAAGAAACGAGGGGTCAGTGGTGTCAAATGCCATACTAAGGTTAAGCAAAACGAGCTGAGAGAATTATAGGGGCTGGTGGTCTAGTGGTTAGTGTGTTGGCCCTGCAAGGTTGTGGGTTTGTATCCCAACACTGCTAGTGTAAAAAATGTACTCTCTTGTTTCAGAGTGAGGCCGGAACCCAGCTTGGAATTTCATATATGCGGTATATCATATGTATCGTGCCATATTATTCATTCTGGAAGGGTTAGAGTACATTCACTTCAGCTGTTGCACTTCTGTTTTGTTAATTTATTGTATTGTCACAGATTTACATCACATTTACACTACACTGCTACATTGTTGTTTTGTTTATTTATTGTATTGTCTCACATTTACATCCCATTCACACTATACTGTTATATTGTTGTTGTACCTATTTATCGTATTGTTTCTGTTGTAACTTGCAGTTGGTTGAATATTTCTCATATCATGATATGTATTATCACATACAGTAAAGTCACCTTGACCCTTGAAGATTAACGTTTGTGTTATTATCTTTAGCAAATCTGAGTGCAACATGTGACTTTGAGATCTCTACTTGTTTGCTCAATAGAAATCTCCTTTCTCTTACCTTCTAATCTCACTGTTAGGTGAAACTACAGAGATATTAAGATCTTTTTTCCTCATGTGTCATCTGAGACAAGCATTGTATCCTCATTTTGCGTGTTTTGGCCTTTCAGATGTCATATCCATCGTATCGTTGGTGATGCTTTCCACAATGTGAGAAATGTGACCACTCTGATTCTCACTGGAAACCCCATCTCATATATTGGACCTGATGGCCTGAACTCATTACAGAATCTGCACAGATTAACTCTTGTGGAAACTGGCCTGTCCTCTTTAAATATTCAGTTCAACAATCTCAGCAGTCTTCAAGAATTAAACGCTGGGACCAACAGCATTCAGTCCATGGCTCTTCCACCATTCATGATAAACTTCAAGGACTTCTGCTTATTGGATCTTCATGCTAATAAAATATCCATCGTAAAAGTAAATGATACAAGAATTCTTCGAGAAATGAGAGGAAATGTGACATTAATACTCTCGCGCAACCCAATATTACACATAGATCCGGGGTCATTTCAAAACATTCATCTCGGAGAGCTTCACTTACGGAGTGCCTTCGTTTCAACTGATGCTCAGAGGGAGGGTCTAAAAGCTTTGAGTGGTCTTAGTGTTGGTAAACTCATCATTGGAAGTTACTCTCTGGACATTCTAAAAAAGACATCTGATGCTAATTATCTTGGTGGTCTTTGCACGATCAATCACAATGAAATAGATTCTCTCCATGTTACTTGGTCAGCTTCTGAAGTCCATTGTATTGTCAATGCAACAAAGATCACTCTTGAAAATAGTGTTTTAGAAACAATGGAAAATATCCCATTTCGGCATGTTAAAGAACTCTCTGTATTTCACAATGATGTACCGCTGACTCTGGAACTGTCACATCTACATTCTTTAGAAAAACTTGTGGCAGTTGGGAATAATTATTTGTTCTTTAGGGGTCTCAGTGACATGCCCAAACTCCAGGATGTGACTTTGAGTAAAAGCAAAATTGAGCTAAGTGACTGTTGTTCAAGGTATTTCAGAGGGTTGCCAAACATTCGTAGCCTGAACATGAGCGAGAATTTTGTCATATATTTGGGCAAAAATCCATTTTATGGACTTACTTCCATACAGGTTTTAGATTTTCACCACACACGTGTAAATGGCTTAAGTGTGCAGTTTGAACTTTTTAAAAATCTCAACTTTTTACAGTTTCTGGATATTTCTTATTCAGATATTACTTTTCGTAGCACCATGTCCTTTGGTAGATTATGTAATTTAAAAGTACTAAAAATGGCAGGCAACCAGATGCAAGGAAATGCGCTTTCTTATTTATTTGAAAATCTCACAGCTGTAGAAATCCTTGACATCTCGGATTGTAACATCGAGAATATAGCTCTGAGAACTTTTAGAGATCTCCCAAAGCTGAAGCATTTAATTCTTAGTCAGAACAAATTGGCAGTTTTGGATTTTGTAACCCATCCAAATCTTAAAGGTTTAATGTCATTCAAAATACACACAAACAACATTGTTAGCATCCCAAAGAATGTCTTACAAAATCTGCCAAAGAATCTCTCTGTTTTCGATCTGTCCTTTAATCCGGTTGATTGTTCCTGTTCACAAACAGATTTTATTATGTGGCTCACTAGCCATCAACAAATACTGTCCCAGTCAAATAATATATTATGTAAAACATTATCTGAAAACTCAAAACTGAGAGCCATTGACTTTGACACTGAAAGCTGTATACACATCGGAAGAGGCACAGTTGTTTTCGCTGTATTTTCTGTTGGTCTTCTGGTGCTTGCATCAGTTTTGACCTACAAGTTCCAGTTTTACCTGCGGTATGGCTGTATCCTGCTAAGAGGTTATAGGGTCTCTAGACAGCAAGAATGTTCCTATGATGCCTTTGTGATCTACTCCAGCAAAGATGAACACTGGGTAACGGATAAACTGATGGAAAATCTGGAAAATGGGATTCCACCCATGCGTCTGTGCCTCCATGAACGAGACTTTGAAGCAGGCAAGGCCATCACCTCCAACATTATAGATGAAGGCATCATGGGCAGTCGTAAAATTATAGTGGTCGTATCAAAACACTTCATCGAGAGTTCATGGTGTCAATTTGAGTTTGAAGTGGCCCAGTCCTGGCTAGTGATGCAAGGTAGTTCTAACATCATCATCATTATTCTAGAAGATGTGGAGGAAGAGAGGACCAGGAGAGTGTTTGGGCTTCATAAGCATCTGAGAAGGAACACTTACCTGAAATGGAGTGGGAACCCCATGAGTAACATGGAATTCTGGGTTCGTCTCAGAAGAGCTGTTATGAAATGAAGCTGACATGCCCAGATAACTTTATTTTTAGGAACTGGTAGGACCTTTTGAAACAGAATTGCAAACATAAATAGAAAATGCAGATATGATGTACAAATGTTCTAGTTCTATAATTCTATTTTCCACTAATGTAACAGTGCAGGTTGCCATATTACATTAGTATTTTACATCTTCATATTGTGTGGATAGGTGTGAAAGGCCTGTGTGTTGGTTTGTGTATGTGTGTGTATATAACTTAATAAAGTAATATATTTACATAATTACCTCCAGACACTGAACAAATGAAGTACTGCTAATCGTGACATGCAGAGGTGAAAAGTAGTGAACTAATGGATGCACTGCCCTTTTTTGCCCTTGATATCTTCTTTAAGCGTAGTGGAAAAACTTACAGTTAGAGTAGAGATCTGGTTGTAAAAAGTATTGTAATACCAGTTGAATTGATCTCCAGATCTGTACAAAGGGTTAGATAAAGGCTTATAGTTCCTGTCATTTATGTAGACTACCAGCATTCCACGAAGAAGAGCACTAGGCAGGGTGGGCTGCAGTCGTGAGCTGATAGTTTTTTTTAAAGCTTTTAAAGACAAATGTTCCCTATAGTTTTCTTTTGAAAATTCTTCATTTTCCTGTTTTGCTGCATTTCCAACATTTTGAAAAACCACATTATCTACTTTTCTACTCTACTTTTCTGTTCAGCACCAGCCTGTTACCCCTATATGGAATGTGTTGACTGTGGCTTGTTTTTTTAAACTTCAATCTCCACCCTCCAAAGCTTTTCTTTGAACTGTCATCTGCCACACCTTTCCAGTTTTTTCTCCAACAAGGCATACTGGTTTATCCTAGAGTTCGCTCATTGCTCACATTCCCTCATATAAAGCCTGTGACACAACAGTTTCACTGAAACTGCTTGTGGATTGACACTGCGGGAGCTGCAAAATGTCTCGCCGCAGTAGTGTGGCTGACCAGGGCCGTTATGGCACACTGGGGAAGTCCCAGAGGAGTGATACATCGGGCAGATACAGCAGCCTCAGACCCAACAGCCAGAATGGTCATCGGAATGTACTGTGTGACTTCTGCCTGGTCAAGAAGATGAAGGCTGTGAAGTCTTGTCTGACTTGTCTGACCTCGTTCTGTGAGACCCACCTGCAGGCCCACTACGAGTACCCAGCACTGATGAAGCACAAGCTGGTCTCTGCGACGGGGCAGCTGAGGGAGAAGATCTGTGCTGAACACGACAAACTGCTGGAAGTCTTCTGTCGCTCTGACCAGGCATGCGTCTGTGTCCTGTGTATCATGGAAGAACACAAAAAACATGACATTGTCTCAGCTGCAGCCGAAAGGACAGAGAAGCAGGTGAGAAATGTTTTTTTTTTTCACTTCTACTTTTGCCCTTTCCACACTTATGTAGGCTAGTGGTGTTTCTGTTTTTGTTCTTGTGTTGCACCACGTTCCAGGAGGAATGTTGCTTCGTTTCACTGTGCACTGCGTTTATGGATGAAATGACAATAAACATACTTGACTTGACTACCTATAATTTTACTGGCTTCCAATAAAGGCAGTAACACATTACCTCTGCTCTTTACAGTGGACACACCTCTAAAGAAGTCTGGGAAATGGCAATGACCAACAAAATAACAATAGAAGTTTCCATTATTAATTATTATATACTTATTCATTATATGGTTAATTATAATCATGTCAGTGAGCTTTGATATTGTTAAAGCTCCTTTAACCTTTACAGATGGTCAGAAATCTGGGGGCCCTTAGAGACATTTTATGTTGGGGCTCTACACTCAACCATTGTTTGTATGCAAGAATAATGTAATACAGTCTGTGGATTTTGATAATGTAATACAATCTGTGGATTCAAAGAGCTTTTTTGACAAATGATTCCAAATTCATTAAAAAAAAAGACACACTCAGGTGGCTCCCTGGTGGGGCTAAGCAAATACTGTGGATATTCACACTAACACATGATGCATATTAAAGCACTAATTCAGAGAAAAGTTAATTGCACACGATTGTCCCCTCAGCCCACACGAAGTCGACCATGTTTTGTGTCCAAAGTTTGCTTTTGCACTGCAGTGACAAGGCTAATGTAGCTAGCAAGCAACGGAAACTTAGACCCTGCCAGTTGGCATCATGAAAACTGACTGACTAAGTCATCACATCAAACTTGTCTTGTCTAATAGACTGCATTTACGGTTGGGGAATTTTTTGCTGAACTTTTGCTTGAAGCGTTTGCTCTGGTCCACTCCTGCAGAAGCAGCTTGGGGCTAAGCTGATGGCCTCTCAGCAGAAGATTGAGGAGAGAGTGAAGAAGTGGCAGAATCTGACGGAGGCAGTGGAGGCTCTAAAGGTGGGTTTTTAACGGAGGCAGTGGGGACACTCTGTACCTCTTTCTTCTCCTTTCTGCCATAATGTGTCCGCAGCTCATTTAAGCTGTGGGTCGGCTCCTCTGCTGTTTTTGCACAGCACTCGTCTCAGAGTGTGCTGGAGGAAAACGAGAGGATCTTCACAGAGCTGATGCGAGCGCTGGAGCGGAGATACGCAGAAGTGAAGGAGATGATTCGAGCTCAGGAGACAGCTCTGATGACTCAGGCTGAGAGGCACTTGGGCCGCATGGAGGAAGAGATTACACTGCTGAAGATGAAACACAATGACCTAGAGAAGCTTTCACACTCTGATGATCATATCCATTTCCTGCAGGTACTGGGCATGTAAAGACCACCAAAAAACATGATTCTGACTGAGGCTTTTACAGAATAGTATGTGTATATTAATAATTTTGAAAGAAAGGGTCGTGCAATATAATGTGATGGAATGAATGATGAATATAATGAAATTTTATGATGATGTAACATAGTTCATGAAAACTACTGCGCAATGAGATGTATATTATAATCATATGAAATCTCTTCTCGCCACAGAGCTGGCAGTCTCTCTCTGCACCCTCAGGGTATGAAGACTTGTCTAAAGTGTCAGTGGCTCAACAGCACTCTTTCGATAAAGTGAAGAAAGAAATCTCGGACTTTAAAGTGCAGCTGGAGGACGTAAGTAAGGAGGAACTGAACAAGATAGCATCTGCAGGTTGGTAAACCATTTCTCTAATCATCTATTGCCAGAAGTGTGTGGGGGCACCTCATTTACTGTTTCTTTTATTGTATGTCCTTTACAGTTAGGGAAGTTCAAATTCTGCACACTCTGGAACCAAAGACACGGGATGACTTTTTACAGTGTAAGTTACTTTTTGCTACACCAAGAACAACATCTTAAAATTCCAAAAGTTTGATCAAAACACGCTGGATGAAAACACAGTGGGGAAAGCTGTACTTCTGGTTTTCAGAACAGGTTTACAGGTAAAAGTTTCCATTACAAATGTAGATCTCAGGGCAATAAAAGTGTCATTCATTCAGCCTGAAGAAGTGAAAAGCTCATGTGAGTTTGTGAAAGACCTCAGCAATGCTCCAAAACTGGAGTTTCCAGATGAGACTGGTGTAAATTCAGTGTATAATTAAATGTATACTCTCAAAGCACAGATAATCAGTGGTTATTTGATTCACTAGTCAACATATTTGAAAAACTAAAGAAAAAAGTAAACAACTACTGCAACATGTCTCAGCAATGGGCTGCTGGCTGGAACTCAAGTTTATTTTTCAAGTGGCTCATACAGTGTTACAATATATCTGTCCATCAAGAAAGAAAGAGAGGGTCATGCACTATGCAATCATTTCCGCAAAAATGGGTTTTTCGGTGCGATGCAACAGAGCTCTCAATGGATGTTTTTTTAAATAACCCTTTTTGTAAATAGGTTTGAATGTGAATAAATGTTTTCAGATTTTATAGAACCTGCACATAATGTAAACATTTTTTGCCAACTAGAAACTTACATACAAACCATTTAATTTGAAGAATATTGGATTTTATATTAGTAGATCATCTTCTTCGCATGTCTCAAAACAGACATGGTAGCCTAGTGGTTAGGGCGTTCGCCCTGCGATCAAGAAGTCGTGGGTTCAATTCCCAAGACTGCTAGTGGCACCTCTGAGGTACCCTGAGCAAGGTACCGTCCCCACACACT